>CM055116.1:796491024-797691024 GCA_029206835.1 Rana muscosa | reverse complement strand
GGAATAAAAGCTATGGATTCTCCTCATTGGTGGAGGGTGAACGCCTCCTGCTGCACCTGGGGATCCTTTCACAGGAACCTTCGCCCATGCAGATTTCCAGAAACGCCCCGTCTTCCTCTAAAAGACCACCGCCTGCAAGCCCACTGCAACACAACTGGCTGACTCAAAGCTCCAAGAGATCTAAAGAAAATCTCCCACCTTGAAAGACGACTGCCTCATCCTAGATCAGGGCCCTGATCTGAGAAAACTTCAACCTCCTTGAGTGTCTGAGACTTCTGTCCCCCCCTCACTACTGCTATCCCAAGCGTGCCGGACCTCATCACATACTGTGAACGGTCGAGTTTATTTTACCTACTTCTACAGAAAGCTACTGCAGTGCTATGGTTGCGGGTTTCCTGAACTTGGGGTGGGGGGGGATACTTTCTCTGGCACGGGACCAGATTCGTTCTGTTCTATAGACTGCCTCCTTAGACCTTCCATTGTGCCTAAGAATTTTTGTTGTGGTCTGCAGTTTATTGATAGGCAGATATTACTATTGTTCAGGTGAATGAGCTCCTTCCCCCAGTAGGGAAGGATAGACCATGTTTTCACTAATTCCTTTACAATTCCACTACTTCAGGGTTCCAAAATTGTAGAATCCCCTCTGTCTGATCATTCCATGGTCACCGTGACCACGCACAGATCCTCAGGAGAGAGAAAGGCGCCCAGATGGCGATTACAGGAATCCCTCTTGAATGACCCAATACAATGTTCTTTGGTGGAGGCGGCCATTAAGGAATATTTCCTGATGAACGCTACGGAGGAGGTCTCCCCTCAAATAGTATGGGCAGCACACAAATCTGTCATTAGAGGGAAATTCATTCAGTTATCTTCAAAGCTCAAAGCGGAACGCAAGGCAGATACACTCAGGCTCACGGAAGAATTTCACTCCCTGGCCAAAGTGCATAAACGTAACCCAACGCCCAATTCCTTGGCTAATTTAGACAGAGCCAGGGTACTTCTTAACCTACACTTAACTACGGCAGCTGAACAACACCTTAGATGGACAGGGGCAAAGTTCTACTCCCATAGAGACAGGATAGGCTCTAAATTAGCAGTGAAACTTACTCCTAAACACCGTCCACTAGCCTTCCCTAAAATCCGGACGGGGGGTGACTTGACACAGAACCCGACTAAAATTATGGACACCTTTTTAAAATTCTACTCGGACCTATACAAACAGAACCAAAGGGCCCCCAACAGACATAACAAAGACTTTTTAGCGAACCTGCAGTTACCCTCCTTGACGGATGATCATAGGGACATCCTCGAAAGCCCCTTTACTCAAGAAGAAATCTTGGATACCATTAAATCACTTAAAGTGGGGTCCGGGGTCCACCCCTGGCCCGGACGGCTTTTCCACCGGATATTATAAAAAATTTGGACCAATACTGGACCAATACTGACCCGGCATTTGTCTCCGTTCTTCAACTCTCTCAGGGATGGAGCTCAGCTAGGAACAGACCTAAACACTGCTTATATCTCAGTCATACCCAAACCTGATAAAGACCCATGTGAGGTGAGCAATTACAGACCGATCTCACTTATTAAGAACGATATCAAACTTATGACCAAGATTATAGCTAACAGAATGTCAGGTTTCATCTCCTCCTACGTCCACAAAGACCAGGTGGGTTTCATCCACGGGAGACAGGGCCCGGACCAGATTAGAAGATCCATTGACATTGTATCACTTTTGCGGTCACGGTGGGATGGGGGCAGCTAACAAAACGGTTACTTACTCTCAATTGATCTACACAAAGCCTTCGATTCCATAGATTGGGCGTATCTGTCTGGTACCCTTGCGAGATGGAGATTTGGCCCATATTTCCTCAATCTTATACGCTCCCTTTATTCCAAACCCACTGCTCAGATACGTTTGATGGGGAGGTACTCAGATTCCTTCCCTGTTGGCAGGGGTACCAGACAGGGTTGCCCCCTCTCTCCCCTTCTATTTGCAATAGCAATTGAGACGTTAGCCATTGCGCTCCGATCAAACCCTGACTTTAAGGGAGTCAAGTGCAGACCCCAAGAACATAAATGCGCACTGTACGCAGATGACCTACTCCTCTTTGTTACATCCCCGCTAACATCTACCCCGGTTATTCTTAAGACATTGAAGGCCTTCAGTGAGGTCTCGGGTTTAAAAGTCAATATGAGTAAGTCAACGGCCCTAAATGTTACTGTCCCGCAGGACATGCTTTCTCTACTCTCTAAGAACTTTGAGTTTGTCTGGGCCTCCAGGGCGATACCATACTTAGGTATCAAATTGACTTCTGACCTCTTTAAGGCAAATTATCCCCCTGTTCTGCAGAAATGTAGGAATGACTTGAATAACTGGTCGAGAAGCGGCCTATCTTGGATTGGCAGGATACACGCCATTAAGATGACTCTTCTCCCACGTATGCTGTACTTATTCCGATCCCTCCCTATTCCGATCAAGAAACAGGTTCTGGATAAACTGCAATCGGACATTATCCGCTTTGTTTGGGGCAACAAAGGATACAGATGTCCCTCTGGAATCTTATTTCGCCTTAAATCACAGGGAGGCTTGGGACTCCCGAATATATGGAATTATTACCAGGCAGCTCAACTGGCACAAATCTCAATGATCTTCTCAAAGGGACAGAAACCGGACTGGCTCTCTATAGAAAGGCAAGCAATCCCCTTGAATACCATTGACTACTTGCTATGTTGTAACCCAAAAACCAGACCAGCTATACTATCCCCCACACTATCTCACTCGGTCGCAATATATTCCTGGATATACAGTCACTCATCTTTGACCTCTCCACTGAAACCTTTAGCCCATCTGTTCCACAACCCTGCCTTCCCTCCGGGAATGGACATTAGAGCTTTTAAATGGTGGACTGATAAGGGCTTGTACCAAATTGGGCACTTTCTCTCTCCTGCGGGCCCTCTATCTTTATCACACTGCAAAAAGAACCTAGACATGCCCGACTCTGAGCATTTACGCTTCTCCCAAATCTCACATTTCCTGCACTCCATCGGGTCTACCACGACTGTTCCACATATGATTACACCCTATGAACACTGGTGCTCGAACACGCTGGATCAGAGGGGAGGAATCTCTCTAATATACACAGCTCTATCAACTAGGTTGACCAAACCCTCGTACGCTCAGAGATGGGAGGAAGATGTGGACAGCTCATGGGACACTGAGATTTGGTTTCGAGCATCGCAGCAAGCTTTTAAGGGTATACTCAACGTTTCTTTGATAGAAGCTAGTCTGAAAGTTTTGGTGCGGTGGTATTACGTTCCTTCCAGGCTGGCTACAATGTACATAGGCACATCACCAGTATGCTTCAGGGGATGTGAACTGGAGGGCTCTATGCTACACACCTGGTGGTCCTGCCCGCGCATCAGATCTTTCTGGCGCAAGGTTTTTCGCACCCTTAGTTCCCTGACGGGCATACAGATCTCACCACGACTCAATATAGCGCTTCTGAACCACCCAATCCCCAATTTACCCAAATTATCCCAGACGCTCTCATTTTATATATTGTTAGGAGCCAAATTAACCATAGCCAAGGCCTGGAAGAATCACACAGTATCGTTCTTAGGTTTCAGGAGAAAGGTTTCCTGGATCATGGCCCAAGAACAAATTGTCGCTAAACTAACTGATAAGAGTGAAAAATTCATAGCCACCTGGGAACCTTGGGCCACCTCATGCAATGTATCTCTGATATCTGAAGTACAACCTGGTTTTCTGTGTACTAACGTTCCACCTTCTTAACATGAGAATATCTACACCTCCTTCTTTCACACGTTTCTATATCTTCTCCTCTCTCTTGCCTCTCTTGGCATTCTGGGGTTATCACTACAGATCTGATTGAGCTGCTCTCATATACACTTAATTCATGTTATACAATAGTGTTCGTTTCTTAATGTCTTTCTTTATACTTGCTCAGAGTATTCCTCCTGTTCCGTCTTTCCTATTGTGAGATAATATAGTTGGAATATTTCAGCTCTTCACTTACAATACCATGCCAAACTGATGGACACTTCCTGGGTAATGGATTCTCCACTCTCCGGGATGCAGTATGAGCCCTTAGGGGCATCCCGGGAGTCGGAGACTCAATGTTGGGATGGTAGGGATCTTTTCCCATCTGGTTTTAAATGTTCATTAAGGGGCATGAGAGGATAATGCTAGGACACTGTTGCTCACAGTACAGAGCAAGAGTTATCTATGTTTCTTATTTTGGACCATGTGTTGATATGGTCGCAAGTTGTATTGCTGCACTGTACAGACTACTTGTTGTAAATTCTTCTGTATCACCTAAAAATTTCAATAAAAAATATTTAAACAAAAAAAATAAATAAAGACTTGATTCCCCATCCACACATTCGAGGGGAATGGGGGAAACCTCCCTTTTGAGTTATTGTATTCTGAGTGCTGGTTCACACTGGGGCGACAAACGCTCCGACATTAGGAGCTCATGACGTGTGAAAATCAATGTTTCCCTATGGGAGCCGTCTTAACTGGTCCGACACATGTCGGTCCGACATTAAAAATTCTCCCTGTACTACTTCTGTCCGACTTTGATCCTACTTCAGCCCATTGACTATCATTGAAGTCGGATCAAAGTCGGATCCTTGTCCTAACCATACGACTTTGGCATCCGACATTGTGATTACAGCAGCAGTAAAAGGAATTTATCTCACCCTGGGATTGTTTTGATTGGTCAAAGGACAAGTCAGACTAGCACAATGTCGGATCAAAGTAGTATCCTGTTCATGAATGTCGGACCGATGTCGGACCAATGTCGGACCAATGTTGGACCAATGTCGGACCAATGTCGGACAGATGTCGCAGAGCAAAGTAGGATGAAAGTCGTGTCGTATAGTGTGAACCCAGCCTGACAGCAGGGAAAATCCCCCCGGTCCAGGGTGGATTTGATTTAAATCAAGTCAATTTAAATCGCTAGTAAAAAGGCTTGATTTAAATCCACTCGATTTAAATCATAATTTTTAAAGAGTTATTGTCATCTCTGTCCCGCAGCGGCTCCTTTTCTGACCCGCTGTTGACTCACCGACAGTCCCATTCACTTTAATGGGAAAGCAGGGGATGCAGCAGTGACACTACAAGGTGAGGGATGTGGTGGCAACAGGTGAGTGGATTCCCACTAACAGCCGCTGCAATGATGGATCTGAAATGACAGGTTCTCTTTAAATGTAAGGACTTATTCTTGCTGGTAGTTGGAATCTTTAATATTTGCAAACAAAATGGTTTCCTATTTAGAATAATAAGCTGTCAGGTTAGTAAACCGGTGATGTCAGAACCGATTCAATCATACAATTTGTAGTGTACATAAATTTGAAAAACAATGGGATAAAGGAATATTCCTGAACTTTGTTTTATCTCATGGTTACTTTGAAATTGTGTGACTGCATCAATGCAGTGCATGTTATCTCAGCTTGCAGAGCTTGGATTCATTGAGTGAGTTTACCAAAAATGTGCATATTGCAGAATATACAGCCTCATGCTACATAACTAAGCTCCATTACATGCTGAATAAACTAAATTTTTATTGTATCTTAAATAGAAAACTATCTTTAGATAGATTTTTACTGCAAAAGCACTTTATTAAAATAAATTTGATAAAAATCAAAAAAATAGGATTTAAATAAAAACAAAAAAACAAAAACGGATTTAAATCAAATAAGTTAGAAGGCTAGCCGCAGGCTAGCCTGAATTTGTAGGAGGAGTCTGGGGGCTATTTATCCCCCCTCCTCTCTCCTCTCCTGCGTCGGCAGGGTTTCTGGGTCACAGCTGATGACGTCATTTCCGGGTTCCGCGTCACTTCCGCTTTCTACACTGTGCGGCGGTCGGCTGCAGGCGTCGTGGCTGGCTTTTTCCTCTCAGGGCTCATGCCGGGTTTCATTTCAGGGTGGACGCCCGCCGCTACTGCCGCATGGCTCACGCCGGGCTTCAGAGGGGGGGCCACCCACTCGCTTGCTTCGCTTCCCGGGCTCACGCTGTCAGTGTCGGAAGGAAGGCCGCCCGCTCTCTTTCTCCCCACACTCGTACCGGGCGACGTGGGGGGCGCGCGCTCACTCCTTCCGCTCATACCTCCCGCTCGCCTGCTCATTCCTCCCTGTGTGCGTGTAAGGTAAGGGGGGGGTGGTCTGGTTTGTCGGCGGTGGAAGTCATGGCAGTCCCCCTGCCTGTGCTTACTCCGGGCATCTGCAGGGGGGGGGGCCCGCCTACCTACCGGTATCTTTGTGGGGGGGTGTCGTGCCCCCCCCTTTGTGGGGGGGTACGCACGCCGGCCTCCTTGCAGGGACGACCGCTCGTCACCCGCTCCTCCTGAGGGGGGGGGCTTAGCTGTGAGAGCTGGGGCCCCTCCATCCACCCTCCCTTTCCTCTGGGTTCACTCTAGGCGTTCGGGGTTCCATGGTAACCGCCCGCCTGCTTCCCCTAGTACTCACGCCGGAGGGGGGGGGCGGCCATCCAGCCTCCAGCATTGCCAGGGCTCCATCTCGTCCGGCTCCGGCCCACCCGGTCAGCCGCCTATTTCTCCCGGAGCTCTGAGCAGCAGCACGCTCAGCTGAGAGTCTGGTGCTGTGGGTGGTTCACCTCCGGTTTCTTTGTGCCTCCAGTGTCGTGGAGGCCGCCCGCTCCTCCCGGAGCTCATGGGGGGGGGGTGCCGTCCCTCCGTCCTCCTCCTACCCGTCCTCCTGCTTCATCCCACCGGCTTCGTGGGGGGGGCTGCCCGCCCGCTTCTCCCGGCGCTCATGGGGGGGGGCGTCCACACACTCCGCTGGGCTCCCTCTGGTTGGAGGCCGCCCACCGGCTTCTCCTGGTTCTCGCGCCGGGGCAGGGGGGGGCATCCATCCTTTTTTTTCCCAGGGCTCAGTTTGCATCATGGGGGGGGGGTCAGCTGATTGTTTTCCTGGAGCTCAGAGCAGCAGCACGCTCAGCCAGGAGTCTGGTGCTGGTGGTTTCTCCTCTCCAGTTTGTTCATTATGGGGGGGGCACTCCGGATGCCTCTCCGCCAGGGTGGGGTGGGTAGTGCAGGAGGGGGGTCTGCCCACGGCAGTTCGTCCTTCCGGGGGGCACCACTGTTTAGGTGTCAGTATTTCTTGTGCTTCAGTCTAACATGTATTTCGCCTGTTGTTTTTCTCCCGGTGCTTCCAGTGCTCAGAGTGGCAGCACGGTCGGCCGGGAGTCGGTGGTGGTTCACCGCACCAGAGGAGGAGGACACCCGTCAGATGGTGAGTATGCCACAAGGTGTATTGTTCGGGTCGCATCATACAGGAGGTCGCACCCTGCTGTCATTGCTTTGTTTTGTCATTGTGTTCTTCTTTCTGCATCCTCATACGTTTCCCTGCATCTATCACTGTACATGTCATGCCGGGGGGGGGGGGGGGCGTCTCTGTCAGGGGAGTCTGTCCGCTCACTCCTCCCCTCACTCACTGGACTCCTTCGGCTTATCCTGTTCGCCAGGCAGCATGGGGGGGGGGGGCGTCAGTTCACCCTTCTCACACCTCCGGGCGCTCACTCCTCTGGGCTCGCTCTGGCTGGCGGCCGCCGTGTGGCGGGGCAGCATGGGAGGGGGCCATCCTGCTTATTCCTCCCGGTGCTCGCCGGGCAGCAGTGAGGCGGGGGTGGCGGCTTCAGCTGTGGTTACTGGTTGGATGGGAGAGGGGGGGCGGGGGACTGCTCGCTGCACGGCAGGGTGGCCTTGGCATCCAGACCTTGGTCCAGGTTATCCCATCCCCAGATCCTCAGCTATGTCTGTGAAGATATGCTTGGCTGGGGTGTCCTGGCATGGCTCGGTGAGCCAGGGGTGCTAGCCAGCCGAATCTTAGCGCGGACCCTGTCTACCTTGGGGGTCATTGGTGGTATTGTCTGTTTGCTGGGTTGGCGTACGGGGGGCGTCTGTCCACCCACCTCTCCAGGGGTACACTGGGGGGGGCTGTCCACCATTGCTCCGTGGTCACCCTGGCAGCCTGGGAGGGGTTGTCCACCCACGTCTCCACAGGTCACGTCTGGCAGTTTTCAGTACGTTATTCTCTGGGTGTCCTGACTTGGCCCTGCGAGCCGGGGGGGCTAGCCAGCCGCATCTTGCTCTTGTATCCAGTCTACCTCGGGGTCTCTGAGCCAGGGGTGGGGGGATGCTGTTCAGGTTAGGGGGGCTGTTGGTGGAGTAGCTTCACTTCCACGATCGTTCGGGTATTCATGCGTCACGTGGTTTCTGTCTTAACGGTTCTGGCGGCAGCTTGTTGCTGTCAGCGGCCTGTGAGCGTTTGCTGGCATGGCTTTTCCGGTCTTGGCGCGTTCCTGTCGTAGCGTTTTCCTGTCATGGCGTTTTCCTGTCAGCTTGTGCAGGTTCTTACTTCCGTAGGTTTCATTGTACTTTTGTAGGTTCTTGCATTCCTGGTTCAGTTGGCTAGGTTTCTCATCTCGGTTTCTGTCACGTCTACAGATCCTCACGGGCTCAGGTTTTTTCGTTGGTCTTGTTCTTTGACTACAATCTTCTCGCCCGTTACATTACGTCACACATTTGCATTAGTTTCATTTCATCGGCAGGACTACCCACCACGGTCTGTGGGTACTCAGGTCCTGAGGTTTCAGCTTACACCGGTAGCTGTTTTTCTTCTTCGTTCAGTTCCGTATCATCTTACTTCCGTAGGTTCTTCGTAGCTTTGTAGGTTCTTGCATTCCTGGTTCAGTTGGCTAGGTTTCACATCTCGGTTCTGTCACGTCTACGGATCCTTGCGGGCTCAGGTTTTTTTTGTTGGTCTTGTTCTTTGACCACAATCTTCTCGCCCGTTACGTCACGTCATACGTTTGCATTCGTTTAGTGTCATCTGCGGGACTACCCACCACGGTCTGTGGGTACTCAGGTCCTGAGGGTGCAGTTTCTACGATCTGTCATTATGCAATAGTTTCCTTGCGCTCACTCACGTCACACGCCGGGGGGGACGTTTTTTCAGGTTCATCATACTATGGTCCCACCTTCACTGCTTATGTCTTCGCTCGGGGGTTGGTACAGAGGGGGTCGTGTTCTGTCTTAGCATATTTTACCCCAGCGTGTTTCTGTTTAGCAGGTCAGCCAGTCCTAGCGTGTTCTGGCATAACTTGGCGGTGCTGTGCAGTTTCCGCTCGCACCCACAGCCGTTGCAACGTTGTTTGTTTTCCTTGTCTCGTCACACTTTTCGTTCAGGTTCTTGCATACCGGGGGTAGTTAGCCAGGGTGCGCATCTCAGGATCTGTCACGTCTACGGATCCATACGGGCTGAGGTTTCGTTTTTAATTGGTTGTTGACCACAATCTTCTCGCCTGTATACCATACGTCATACGTGCACGTTCATTCTTACGCCATACTACTACCCACCACGGTCCGTGGGTACATCGGCCCTGAGTGTTTCGTTTTTAATTACCTGTCTCTGCGCGGCAGGTTACTCGGGCTCATTTACTACACACATTTACTACATACACTAGGGTGGGTTCTGTCTTCAGGTTCATTCACGCGCTGAGGTCTGGTCATTTCTGCTCACATCTTGTCCCAGGCAGGTACAGAGGGGTGGTGTCTTGTGTCTGGTTGTCTGTTGTCTTTTCTTTGTATGTTAGGGTTGAGGTAGGCTGCATGTTTCGGCGGCATCACAGGCAGGTTCATCCCTTCCACTCCATGTGGGGATTTCTGACCAGGGTGGTACTCCCCTGGTGGGGAGTTGGTCGGTCTTGGCTCTGCGGGGCGGTGAGTCATCTCAGGGGTTTCCTTTCTCCAGCCGCTACCGGGTAGGCGGTACATTTCAGTTGGTTTCCTGTTCTGTCCTAGATACCAGCACGATGCATGCTCTGGGCCGTATTCTTAGCACAGTTGGATGCGGGCCTATCAGGCTCCCCACGGCCTCTCATGTTCACTGGACAGGTTGTATGTGTTTTAACTCTCTTGGGCAGGGTGTCGGCACACCCCAGCTCCGGCATTTCGGCAGGCAGTCCAGCGTCTCCTTGGTTCCAGGTTTTGGTAAGCCTTCGGTTCGACAGGCCAGCCGGTTCCGAGGGGAGCTCACTGTCACTCGGGTAGGTTGGGTTATGCCATGTCTGGTTCTGTGCGGTCATCGGGGCATACGGTTTTAGCGTGTTGACATCGTCCATCCACTCCTGCAACACTTCTTGCAGGTATCCGGCTCTTAGACCCCCCCTTCACTCCTGTCAGTTTGTCCTTTTTGGCATCTATCCCTCTCACGTCCCCTTACCATGTATGGACGGTTAGGCCAGGGGTTGTAGGTATTCACGGAGATACTCATCCTGGTTACTGGGCACAACCCTTGCATTATTCCTCGGGGCTCCTCGGGACAGCCCTTGTTCCGTCTCTCCCAAGGGTCCGCTCGCCACTAGCAGTTCGTTCTCAGGTCCATGTTTCTGGTGTAGGCTTATCCAGTCAGGTACGGGGGAGGTGGTTGGTTTCTGGGCAGGTTTTCAAGTTCTGTCGGATGGGGCCCTTCTAGTCTTCGTGCTTAGGTCACTGGTTTCTGCGATCGTAACGGATGCTTACCAGTTCCAATCATTGACGTCATCCAGACGGTTTGTTACCTGCCCTTCTTCTTTTTCAAACTCACCTAGTCCGGCTCTTTTTGCCCACTTTTAGGCGTACTGACCAGCAGGCTATGGCACAACTCAAGCCTTGGGTAGTTAGGGTATCACATTCTCAGTTGAAGACTTTTGACTATTCACTAGTGAAGACTCTGACTACAAGTTAGAAGGCTAGCCGCAGGCTAGCCTGAATTTGTAGGAGGAGTCTGGGGGCTATTTATCCCCCCTCCTCTCTCCTCTCCTGCGTCGGCAGGGTTTCTGGGTCCCCACCCACCCGTTTCCCCTTTTGCATACAATAAATTACTTATTTCATTTCTCCAGTCATACTCAGGGTATGCCCACTTTTAGGCGTACTGACCAGCAGGCTATGGCACAACTCAAGCCTTGGGTAGTTAGGGTATCACATTCTCAGTTGAAGACTTTTGACTATTCACTAGTGAAGACTCTGACTACAAATTGTATTTATTTTTTTGTCAAAAAAAAATTATTGATTTTTATCCACCCTGCCCCGGTCACAATACACTGATCAGTCAGAGTAGTTGTACAGAAGTGTATCAGTATATTGACTTCTGAACAACCACTCTGCCCATTCTTGGATTGAAATGTATAGACAAGTGGTGGCGCACAATATCCACAGAAACATGTATTACCCAAAGTAATCAATATGAAGAAAAAAAAAAAATTATTAAATAAAAATATGAAAATAAAAATAAAATGAAAAAATACCATACAACATATATGTGTATATATATATATATATATATATATATATATATATATATATATATAGACAGTCTTAAAGGAAGTCCTTAGGAGTCTGTTTACACACTGTGGTGTATATGGGTGGAGCAGGGATAAATGGGTTCCACTGTGCACAGGGCGGCCATCATAGATGAACAGAAACCATGTTCAGGGGAAAACTGGAAGACAAGGAGAGAGGTGCCTCTATGTGCAATAGTGTAACAAGGTTTTAATAGTAGATACAAATACACTCACATTTAGGTGAATTAACATAGGCGTTTAAAAATGTCAGGATGACAATCATCAGCAGCAGGTCACAGGAGGTTCTCAGCTCTGCGTAGAATGACAGGAGTGTCTCTGAAGATGGAGCGGCCGGCTTCCGGGGACAACGATCCTGTAGTATGTTCAGAGCGAGGCTTGGAGCGCACATGTGGTTAAGCTGCAGAGGGTGACATCATCAAAAATGGACGCGTTTCGTGAGCGTGCGGACTTGCGGTGTCCTGGCAAGTCGCGCTTCTTTATCAACATCACATGTTGATAAAGGAGCGCGACTTGCCAGGACACCGCAAGTCCGCACGCTCACGAAACGCGTCCATTTTTGATGACGTCACCCTCTGCAGCTTAACCACATGTGCGCTCCAAGCCTCGCTCTGAACATACTACAGGATCGTTGTCCCCGGAAGCCGGCCGCTCCATCTTCAGAAACACTCCTGTCATTCTACGCAGAGCTGAGAACCTCCTGTGACCTGCTGCTGATGATTGTCATCCTGACATTTTTAAACGCCTATGTTAATTCACCTAAATGTGAGTGTATTTGTTTTTACTATTATAACCTTGTTACACTATTGCACTTAGAGGCGCCTCTCTCCTTGTCTTCTTGGATTGAAATGTAGCCAGTCCCTGCTGAACCGGCTGAATTTTGATCCATGTATGGCCGGCTTAACTTTGAGCATGCAATTATTAGCTACCGGTATTTATGATGAGCTAGAGGGCAGCGATGAGAACATCAGTAAGTGAAAGCACTCCTTATCACACAAGATTTTCCAATTAAAAAACCTCACTGCAGGTGGGGCGGATCATTAACTCTTCTCCATAGAAAAATATCAAAAGTACCATATGTGCACCGCCTCTGTTCCTTTTTAACCACTTGGACCGCCCACCGTCAAAATACAGTGGCATTTTGAAGAGGGATATCGTTGTTATGAAAGCATATAGCTGCCGTAACCCCAATGATATTTTCTTCAGCGGGCGGTCCACTTTCAGATAAGTGGTCTCTGCGGCGGATTCACCGCAAGATCACTTTTATCGGTGGCGGGAGAGGGGGCCCCCCTCCCGCCGCGCTCTGATGCCCTCGGCTGCTTACCGAAGCCGCCGGCAGAGGCGATTAGGTCTTCTTCCATGTTAGGTATGAAGCTGAGTGAGGGGAAGATGGCCCCCCCCCCCCCGGCTCCAAACAACTGCAGGGCGGAAGCGGCATCAAAACGTCACTTTTGCCCATAGCTCTTAAAAAGTCTTTTTGACCCCAGATCTCATATTTAAGAGTTCCTGCCATGCTTTTTTTTTCTATTACAAGGGATGTTTACATTCCTTGTAATAGGAATAAAAGTGACACATTTTCTTTTTAAAAGAACAGTGTAAAAAGAAAAGGTAAAATAAATAAGAAAAGATGTAATTAAAAATGTTAACGCGCCCGTCCCGCCGAGCTCGTGTGCAGAAGCTAACGCACACATGAGTAGCGCCCGCATATGAAAACGGTGTTCAAACACGTGAGGTATCACCTCGATCGTTAGAGCGAGAGCAATAATTCTAGCCCTAGACCTCCTCTGTAGCTCAAAACATGCAACCTGTAGAATTTTTTGGAGTGCATGGTAGGGCACAGAAGTTCTACATTTGTCATAAGAAAGTGCACAAAGATTCATAGCAGACAGCTGGATATCTCTTTGGAAGACGTTTTAAAATGTATTATTTATACTTTTTTGACTTGGCACATTTATTTGTACACTTTAAGACTCCATTCACACAGGGGCAACACGACTTCCAGCACGACTTTGGTAGGCAACTTGGACACGACTTGAGTATGAATCACAGCGCGACCTGGAGCTACTTACAAGGCAACTTCAAGTTGCCTCCAGGACAGGAGACATTCCAGTGGCCAATAAAACAAGAATCAGCTCTGTGGGAGGGAGGGGGGAGGGAGAGGTTTGCCTGAGAAATGTATGTTTTCTTCCTGGAAAGTTGCTTATGTTAAGACAGTCATCCGACTTCTGAGGTGACTTCCATTGAACTCAATGGGTACAGGTCACCTAGCAGTCACCTAGAAGTCGGATTGAAGCAGTACAGGAACCTTTTTTGAAGTCGGAGAGACTGCAGTAGTCTGCATTAAGATGGCTCCATTCACTTACATTGATTTTCTCATGCAGCGCGACCTGGGGCGACTTGAAGTCGGATCCAAAGTTGCCCCTGTGTGAATGGGCTCTTATGGTTTTTATTTAATTTTAGTCATTGTTGACATTTTGTTTTATTTTCATGTTGATGCACATTTATATTACATACTAATTGTATGAGGATTGCTGTGGGGTCCAGCACTCATTAGAGTTATGTTGGGACAGGCAGATATCTGCTTGCTTTCTGATGGAGATATCTACCATCCTAGCTAAAATAAAATTATAGTGCAGCGCTCAAATAATGTAAAATGAAAATTTAGCTAACTATATATGTGACAATTGTATAAACTTATCCCAAATACTCATAAACAAAAAAATATCTAAGTGTTGCTCCTGTAAATATTGTCAGTGACAAAATATAATCGTTCTTTCCAGTCCTTAAAAAAAAGTTTGTGAAGCAAAACTGATTCTACCACTCCTTTCACCTCCATGCTGTACTTACTCTTTTATTTTGCTCACCAGAAAAAGGAGACCCCTACATTATAGGAGGTCATATAAGCTCAACTCCAGATGGTTCCTCGTATAGAACAGCCCATCATACACTGGTCAGTTCCAAAACTTCCCAGTGTATGATGGCAGCACTCATACGTCTATTTCCCAAAGGAAACCTGTGGATATGACGCTGAGCATGTGCACTCAACTTCTTTGGTCAACCAAGGCGAGACCTGTTCTGAGTGGAACCTGTGCTGTTAAACCGCTGCAGCTCAGTTTCAGGGTCTTGGTAATCTTCTTAAAGCCTAGGCCATCTTTATGTAGAGCAACAATTCTTTTTTTCAGATCCTCAGAGTTATCTCATACACTTCGGCTGGTTTCACACTGGGGCGGTGGGGGGCGGTGGCGGTATAGCGCCGCTATTTTTAGCGGCGCTATACCGTCGGGATTGTTGAGCTATTCGGCCGCTAGCGGTGCGGTTTTAACCCCCGCTAGCGGCCAATAAAGGGTTAATACCACCCGCAAACCGCGGCTACAGCCGCGGTTTGCGGGCGGTATTACCGCGGTATCCCATGCATTTCAATGGGAAGGAGCGGTGTAGGAGCGGTAAACACACCGCTCCTCTCACCGCTCCAAAGATGCGGCTAGCAGGACTTTTTTTACCGTCCTGCTAGCGCACCGCTCCAGTGTGAAAGCCCTCAGGGCTTTCACATTGGAGAGAAAGGAGCCGCTGTTTAGGCTCGGTTTGCAGGCGCTATTTTTAGCAAAATAGCGCCTGCAAACCGCCCCAGTGTGAAAGGGGCCTTCCAGTGACCAGTATGAGAGAGTGAGAGCAATAACACCAAATTTAACACACCTGCTCTCCATTCACACCTGAGACTTTGGTAACACTAATGAGTCACATGACACCAGGGAGGGAAAATGGCTCATTGGGCCCAATTTTGGACATTTTCACTTAGGAGTTTACTCACTTTTGTTGCCAGTGGTTTAGACCTTAATGGCTGTGTGTTGAGTTAATTTGAGGGGACAGCAAATTTACACTGTTATACAAGGTGTACACTCACTACTTTACATTGTAGCAAAGTGTCATTTCTTCAGTGTTGTCACATGAAAAAAGAATAAAATATTTACAAAAATGTGAGGGGTGTACTCACTTTTGTGAGATACCGTGTGTGTGTGTGTGTGTATATATGTATATATATATATATATATATATATATATATATATATAGATATCATTTTTTTTAATTGGGTAATTTTGAAATTAGTTTTTGTTGTTGCACCATTTTCTGCTAAAGCTCTATAGTGTTAAGATGTTCCATCTGTTTTTTTTTTTATCATTATGCAATAGTACCTTCTTTGTTTTAGCCCAGTTATTTTGTAATAATACAGAGAAAAATGTTAACATGAAGTTCTGAGTATTAGATTTTTTTTTTGATTTTTTTTTTACGTATTTCTCCGTAAATATAAATCAGCTGGAAAACATTAATTTTCTAAGAGAGATAGTAACACAGTTTGATGTTTGCTCACAACTTTTACCTCTGTAGGCAGAGATTACAAGCTGGAATTAAAATACTCACATGAAATGCCACCCACAGAATTTGTGTGATTTATCTGATTATGCAATGGAAAGGAAAATCTATTCTGAAGTGTTACTGGTTAAGTCATGGTAATTAAACAGATTAGTTTAACCAATACCTTTTGTTAGTTGCAGTAGTTTTCTGTTTTCACACATAAAGCTAATTACAAAGGTTGGGATGGAGCGAACAATGAAGTTTACCATGTGATGCAGGATTGGAGAAATTAATTTTATGTTCTTACATTTTCTCTTTGAGGGTGACATTTGATGGCATTTGATGTGGTTTGGTTTTCCTTTCTCTGTTATAATTACACTTCAGATCGCGCTTACACAATATGTATATTTTTATTCATATTGTGTAATAGCTTTACTGATGTCAGTTTTTCTTTAAATTGTGTTAAATATAGGTAATTAACAATAGAAAATGCCTGTGAATCATTCAAAAAGGAGATCTACTTGATTGCTTAAAGATTAAATCCAGGTATAGATATGTTTACATGGTTACATTGGTCCAACCTGGCCATACCCTGGGAAGCCGAAAATCAATGTAGTAGCCACTACTACACTTATTTTAACCAGCTTCTAGGTCCTGTGCCAATAGGGTGCCCTGCTGCTTCAGAGAATGCTTTGCATTTTCTACATGAATGCACATTTTTTTTTAATTGGACGAAGCAGTTGACATGATGTCACAATCTCCACCTCATCCAATCACTAAAGTTTGCACAGTACTTTACAATCTAAGAGAGACAGTACAGTTACAATACATTTCAAGAGGGTTGGGAGTGCCCTGCTCATGAGAACTTGCAATCTAATAATCGGAGAACACTTTGCAATAGTTAAGAAAATGCAAAGCATTCTCAGAAAGACGCCATACCGAGTGGGCATCCTCCAGTGTTCAGTACACAGTTGCTTGGTATGGAAACCAGAAGTTAGTGGAGCTCACTGTAGTGCCTACTACAGTGATTTCCAGCTTCCCAGGGCCCCTACAGGTATCCTATATGCATACTTACATTGGTTCAAGCTGGACCAATGTCTGTAAAAATATCCTTACCAGGAAGTCATCTTCAATATATTCTGTGGCACTTAGTTTCTAGTAGTTTGAAGTTCAGTAACTTTAAAAGGTGCATTCCATACAGAATTAAAAATTGAACCTAAAAGGTACACTCCAGTCAGAACTGAAAATCAGAACTCTAAATATAAAGTGGCAGAGCCTACCTGCTCAGTGCTTCACGTGTGTTTCCAGGTATATCTGTAGTGCACCATCCTACCTTAGTACTTTTTTTTAGTAATCTGGTTTGAGAAAGCCTGCTTGTAATGCAAGAGAGCTTTTCACAAACACATCCAATGTAGTCTTCCTGCTGTCCTCCATATCTAGAAATATTTCTCACAGTCACCAATCAGATTTAAACTTGCTGTTGAAGTTTGAAGTTATGATTTATAAAACACGAAGCAGAGAAGAGAGGGAAGGTACGTGGCACAGGCTACAGAAAATACACTCCGAGAGTCTCTGGTGTTTTTCTGGCTATACAGTCATCTGACACTTCTTTCTAGATTTCGAGTTTACCACTAGCTCTTGTCCAAACACATTGCCATTGGCCCATCACTATGATAGTCTGCCTCATTGGCCAATAGGAATGTGAAGGAGGCAGCAAGGAGTGGATAAACTTTGTGCCTGTCAGAACAGTTCTGGATTCTGCAATTACTTCAGGTATATGCAGGAATCGCTAGGTGCCTGTACTTTATACCCACAACAGATTCCTAGACGTATAAAACATAAAAATAAATATGTTTGCGATAGTAATTGCTATACTTAAAGTGCCGAAAATGCCTGTGAAGAAAGCAAAAAGTAGTAAGTTACTAATAGCTAGCTCTCATGCTGTACAAGGAAGTAGTTCAGAATCCAGTGCACCCATGTATTGGAATATGGAGAAGGCCATATTTGCATATTACATTTCCATTGTTGCTGGGCTGGAAACACTCCAAGTCTTTTTTTTTTTTTTTTTTTGCCTAAGCAGTGAACTAATTTCCAGTTAACCTTTATTGCCTCATCTTGCTATGATGTTTGCTTTCAGCAGAATTGCATGCTGTTCCCATAAAATAAAGCTGTTGTGTAATAGTTTTGTAACTGTTTGACAGTTGTTTTCTTAGTCTACTTATAGAAACTTGAAACCAGAGAGTTACGTGTTTCATCAGAGTGCTTTTCAACTTTTACTCATATCACGGCCAGCTGTGCAGGAACCTGGTGCGTATTTTGGACTGGGCTGCTCCTTTTGCTGAGCACTCTACCTTTCAACATACAGCCCCAATAAGCACTCACCATAATGCCAAGCATTCAGAGGAAATGTTGTAAATTGCATGGATATGCAAGGAAACTAAAGGGTCAGTGTCCACAAAGACCTGCACTACTGTGCAAACGTTTTCTGTAGGTGTGAAAAATGCTATAATTTAAGAATTCTTTCAGAAATAGAAGTGTCAATAGTTTTTTTTATCAATTAACAAAATGGAAAGTAAATGAACAGAAGATAAAAATATTTGGTGTGACCACTCTTTGCCTTCAAAACAGCATTAATCCTTCTAGGTACACTTGCACACAGTTTTTGAAGGAAATCAGCAGGTAGGTTGTTCCAAACATCTTAAAGAACTAACCACAGATCTTCTGTAGCTGTAGGCTGCCTCAAACACTTCTGTCTCTTCATGTGATCCTAGATCAGTGATGGCGAACCTGGGCAACCCAGATGTTTTGTAACTACATTTCCCATGATGCTCATGCACTCTGTAGTGTAGTTGAGCATCATGGAAAATGTAGTTCCAAAACATATGGGGTGCCAAGGTTTGCCATCACTGTCCTAGATAGACTCGATGTTGAGATCAGTGTCAAACCATCACTTTGGGACCCCTTGTTCTTTACACTGAAGATTGTTCTTAATGACATTAGCTGTATGTTTGGGGTTGTTGTCCTGCTGCAGAATAAATTTGGGGGTCAATCACACACCTCCCTGATACTTTGGCATGATGGATCAGTATCTGCCTGTATTTCTCAGCATTAAGGACACCGTTGATGCTGACCAAATCTCCAAATCCATTTGCGGAAATGCAGCACCAAGCTTGCGAGGAACCTCCACCATGCCTCACTGCAGACACTCGTTATTGTACCGCTTTCCAGCCCTTCAGCGAACAACCGCATCCTGCTATAGCCAGATATTTCATTTTTGACTCATCAGTTCAGAGCATCTACTGCCATTTTTCTGCATCCCAGTTCTTATGTTTTCGTGTATAGTTGAGTCTCTTAGCCTTGTTTCCAGGTATGGCTTTTTGGCCACAATTCTTCCATGAAGACCACTTCTGGCCAGATTTCTCTGAACTGTAGATGGGTGTACCTGGGTCCCACTGGTTTCTGCCAGTTCTGTGCTGATGGCATTGCAGGATATCTTCCGATGTCGAAGGGGAGTAAGCGTGACGTGTCTTTCATCTGCTGCATTAAGTTTCCTTGTGCGACCACTGCATCTATGGTCCTCAGCATTGCCTGTTTCTTCGTGCTTCTTCAAAAGAGCTTGAACAGCACATTTTGAAGCCCTAGTCTGCTTTGACATTTTTGCCTAGGAGAGACCTTGCTGATGCAGTATAACTACCTTGTATCTTGTTGCTGTGCTCAGTCTTGCCCTGGTGTATGCCCTGTAACATGAAACTGTCCTCCACACCTCAACTTGACTGTTCCGCACCCAGTTTTAAGCTTCCTACACAGCTGTTTGTTTTAGTTAATGACTGTTTGTTTCAGACTACATATAAAAGTGATGATCGTTAGCACCTGCTTGGTATTATTTGGTTAATCATACACTTGACTGTAATCCTACAAAATCCCAGACTTTGTGCAAGTGTACAGAGTGTGCATACGAATTGATGCTGGTTTGATGCCAAAGGGCAGTCACACCAAATATTGATTTGATTTAGATTTTCTTCTGTTCGCTCACTTTGAATTTTGTAAATTGATAAAAAAAAAATGAGATATATATATCTGTATATTCATACACACACAGTGCTGTGCAAAAGATTTAGGCAGGTGTGAAAAAATGCTGTAAATTGAGAATGCTTTCAGATATAGAAGTGGTATTAGTTTATCCTTCTCAGCTAAACAAATTGGAAAGCAAATAAACAGAAGAGAAATCCAAATCAAATCAATATTTGGTGTGACCACCCTTTGCCTTCAAAACGGCATCAATTATTCTAGTTACACTTGCAAAGTTTTTGAAGGAACTCAGCAGATAGGTTGTTCCAAACATCTTGGAGAACTAATCATGGATCTTCTGTGGATGTAGGCTGCCTCAAATCCTTCTGTCTCTTCATGTAATCCCAGACACACTCAATGATGTTGAGATTAGGGCTATGGGACCAAACAATCATTCCAGGACTCCTTGTTTTTCTTTACACTAAAGAAAGTTCTTAAGGACAATGACTGTATTTTTGGGGTCAATCACAGGCCAGTCCTGCTGCATAATACATTTGGGGTCAATCACAGGCCTCCCTGATGGTATGGCATGATGGATCTGCCTGTATTCCTTAGCATTCAGCACACCATTGATCCTGACCAAATCTCCAATTCCATTTGCAGAAATGGAGAATGGTAAGTGGGAGGTTGAAAGGGTTTTGAAGAAGGAGCCTTTGAGCATGCTCCGAAACTAGTCACCCCCCCTTGCTGATGTCACTTCCACAGTGGTTTCAGGAAGTGCAGCAGCCATCTAGCCCCTCCAGACCCTCGGTTTCTGCAGCTGCTGGCCAGCACAGTGACAGGACTTCATTCAGTGATGAGCCTGTTTACTCTGCAATCCTGTAAGTATTTTTAACCATTGCCTTTTAATAAAATTGCTGACATACTGCACTTAGAAGTGCCTTTCTCTGCATTGCTATTTGCAGAAATGCAGCCCAAACTTGCAAGGAACCTCCACTATGCTTCACTGTATATGCAGACGCATTATTTTACCGCTCTCCAACCCTTCGCGAACCACCTGTCTCCTGCTACAGCCAAATATTTCATATTTTCACTCATCGGTCCAGAGCACCTGCTGCCATTTTTCTGCACCCCAGCTCCTATGTTTTCGTGCATAGTTGAGTCACCTTGCCTTGTTTACACGTCCTGTGCATGAAAACAGAGGCTATACAGAGCAAATTCTGCATAAAAATGTAACCACTCATGTTTTTGAGCTTATCTGAAAATAAGGGACACGTTTTTAAGGCTGAGATACAATTATCCTTTAATCTGGGCAGAAAATAAAAAGTAGTGCAGTTAGGTTCTATAGATATATAGCTTTAACCAGTCCTGATTTTAACATGACAGTCCCAGAAAACATCATATGCATACAATACATTTTTTTTTCTTTTATTTCTGGAACATAATGATAGCTGATCATATAAAATTATTACTAAGTTACAGAAGAGAAACATTGTGAGTTGGTATGTATTCCTTCTCTTTCTGAGAATTTAAACAGATGGTAATATCACACACATTGTCTGGAATCGTTGACTAGAGGGGCTAATTCAACTCCCCACAACTCTGCATAAGGATGTTCTTCTAAGTAATGTTGTACAAGGTACTGTATGTTGTAAACCACTTTCTAGTAAAGCCTGGAAAAGTGTTGAAAGAGAAAGCCATG
Organism: Rana muscosa; assembly: GCA_029206835.1. NCBI lineage: Eukaryota > Metazoa > Chordata > Amphibia > Anura > Ranidae > Rana > Rana muscosa. The sequence continues at coordinate 797,669,577 of CM055116.1, read as the reverse complement.
ATAGTTTGCTCACATTTAACTTCACTTTTTTTAGAATCTATTGCAACCTTTGAATTACAAATTTAGTGCTGGGAGAAAGTGTTAAACCTTTTTTTCACACATGTTGGCCTGGCCCTACATGTATTACAGCAAAAAAATCCAAGAACTGCTTGTTCCTCTAATCGTTGCTACGGACGCATTTATGGACTCAAAGTTCTATTTTGATTTGAAAGTGCCTCCATTGGAAAGCCATTAAAAAATAAATATTGGTTTAGGTTCAAATGAATTATTTTCCATACTGTCAAAAATCTTGGAGATAGTGCTGTCAATGTGCATCATATCTGAACAGGCATAACCATTCATTTGTTATAATTTACACAGAACTTTGCTTTAAGAAGTGGTTCTTTAAAATGTCACTACAGAAACGATAAACTTTTAGCATTCATTTGATCTTGTGAATAGAGGCATGTTCAAAGGTTATAATGGTAGGCCAGTAAACATTCATTACATCATTTTGATAATTTTTTATAAAATAGTTTTAAAAACATTTATATATGAATATATAGAAGATTCAGGAAAATGTAATATACAGTGGGTACGGAAAGTATTCAGACCCCCTTAAATTTTTCACTCTGTTATATTGCAGCCATTTGCTAAAATCATTTAAGTTAATTTTTTTCCTCATTAATGTACACACAGCACCCCATATTGACAGAAAAACACAGAATTGTTGACATTTTTGCAGATTTATTAAAAAAGAAAAACTGAAATATCACATGGTCCTCAGTATTCAGACTCTTTGCTCAGTATTTAGTATTTGCACCCTTTTGATCTAATACAGCCATGAGTCTTTTTGGGAAAGATGCAACAAGTTTTTCACATGTGGATTTGAGGATCCTCTGCCATTCCTCCTTGCAGATCCTCTCCAGTTCTGTCAGGTTGGATGGTAAACGTTGGTGGACAGTCATTTTTAGGTCTCTCCAGAGATGCCCAATTGGGTTTAAGTCAGGGCTCTGGCTGGGCCATTCAAGAACAGTCACGGAGTTGTTGTGAAGCCACCTCTTCATTATTTTAGCTGTGTGCTTAGGGTCATTGTCTTGTTGGAAGGTAAACCTTCGGCCCAGTCTGAGGTCCTGAGCACTCTGGAGAAGGTTTTTGTCCAGCATATCCCTGTACTTGGCCGCATTCATCTTTCCCTCGATTGCAACCAGTCGTCCTGTCCCTGCAGCTGAAAAACACCCCCACAGCATGATGCTGCCACTACCATGCTTCACTGTTGGGGCTGTATTGGACAGGTGATGAGCAGTGCCTGGTTTTCTCCACACATACTGCTTAGAATTAAGGCTTATTTCTTACCATCTTGGAGTCCTTCAGGTGTTTTTTAGCAAACTCCATGCGGGCTTTCATGTGTCTTAACTGAGGAGAGGCTTCCGTCGGGCCACTCTGCCATAAAGCCCCGACTGGTGGAGGGCTGCAGTGATGGTTGACTTTCTACAACTTTCATCTCTGGAGCTCAGCCACAGTGATCTTTGGGTTCTTCTTTACCTCTCTCACCAAGGCTCTTCTCCCCCTATAGCTCAGTTTGGTCGGACGTCCAGCTCTAGGAAGGGTTCTGGTCGTCCCAAATGTCTTCCATTTAAGGATTATGGAGGCCACTGTGCTCTTAGGAACCTTAAGTGCAGCAGAATTTTTTTGTAACCTTGGCCAGATCTGTGCCTTGCCACAATTCTGTCTCTAAGCTCTTCAGGCAGTTCCTTTGACCTCATGATTCTCATTTGCTCTGACATGCACTGTGAGCTGTAAGGTCTTATATAGACAGGTGTGTGGCTTTCCTAATCAAGTCCAATCAGTATAATCAAACACAGCTGGACTCAAATGAAGGCGTAGAACCATCTCAAGGATGATCAGAAGAAATGGACAGCACCTGAGTTAAATATTTGAGTGTCACAGCAAAGGGTCTGAATACTTAGGAGCATGTGATATTTCAGTTTTTCTTTTTTTAATAAATCTGCAAAAATGTCAACAATTCTGTGTTTTTCTGTCAATATGGGGTGCTGTGTGTACATTAACCACTTAAGGACCAAGCCTGTTTTTCAGACTCGGTGTTTACAAGTTTAAAACATTTTTTTTTTTTGCTAGAAAACAACCCCCAAACATTATATATTGTTTTTTTTCTAACATGCTAGAGAATAAAATAGCGGTCATTGCAATACTTTTTGTCACATCGTATTTGCGCAGCGGTCTTACAAGCGCACTTTTTTGGAAAAAAATCACTTTTTTTAATTAAAAAATAAGACACCAGTAAAGTTAGCCCAATTTTTTTTTATATTGTGAAAGATAATGTTATGCCGAGTAAATTGATACCCAACATGTCACACTTCAAAATTGCGCCCGCTCGTGGAATGGCATCAAACTTTTACCCTTAAAAATCTCCATAGGCGACGTTTAAAAAATTCTACAGGTTGCATCTTTTGAGTTACAGAGGAAGTCTAGGGCTAGAATTATTGCTCTCGCTCCAACGATTGCGGCGATACCTCACGTGTGTAGTTTGAACACCGTTTTCATATGCGGGCGCAACTCACGTATGCGTTCGCTTCTGCGCGTGAGCTCGTCGGGATGGGGCGCTTAAAAATTTTTTTTTTGTTTTCTTATTTATTTTACTTGATTTTATTTATTTTTACACTGTTTAAAAAAAAAATGGGTCACTTTTATTCCTATTACAAGGAATGTAAACATCCCTTGTAATGGAAAAAAGCATGAGAGGTCCTCTTAAATATGAGATCTGGGGTCAAAAAGACCTCAGATCTCATATTTACACAAAAATGCAATAAAAAAAAAATGTAATTCGAAAAAATGACAAAAAAAATCCCTTTTAAGACGTATGGGTGGAGCTGACGTTTTGACGTCAGCTCCGCCCTGCTATGGTAGGGAGACGGGTGGGGGCCATCTTCCCCTCACTCATATCCATACCACAGAGGGAGAAGGACCCGATCGCCTCCGCCGCTACCGACGGCTCCGGTAAGCTGCGGAGGGCACGGGAGAGCGGCGGGAGGGGGGGCCCTCTCCCACTGCCGATAACGATGATCTCGCAGCGAATCTGCCGCAGGGACCACCATTATCATAAACAGAACCGCCCACTGAAGAGATGGATATCTCGGTTGTGGCAGCAGCTGCTGCCGTTACCGAGATATCCATCTTTAAAGTGATGACGTATACAGTATATACAGTGGGTGGTCGTTAAGTGGTTAATGAGGGGAAAAAAATTAACTTAAATGATTTTAGCAAATGGCTGCAATATAACAAAGAGTGAAAAATATAAGGGGGTCTGAATACTTTCCGTACCCACTGTATATATGCTTTCTAACTGTGTGGGGGATGGACTGCCTGGATGAACACAGAGGTCCATGTTCCTGCTTAGCAAGGACACAAGATCACTGTGTTCATCCCTGTCAGAATGGCGATCTGCCTTGTTTACATCAGCAGACCGCCGTTCTGCCTCTCTGGGGAGCGTTCGTAGGTGGCCAGCGGATATCGTGTCCGCTGGACCTGCTGATTGGCTCCCCCTCTGGCCAATCAGCATGCGCGCCCCGCTGGCTATTGCACAAAATGACGTACAGGTATGTTGTTTTGCGCAATAGAGCCGATCTGCCGCAGTATATGTACTGTGGCTGGTCGGCAAGTGGTTAAAATAGAACAGTGCTGAACAGCAAAAAAATGCCCTGGTCTTGAAGTGGATAAAACTTTCCGGGGGTCAAGTGGTTAAGGCATCAAATTTATAAATACAAAAAATGTATATAAAACATTAATAATGTTATAATTGGTAGGCTGATACATTCATATTCCCTATGAAAACCACCAGAATACCACACATGTCAAATGGTTGCCACCATTACAATCATTTTATGATACTAATTTACATATGGAGCATGACACATTTCAATTGTACGTTTTCATCAGGGATCCAACAGTGTAAATTCTTCTTACAATGAACAAGTATCCAACAGAGTAAGCAGCCACAATAATAAAATGCATGATCCCAAGACTCAGCAGTGCCACCAGAGCTGCAGAACGAAGTGTAGCATATCTAAATTTGCACTAGAAGAAAATGTTTTATATACATTTTTGTATTTCTATATTTGAAGCCCTAAAAATTCTACATGGGGTGTTAACACATTCTTTCAATTTTAGTATTTGTCCAAAAGTTGCGATCAGGAATGGTTTTGTTTTGCAGAAAAGACCTACTATAGGCTTCTTATCACCCTAATTGCTCAATTCTGTAGAGTGTACACTGAGTTGTGCATACTAAAGATGCCAAGCCTGGAAGATCACTGGGTGAAGATGTCAGCACTGACAAGGGAGCTTGCAGATGTCATATCGCTGGAACAAGGTGAGTATAGTGGAGTAGAGTTCCGCTTGCTTGAGGTCCTGCTACAAAACCTCCTTCAATCAACAGCTTGCAGCCAATTGGGGAGTCTCCACTGTTAGAATAAAATAGCACAGTGGGGTAAGAGAGTGGGTCCTATATCCCCCTCACTTTTGTGTATGGGCGAATACGTTCTTTTTTTTTTTTTATCAGAACAGAAAAAAAAAAGTACCCAGATTTACTATTTTTTTGTGCAGGGTAAATCTTGAAGTGGAGGCACATTTCCTGTTGACAACTATCTAAGAGAGCATTCTTTCTCTTTCGAGAGATTTTCTCCCACTTGGTGTTGTGTCTAGAGGACAGGAAGTAAAGTAAAAATCTACTCAATGAGACACAGGTGGCAACAAAATTTACAGAGATTTTAACATTTTGCTACACTATTCAAAAAAATAAAAAAAGGTTTTGGCTTTAGATATATTTTCAATTATATCTCTCAAATACCGTTTTTAAGCATAGGATGGCAGCCTAAAAATTATATAGAGGAACTGCAACATTTCTATTTTTCTAAAAGCTTAGTCCAAGTAACTTACAGTCCCTAATCAAAGCTTTATAACACTCTAAATTAAGTTTCAAAATGCAGTTTATGTACCTTACTGACCTATACTTCCAAAAAAATACTGTGACAACTTGAGGGTTGTTTAACTCAAATGTAGCGCTTACCGGGGTGAGTTCAATCTATGCCATATGTGCCTTTTCAAGGCTTGTAGGTCCACTTTAAAAAAGGAAAATGTTCACAGCAATCTGCAGGGGGTTTCCACCATCAATATGAAATTAACATATTCAGCCTCCTGGCTCTCTTTACCAGCACTGTTGAACAGGCCTCATGCCTTGGTCCTCTTGACCATCTAACACAACATCCCAGTGCTCATGCACAAATGTTGTATCTCTGTCAGCTCTCTGTCCCTTTCCTGCAGCTCCCTGCTGCTCTGTTTCTCGGCTCTGGCCTTTTTCTGCCCTGTGCAGACATGCACACCTCTCTGCTCCCTTGCACACACACGGACTCTTTTGGGAGGGTGGAACCCTGAGCCCTAGTTCTGATTACCCTAAAAACCCAGCACACACCTGCATAATCAATGTGCCGGTTTTCTACAAAACCTGTTCCAGACTGCCTGTTTACACTATGACAGGGTACCGCACTGTCACAATACATACATTGCAAGCTGGAGGAGCCATGCCACATCTCCGAATTGAAGCCAAATTGTTTGCATACTAAACCATCCTAAGTTTGGGAACTCATGGGATGCTCAAGAATTTCAAACCATATTTTTCATTATTTACTGTAAATTAGTGTTTTTTTTTTTTTTTTTTTACTTTTAGAAATGTATTGTTTTTATGAGACATAGGGGCTGATTTACTAATAACTGTGTGCTGCGCTGGTTCTAACCTTAATTGGTGCACTGTTCTAGTAAATACAAATGTCAGCGGCGCTCTATTGAAAATAAATGGTTCCCTATGGGAGCCCATTGATTTGAATAGAGGTCGCCTGGGAAGTCGGATGAAGCGTATCCAACTCGCGGGGCGACTCGTGTGCCGGCTGACACAGGGACAGCGTGACTTTGCGAGGCAACTTGGACACGACCTGAGCGTGTGAAGCAGCCGCTCAAGTCGTGTCCTAGAGGCGACTAGCTGGCCGAGAATGTCTCCAGTGCGATGGCATCGCGCTGGTTCTCGGCAGCCTCGCTGTCCCTTGTTTGGTATGAATCATGAAGGGGAACTCCACGCCGAATTTTAATGAAAAAAACGGCGTGGGGGTTCCCCTCCAGGAGCATACCAGGCCCTTAGGTCTGCAGGTTGCCCCCCCCTGCCCCGAAGCACCAAACCCCCCATGTTGAGGGCACGTGGCCTGGTACGGTTCAGGAGGGAGGGGGGCCGCTCTCTCGTCCCCCCCTCTTCCCCTGCGGCCTGCCAGGTTGAGTGCTTGGATAAAGGGTCTGGTGTGTATTTTTAGGGGACCCCACGCTAATTTCTTTGTTTTTGGCACGGGGTTCCCCTTAAAATACATGCCAGACCTGAAGGACCTGGTATGGATTCTGGAGGGACCCCCACGCCATTTTCCTTTCATTTTTGGGGGGGTCCCCTTTGAATCCATACTAGACCCAAGGGCCTGGTATGGACCTGGGGGGGGGGGACCCCACGCTGTTTTTTTCTATTTTTTTTTTTTTTTGGAACCGGCATTTTTTTTTTTTTTACATTTCCTTTAACAACCAGCTATAAACAGGTAAAACAAAAAATCGACGCAAAATTGCAGTACTTGCAATTTGGATGCGGGTCCATTGAATTCTATTACATCCAAAACACTGTTATTGGCCTGGCAAAAAAAATCTGCAGTTGCGTTTAAAATCGTTTTTCACAAAGCCTAAAAATGCCTTCAGACGCCAAAGATTTCCATGTTTCAGACGCGGTACCAGCGTTTAGCCGCATTTTAGTTTAGAAGCGTTTTTAAAGGTGACCTATTTTTTTACATTGATAAACTCCAAATTTATGGCAAATATATATATATATAAAAATGAAATTGCTTCCATTGCATTGTGGACAATCCACAACTTGGGGCAGCTGACGTGGCAAGTGGACAATCCACAACTTGTGGCAAGTGATGTGGCAAGTAACACGCTAAATACAACTACACTGCTGCTCTCAGCTGCTGATATCACACATCGGTCTCCTCTCCCTGACAGGACGTGGATCTGTGTGTTTACACACACAGATCCATGTCCTTGTCTGTGTACAGGCCGATCGCGGGTGTGTGGCGGACATCGCGGCCGCCAGGCACGCGCATCGGCATCTCAGTGATGCGCCGGGCACGCGCGCGCGCCGCCGGCGGCGCTCGCGCGCCCCCCAGTGGCCGAAGGAGCGGAGGCCCTATAATGACGGCCTCCCGGCATTTAAGAACCACTTTGCGGCCGTCATTAGTCGTATGACGGGCGCGAAGTGGTTAAAATGTTTTACACGTTACCATTTTGGCATTACAGAGGAAGTCTAGTGCTAGAATTGTTGCACTCGTTCTAACGCACGCAGCAATAAGTCACATGTGTGGTTTGAACGGCGTTTACATATGTGGGCGGGACTTACGTGTGTGTTCGCTTCTGAGCGCGAGCTACCGGGGACATGGGCGTTTTTTCTTATTTTTGCTTATTTTTTTTATTTTGTTTTTTTACTTTTTTGTATTTCTTACTCTTTTTTTAACTTTTTTTTTTATTCACTTTTATTCCTATTACAAGGAATGTAAACATCCCTTGTAATAGGAATGTGTGTGACAGGTCCTCTTTATGGAGAGATGCGGGGTCAATAAGACCCCACATCTCTCCTCCAGGCTGGAAAGCATGATATTGGTCAAAAAAAAAATCACCAATCTCATGCTGACAGCCGAGATCACGGCTTGGTTAACATACAGGAACACGGCGTGATGTCATAACGTCGCGCCCGGGCCTCCGACGGTCATAGAGATGACTGGTGACCATCTGGTCACCAGTCATCTCCAAATCGTTCTCCGAGCCCAAGATGGCACGGGAGAGCCCGGAGAAGCACCGGATGGCAGCAAGAGGGGGGGAACGTCCCCTCCTGCCGCCTATAGGAACGATCAAGCGGCGGAACTGCCACTATGATCATTTTTATTGTGCACAGAATCGCCAGCTGAAAAGAATGATATCTGAATGATGCCTGCAACTGCAGGCATCATTCAGATGTCACCGCACAAAGCCAAGGATGTCATTTGACGGCGGGCGGTAGGAAACTGGTTAATATTTTTAAAAAAGGTAATTTTTCTTCTTCATTGATGTACACTGATGAGACTGCACTGATGGGCACCGATAAGGTGGCAAGGGTGGGCACTGAGAGGTGGCATTTCTAGTTGGCACTGGTGGGCAGTGAGAAGTGGCACTGCTAGGTGGCAATGATAGTTGGCAGTGATGGGCACTGATAGGCAGCACTGCTAGGTGCCACTGATTGGCACCAGTGGTGGGCATTGATAGGTGGCACTGGCAGGGGCTACTAATTGTCACAGATGACGCAGAATTGCCTCTTCCTCTTCGGGCCCCATGTCCCTTGCACATAAGCCGGTGATTGCCTTTTTTTTTATGCTCACGCTGTCAGCACAAGGAGAAAACAAAAACCATTACCCAGCTTTTGTTTACATCACGTGATCAGCTGTCATTTGCTGACAGCTGATCACATGGTAAAGGGCAGGGATCGGCCCCTTACTCGGATCTGTCATCACCTGAGTCTCAGTGACTCTGTGACCACAGCGCGTGCAAAGGGGAGGACGTTTATTGACGGACTCCCGGCAATTGAGGACCGTGCTGTGGCCGTCGATCAGTTATAGCGCTGATCTCAAGTGATTAAAGAGGGTCTAAATGGGCCATTGACATGCATCACAATTCAACTTAGGAATGAGTCTTTGAAAAGTTAAACTAAATAATTTGGCCACTTTATCCTTCCAAATAATTCACTTCCTGTCACATAGCCACACAGGAAGTGAGGGAAAATCCCTAACAATGTCTTTCCTTGGGGCACACAGGTCAGTCTAAATACTTTCCCCATTATGCACATTGCACTCCAGCATATTGCGGGGTACACCACAAATTATTAGGTAGTTTGGACTTTGGGGTTTATTTACTAAAGGCAAATCTACTTTACACTACAAATGCACTTGCTGTATATCTGAGGGGGACATGCAAGCAAAAAAAAAAACACCATCTTTGCTTTTACATGATCGTAACATCCAATCACCAGTACTTTCCCTCAGATTTTCAGCAGCTACACTTTTACTGCAGAGTGGATTTGTCTTTACTAAACCCCAAACTATACAATGATTTGGGGTGTACACAACAAAGTGCTAGAGTGCAATTTGCTTAATGGGGACACTAGTTAGATTGATCTGTGTGTCCCCAAGAAAAGACATTGGTAGGGTTTTATCTTCACTTCCTGTTTAGCTGTGTGACAGGAAGAGAAGCTAATTTTAAGAAAAGGAGACACAAAGGCCAAACTACAAAAAAAAAAACACACACGCAGGGGTTCTAACACTTACTTTGTTTCCCTCAAAATGCCCACAATTAGAATTGTATTGCCTTGAGCTATTTTTAAGTGCAGTGCTCTAAATCAGTGCTTCTCAAGTACCCCCAACAGGCCATGTTTGCAGGTTTTCCTTCATCTTGCACATGTGCTTTAAATCACAGTCAATGGTTTTGATTTTTGGACAGCAATTCTCGATAAGATAAATTCACAAAACATGTCCTGTTGGGGGTACTTGAGGACTGAGGCTGAGAACCACTGCAGTAAAAAAGGAAAATTGAATACTTACCGCTCTGTATTTTTCATTTCCTGGTGACTCTCCATGGCAGCACACAATACATGCATATGCTACCATGAAGGCACCAGGGTAGAAAAATCACACCTGTTTTGTTTTGATATGCCAATCAGCTGTCACATTTGTTGCAAAGAAAACACAAAACAAACATCAAAACTTTGCATCAAATTTTATTGGTCAACAAAACAAAAGGGAAGGCAAAATAAAAAACATGGTCAATTTGAAACAGTTACAGACTCAACATCTTGAGAAATATTTGGCCAAAAAAAATGCAGCACAGACAATTAAATCAAAGTGAACAAACAACACACATTAACAACATCAGAATTATTTCTGGGGAACATTTTCCCCACACAAAAAAATACAAACCACAAAAGTTAACCAATCACCTGTTTTGCAAAGACATAACAAATAAAATACATGTGTTACAAACTCGATAAGGACACCAACATGTACATTTTACCCCCCCACACACACTTGCCTCTTCTCAGGGCAAGCGAACGAATGCTCCCTCTGAGCTTTATATAACATAGGTTTGTGTGCTAATGAGGCAATTGAAAACACATGCACAGAACATGAAACACCCAAAATGCAAGTTCTTCCAATGTAGAGACTGAAATTCAAAGTGGGTACACCTGTTAAGGATGTCCTTCAATTACTAACCCATAAAAACACTCTGAGTGAGCATGCCCAGAAATATCCAGGCGCTGTTCACACACAAAAAGCACCCCAAAAAAAAACTAACTGGCTGGGCATGTGCAGAACAACACCAATGCAGCTAGCAAAAAGTAACCCCCCCCTGTCCAAAATTAAGCACATCATCCAGCATGCTACAAAATTAGAGATGGGACCATCACCCCCCCCCCCCCCACCAACAAATACCATTGCAGTCTATGGGAACTGACTTGTTAATTTTGCTAGTCCCCACTTGGCTGGCTTATCTTCTAGTTATTGGCCTTAAAATGGGGGCCCAGGTCCCACCCTAAGGGACATATATCAATGTCACCAATTTGGAAAACACCAAAAACAAAACAAAGAGAAGTGCCTTTAAATATGCCAAATTGCTTAAGGGCCATTTCACACCACATGCAGTGCATTGCGTTTTTTATGCATCCAAAATGCATGGAAAGTCGGTTATATGGTTCTAAATGGCAGGGTTTGTTCCAGTGCGTTCCAGTTCCACCAAAAAAGTAGAACATGCTGCATTTTACCTGCACTGGACTGTACTGGAACGCATCAAAACGCATCATAAACGCACAGGAACACACCTAAATGCACCAAAAACGCACTGGAACACACTTGTCCTTATCTATGGTTAATAAAAAAGAGGGGTGAAAAAAAGCACTGGACTGCATCAAAAACTTACAAAAAATGCACTGGAACGCATGAAAAACGTGCATGCAGAAAAGCACCTGGAACGCATCCTGGATTGCGTTTCTATGGTGTGAACTGGCCCTAGTTCACACTATAGAAACGCAGTCTGGATGCGTTCCAGGTGCTTTTTTGCATGCACGTTTTTGACACATTCCAGTGCATTTTTGATGCGTTTTGATGCAGTCCAGTGTTTTTTCCCCCTCTTTTCACTTAGGACAAGTGTGTTGCAGTGCGTCTTTGGTGCATTTAGGTGCGTTCCGGTGCATTCCAGTGCATTTTTGGTACATTCCGTTGCGTTTTTGATGTGTTTTGCTGGGGTCCAGTACAGTTTTGTACCTAAAAAATGCAGCATGACCAATTTTTTTTTTTTGCTTTCTGAAACGCACTGGAACGGACTGTAGTGGTGTGAACTATGCCATTGGAATTAATGTGATCAACTTTCTTTGCGGTTTTCATGCATCAAAAAAACGCACTGCACTGCATCCGGTGTGAACTGGCCCTAAATATCATACCCGGGGGGGGGGGGTGTCTATAGTATGCCTGTAAAGTAGCACATGTTTTCCATGTTTATAACAGTTGGAGAGCAAAATTACATTTCTAAAGTAAAATAATAGTCATTTAAAAGTCCTTGCGGCTTTAATGAATTGCTGGTTCCCATATAAAAGTCATTGAAAGTCTTTGATTACACAAAAAACAAAAGCGTGGGGGTCCCCCAAATTCCATTACCAGGCCCTTCAGGTCTGGAATGGATATTAAGGGGAACCCCGCTGCAAATTTTTAAAAAAAATTACGTGGGGTTCCCCCCAAATATACCTACCAGGCCCTTCAGATCTGGCATGGATTTTAAGGGGAACTCCACCCCAAATTTTAAAAAAAATGGCGTGGAGTCCCCCCAAAAATCCACACCAGACCCTTATCCGAGCACATAACCTGGCCGGCCGCAGGAAAAGAGAGGGGGGACGAGAGAGCGCCCCCCCCCCTCCTGAACCGTACCAGGCCACATGTCCTCAACATGGGGAGGATGTCCCCATGTTGATGGGGACAAGGGCCTCATCCCCACAACCCTTGCCCGGTGGTTGTGGGGGTCTGCGGGCGGGGGGCTTATCGGAATCTGGAAGACCCCTTTAACAAAGGGGACCCCCAGATCCCGGCCCCCCCTGTGTGAAATGGTAATGGGGTACAAATGTACCCCTACCATTTCACAAAGAAAGTGTAAAAAATGTAAAAATTGACAAGAGCCGGTTTTTGACAATTCCTTTATTAATGTCTTTTCTTCCATCTTCTTCTTCCATCTTCTCCTTTCTTCCATCTTCTTCCATCCTCTTCTTCCATCTTCTTCTTTTCTCCATTCGGGTTTCTTCCTCCATCTTCATCTTCCTCTTTATCTTCATCTTCCTTCTTCCTTCGGTGTTCTCGTCCGCATCTTGCTCCGGCGTCTTCCCTTCTTCTTTCTCCGGCCGCTCCGTTTGAATTGGAGGTTCCCGCCGTGCGACGCTTCAGTTCTTCAGTTCCCCTCTGGGTCCGCTTACACCCGGTGACCCCGCCCCCCTCTGACGCACATGGATTTCACGGGGACTTTCCCCATGGTGTCAGAGGGGGCGGAGCCACCGGGTGGCAGCGGACCAAGTGGAGAACTGAAGCGTCACCCAGCGGGATCCTCCAATTCAAACGGAGCGGCCGGAGAAGAAGGGAAGACGCCGGAGCAAGATGCAGACGAGAAGACCGAAGGAAGAAGGAAGATGAAGATAAAGATGAGGATGAAGATAAAGAGGAAGGGGGGCGTGGCCTGGACATGGCTGAGTGAGGTTGTGTTTCTCTCGAGCTCCGGGCCTGATCCCCTATTCCCCGGCAACCCCACGACCATAATGAGCTCGTCCAAAAGGCATAGGACTCGAGCAGTGACAAGGGGGACCCCAGCTGGCAAGTTTTCGGGCGAAATACGCCGTTATTTTAACGCCAAGGAAGTTTCCCACGGGATGAAGGTGGCGGCAGCGCGTGACACCACACGTGGAGAACCGAAGAAGGCCCAGGCACCTGGCTCTGGGACTTCTGAACCGGAGTCCTCGGATCCCCCTGACTGCTCTCAAGACTTGTTTGTGGACTCTCGGGGGGCCGGGATGTCCTCCCCACACGGGCCGGAGGCTTCGGGCCTGGATCAGGACATTCGTGATTTGCTGCAAGCCCTCCCAATCCAGACAGCTATAGAGGCCCTGATTCTCCGGTTGGAGGAGACACACAGAAGAAACATTCAGGAGGTGAGGGGAGAGGTATCTACCTTGGCAGACCGGGTGGGATCGGGCGAAGCATCTCTTACCTCCCTTGAAAGCAGAGTCTCCGATCTGGAGCGTTCGAGAGACCAACACCGGGACACTGCGGTCGCTCTTCAGCTCCACTTAGAGGACATCGAGGACCGCAGCCGCCGCAACAACCTACGGCTCAGAGGCATCCCGGAGTCCATGGAGGACGTCAGTGCAGCGGTGACAGAGATATTCCGGACGGTGTTGGCAGATCCTACTGCGGATGTCCTCCTGGATAGAGCGCACAGAGCCCTAGGCCCTAGGTCTGTGGATCCGGATAGGCCGCGGGACGTGATCTGTAGACTGCACAGATACACGCAGAAGGAGTTAATCCTACGGGCGGCTTGGGAACATGGAGATGTTGAGCGGGGCGATGCACGAATCCGTATTTTACCGGACCTGTCGAGAGCTACCCTGCGGAGGAGGGCCCTGCTGCGCCCTATCCTAGACCTGGCCAAGCAGAAGGACATCACCTACAGATGGGGATATCCACTATCGGTGACTTTCCGCAGAGAATCCGGATCATTCACGCTCCAGACCGCGGCTGACCTGCCTGCCTTGTTCCACTTCCTGGAGGTGATGCCGATCCAGGTCCCAGACTGGCTCCAGATCCTCCCTCGCCAGATGGGCAGACCGGGACCGGCAGCACAACACGGCCTGCTGCCCCCCCGCCGGCAGAGAGGCAGACGGAGACGTCGATCGGTGTCCAGAGGAGAGCAGCGTGAGTAGGCCTTGGGCCGCCCTACCTTGACTACTGCTTACCAGACAACCCTGGGTCACTCCCAAAGCACCGTCCCCTGGCCACTCTCCTTCCCCCCTCATTCCCCCTTCTTAACTGGCCCGAAACAACCCTTGAAGCCTTAACATGGAGGCCTGCGTGATGGCGGCCAAGACACCCGTGTCCCTCCCTGGCCCCCGTGAGACACTCTAAATGGCGGTATATGCAGAGGCAGAGCCTTGTCGGTGATCTGGACTGGGCTCCGTACGTTAGGCTCCCTGGTCATATTCCCACGGGACTGGGGGCCTGAACCCGAGACCGAGACGGGGCCGATTCAGCGGTACTCCCCCCCCCCCCCCGTACTTGTGGTGTGTGCTCTCTCCCCCGGATTGTAGTGCCCCCCCCCCCCCGGATCCACATAGCGAGGAAGCCCCCGGTGGAGCCATTACACACTGGCAACACCTTACATGCTTGACGGATGTGGTGGAACGTACGGATTGGGCGAAACCCGGGGTGGGGGGGGGGAGATGTATTGAGTTTATTAATCGTTTCACCTGGTGTGCTGCCGGGGGGAGGGGGACGGCAACCACACGGTTTTGAATGGGATGTCTTTTTGGTTTCACATTCCGGCTGACCGGTGCTTCCAGTTTCTCCCTATTGAATGACACGCGCTGAAGAACTCTATCAGGACACACACGTTGGTCGGTCCATGTACTCTTATGTGATTGCTGGAGGGGGAGGGGGGGCTGCTGATGAGTGAGAAGGGGCATGTGACTCAGGTCCCATGTGATATTGCATTGACTTTGGTAATGCAGTTGCCTTATGTTGGACTGATTATGTTCTGTGGGTTTTGAAGCTAGCTTATATATGCTTGTGTTGTATATTGCCTGTTTAATTGTATTGGTTTACTGTTTACCTTGTGTTTTATAGGTTGCCGGGGGTGGGTGGAGAGGGTTGGGAGCTCTTACTCTGGCTCTGTCTGTCCACTTCCCCGTTTAGAACCGTGCTCCAGAACCGGGATTTTCCTGGGGAGTACTTGAGCCCTTAGGGCTAATTTAGATTTTCTTCAGTTGTTGCACCCTCTAGTGCTAGCCTCCTAATTTTTCAGATTTTCTCTTTCCTCGGGAGTACTCTCCCTTACTTTTCTCTCCTACTCTTACGTCTCGCTTTACCTTACTGGTTCCACCTTAATCTTGCACTCCCCTTCCTTTTTCTCCCCCCACCCTACCTATATACCTGTCCCGACCATATCCCAACTTGACTATGGGTGACATCCACATTGTGTCCCTTAATGCCAAGGGTCTTAACACCCCCGAAAAGCGACGGATGTTGCTACAGGGCATGAGGCGTGTGAGGGCGGACATAGTATTTGTGCAGGAGACACACTTCCGGGAGAACAACATACCGATACTTACAAACAGATACTTCCCTTCGGTGTACCATTCTAAATACACGGGGGCTAAATCCAGGGGGGTATCCATCCTCATCTCGGCCAGGGTCCCCTGGAAACATATTGATTCCGTGACTGATGCAGAGGGCCGCTACCTATATTTAAAGGGTGTGCTGGGAGATAGAAAAATTACCTTGGCCAACCTCTATGCCCCGAAATGACCGCCAAGACACGTTCATCAGGAGGCGCATGGAACATCTCCTGCGCTTCACTGAGGGACAACTTATAGTGGGGGGTGACCTGGACATGCCATTGATCCCGACTGAGGACACTTCATCTGGGACCTCCTCCACCTCTCGAGACGTACGTAAGCGCATCGGAAATACGCTTCATTCTGCCCAATTGATAGACGCCTGGCGCCTTATGCACCCAGGAGAACGTGATTTCACCTTTTTTTGAAAACCACACCAGTCATACTCGCGTATTGATTATTTCCTGATACCCCATGGGCAGCTACACGCGATCCGGGAGACCAACATTGGGTCTATCACGTGGTCCGATCACGCACTGGTCGGGCTTCGGTACTCACTGTCGGACACGTTGACGGGGCAACGCCCTCCGTGGAGACTAAATGAGAGCCTTTTACAGAATCCGGAGGTCCTGGCCGATTTGGTCAGGGAGCTGGGATGTTATTTTACCACAAACAAAACCGACGATAGCGACCCCGGGGTGGTGTGGGAGGCCCACAAGGCTGTGATTCGGGGGTCCCTTATTAGACACGGATCCAGACTGAAACACGAGCGGACGGCGCAATTCGACCTGCTTCTCGCCAGACTGCAGACCCTGGAGGCGGCTCACAAAGCTGCACCATCCAAACAACTGGGACTAGATCTTGATACGGTCCGATCGCAGCTATAGGATTTCCTCCGATTTAAGGCTAAGGCAGCGATGCAGATCTGCCGCAGGAAATCATATGAGTCGGGCAACAAATGTGGGAGACTGTTGGCCCGAACGCTGCAGTCTCAGCGGGCGGCGGCCTACATACCACACATCCAGACCGGGACTGGGCAGAAGACTAGCCTTCCCCAACACATCACGCAAGAATTTGGGGCCTTCTATCGTTCCCTCTACAATCTACCAGACACACGACCTACACTGGAGACCATGCTGGACTACTTAGACCACTCCCTCATGCCCTCACTCACGGGAGAAACGTGGTCTGCCCTGGAGGAACCCATTACGCTGACTGAAATTCAGGTGGCCCTTAAAAATACCAAACCAGGCAAGGCCCCCGGCCCCGACGGACTGACCACTGCCTACTACAGGACCCTCTTGCCTTCATTGGGCCAGCATATGGCAGATCTCTTCAACAGCATAGGTTCAGGGACACTTTTCCATGACTCCACACTCCTGGCGCAACCTAAGGAGCGCAAAGACCCGGGGTTGTGTGGAAGTTACCGCCCGATCTTCCTACTGAACGCAGACCTCAAGATCTTTACTAAGATCTTGGCCTCTAGACTGCAAACACATCTCCCTGACCTGATCCATTTGGACCAGGTGGGCTTTGTCCCGTTTAGAGAGGCCAGGGACAATACCACTAAGGTCCTCAACTTGTTACACATCACAGACCAGACTAAGACGCCCTGTGTGTTCCTTGGTACGGACGCCGAAAAGGCGTTCGATCGGGTCCACTGGGGATTCCTGTTCGCTACACTGAGACATATAGGGTTGGGGGAGACGATGTTGAACTGGGTGACCGCAGCTTATACGACACCGACGGCCAGGGTGAGGGCGAATGGGGTTTTGTCAGACCCATTCCCCATTAGAAATGGGACTAGGCAGGGCTGCCCTCTGTCACCCCTGTTGTTTGCCCTGACTCTAGAGCCCTTTCTTTGCCACGTACGCCGGAACCCGGACATCTCGGGAGTGGAAAGGAATGGGACGCAGTATAAGGTCTCGGCGTACGCAGATGACCTGCTGTTCTCCCTCACAAACCCTAAGATATCCCTCCCGAATCTTCTGAGAGAGTTTTAGGTCTATAGATCCCTCTCTAATCTCAAGATTAACTTCACCAAGTCGGAGGCCATGGGTGTGGGGATAGATCCGCTCCAACTCAAACAACTTAGAGACGGCTTTAGTTTAAAATGGACCGACACGGCACTGAGATATCTGGGGACATCCATACCTATGACTATACCCAAACTGTTTGCACTTAACTTCCCTCCTCTACTGAAGACGGTTCGGGGACTATTAGATGGTTGGGACAGCGGCCTCCATTCGTGGTTTGGCCGATGCGCCATCCTCAAAATGACGATACTACCTAAGTTCCTATACCTCCTACAGGCCCTCCCGATAGCTATCCCTGGGGCCTACTTTAGGCAGGTTCAGGCAGCCTTCACCAAGTTCCTTTGGGCTGGGAAACACCCACACCTGAGCAGGAGTGTACTCTGTCTCCCAAAGTTACACGGGGGCCTGGCAATGCCAGATGTCCGTGCGTACTACAGGGCGGCCCACCTCAGCCGGCTCCTGGATTGGTGCAGACATAGGGGCACCAAGCTGTGGACGACCCTCGAACAGGACCAGAGCGACATACCCCTTGGCAGGGCCCCCTGGTGTTACTCGGACCTGCCACCACCCCTGAAAAGACACCCCCTGATAGGCAACACCCTGGGTGTATGCTCGACTTTGCTGACTCGGCCTTCACTCTCACCCCGGTCTCCCCCCTGCGTCCGGTACTAGGCCACGCCCGATTTTCTCCAGGGTTGCAAGACAGGAGATTTTTCGCACTGAGGGAGGCGGGGCTCTATCAGGCGTCCCATTTTGGTGCCCAGGGGAGATGGAGGTCATATGAAAAGCTGTCGGACCCGAGGGGTCCGCACGGCCTTGATTTCATGAGGGCTTTACAGCTAAGCCACTTCCTGGCGGTTATCCCGCCCCCGCCCAGCGATGCTGGACATCCCCTTACCCCGCTGGAGGAGTTGTGCGCGGAGTCAGGTAGGATCCAGCACACGCTTTCCTTGTGCTATGGAATATTAATGGTACCGCCGGGGCCCTTTCATGTACCCTGTCTGGCTGGGTGGGAGCGGGATCTCGGCTGCCAATTTTCCGATGACACGAAGCGGCATATACTGCGGTTTACCCACAAATCCTCTCTGTGCACCAGGACCCAGGAAACGAACTACAAACTGCTCACGCGCTGGTATAGGACCCCCTCCCTCTTACATAAAATGTTTCCTGGCACCTCTAACTGCTGCTGGAGATGCCAGGGGGAAGAGGGGACTCTCTTGCACATCTTCTGGTCCTGTCCACGGCTGCGGGGTTTCTGGGGGGAGGTGAGACGAGTGACCCAGAAATTCACCGACCGTATTGTTCCAGAGACACCGGCCTACTTCCTCCTACACGTAACTGACACGCCTGCAAAGGCGTATAAGAAATCAGTGGTCCGCCATCTTCTGGACGCAGCTAGGGCCTGTATACCCCTAAACTGTAAGTCCCCCTCCCCTCCATCCATTGCACAGTGGCTACACAGTCGATGACATCAGCCTCATGGAGGACCTGATCCTATCTGATCAGCACAGACGTGAGACATACTCTAAAGCCTCGTACACACAAACGAGTTTCTCGGCAAAAACCAGCAAGAAACTTGCTGGCAGAGATTTTTTGCCGAGAAATTCGTTCGTGTGTATGGTTTCTCGTTAAGAAAAGCGACAAGAATCTCAACGAGAAAATAGAGAACCTGCTCTCTATTTTCTCGTTGAGATTCTTGTCAGCCTGTTTCTCGACGAGAAAATTGAGTGTATGTACACTTACCTTTTCGCCGGGAAGCCCGCGCATGCTCGAAATGACTTTGACGCATGCGCGGTAGCTTCCTAGGCATAGGTAGGGTGAACCAAGATGACGGCATCGAATGTGACGAGCGCATGCTCGTCGTATTCGATGACGTCACCGCGTTCGCTCCATTCAAAGAACCGCGGGTTCTTTGAAAGGAGCGTGTGTACACTCGGCCGGGACAAGTTTCTTGTCCAAGAATCTAGTCGAAAAAAACGACATGTTTTTTTCGACGAGAATCTCGGCCGTGTGTACGAGGCTTAAGACTTGGCAGCTGTGGAACATTTTTAGATTCTCTGACGAGGGGCAGGCCCTTAGAGGGGCTGAGTTGCCAACCTGAGTCCTTACCCGGAATCTCTGTCCCCTGGAAGTGCTGTTCGCTTGATGCCTGCCCTCAATGTGCCGACGACCTACTGGGGTCTTGAAAACCATATAGCTTAGTCACCCTTAGTGGGAGACATGTATACCCGATCCCCTCCCCCCCCACCCCCCTCCCCTCTCTCCTTTTCCTCTTTGTCTTTCCCTGTCTCATCCCTCACCCTCTCCTTGTTTCTGTTCATTTTCTCTTCTTCTTTTCTCTGGGCCCTATCCAGCTCTCTCTCTCTCTCTGGAGGTACTACACCTCTAGTTCCTGTCACTTTTAGATAAATGGGGAAAATCGGAGTGCGGGCTGTATCCATGGGACCCGGGCACTCTTATACCTACGAATCCCTGACGGACATATCTCGGTGGGCTGCGGATGGATATATTGAGACCAAGGGGTAACGCGACCTTTCATTGGGGAAGGTTTATGTACAGACGGCCATGAGGGGATGTGTTTTCTCTATGTGTTCTCTCCATACTGCGCACTGCATTACTCATTGAATGTACATGTCTGTTATCTACTGTCGGGGTCCATGTGGACCAGTCCCTCTGTTGTAAATAAAAAAATTGGAATAAAAAAAAGATGAAGAGGAAGAAACCCGAATGGAGAAAAGAAGAAGATGGAAGAAGAAGATGGAAGAAAAGAAAATACATTAATAAAGGAAATGTCAAAAACCGGCTCTTGTAATTTTTTACATTTTTGACACTTTCCTTGTGAAATGGTAGGGGTACATTTGTACCCCATTACCATTTCACATAGGGGGGGCCGGGATCTGGGGGTCCCCTTTGTTAAAGGGGTCTTCCAGATTCCGATAAGCCCCCCGCCCGTAGACCCCCACAACCACCGGGCAAGGGTTGTGGGGATGAGGCCCTTGTCCCCATCAACATGGGGACATCCTCCCCATGTTGAGGGCATGTGGCCTGGTACGGTTCAGGAGGGAGGGGGGCCGCTCTCTCGTCCCCCTCTCTTCCCCTGCGGCCGGCCAGGTTATGTGCTCGGATAAGGGTCTGGTGTGGATTTTTGGGGGGACTCCACGCCATTTTTTTTTTAATTTGGGGTGGCGTTCCCCTTAAAATCCATGCCAGATCTGAAGGGTCTGGTATGGATATTTGGGGGGAACCCCACGTAATAATTTTTTTAAATTTGCAGCGGGGTTTCCCTTAATATCCATTCCAGACCTGAAGGGCCTGGTAGTTGAATTTGAGGGGACCCCCACGCTTTTTTTTGTGGTTAGCAAAGACTTTCAATGACTGTTCTCTATATTGCCGGGAGCCGACAATTCATTATAGCCACGGTGTCAGGGTCACCTGTGGCCAGGTGACAGATGCACACCGTAGGGGGACAGGAGTGCACCGCGAGGTAGTGAACCCTATGGCTGGCTTCTGTGGATAGGAAACTGGGTGGTTGTGGAAAGCGGGACCAGAGGAGCACAACCGGGATCCCAACGGAAGCGAGAGCCAAGATTCCCCAGGGCGCGGAGTCTAAGACCCAGCTGGTCTTCTCCAGGGCCTCTAGTGGTGAGGATGTTACGCTGCAGGCTGGGACCAGGTCGCGGCCCCTGGAGTTTCCTAGCTCACGCCCCGTAGGATAAGGGGAAGCAGCAGCACACGATAGAGAGAACCGAATAACAAGCCGAAGGTCAGGGGCCACAAGCAGACAAGGATAACGAAGAACGAGCCGAAGGTCAAGGGTCACGAGCAGACAGGGATGGTCGGTGACAAGCCAATAACGTAACAGAGAGACAGACGTAGCACACGGCAGGCAGGAACCCAAACACACAATGCCTAACAAACACGTTGATCAGCAAAGCAGGCTTGCAGTGCACAGGTTAATATAGTGTTCAGTGATAGGGCCTGGGGTGGAGTCAGGCTGGGAGGAGATTATAAAGGAAGCCAGGTGAAGGAGGTCTGGTCTCTAGATGAACACATGAGGAGGAAGGTAAGATGGCAGACAGACATTAATGCATATCCATGACAGTACCCTCCCTCTTACGAGGCCTCCCCCTTCCCCGCCTGGGCCCAGGTTTAGAGGGAAACTTCAGATGAAACTCCTTTAACAGACGAGGTGCAAAGACCTCAGATGCAGTGATCCAAGACCTCTCCTCAGGACCAAACCCTTTCCAATGAACGAGGTACTGAAGAACGCCTTTACAGAGTCGGGAGTCCAGAATTTGACTGATCTCGTACTCCTGATTATCCTCAGAGACAGGCGCCACGGTAGGAAGAGGACGAGAGAATTTATTGAGGACTAAAGGCTTTAGAAGAGCAACATGAAAGGAGTTAGTGATTTTAAGGCTCTTAGGAATCTGGAGTTTGAAACAAACCGGATTCAGTTTAGCAGTTACCGTGTATGGACCGATGAATCGTGGAGCAAACTTCAGAGAAGGAACTCGGAGCTTGATGTTCCTGGTAGAGAGCCAGACTTTGTCCCCTGGCTGAAGAGAAGGCGGTTTACGCCTGCGGCGGTCGGCAAAGCCTTTGAATTTTTCAGCAGCTGCCCGGAGGGAATCATGAACGTGACCCCAAACGGAATTGAGAGACTCCTGAACCGAAGCCAAAGCTGGAATGTCTGGAGAACAGATCATAGGAAGAGGAAGTTGAGGGTGTTTTCCATAAACTGTGAAAAAGGGTGTCTTCTGCGAACTGGTATTCACATGATTGTTATGGGAGAATTCTGCCCACGGGAGTAGAGAGGACCAATCGTCATGGTGAGAAGACACAAAGGTGCGAAGAAAGACCTCTAACTCCTGATTAACCCTCTCAGTCTGTCCATTGGATTGGGGATGGTAAGAAGAAGAAAAATCCAAGACAATATTGAGGGATTTGCAAAAGGCTCTCCAAAAACGAGACGTGAATTGGACTCCCCTGTCGGAAACAATATGAGAAGGGACCCCATGTAGGCGGAGAATTTCTCGAATGAAAATGGGAACCAAGGCAGGGGCAGAAGGAAGACCAGGAAGAGGAACAAAATGAGCCATCTTGGAGAATCGATCGATTACCACCCAAATGACTGTATTATTCTCAGACAGTGGGAGATCGGTGATAAAATCCATGGCAATATGGGCCCAGGGTTCCTTAGGAATAGGCAAGGGCATGAGGAGACCAGCAGGAGCTTGTGCGGAGGATTTGGACTGAGCACAGACATGACAAGCTTTAACGTAGTCTTTGACGTCTGAGCGGAGATTAGGCCACCAGTAGTGACGACTGATGAGTAGGAAGGATCGGAGGAATCCAGAATGCCCTGCCACCTTGGAATCATGTCCCCAACGAAGGATCTTAGCTCTTAGCTCAGTGGGGACAAAGGTCTTACCAGGCGGAATTTTAGACTTCAGGGTGGTAGAGTGGGCAACAATGCATGAGGTGGGAATGATCGGCTCAGGTTCAGGGGCGGACTCCTCGTCCAAAGTGTCAAATGACCTAGAGAGCGCATCAGCCCGACCGTTGCAGGAACCAGGTTTGTAGGTAATCGTGAAATTAAAACGGGCAAAGAAGAGACTCCACCTGGCCTGTCTAGGATTCAGACGTTTAGCATTCTGTAGATACTGTAAATTCTTGTGATCGGTAAAGATCGTTATGGAGTGAGGGGAACCCTCCAAGAGATGACGCCACTCCTCTAACGCCAATTTAATTGCGAGAAGTTCCCGATCACCGATGGCATAATTCCTCTCTGCCTGAGAAATTTTTTTGGAGAAGAACGCACATGGTTGGCGTCTCTTCTCAAAGATTTGAAGAAGCACAGCTCCCACCCCCATTGAGGAAGCGTCCACTTCAATAAAAAATGCATTCCCAGGATTTGGTCTCCTCAAGAGGGGGCCAGAAACAAAGGCCTGTTTCAGGTTGTGAAATGCAGAGACAGCTTCGGGAGGCCAGTCTCTGGCATTCACACCCTTCTTGGTCAAAGCGATAATAGGCGCGGCAATGGAAGAGTAATTCCTTATGAACTGCCTATAATAATTAGTGAAGCCAAGAAAGCGCTGTGTGGCCTTGAGGCTAGCAGGAAGAGGCCAGTTGGTGATAGCCAAGACCTTCCCAGGGTCCATACGAAGCCCCGAACATGAGACAAAGCACCCCAAAAACAGGACCTCAGAACATTCAAAGGAACATTTCTCCAGCTTGGCATAGAGATTGTTCTCTCTAAGACGTTGAAGTACAGTGCGGACATGGTTTCTGTGGACGAGCAGATTTTCAGAAAAGATCAGAATGTCATCCAGATAGATGACAACAAACTGGTACAGCAGATCTCTGAAGATTTCATTGACAAAGTTTTGAAACACGGCTGGAGCATTACACAGACCAAAAGGCATCACCAGATATTCGTAATGCCCGTCTCTAGTGTTAAATGCAGTCTTCCATTCGTCACCCTCCCGTATTCGAATGAGATTGTACGCGCCTCTGAGATCCAACTTGGTGAAAATGGAGGCACCCTTCAACCTATCGAATAGCTCAGATATTAAGGGTAAGGGGTATCGATTTTTAATAGTAACCGCATTTAAACCCCGATAATCGATGCAGGGTCTTAAGGTACCATCCTTTTTGGCAACAAAAAAGAACCCTGCCCCTGCAGGCGATGAGGATTTCCGGATGAACCCTCTCTCCAGATTCTCTGCTACATACTCCGACATGGCCTGGGTCTCTGGGATGGACAGAGGGTAGG
The DNA here is from genome assembly GCA_029206835.1 of Rana muscosa. Lineage (NCBI taxonomy): Eukaryota > Metazoa > Chordata > Amphibia > Anura > Ranidae > Rana > Rana muscosa. The sequence goes on along the minus strand of CM055116.1, from coordinate 797,645,249 downwards.
TACGACCCCTGGGTAGAGTTGCTCCGGGGACAAGATCAATAGCACAGTCAAAAGACCTGTGGGGAGGAAGCACCTCAGCTGATTTTTTACAGAACACATCCCGGTAATCGCTGTATGCGGCGGGAAGATCAGAAGAAACAGAAGTGGCAGCAACCGGAAGACTCTCCTTGGGGGTCACCTTGAGAAGACACGACGAGAAACATGAGGAACCCCAGGCCAGGATCTGCCCAGAGACCCAGTCCACATGTGGAGAGTGGAGCTGTAGCCAAGGGAGGCCCAATACAACTGGGGTAGAGGCCTTGGGTAGAATAAGAAAGGATATCCACTCCTGGTGGAGAATCCCTACCGACATCCTAATGGGTAGCGTCTGGAAGCGAATAGGGCCCCCTGGGAGAACAGTGCCATCAATTGCCGAGACTACCAATGGGGTAGTGAGAGGTGAAAGGGTAAGCTTCATAGAAGAAGCAGTTCTCCAATCCATGAAATTGCCGGCAGCCCCGGAATCCAGGTATGCAAGGGTTGACTGAGGAGAAGTGCCTACATGAAGGGACACCGGCAAGAGCAGGCGAGAAGGTGATGTTTCTGGGTCCAATACTCCACCTTCCAAATGTATTAGACCCGAGCGTTTCCCGGACGAAGCGAGCAGGAGTCACGAAAATGACCCTTGCCCCCACAATAGAGGCACAAGCCCAGAGTTCTGCGCCTAGCACGTTCTTCGGGGGTTAGTCTGGTCCGGCCCAACTGCATAGGTTCTTCAGCAGGTAGAGGATGCTCCACGGAATGAAGGGAGGGGAGCTCAGACTGGCTAGGACCCAGAGAGTGCTGGCGTCTTTTTTCTAAGGACCTCTCTTGAAAACGAATGTCGATCTGGTTGCATAATGAAATTACATCGTCCAGACCGACGGGAATGGCTCTTCCCGCTAATTCGTCTTTCACTCGGTCAGAGAGGCCATGTAAAAAGGTAGCGACCAGGGCCTCATTATTCCAGCTCAATTCAGCTGTGTGGATACGGAACTGAAGAGCATATTGCCCCACTGAACTAGATTCTTGGCGAAGACGTAAGACAGCACTAGCCGCTGAAGAAGCCCGAGCCGGCTCTTCGAAGATATTACGAAAGAGCTTCAAGAATTCGGACAGACTGGAAACCACCGGATCGTTCCTCTCCCACAGGGGGGCAGCCCAGGCCAAAGCTTCACCGGAGAGGAGGGAAATGATATAGGCTACCTTAGCCCGGTCAGATAGGAAGCTTTGAGGCTGAAGCTCAAAATGAATAGTGCATTGGCTGAGAAACCCCCTGCAGGCCTTGGAGTCCCCAGAGAAACGGAACGGAGCTGGCAATCTTAGTGAGTGTGAGGCTGCGACTGGTGCGATAGGTACAGCCGCTGGTTGTACTTGGGGTTGCGGATTCGGGGTTCCCAAGGAGACCTAAAGCTGCTCGAATCGAGAAGCCAGATCCTGGAGGAATCGCATCACCTGGGTCTGATTTGATTCCTGGGTCTCAAGTCTGCGAACTATGCCCTGCAATGGATCATCCGCGGGAAGCGGGATGTCAGCCGGGTTCATGGCTGATCAAACTGTCAGGGTCACCTGTGGCCAGGTGACAGATGCACACCGTAGGGGGACAGGAGTGCACCGCGAGGTAGTGAACCCTATGGCTGGCTTCTGTGGATAGGAAACTGGGTGGTTGTGGAAAGCGGGACCAGAGGAGCACAACCGGGATCCCAACGGAAGCGAGAGCCAAGATTCCCCAGGGCGCGGAGTCTAAGACCCAGCTGGTCTTCTCCAGGGCCTCTAGTGGTGAGGATGTTACGCTGCAGGCTGGGACCAGGTCGCGGCCCCTGGAGTTTCCTAGCTCACGCCCCGTAGGATAAGGGGAAGCAGCAGCACACGATAGAGAGAACCGAATAACAAGCCGAAGGTCAGGGGCCACAAGCAGACAAGGATAACGAAGAACGAGCCGAAGGTCAAGGGTCACGAGCAGACAGGGATGGTCGGGGACAAGCCAATAACGTAACAGAGAGACAGACGTAGCACACGGCAGGCAGGAACCCAAACACACAATGCCTAACAAACACGTTGATCAGCAAAGCAGGCTTGCAGTGCACAGGTTAATATAGTGTTCAGTGATAGGGCCTGGGGTGGAGTCAGGCTGGGAGGAGATTATAAAGGAAGCCAGGTGAAGGAGGTCTGGTCTCTAGATGAACACATGAGGAGGAAGGTAAGATGGCAGACAGACATTAATGCATATCCATGACACACGGGTGCTTTTAAATGTCTTTTTTTTTTCCTTTAGAAATGTCATTTTGCTGGCGCACTGGGAAGTTCAGAGCTGCGCCTGTTCAACTTATGCAAATTGGTTTACGTGACTTGATATTTACTAAGATTTTGCCGGCGCAGTGTCTTGGCGCATTTGAACCATTGAAATTCCCGCGCTGAGCTCAAAAAAACCTCCCGCAGCTCGAATCGTACTTGCCGGCGGAGCGGGCTGGTTTTGAAAAAGTTACTTTCTCACTCTATTTTAGGCATATTAGTTATTTGGGCAGGTGTCACTACACTTTCTCACATCACCCCACATCACCCCCATTATATTCTCACTTCCAGCTTCTTTATATTTAGTGTTTAACATGCCGTGCGCCAGGTCCATAGTGGCGCACTGAGCGCCTCCTCCCGTCCGCCGACAACACTATAGTAAATGGGAAATAGGGCTGCGATACCGGCGCTAATGTTTTGTAAATACCAAAACAGCCATTGCGCACGCAGATGCGCCAATACTCATGGCTCAAACATTTCGTAAATCAGCCCCAAAGTGTTCCCTTATAGGCATCCATAATAAACTGTGTTAAACAAATTGGTTTCACTTAGAAGATTGAATGAATATATTTTTTTTTATCTAATGGGTTTTAAATACTTAAAGGTTTTATTTTGGAAAAAAATGACAAAGTAAGGAAAAAAAACTATATATAATCTGTGATTTTTCCGAAGACTACTTTTATGTAACTGACAGAGCACAGTGAAATTTACTGTAACAAATTCCTGTTTTCTGAATTAGATAAAATTAAAAACTGATTATTGATTGCTGCGCTTTGCACACCATCATTGCTGTTTGCCTTGCCCTATTATATTCAATACCTTTTCTCACTGAATAGAAAGCATTAACTTTTTTTTTAAATTAAAATAAAAAACAGGTTTATACTTACCTGCTCTGTTCAATGGCATTACACAGAGCTGCCCCTTACCTCCTTTTTCTGGGGTCCCTTACAGCCCGCTTACTATGGGGTCACATGTGCAGGCTTGCTTCTGAGCTGGGCTGTGTACGTCCATAGACACACTATTTCCCCCTATTTCTTCACAGGATTTGACTGACAGCAGCAAGGACCAATGGCTCCTGCTGCTCTCAACAACCCCTGTGAGAGCAGAGAGGGAGGACATGCAGACAGGCAAACTAGTATTGAAAGTTTTTTTACCTAATGCAGAGAATATGTTGGAGGGAAAAAAAACCTTAAAGCCCTGTACACACGATCGGTTTTACCGATGAAAACAGTCCGATGGACTTTTTTCATCGAACAAACCGATCGTGTATGGGACCCATCAGTCTTTTTTCCATCGGTTTTAAAAAATAGAACATGTTTTAAATTCTTCCGATGGATCAAAAACCGATAGCAAATTCCGATCATCTATGGGCAAGTCCATCGGATAAAAAACCTTCAAACTTCATTTTTCTCGGCTCATCGGAGTGTTTTACGTCACCGCGTTTGGAACGGTCGGTTTTTTGACTATTGGTGTGTAGGCAAGACTGATGGAAGTCAGCTTCATCGGATTTCCGATGGAAAAAAACATCGGATTAGAATCCATAGGATATCCGATCGTGTGTACGAGGCTTTAGAGTTTAGAACCGCCAATGATCGTTGCTTTAAAGTAGTGGTTAACATGGGTTTTGTATTGGGAGAGAAATTAAGGCAAATTTTGTGGTTAGCAATCTCTGATTCTTGGAGATATTTGCACACACTCGCACAAGCATAGGAAACTGATGCCCTATGCACCAGGAACGATGGGTATGACCAATAATGCTTCATGGCACTTGATATGAACCTTGTGGTTATATTATGGACATATGTTTTTATTTTTTACAGTTTTTTTTCTTCCTATGGATCTCTGTATTAGCCAGTTACTGATTGATTTGTTTTATTTTTTATAAATCCTAAACCTACTCCTAATCTTAATTTATCTTAATCTTACACAGGCCTTCTTACTGACAAAAAATTGTATCTATTTATCAATATTAGCCACTTCCATACCGGGTCATTGTAAAATGACGCCGGCAGGAACCCTCTCTCCCTCCGGGTGAGCTTCCTGGGTTTGAGGGGGGATATCTGAATGATGCCTGCAGCTAGAGGCATCATTTAGATATCCTTGTCTTCAGCCGGTGATTCTGCAAACCATATGCCGCCGCTTGATCGTTCTTATAGGCGGCAGGAGGGGACAACCCCCCCCCTCCCGCCGCCATCTGGTGCTTCTCCGGGCTCTCCTGTGCCATCGGGGACCCGGAGAGAATCGTCCGGCGCCGGTGGTGGGTCACGTGACGAGTATAGAGATGACTGGTGACCAGATGGTCACCAGTCATCTCTATGACCGTCGGAGGCCCGGGCGCGATGTGATGACGTCACGCCCGGGTCCTCAGATGTAAACAAAGCCGCCATTGCAGCTGTAAGTATGAGATCAGTGACATGTTTTTTCACGATCTCATGCTTTCTAGCCTGGAGGAGAGATGTGGGGTCTTATTGACCCCGCATCTCTCCATAAAGAGGACCTGTCACACACATTCCTATTACAAGGGATGTTTATATTCCTTGTAATAGGAATAAAAGTGATCAAAAAAAAATAAGTAAAAAAAAAATATATATATATATTTTTAAACGCCCCTGTCCCCAATAGCTCGCGCTTAGAAGCGAACGCACACGTAAGTCCCGCCCACATATGTAAACGCCGTTCAAACCACATACAGTGGGGATCGAAAGTTTGGGCACCCCAGGTAAAAATGTGTATTAATGTGCATAACGAAGCCAAGGAAAGATGGAAAGATGGAAAAAGTATCACAGCTTGTAAACGCTTTTTGTAGCCAGCCAAGAGTCTTTCGATTCTTGTTTGAGGTATCTTTGCCCATTCTTCCTTACAAAAGTCTTCCAGTTCTTTGAGATTTCTGGGCTGTCTGTCACGCACTGCTCTTTTAAGGTCTATCCATAGGTTTTCAATAATGTTGAGGTCAGGAGATTGTGAAGGCCATGGCAAAACCTTCAGTTTACGCCTCTTGATGTAATCCCCCGTGGATTTTAAGGTGTGTTTAGGATCATTATCCATTTGTAGAAGCCATCCTCTCTTTAACTTCAGCTTTTTCACAGATGGCATCAAGTTACCATCCAAAATTAGCTGAAATTTTATTGAATCCATTTTTCCTTCTACTCGTGAAATGTTCCCTGTGCCACTGGCTGCAATACAACCCCAAAGCATGATCGATCCACCCCCATGCTTAACAGTTGGACAGAGGTTCTTTTCATTAAATTCTGTGCCCTTTCTTCTCCAAACGTACCTTTGCTCATTCCTGCCAAAAAGTTCTATTTTAACCTCATCGGTCCACAGAACTTTTTTCCAAAATGCCTCAGGCTTGTCTATATGTTCATTTGCAAAGTTCAAACGCTGATTTTTGTGGTGAGGACGTAGAAGAGGTTTTCTTCTGATGTCTCTTCCATGAAGACCATATTTGTACAAGTATCTCTTTATAGTGGAATAGTGTACCACAACTCCAGTGTTTGCCAGATCTTTCTGGAGGGATCGTGCAGTCAAACGTGGGTTTTGAATTGCTTTTCTCACAATCCTGCGAGCTGTTCTGTCTGATATTTTTCTTGGTCTTCCAGATCTTGCTTTAACTTCCACTGTTCCTGATGACTGCCATTTCTTAATTACATTCCGAACAGAGGATATTGACATCTGAAAACCCTTTGCTATCTTCTTATAGCCTTCTCCAGCTTTGTGAGCGTCAACTATTTTCAGTTTCAGTTTTCTAGACAACTGCTTAGAAGAACCCATGGTGCTGATTGTTGGGGCAAGGTCAGATGAGTCTGGCCATTTAAAACCTTTGAGATTGACATCACCTGGTCTTCCCAGATGATGATTGAGAACAATCCATGATACTGGCAGGTCTCAGCTTTGCAAAGGGGGCAGTGCATGCTATAAATTCTGCAGGGTGCCCAAACTTTTGCAGACGCCATTTTTTTGTTTTCTGTAATTTTGAAAGGGTAAATGATGGAAATAAAATCTAACTTTTTTTCACATATTATAAGAATGTCTAATCTGTAATTTGATGCCATTTGGAGATTTTTCCATCTTTCCTTGGCTTCGTTATGCACATTAATACACATTTCTACCTGGGGTGCCCAAACTTTCGATCCCCACTGTATGTGAGGTATCACCGTGTGCGTTAGAGCACGTGCAACAATTCTAGCACTAGACCTCCTCTGTAACTCTAACCTGGTAAAAATTTTCAAAGCGTCGCCTATGGAGATTTTTAAGTACCGAAGTTTGGCACCATTCCCTGAGTGTGCGCAATTTTAAAGCGTGACATGTTAGGTATCTTTTTACTCGGCGTAACATAAGCTTTCATATTTTACAAAAAAATTGGGCTAACTTTACTGTTTTGTTATTTTTTTTAAATTCTTGAAACCATTTTTTTCCCCAAAAAAAGGCGTTTGAAAAATTATTGCGCAAATACCAGGCAAGATAAAAAGTTGCAACGACCGTCATTTTTTCTTTCTCGTACATCACGGGACACAGAGCGACATAGTCATTACTAATGGGTTATATAGTTACCGTCAGGTGCTGGCACTGGCAACTTCCAAAACCGGAAGTACCCTCCCCTATATAAGCCCCTCCCATCCGGGAGCACCTCAGTTTTTTGCCAGTGTCTAAGGTGTTGGCCAAGAAGAAACATGTGTTTTTCACTGAGCTTGCGTACAGGTTCTTTTGGGCCTCAGTAAGCTATTCCGGATCCGACCAAAAAAGCTTCATAGCTAAACGGTCGGTACCCGGGCCTTGCAAAGAGAAGAGCAAGGTTCTGCCTGTAATGCTTCTCTTAGGAGAGCTGGACCCTGGGATCCAGAGCTCTGGTCATACCCACGACCAAGATGTTTTCTGTGCAGGGTGCTATACAGGTCCAGGGGAGTGGAATCCTTGGGAACCCGGTCCCTGAAGGTTTGATTACAATGCCTGCCGTGATAGGTGAAGTTTGGGCTTTTGTGGACCAAACAAAGTCCTGCGGCGAGGAACAGGTAAGTGGGGGCCCCCAGGAACTTGGTTCTATTGGGGGACCCCCAAGCCTAATTTGTCTTTCTGTCTGTTACCTAATGGTATTCCCGCAAGATTCTGTCCATGCCTGTAACTACTAAAAAAATGTAATAATTTTTAATGGTGGTCAAGAAAAAAAAAAAAAAAAAATGTTTTTTTATATATATTTAGTTTATTAGACTGCGGTACCTGTGTTTGTCCACTAGAGGCCGCTGTGGAATGTTTTCTTGTCATGTGGACTAGTTTCTTCTCAGAGAGCAAAGTCCAGGCAGTTGGTGAGTTCTCCTATAGGAAACTGCTTCCTCTGCCATGTTGCAGTGCTCGTCCATCCCCCGGCCTGCGGCAAAGAGGGGCCCTGGCTCCTGTCCCTGGTTTCCATGTTTGAAATTAGCGCCGAGGGCGCACGTGGCCGCGCGCGTGCGCGTGCACGCGCCTCTATATATAGAGGTGACCCGGAAAGGGGGCGGAGCCTGGGGGATGACGCTCTGTGCGCGCCGCAGCGCTTCTGCGCATGTGCGGGCGTCCCAGCAGGTTTTAAAAAGCCACAATATTGTAGTAAGCTGGCTATGAAGTACAGAGACAGAGCTGGCAACATTTAAAGGCATACAGCAAGCGGTTGATACAGGCATCCCCTAGAAAGGCACATTAGTAGACACCAACTGTTTATTATAGCAGCATTTATGCTAGACTATTATCAGTAACTGGTGTATTTCGGCTGGAATACCTCAGCTTTGTGGCTTAGGAATATGCCGTCTAAAAACTCCGGGACTAGAAATTCCAGGAGGAATAGGGGGTCTCCATCGGGCTCTGAGGATCTTGGGCATGCTTTGGCTGCACCAGTCTCCCCTGAAGAATCAGAGGTTAGTGACCGTAGGGCACCCCCAGGAGTACCTGGTACTGTGGCTGTCCTCAGTTCACCTGCTCCTGTGTATGTAACAGAGGAGGTTTTTTCCTCAGCTCTGGGAGGACTGGAAGAGAGATTGTCAGCATTAATCGCTGCTTCCCTGTCACAGGAGAAAAGCGCTCGATCTCCGTCTCCTCCCTCAGAGTGCCTGTTAACAGAGCAACAGTCCCATACAGAGGTCGACCTACCTGAGGGGGATCAGGATGAGGTTGATTCGGTTGTAGAGGAATCAACAGTGGAAGAGCCGTTCTCAGCATCACATGCTGAGAGGTTATGGGTTCAGTCCCTGACTAATATGGTCCGATCAGCATTTAAAATGCCACTTGCGGAGCCATCCTCCACTTCTGTCTCCTCGTTGGGGTCGCTAAAAGCTCCCCAGACTGTTTGTTCCTTTCCGATCCATCCTTTACTGGAGGGGCTCATTTACCAGGATTGGGAGCATCCTGACAAAATATTTACTCCCCCCAAGAGATTTCCGGTGGTCTATCCCATGGAGGATAAGTTCATCAGAAAATGGAAGGTCCCTACAGTGGACGCAGCCATCTCTTGTGTGAATAAATCACTGACATGTCCGGTGGAAAATGTCCAAATGTTCAAGGACCCAATAGATAAAAAATTGGAGTCATTATTGAAATCTGCTTTTTCTACAGCAGGATTGGTGACACAACCAGCAGTGGCAGCTATAGGGGTCTGCCAAGCAGTGAAGGATCAGTTGAAACAGGTCTTAAGAGACTTGCCGGATCAGCAGGCTCTTGCCCTAGCTGATCTACCTAGAGCCTTATGCTTTGCGGTGGACGCTATAAAGGATTCAATCCATCAGGCCTCCCGCCTTACGCTGTCTGTAGTACATATGCGCAGGCTTCTATGGCTCAAAAACTGGTCTGCTGAAGCTCCCTGTAAAAAATTGCTGGTCAGCTTCCCATTTCATGGGGAGCGCTTATTCGGGGAAGACCTGGACAAGTATATCCAGAGAATTTCCAGCGGTAAAAGTACACTTTTGCCGGTTAAAAATAGAGTTGGAGGTCCCTCCTTTAAGAGGCCGGCTTCTCCAGTCCCTAGGACATCGGCTGTGAAACAGTTCCGACGGCCTCCCCGGTCAAATCCCGGAGGTAAAAATCAGGGACAGTTGCAGGGTAACAAGAAGCCCTGGAGCAGGAGAGGTACAAAACCTCCCCCAAAGTCAAATGCATGAAGGGTTGCCCCCACCCAATCGGGTGGGGGGAAGACTTCAGTTGTTCACAGAAACCTGGCGGGACACGATCCGAGACAGATGGGTGCTCTCCGCAGTAAATCTGGGATACAAATTGGAGTTAAAAAACTCCCCTCCTTCCCGCTTTATAAGGTCAAACGTGCCAAGGGATCCCCAGAAGAGAGGATCCCTCCTGTTGGCACTGGAACAATTATTGCTTCAAGCAGTAATTATAGAGGTTCCCCTGGAAGAATGGGGGTTCGGGTTTTACTCAAACCTCTTTACAGTTCCGAAGCCAAACGGGGACGTGAGGCCCATATTAAATCTAAAAGGGCTAAACAAATTCCTACATATCAGGACTTTCCGGATGGAGTCGATCCGATCGGTAGCCACTGCCCTACAAGGGGAGGAATGGTTAGCCTCGATCGACATCAAAGATGCTTATTTGCACATCCCCATCTTTCCAGCCCACCAAAAATTTCTACGCTTTGCGGTAGAAGGGCGCCATTTTCAGTTCAGAGCCTTACCCTTCGGTCTGGCCACAGCACCAAGAGTGTTCACAAAAATTCTGGCCCCATTATTGGCCAATCTAAGAACACGAGGTGTAACGATAATGGCATATCTAGACGACTTGTTGCTGATAGACCACTCAGTGGAAAAACTAGAAGTGGTTGTTCACGAGACAATCAAGTATCTGGAATATCACGGTTGGATTATCAACCGAGACAAGTCAGCCCTAAAACCAGTCAAAAGTCTGGAATACTTGGGGCTAAGGCTGGATTCAGACCAGAGAAAGATTTTCTTGCCTCAAGAAAAGGGGTCGTCTTTGAGAGATTTGATCCACTTAGTGGGTTCAAAAAGACAGCCATCCATACGCCTGTGCATGAGGCTGCTGGGAAAAATGGTGGCATCATTCGAAGCAGTACCCTACGGTCAATTCCATTCAAGGAAGTTGCAAAGGGCCATACTGTCAGCCTGGAACAAAAAAGTTCAGGCTCTGGACTTACCAATGTCCTTGTCCCCTTCCGTTCGCAGGAGCCTCCGCTGGTGGTTGGTTCCCCAGAATCTGGAAAGAGGGAAATCCTTCAGTCCGATTTCCTGGAAGGTGGTCACTACAGATGCCAGCCTTATAGGCTGGGGAGCAGTACTGGAGCAATGGTCTCTCCAGGGCAGATGGTCGGATGCGGAAAAGGCCCTGCCCATCAATCTCTTAGAGATACGAGCAGCCCGGTATGCCCTAGTAGCATGGACATCCAAACTCCAAGGGTCCCCTGTCAGAGTTCAGTCAGACAATGCCACAGCAGTGGCATATATCAATCGTCAGGGGGGCACCAGGAGTCGTGCAGCCCAAAGGGAAGTAAATTACATCCTGAGATGGGCAGAAAGATATGTCCCAGCCATATCTGCGGTATTCATTCCAGGGGTGGAGAATTGGAAGGCGGACTTTCTAAGTCGCCAACAATTATGCCCAGGGGAATGGTCCCTTCATCCCGAGGTTTTCCGGACAATATGTCAGCGGTGGGGAACACCGGATGTAGATCTGCTAGCATCCAGATTCAACACAAAAGTGGACAGGTTTGTCTCTTGGGCAAGGGATCCCCTAGCGTGCGGCTCGGATGCCCTAGTGTTCCCTTGGGATCAGTTCAAGCTGATATATGCATTCCCACCGCCACAATTGTTACCTCGATTACTCCGCAGAATCAGGGTAGAAAAGAAACCAGTGATTCTGGTGGCTCCAGCGTGGCCCCGAAGAGCATGGTACGCGGAGATTGTAAAAATGTCTGTGGGGAGTCCTTGGACCCTCCCACATCGTCCGGACCTGCTTTCGCAGGGACCGATATACCACCCTTCCTTACCAGCCCTAGGTTTGACGGCCTGGCTATTGAAGCCCACATTCTAAAAAAGAGAGGGCTCTCTAATGCTGTGGTATCTACCATGATCAATGCCAGGAAGCCGGTATCCAGGCAGATCTACTATAGAATCTGGAAGGCGTACATCGCCTGGTGTGAAGCCAAGAAATGGCATCCACGTAAATACGTAATAGGTAGGATTCTGGACTTCCTACAATGGGCTGTAGATAGGAAGCTTGCCTTGAGTACTATCAAGGGTCAGATTTCGGCCTTGTCAATATTTTTTCAAAGGCCCTTGGCTTCGCATTCACTAGTCAAAGCCTTTATACAAGGAGTGATGCGTATTAGTCCTCCGGTTAATATTCCCATATGTCCATGGGATCTAAACTTGGTTCTGTCGGTTCTACAGAAACAACCATTTGAACCATTACAGCATATTTCCTTAGTGCTTCTCACCAGGAAATTGATTTTTCTAGTAGCCATTTGTTCGGCTAAAAGAGTATCGGAATTAGCAGCTATGTCCTGTAAGGAGCCATATCTGGTTATCCATAAGGACAGAGTAGTGTTACGTCCTCATCCAGCCTTTCTTCCTAAGGTGGTATCGAGTTTTCATTTGAACCAAGATGTGGTTCTTCCTTCTTTTTTCCCCAAGCCTACTTCGGTAGAGGAAAAGTTATTGCATTCTTTGGATGTAGTAAGAGCAGTTAAAGCTTATCTAAAAGCCACTGCTCAGATTCGCAGAACGGATACTTTGTTTATTCTGCCGGAAGGCCCCAGAAAGGGTCAGGCAGCGTCAAAATCTACTTTAGCCAAGTGGATTCGACAGGTCATAATACAAGCCTATAGCTTGAGAAGTAGACCGCCTCCGTTCAAAGTTAGGGCGCACTCCACGAGAGCAGTTGGAACTTCATGGGCAGTGCATCACCAGGCCTCCCTGGCTCAAATCTGTAAGGCCGCAACATGGTCTTCGGTACACACGTTTACTAGGTTCTACCAGGTGGACGTTAGAAGTCAGGAGGATGTCGCCTTTGGGCGCAGTGTGTTGCAGGCCGCAAAAGATCCTCATGTCTGATAGCGCTCAGCTTATATATGGTGTATCCCCCCCCTCATTTGGCATTGCTTTAGGACATCCCATTAGTAATGACTATGTCGCTCTGTGTCCCGTGATGTACGAGAAAGAAAATAGGATTTTTATAACAGCTTACCTGTAAAATCCTTTTCTTGGAGTACATCACGGGACACAGAGCTCCCGCCCCTCTTTGGGGACACTTATTGCTTTGCTACAAAACTGAGGTGCTCCCGGATGGGAGGGGCTTATATAGGGGAGGGTACTTCCGGTTTTGGAAGTTGCCAGTGCCAGCACCTGACGGTAACTATATAACCCATTAGTAATGACTATGTCGCTCTGTGTCCCGTGATGTACTCCAAGAAAAGGATTTTACAGGTAAGCTGTTATAAAAATCCTATTATTCCCTAGGGTGTCTGCTAAAAAAAAACATATATAATGTTTGGGGGTTCTGAGTAATTTTCTAGCAAAAGAATGATGATTTGTACATGTAGGAGAGAAGTGCCAGAATAGGCCCGGTATGGAAGTGGTATAAAAAGCCCTGTATGGAAAGGGTTAAAGAGCAACTCCACTTTTGGGTGATCTGTGCACATTGCAGGGATTTTAACAACCTTTCCATCAGATTCCTACCTTTTTTTTGCTCTGAAGAAACGACTGCTTTGTTTGACCATATCCTTTGAATACCAATTCTGAATAGGAGGGTCTGGTTTCATTGTAATTAGCTAATGCACTCTCAGAGTTCTGATGAGAAAAGCTGCAGGGTCTGTATCCCTTTAGAACAGTGGTCTCCAAACTGTGGTCCAGGGGCCAGATGCAGCCTTTTGCTTGCTTTTATCCAGCCCTTGGGGTGCCATTTCATCCACTGATACCAGCAGTGGGGCATAATTTCCCCCACTGACACCAAAGAAGAGACACATTTTCTCCCAATGGCACCAACAATGGGGCCCACTGACACCAAAGAAGAGGCACAATTTCTCCCAATGGCACCAATGATGGGGCCCACTGACACCAATGATGGGGCACAATTTCTCCCACTGACACTAATTAAGAGACACAAACGATGGAGCATTTTTTTCCCCCACTAATGTTGGGACCTTTTCTACTCCCACTGGCCACAGTCCGGCTCCCCTAAAGTCCAAAGGACAGTAAACTGGCCCTTTGTGTAGAAAGTTTGGAGACCCTTGCTTAGTGTATGTGTGGCCTCTTTCAACTGGGTATTGTTCATAAACATCATTTATAACTGTAATCAATGCTGAAGTCACATTGTAAAGAGCTCAGTGGCAAATGATCTATAATGGACAATGGCAGTTAATAATGGAATGCCAATCAACTTATGTGACATCTCTAAGATTTCCTAAGGCCTCGTACACATGATGAGAATACCAGATGAATGATCCTCAGTTTTTGTTTTTTGCATGCTAGTCTCATATCGAAAATGAAGAGGTTTTGAAAATTCTCGTACGACAGAATACAACTTCAGAAGTGATGTAATGTGTTGTATTGTAATGTATTCTGTCATTTCTGATTTATCTTCCAATTTTTTTTCGGACAAATACTGTACTGATTAAATAAAAATCGTACGTTCTGATATCATACGAGAAAGATTTTCAGGTTTGTCCCTTCGGATAATTTTACACGAACTAACGTGTCGGCTCCCGAAAGCTGTGTACTAACGATCAGATTATCGCACGATTGCTTCGAAAGCGGTATTTTTTTGTCTGAGAGCAAGCAATGAGCACTTATCATGGCTTTGTAATAGGGAAAACTGACAGCCAGATTGTTTATGCTTCACCGAAACATCAAATAAAAAAACACTCAACATTAGTTTTGCCTTTTGTAAAGTCCTGATAATTGCTCACTGTTTGCTGTACTCAATGTGACTTTTGTTTTGTGATGCATCAAGGCTCTGCCAAAGAGTGCAGGTACCTAATCTCAGCACTGGTATACTGTATGTATGTATGAACTATTTCGTTTTGTAAAATATATTTATCGTTCCGTTATTTATCAAAGCTGAACAAATATTGTATTTGGGGTTTTTTTTGTGAAAAAAGTATACCAATGTAGACATATTTTTAATTCTGTTCAGGTGGAACACAAAGACTACCCCGTGCTGTTGGAGTGGCCGTGGCAAAGGAACTTATATTTTCTGCACGTATCCTGGATGGTAATGAAGCCAAAGTCATCGGTTTGGTCAGTCACGTTGTAGAACAGAATGATGAAGGAGATGCAGCTTATAAAAGGGCTTTGGCTTTAGCGCGGGAATTCATAACTCAGGTAATGATCTTAAAGGGTAAAGAAATCTAGAAATTTACAGATAAAGTGAAATGACTTGTAAGAAGTGCCCCACAATGTACAGTGCTTGTTTGGACAAACTAAGATTTGGCATTTTATTAGTGTGTTATATAGACTTTACAGTGTGCATTATAAACGGGTGTAAAGAAAAATGTTCATTATCTGAAAATGCCTTTTTCTTTTCCACAATTATTTGCTGTTTTACAGTATAACAACAACAATAGTACCGTAGTATCATGAACAAAAGCATTTGCAAAGTAACCAGTCATAACTGGTGTTACAAAGCTTTACAGTTGACTCTTTTGGTAATATAATTACAGAACATTGCGTGCTTAAAATTTACTAACAATTTGTAGTCCGTGTAACTAAGAAGAAGGCTATTTCCCTAGATAGCAGTAATCCCCAAACAAAGCTAATTTTGTTGAAATTCATTCTTATGAGGAAAGAGGGTTTTTCTTAGCTTTACAGTGTGGGGCACAGGATCTCTATTTCTTACTATGGGTTATAGTAGCTACCTTCGGGTGATTGGATGCTAGAAATAAGAAAGCTGCTGGGATATCCCATGTATAGCTCCTCCCATTCCCAGCTTACCTCAGTTTTTGCCAGTGTCCTTGTGTGATGGACCTCATCTCTCTAAGAGGAGAAGCTTAGCTCTTTCCTATGGATGTTTTCTCTTTGGTCTTCTATCAAGTTCCCTGCCTGCACTGGATCTTGCTGTATGCTTTCCACTGGTCACAGGGAGCTTTTTGTGGTCCAGGTCCACGGTCTGCCAGTGGCAGGGCCCTGTCCCTGAAGACCCCTGTGGGGGGTATACCCATTGTGTAGGGCAAAGCCCTGCCAGCATGCAAGCTTCAATGGAGAGTGCCTTTAAAGATTCCTGCCCAAGGTGCTGTAATGCTTTGCGTCTATCTATTAAGTTCTTGTGGTAAAACCAAGGAAGCTTAAACTTCTGTAGTGTATTAATGCTTGACTAAACAAGGAAAAATCTGCACATACAACTGTAGGATGCACAATACAACACAACTTATAGCTTACAATATATATGCCTACAAATATAAGCATGTACAACATGTATACATTAAGTAAACTAAACAATTACTCAACTTAGGGGGTCAAGATGTCCTCCATGGTCCTTTGCTCAGTCCATCTTAAAAAGTTCTCCAAAGCTGTCCAGCTCCAGGCAGTCATGTCTCTCCTTTGTCCTTCCAAACACCAACTTTTGTTCAAACACATGTGTCTCCAAAAACCCTTTCCAAGCCCCTCCCACCCATTTCCTGATCAATGGAGGGGGAGGGAAGGGGGCTCTGTACACATATCCTGTTACTACCTAAACTCTGTATTACAATAAAGTCACTATAGAAATTGCCATAGCAACACATACCACCTCTTGACTTTATAGAATAATAGAAAACTTCTTAAAGCCTTATGTCCAGAAAAGGACGAAATAAATCCCCCCTAAATGGGAGGAAAAAATTCCCTTTTGACCCCCATCTGGGCAGTCAGACTTTTGTTTTGTCCCTGGAAGGCTGCAACATTACTTTTGAACAGGGTTAATGTCTTTGACAGTTTGTGTAAAGAAAGTCCCAGATGAAAGTCTCTTGTCCTCTTGGTCATAAGGAAATGCTCAGATGAAAGTCCACTCCAATTCAGCCACCTTTAGCAAATCGTCCGCATCTTCATCAAGCTCTCTTCTGGTCTTCCTTCTCCCACCCAGCATGGTCGTCTGCTCTGCCTGCTCCACCTCTCGATGCGCAATACCTGAAAATAGTAAGAGACAAAGCAGATTATTTGTTCATTTCCAACTGTGCCAAAAACATAGCTCACTGCTTACATTTCTCTATCTGCCCATTTGTAACTGCAAAACTATTGTAGGGTGCCCACTGTTGCCTTGAAACACTTTCACGGAAAGGCATTGACTTCCAACGTAACGAATAAACTTGCATGTCTCTCCGTGGTGTCCTTGGAAGAACAGAGGCCTGCTGCTTTGCAGCATGGCACATTTTTGCAAAATGCCCCATTTTATGGCAACAGAAACACTTAATGTGACTAAATCTACCATTCCCAACCATTTGCTTCCACTTCTTAAACAATGCTGGTGTAGGAATCCCATCTATTTCCTCTCTAGGGACCCCCACCTTAAGTAAATCAATCCACATGTGTCTCCTGGAGATCGCAGGCCTTGTCTTCCTTGTATCTGAATCAACTCTGTAATTTGAGCTGATCAAATCCTCTGCTTCCCGCTTATGGGAAGTAACAGTAGCACATGTCCTACTTCTGCTTACAGGCTTTGGGCCTTTGTCCTTTGTTATACCATCATTAGACTTGGTCATGAGGGCTGCACACCGCTCATTCAAATCTTCAGCTCGGCCTACAGCGGTTTGAACACACTTCGAAGCCACTGCAGGTTTAACTTTGATTACCCTACTTTCTATATCTTTTGCCCTGCTTGCAGTTTCTTCCAAACACTTGGATGCTACTGCAAGCTGCTCCTTCATTAAATCTCTTTCTAATTCTGCCTTTTCCCTCTTTTCAGATTCAATATGTAGAGCATGCAGGAAATGCAAACCAAACACAGCAACTGCCCGCATCTCTCCCTTACTGAACCCAAAACTTTTGAGACTAAAATCTGAGGAAAGATCAGAGACTCCATCCCCCCCAAGCTCTGTTCAAAGGAGAAGCATATCCAGCCAGCTCCTTTGCAACAGACATCCACTGACTATTTCTGGCCCAGATAGGAAGGGTGCACGTCCTCCTGGACACCAGAAACCTTTGCAGCTTTACTCTTCCTACACATTGTACGCAGCATTTTTCCCCCAGCACAAGCAACAAAACACACCACAGAAAACAGGTCAGCTTCTGTTGAAATTTTAGCACAAATTCCGGCCACGAGCCCCCATTGTAATGCTTTGCGTCTATCTATTAAGTTCTTGTGGTAAAACCAAGGAAGCTTAAACTTCTGTAGTGTATTAATGCTTGACTAAACAAGGAAAAATCTGCACATACAACTGTAGGATGCACAATACAACACAACTTATAGCTTACAATATATATATATGTGCCTATAAATATAAGCATGTACAACATGTACACATTAAGTAAACTAAACAATTACTCAACTTAGGGGGTCAAGATGTCCTCCATGGTCCTTTGCTCAGTCCATCTCAAAAAGTTCTCCAAAGCTCTCCAGCTCCAGGCAGTCATGTCTCTCATTTGTCCTTCCAAACACCAACTGTTGTTCAAACACATGTGTCTCCAAAAACCCTTTCCAAGCCCCTCCCACCCATTTCCTGTTTCCTGATCAATGGAGGGGGAGGGAAGGGGGCTCTGTACACATATCCTGTTACTACCTAAACTCTGTATTACAATAAAGTCACTATAGAAATTGCCATAGCAACACAGGTGCCAAGATTTTCTTTAGCCTTTTAGGGTGTATGTTTACTGGCGACCACTGTCTGGTGGTCGTGGCTTGGAACCAGTTTTAACTTTGATTCTGGCACCAGTGTACTTCACTGCCACGTGCTTGCTAACTGCTACTGCACCCGCGCAAACTTCCCACCAAGGCGCCCTAGTGCACCTGCAAAACGTCTGTGCAGCCATTGTTCACTACACCTACAGTATCTCACAAAAGTGAGTACACCCCTCACATTTTTGTAAATATTTTAATATATCTTTTCATGTGACAAAACTAAAGAAATTACACTTTGCTACAATGTAAAGTAGTGGGTGTACAGCTTGTATAACAGTGTACATTTGCTGTCCCCTCAAAATAACTCAACACACAGCCATTAATGTCTAAACTGCTGGCAACAAAAGTGAGTACACCCCTAAGTGAAAAGGTCCAAATTGGGCCAAATTAGCCATTTTACCTCCCCGGTGTCATGTGACTCACTAGTGTTACAAGGTCTCAGGTGTGAATGGGGCGCAGGTATTTTAAATTTGGTGTTATCGCTCTCACTCATACTGGTCACTGGAAGTTCAACATGGCACCTTTTGGCAAAGAACTCTCTGAGGATCTAAAAAAAAAAGTTTGCTCCACATAAAGATGGCCTAGGCTAAAAGAGTATTGCCAAGACCCTGAAACTGAGCTGCAGCATGGTGGTCAAGACCATACAGTTGTTTAACAGGACAGGTTCCACTCAGAACAGGCCTCGCCATGGTCGACCAAAGAAGTGGAGTGCACGTGCTCCGCGTCATATCCAGAGGTTGTCTTTGGGAAATAGACGTATGAGTGCTGCCAGCATTGCTGCAGAGGTTGAAGGGGGGGGGGCAGCCTGTCAGTGCTCACACCATACGCTGCATGCTGCATCAAATTGGTCTGCATGGCTGTCGTCCCAGAAGGAAGCCTCTTCTAAAGATGATGCACAAGTAAGCCCACAAACTGTTTGCTGAAGACAAGCAGACAAAGGACATGGATTACTGGAACCATGTCTTGTGGTCTGATGAGACCAAGATAAACTTATTTGGTTCAGATGGTGTCAAGCGTGTGTGGCGGCAACCAGGCGAGGAGTACAAAGACAAATGTGTCTTGCCTACAGTCAAGCATGGTGCCATGCTAACATGTACTGTGACATGCAAAAAGGAAGAAACGGCTGCACTCCAAGGTGATGAATATGGGTCTTTTGTTAATCCATGCATAAAGAACTCATATTCATCATCTTGGAGTGCAGCCGTTTCTTCCTTTTTGCAGTTTGAACCATGAATGTCAACATCTACTGTGACATACTGAAGCAGAGCATGATCCCCTCCCTTCAGAGACTGGGCCGCAGGGCAGTATTCGAACATAACGATTACAAAATTGTGAGGAGTGTACTCCCTTTTGTTGCCTCTGAGGGTTAATGAGTCTGCATGCCCTGCCTCTTCCTCTTTCTGGGCATGCCTGCTGATTTGTAAATAAAGGGGAAATACCGCACTGCTAAGTGAGAGTGAAGTAGCAGCCAGCACTAAGCAAATAGAAAATTTGTATCAATGTGGAAAGTAAACAGTGCAGCGCTAATAATTAGTGATCATAAATTAATATGAAAGTATATAATCACATATACCAAAAAAATAAATGTGTTAGAAGAAGATTGTCCTATAGGTGATCCACTGAATGGAGTACGGACTTTAGTCAGGACACATGGTGACAACTGTCAACTAGAATATATCCGTTCCTGTTCCTATCCGTAGGTTTGAAGAATGTTTTTGTTACCAGTTGTTGTTCTGATACTGATATTTTGAGGTCTCAGAAATTAATAGAGGTGGTACTGGCCTCATATTTTAATTCAATCCCTCTATTGTTTTGGTTCAGTGTGGTCATGAACTCACTGAGAGAAAGGAGGTCACCCTGCCATAGGATGTTTAGAGGCCGGTAAGTATCTGTGTCACTCAGAATTCTGGACATTTCGTCATAATACGCGCTTTTGTCTAGGATGACGATACCGCCCCCTTTATCTGCGGGGCGTATCGTTAAATCCTTGCGTTCGCAGAGGAGTTTAAGTCCTTTTTTAATCTTAGGATTCTCATGAATTCTCTTCTTAGGCAGTTGTTCAAGGTCCCTAAGGACCAATTCTTGAAAAACTGAAATAGAAGGGGCAATGGAATCAGGGGGGTTAAATAAGGAAGGATTGGCTAAACCGGAGTGCACGGTATCGCCTGTTTTATAGGTGGATGAGGAGCTAAAAGGATTTGAAATAAAGTGTCTTTGGATACTCAGTTTGCGGACATATTTCTGTATGTCGATGAATGTGGAAAACTTGCTCATTCATTCATTTATGCTCATTCAGTGGATCACCTATAGGACAATCTCCTTCTTACACATTTATTTTTTTGGTATATGTGATTATCTACTTTCATATTAATTTATGATCACTAATTATTAGCGCTGCACTGTTTACTTTCCATGCCTGCTGATTGGTTCAAGCCCTCTCACATTGACACAGTACAGCAGTCTCACCGTGATACCTGGGTTCACAGCAGCCTACAGTGCTTGACACCAAGGCTTTCTTCTCCCTCTCCTTCGTAGTAGAGATCATGATTACCCCTCTGGGGATAACATTTCACAGAACATGTCTGATCACAACTACAAGGGAAAAAGGGTCAGATGGTCACGCTAGCTCAGGCTGAGCTCATTGTTCCAATGGTGGTGGTAGTCCTAGCCCTATTACATTTTATTCTGATATTTCCCCCCTATTCTGGCTTCCTACCTGCTAATGCTGCCACCATATCTAAGTACTGTTAAGCTGCAATGCTGTACATGTTTTTGAGTTCAGATATGCTTCAAATGTTGGAGGGGAGGTAATAGTTTAGGCAATAGTTTGAGAGTTATGTGTTGGGTGGAGGGGTTAAGGGTTTAGGGAATACTTTAGGGGTAAATGTTGGGAGGGGGGGATTATACTTCCAACTCCAGGAAACCTAAAAATTCGCCCTTGCAGTGGGGCTACACCCACACTGCAAATGTTATATGCTAATTTATTTAGGAAACTGCACTTTTGCTTACCCAATCCTCCACTCTCCCATGTTCTGGCGGTGGGCTCTCCCTTGCTATCCACACGTCCAGTCCAGGGCTATGTACCCTGCATCAGTCTTTATGACGATTTTAGAATGGGGGAAAAGAGGCTACAGGGACTGGCCTAGCAGCACAGGGGAGCCTGCAGGTGCAGAAAGTCAGGTAAGTAGATTTGCCTTTCCAAATCTCCTAGACCAGGGGTCTCCAAACTTTATAAACAAAGGGCCAGTTTACTGTCCTTCAGACTTTAGGAGGGCCGGAGTAGGGCCAATGGGGGTAGAAAATGTCCTGGCATGCAGGGGGAGGAATAATGCCCCATCGTTGGCATCAGTGGAAAGAATTGTGCCCCATCAATGTAAAAAATTGTGTCCCATCGTGGAAGTCAATGGAAAGAATTGTTCCCCATCATTGGCGTCAGTGAAAGGAATTGTGCCCCATCGTTGGCATCAATTAAAATAATTTTACCCCATCGTTGAAGTCAATGGAAGAAATTGTGCCCCATCGTTGGCGTCAAGGAAAGGAATTGTGCCCCATCACTGAAGTCAGTGGAAGGAATTGTGCCCCATCAGTGGCGTCAGTGAAAGCAATTGTGCCCCATCATTGGCATCAATGAAAGGAATTGTGCCTCATCGTTGAAGTCAATGGAAGGAATTGTGCCCCATCGTTGGTGTCAATGGAATGAACTCTGCACCATTGTTGGTGTCAATGACAGGAATTAAGCCCCATTGTTGGTGTCAATGGAAGGAACTGTGCCCCATTGTTTGTGTCAGCGACAGGAATTTTGCCCCATTGTTGGTGTCAGTGGATAGAATAGTATTCAAAGGGCCAGATAAAGGCAAGCAAAGGGCCGCATCTGGCCCCAGGGCCACAGTTTGGAGACCCTTGCCCTAGCCCAGGGATATGCAATTAGCGGATCTCCAGCTGTTGCAAAACTACAAGTTTCATCATGCCTTTGCCTCTGGGTGTCATGCTTGTGGCTGTCAGAGTCCTGCTATGCCTCATGGGAATTGTAGTTCTGCAACAGCTGGAGGTCCGCTAATTGCATATCCCTGACCTAGACCTAAATGAGCAGTTAACCCTTGCAGTGTGTGGACAGCCCTACTGCAAAGAGGAATTTTTAGGCTTCCTGAAGATTTAATTTAAACCATCCACAGTCATTTCTCAAGTTAAGCATGTATGAAACTGAAGCTGACATTCACGCGCATAATTGTAATTACATCAACATTTAAAAGTAACTCCACTTTTGTGAGATCTGTGCACATTTTAACAATATTTCCACCAGATTTTTACCTTTTGCTGCTCTGAAGAAACACCTGTTTGTTTGACCATATCCTTTGGATGTTGATTCTGAATGGGAGGATCTGGTTCAATATAATTAGCTGGTGCACTCTCAGCATTCTGATGAGAAAGGCTGCAGGGTCTGTATCCCTTTAGAAATATTTAACCCTTGGGGAGTATCTATCCAAAACTAAAATTCCTATTGCATTGGATTCCTAAATTTTGACCAGTATCTTAGTGCAAAATTCTAGTGCAAAACAGGGGAGCCTGCAGGTGCAGAAACTTAGGTAAATAAATTTGCTTTTCCAAATCCACAGTTAACCCTTGCAGTGCGTGGGCAGCCCCACCGCAAGGAGGAATTTTTAGATTTCCTGGAGCTTTTAATGCACTATATAGTGATATTTGTGAGAAATATTATACTTGGTTTATTTGGGTAAATATGAAATGATGCATTATATTATTTTGTGTTCTCCATTTTGAGCCAGTAGGGGAGGCACTTTTTTTTTCTTTTTTTTTTTTTACATTTTAAACTTTATATCATTCTCAGAAGTCACCTGTTTAGAGAATTCAGTAGCTGAAGCTGAAACATAAGTGAGTGAATGATTGCCATTAGAGCAATAGTGCTTTATAGGACAGCTCAGTCTAAGCTTTAGGCAGATAGCCTGGAACATTAAAGCCAACAGCGCTTTTTTTTTTTTTTTGTCACTTAGCTAACCCATAGTGCTCTGGTAATCCTTTGTTGTAATTGTAATGTTTTATTTGAAATATATATATTGTGACAGCAGGCAGGTAAAATCACCAGGTTGCATCCAGGATGGAAGGTATATATTTCCTAGATTCAGGCTTTATGCCGATTTATACCACTAGGGGGAGTGCTGGGAGTCTTGCATGGGAAGAGTTAATGAGCCCAGCTGAAGTAAGTGGGCTCATTGGGGCCTCTACAAGAACTCCCAGCATGCTAAGGGAGATGCTCCAACCTGGAACCAGATCTGTGTGGATAGTCTGGGGAGTGTGATCTCTGTGCGGTGAGCCAAAGCCTGTGTGGTTAGTGCTAAGAACTTCTAAGAGCAGGGAGCTAGGGACTGGGACAGCACAAGGCTGTACCCAGTTGTTAGTTAGGGACACCAACTTTTGTAGTGAGCGGTCAAGTTGACCAGGATTTATTTTCCTGTTTCTTTTGTTTTGCTGTATTTTTTTTGTCTGTATATAGTTCAAATAAAACCACACCTTTTTGTTTTCTCCTACCACTGTCTGCTGTGCCTCTTTTTGTGTGGTGAGCCCATCCAGGGGGTCACACACACCCGCTGCTGAGTTAACCCCCTCACAGTTGGTGGAGAACCAGTGGCAGTTTTTTTAAAGGCCAGCATGGAGGAGATACTGAAACAGCTGGCTCTAGCAAATTCCAATAAGCAGCAGACAAATGCAGGTTTGCAAAAGAGCGTTGTGGCTCAACAACAGAGCTTTGCATCCCAGCAGCAAGCTCATCAACAGAGCTTTGCATCCCAGCAGCAAGCTCATCAACAGAGCCTTGCAGCCCAGCAGCAGACAAATGCAACTTTGCAACAGAGTCTGGAAGCTCAGCAACAAGCCCAGCAGCAATCTGAGGCCCACTTCATAGACCTGTTGCAGAAGCAAGAGCAGAGACTACAACAACAATTGGAAACATTAATGCAGCAACGTCCGCAGACCAGTGAGGCAAGTGGTTCCACTAATACTGCGTCCTTTGGGGTGAGTCGTTTATTGACAAAAATGACTGGAGAGGATGATCCAGAGGTGTTTTTGACCACATTTGAAAGGACTGCTGAAAGAGAAAAGTGGCCTAAGGAGCAGTGGGCTGGACTGGTGGCTCCTCTGTTAACTGGTGAATCGCACAAAGCGTACTATGACCTAGAGCCTGACCAAGCAAAAGACTATGTGATGCTAAAAACTGAAATATTGGCACGGCTGGGTGTCACCCTGGCTGTCCGGGCTCAGCGTGTGCATAACTGGAATTTCCGGCTTGGAAAACCCCCCAGGTCTCAAATGTATGATCTCAATCACCTGAGCAGGAAGTGGCTACAGCCAGAGTCTTTGTCCGCACCAAAGATTGTGGAACGTGTTGTAATGGATAGTTTCTTGAGAGCTCTTCCTACTGCCATCCAAAAATGGGTAAGCCATGGAGACCCAGAAACGGCCGATAATATTGTGGATCGTGTAGAGAAGTACTTGGCTACAGAGAACCTGACTGCCTCTTCCAGAGACTCACGGACCTTCCACCCTAAGACCAGACCATCCCCAGTGGCGTGTAAGATGATTCCAAGGGGTGAGGGTGGAGAGAGTGAGAGGGTGGGAGTTCTACCTAAGGTCGGGCGAGAACATCCTAGGAAGTCAGGGGCTCAAGAGGCAGCAAAAAGGATTGTTTGCTACCGCTGCCGACAAGAGGGACATATTGCAGCAAATTGCCCGGTTGTGGATGAACTCATGCAATGTGACTTTCTAAGGGACAGACGTCAGTCGCTGTTTGCGACAGTCGCATGCACTGCCATTTGGGGAACTGAGAAACATTTATGCAAAATGTGTATTAATGGTAGAAATGTTGTTGTGTTGCTGGATTCAGGTAGCTTGGTGACACTGATAAAGGCTGAATTAATTACTACAGAGGTCTCTGGGAATAACAAGGTAGCTGTTATTTGTGTGCATGGGGACACCCGAGAATATCCGGTGACTACAGTGTGTTTTGAGACCCCCAAAGGTACCCTCTCTCATCAGGTAGGGTTAGTGTCTCACTTGCCTCATGATGCCATTGTGGGAAGGGATTTTCCAAAGTTCTGGGAACTATGGGATTATCCTGAGCCCCCCACTGGTGCCCCTATATACCAGGAATGTGATAGCCAGAATTCCTCTGAGAGTGGTGAGGACTCTCCAGAATTCCCCTTGTCGGTATTGGCCGGGGAGACTTGGGAAACTGGGGAGGAGCCAACATCCTCAGACGAAAACATGCCGTCTGTGGAGTTTTCTGATCTCGAGGTTCACAAGGAAAATTTTGCCACAGAACAGTTAAAAGACCCCACCCTAATGAAGGCACGGGAAAACGTAGTGGAAATAGATGGCGAGTTAGTGAACCCAGATGAGACCTACACTTACCCATACTTCATCGTGGAAAAGGACCTACTGTATCGGGTGGCTAAAAGGGCAGAAGAAACCATTGAGCAGCTTGTGGTGCCCAAACCTTACAGGAAGTTGGTGTTAGATTTGGCCCATGGGCACATTCTTGGAGGTCATCTGGGGACAGAGAAAACCCGAGAGAGAGTATTGCAGAGATTCTATTGGCCTGGGGTTATGAAGGAAACAGAAAATTATTGTTCCTCCTGCCCTGTGTGTCAGAGGTCGGCACCAATGCCACGCTTTCGTAACCCGCTGGTACCTCTTCCCATCATTGAGGTTCCCTTTGAGATGATCGCAATGGATTTGGTAGGTCCAATAATGAAGTCCGCTAGGGGGCATCAGTACATTTTGGTTATATTGGACTATGCCACCCGTTATCCGGAAGCGATTCCTCTCCGAAATACCTCGGCCAAAACCATAGCCAAAGAGCTATCTCTTGTGTTTAGCCGGGTGGGTATTTGTAAGGAGCTGCTTACGGACCAAGGTACACCCTTTATGTCCCGGGTTATGAAAGAGCTGTGCAAGTTGTTCAAAGTGACACAATTGCGTACATCTGTGTATCACCCCCAAACAGATGGGTTGGTTGAAAGATTCAACAAAACTCTAAAACAAATGTTAAAGAAGGTGGTGGATAAAGATGGAAAGTATTGGGACTGTCTAATTCCCTATTTAATGTTTGCCATTAGGGAGGTACCCCAATCCTCTACGGGTTTCTCACCCTTTGAGTTACTCTATGGGAGACACCCAAGAGGGCTGTTGGATATCGCCAAGGAAACTTGGGAAAATTAGAGTTCTCCCCCACAGGAGTGTGATTGAGCATGTCGCCCTGATGCAAGATAGAATTACACAGGTAATGCCAATCGTAAAGGAACATTTGGCCCAAGCGCAGTTGGCACAGCAGAGAGTGTACAACCCTGGGGCCAAGACCCGTATCTTTTCCCCAGGGGATAAGGTATTGGTGCTTGTCCCTACGGTTAAAAGCAAATTCCTTGCTAAATGGCAAGGCCCCTACGAGATAATGGAAAAAGTGACCGAAGTGAATTACAAGGTCAGACAACCAGGAAGGCGAAAGCCCGAACAGATCTATCACATTAATCTGTTGAAAGCCTGGAGGGATAGGGAATCCCTAGTCGCAGAAACTTTGCCACCAGCTCAGTCTGATTGCGTGATTCCTGAGGTTGGAATAGCAGTCACCTTGTCAAACCCCCAACAACAGGAGGTTAAGGAGTTTGTGCTTTGTAACAAGGAGGTTTTCTCTGAGCTGCCGGGACAAACGTCTGGGGTAGAGCATGATATTATTACCCCGCCCGGTGAAAGGGTGAAGCTAAAACCCTATCGGATCCCGGAGGCCCGACGGGAGGCAATACGTGAGGAAGTACAGAAAATGCTTAAGTTAGGGGTGATAGAGGAATCCCAAAGTGATTGGTCAAGTCCCATAGTGTTAGTGCCTAAACCGGATGGGAGCTGGCGATTTTGTAACGATTTCCGACAACTGAACAAAGTTACAAAATTTGACACCTACCCCATGCCACGTATAGATGAGTTGGTCGACCGGTTGGGAACAGCCCGATACATGACAACTCTTGATCTCACCAAAGGGTATTGGCAAATTCCCCTGGCCAAGTCGGCCAAGGAGAAAACCGCATTTGTAACCCCAGACGGGGCGTTCCAATATAAAAGAATGCCGCTTGGTTTACAGAATGCGTTGGCAACATTCCAGCGGAAAATGGACCAGATACTGAGGCCCATCAGAAGTATACTGCAGCTTACCTAGATGATGTAATTATCTATAGCACAGATTGGGCCTCACATCTGCCAAAAGTGCAAGCAGTCCTAGACTCTATCCGGGAAGCTGGGTTTACGGCCAACCCCAAGAAGTGTACCATTGGACAGGAGGAGGCCAAATATCTTGGGTACACCATTGGGAGAGGAGTAATAAAACCCCAAGTCAATTAAGTCGAGGCCATACAGAATTGGCCACGTCCCAACAGCAAGAAGCAGGTACAAGCCTTTCTGGGAATCGCTGGTTATTATCGGTGATTCATTCCCCACTTTGCCTCTCAGGCTGTGCCCCTAACCAACCTGACAAAAGGGAAAGAGTCTGTCATGGTTAAATGGACCCCAGAGGCTGAGGCAGCATTCCAATTCTTAAAAAAAGCCTTATGTAGCCAGCCAGTGTTGTACTCACCAGACTTCTCTAGGGACTTTGTCGTACAAAGTGATGCATCAGACGTTGGGTTAGGAGCAGTATTGTCCCAGGTCTGGAATGGGGAAGAGCACCCAGTCATTTACCTCAGCAGGAAATTGAAGTCCCATGAGGTAAATTACGCCACGATTGAGAAGGAGTGTTTAGCGGTGAAGTGGGCTCTAGATTCCCTTCAGTACTATCTGCTAGGATGGCACTTTGACCTAATTACTGATCACGCTCCTTTAAAGTGGATGGCTCAAAACAAAGAGACAAATAGGAGAGTAAATAGGTGGTTCCTGGCCCTACAAGAATTCAACTTTACGGTAAAGCATTGCCCTGGCGTTCAAATGGGGAAAGCGGATGCTTTGTCTCGAGTACATGCATGCCTGATTGCTTGTGTTCCAACCCCAAGGTTAAAACAAGGGGGGGGGGGGTATGTGACAGCAGGCAGGTAAAATCACCAGGTTGCATCCAGGATGGAAGGTATATATGTCCTAGATTCAGGCTTTATGCCAATTTATACCACTAGGGGGAGTGCTGGGAGTCTTGCAGGGGAAGAGTTAATGAGCCCAGCTGAAGTAAGTGGGCTCATTGGGGACTCTACAAGAACTCCCAGCATGCTAAGGGAGATGCTCCAACCTGGAACCAGATCTGTGTGGTTAGTCTGGGGAGTGTGATCTCTGTGCGGTGAGCCAAAGCCTGTGTGGTTAGTGCTAAGAACTTCTAAGAGCAGGGAGCTAGGGACTGGGACAGCACAAGGCTGTAACCAGTTGTTAGTTAGGGACACCAACGTGTGTAGTTAGTGGTCAAGTTGACCAGGATTTATTTTCCTGTTTCTTTCGTTTTGCTGTATTTTTTTTGTCTGTATATACCGTATTTATCGGCGTATAACACGCACCGGCGTATAACACGCACCCCAAGTTTAGGAGGGAATTTTAGGGAAAAAAACTTTTAGGAGGGAAGTTTAAGGAAAAAAAAAAACTTACATTTAAATGCAGCCTTGTCAGCAGTGTCCGTTGCAGCCTTGTCAGCAGTGTCCATTGCAGCCTTTGCCCAGTGTCAAGTGCAGCTTTGCTCAGTGTCCAGTGCAGCTTTGTCCAGTGCAGCCTTTGCCCAGTGTCCTGTGCAGCTTTGCCCAGTGTCCAGTGCAGCCTTTGCCCAGTGCAGCCTTTGCCCAGTGTCCAGTGCAGCTTTGTCCAGTGCAGCCTTTGCCCAGTGTAGCTTTGCCCAGTGTCCAGTGCAGCCTTTGCTAAGTGCAGCCTTGCCCCAGTTTTCAAAATTGGCGCCGCCGAGATCGCCGCAGAGACTAGGCGGAGCGGGGCGAACGCCGCCGAGAACGCAGGGACGCAGAGACGCAGGGACTGGGCAGAGCCGCCGCCGAGATACACATAGCCGAGTGTACTCGGCTATACTCGGCTTTTCTCGGCTCCGCTCACAGTCACGCCGAGTCCCGCCCTATGATGGACATATCACAGGTCCAATGGCGGGACTGGGCGTGACTGTGAGCAGAGCCGAGAAAAGCCGAGTACACTCGGCTATGTGTATCTCGGCGGCGATCGCTGCGCTCCGCTCAGTCAGCGGAGATCGCCGGGATCAGTGGGTATTTTAAGGGGAAAAAAGTGCGTGTTATACGCCGATAAATACGGTAGTTCAAATAAAACCACACCTTTTTGTTTTCTCCTACCACTGTCTGCTGTGCCTCTTTTTGTGTGGTGAACCCATCCAGGGGGTCACACACACCCGCTGCTGAGTTAACCCCCTCACAATATATATATATATATATATATATATATATGTAGTGTGTGTGTGTATATAAAAAGAGAAAGCGAGTACATTCCACAGCATTAGTTCTACCTCATGTGATTTAATTTCTTGCAAAATCCATAAACTTCAAATGTGATAAAGCCATGCAATATGTACAAGTTTCAAACCATTCACAGTATTTTTTTCAAGTAAAGCATGTCTGAGACTGAAACTGGCGATATTTACATTATTAAATGTAATTACAACTGGTAACACCTGTGAACATGAAAAAAAAAAAAACACAATGTTAACATGATAATAAAATACATTGCAAACATTTTATCTTGGTGTCTCCACCTTATTCTCGATCAACAGTATAACTTGTTAAAAAATCACATAACACAATTACCGATAAAATTCTCAAAAATAGGAATACAAAGTCAACTTTTAACCCTTTGGGTTGTATAGTGTCCAAGTCCTGTTATCCATCTAACCTCCCTGTGTTTCAGCTGTAGCTCCCGGTTTCCACCCTTCCGGGATTTAGGAATGTTATCAATAATTATAAATGTGAGCTCTGAGATTGAATGTATATGTACAGCAAATAGTTCAGCAACAGGGAGCTCTGGCCGATCTGCCCTGATTTAGGTCTTGTGTTGTAATACTCTATCCTTCATCCTCTGCGTTGTTTTCCCAATGTAGTATAACATACATTTTAACAAATAAACTACAAAGGAGCTCTGCATGTGTAATACCCTGTTGTGACAGACCCAACCAGGACAGAGGCTTTTGGAGAGGACTAGAGGTAAGCCTCCTACCCAATGACTATGAGCCCTAGCATTTGAGGGACCTACAAGCATTTAGGAAGATGTTCTGTTATATAATGCAAAAGGACATGATTACATTTAACAGTCAAGGAAGCCATGATGGTTATTGAGATTTGGACAGCCCTGGGTCTTCTTAAATACTGTTGTCGGATAGTCTGAGGTGGGGTGAGATCACTGTTTGTTATGTGTTTGTTAAGTAGGTCTTTCCCATTGTTCTATTGTTTCTTTTTGTTTGATCATCTCACGGAGATGAGATTAATCTGATGACCACATTAACTTGTTACCAAATTATTGTGGGACGTTATATGTTTGTTGATTAACTTACTATTTAATTTAATTTTTAATTAAGATCATTGTTTGCTATGTTAATTATATTCCTGTTTACAGTTTGTAGGGGTAATATGATCCAGTGCGGAATGTTCTCCTGTGGGGTAAAAAGTAAGTGTCTGAGTTTCAATAAACAGTCATTCCTTTGGATTTTACCTCACATCTTGTCTGTGTATGATCCTTGGGGTAAAAAAGGCTGGTATTAGTTCTCAATCTGCTCGGAGCGGTTTGGAGAGCATGAGGCACTGTTTGGCAGAAGGAAGCACCTAAGTGGGGTGCCAAGTGGTTCTGTCACTTTTGGTGGCAAGCAGTGGGATGCTTCCTGCAGTCTGGGACATCCAAACCACCACCGGGATCCAAGTTCCGGATAGCAGAAGAGGAGAGGTACAGATACCAGCCGCAATGGAAGAGGAATTCAGAATGAGGTTGCGAGAGATGCAGATACAGCACAGGAGACCAGTGTCAGTGCAGGTCCTGCTGGGATGGTATGATTTTGTCCGCTGGGAATCCTGGAAGGAAAATCTAGACTGTGAGCAGCGTCTCCAGGGAAAAATTCTCCCCTCCATCCAGGAAAGGTACTGGTCACAGTACGAACTGCAAGCAAGTGCTGTTATTGGGGAAACAACCACACAAGGAGTGGACAGCTGAGTTAAGCAGGCTGGTCCAGGCAGGGATGTGGTTCGAGGAGCGCTACAGAGCCCTCTGCTGGTATGTAGCCCAAGTGAGCCCATGGACAGTGGAAGACGGCAGCCTGGGGATGTTATTTCAAGGACCCTGACTTTGGGAGCGATTTGGAGTGGCGCTTGGAGGAAATCTTGGAGTACAGAGACCAGAGGCTGAATGTCTCAAATGTGCTCTGGGCACAGGAAGTTTAGGTGTTTCTAGCCATTCAGAAATGGGAGTTAGAGATTGCCTACAGACGGCTGGTAGACTATGCTCAGCAGCAGGACTGGGCTCCCTTTGCCTTGGACTATCGGGAAGTACCAGCCAACAGCTCTGAAATCCTGGCTGAAGTGTCGGCAAAGGGGCAGAGTAACAGTGTGTTCTGCCCACCACCACCTGCAGCTATGGAAGCGGAGCTCTTATGGTGGATGCAGCAAGTGTTGACTCACCTTGATGAACCTGTTTCTGCACAGGATGAACTTAGATGGAGGAATGCGTCTGACCAACAGCCAGATGAGGGTACGGGAAATGGAGCAGCTGGCTCCTCTTCCCAGCGACAGGTCAGGGATGAGGGAGGACATCGTCCTCACTTCCCAGCCACAGATCACAGAAAGCATGGATTTAATTTATTTTTCATTGGAGGATGTTATAGATTGAGTCACCTCACCCACCCAGTGCTGCCAGCCTGTGCCCTGGATTTTTAGCAGTTCCAGAGACTGGGGATTCAATAGACTTTTCTGCTGAGGAACAACCCAGTGAACCTCCAGCACAGGAGCTGGCATCAAGGCAAAGCACTGCTGACCTCTGCCTGAAACAATCTGTAACCCTGGAGGATTTGTGGAAGGCCTCCAACATTTCAGTTTACTTCCCAACGGAAGAGCTGGCATCTGGGTAGAATAACACTGAGCTCTACCTAGCACCAACAGCAGCTTTAGCCTTCCTGAGAGAAGAGGCAGGCAGCCTTTCTCCCACACCACTGACAGGTATATGGGATTTCCCAACAGCAGCATCTGTGGAGTTACAACAAACTTATCCAGCTGAAGCGCTGGCAACTGGACAGAGGCTCCAAGACCTCTGCCCCACACTCACAGCAGTTCTGGAGGCCCAGGGTGAGAAGGTGGCGGTCACTCCCCATCACTAGATCAACTGTCTGGGAGTGGAAGAAGCCGGCCTCACTCCCCAAGAGTTACCTGGAGTGGATGATGTGTGGTCTCCAGCAGAAGCGCTGGTATCAGGGCAGAGTGCTACCAACCTCTGCCCAGCACCGGCAACAACTGTGGAGTGCCAGGGAGCTGGGGCAGGTGGTGATCATGTGTACCAACTATGTGGGTTCACCCTGCCCGACTAACGCAGGTCCAGACCAGGTGGAGGTCTGGGACCTTAATAGTTAACTTCCGATGGGTGAGAAATGTGACAGACCCAACCAGGACAGAGGTTTTTGGAGAGAACTAGGGGCAAGCCTCCTACCCACTGACTATGGGCCCTGGCATTTGAGGGAGCTACAAGCATTTAGGAAGATGTTCTGTTATACAATACAAAAGGACATTATAATATTTAAGAGTCAAGAAAGACATAATGGTCTCTGCCAACCTGAAACTCAGTATGTGAAAAGAAAGCTGGTTAATGAGATTTGGATAGCCCTGGGTCTTCTTGAATACTGTTGCCGGATAGTCTGAGGTAGGGTGAAATCACTCTTTATGTGTTTATTGTTAAGTAGGTCTTTCCCATTGTTCTATTGTTTCTGTCTGATCATCTCTTGGAAATGAGAATAATCTGGTGACCACTTTAACTTGTTACCAAATTATTATTGGACGTTATATGTTTGTTGATGAACTTACTATTTAATTAATTTTACTGTTTAATTAAGATCATTGTTGGCTATAGTAAATATATTCCTGTTTACAGTTTGTATTGTTAGGGTTATATGATCAGGAGGGGAATGTCCTCCTGTGGGGTATAAAGTATGTGTCTGAGTTTCAATAAACAGTCATTAGTTTGGTTCTATCCCCTTATCTTGTCTGTGTATGACATTTAGGGTAAAATGGGCTGGTATTAGTTCTCGGTCTGCTCGGAAGGGTTTGGAGGGCAGGAGGCACGGTTTGTTGGAAGGAAGCACCTAATCGGGGTGTCAATCGGTTCCGTCACATTTGGATGTGTAATGCCCTTTAATATCTATTTTCCTACCTAAGGTTCCTGTGTAAGGGCGTGTGAAAAACAAATCCTTTTGTTGGAGCAATGTACATGTAGCGGTACCCCCGTAGGAGCTGCTGGTTTATTTGTGGGTCTTTGCACGTTATCTTACTGTTCCAAGTGTTCGGCTCAGGGGTTCTCCTTGAAGAGTCTATCCATAAGAAATGTCTTCACCAACACAAAGTCTCTTTTAAGGGTTTTATTTGAAAAAAACTTTCCAACAGAGGGGGTAGAGGAATGGGGAGGACTCCGGTATCTTACTTGTCAATCACGGAAACTTCCTAGGTCCAGAGGAGCAACTGTCTTCACGCTGGACTCAGCCACCACCGGATAGGCCCAATCTCACTGGCCTAGCAGCCGGTGCAAAGCTCGATCAATAGAATAGTCTCTGCCACAGACTTGGTATTGGAATTTGTTCAATAGAATAGTCTCTGCCACAGACTTGCATAACCCCTCACTGGGTGAGCTCCCTCAGAAAGAACACAGCTCTCAGTGCCAGAATCTTTCAGCTGCTCCGGCAGCACTGTGAGGTAGATTTTAGGATCCGGGTGCATCCTCCAATTGAGTCCTCAATTGCTCGGTCCCTTCCATCAGGCAAGGCGACACAGGATCATCCCTGGATCAGTAGGCCCCAGCAACTCCTGGGCCTACAATCTCCGTTGCGAGGCCTGGGGCCAATGTGGCCCCGAGGCGGGAACTGCCAACACATCCCTGAGGCCAGGAGGGCCCTCAGGTGAGAATTGAAGAAGACGACCCCCAATTCTCTCTCCCCCATCCTAATGGCGTCTCTCACTTAAATACCCTCTCCCAGCATGCACAGGGGGTTCACCACGCCCCCTGGGCTGCTGCTGGGAAAGAGGTACCCAATACGTACAGCCTGTTGCCTCTCCAACCCTGACCAGCGATGACAGCGACACCCACCTGTGGGGGGAAAATCATGCAACCAACCGAACTGAAACAGTGCCACAATTTAAATAACAATCTCTCTGGGCTAAACTAATGCCCAGACAACTAAATTTCAACATATAGCGCCCACTCAATGAGAGCAGGGCGCTACATACACAAGACAGATATGGAAAAGATCCATTGCGTTTAGGACCCAGAAATGTCTGTGCTTTAGGAAGAAGTAATTCAGCGTTGACTTTGCTTTGCCATATGGACTTGTCTTAAAAGACTTCAAGGATAGATGTTGGAATTCTTCAATTTCAGGATAACTTCCAGTGTTTTTTGATAACATTATATACCCTGTCTGAGAACTGTTGAAATGACACAAAGAAATGTATTAAGCTTCCCGTGTGTCTTTTTACCTTCCAGTAATTCTGTTCAGCTAGTATTCAAAATCCTTGTTTTTTCTTTATCCAGTGCAGGTTCACAAACTATCCTGCCCACTCTAGTCATCTGACGCTAATGCCGCGTACACATGACCGTTTTCAATGACGAGAAAAATGCAATTTTTTAAAATGGTCATTAAAAATGATCGTGTGTGGGCTTCAGAGCATTTTTCACGACATGAAAAAATTGGAACATGCTCTAATTTTTCTTGTCGTTTTTCACCTCGTCGTTTTTCTCGTCATGATAAACGGCTGTGTGTAGGCTTTAACGACGTGAAAAAAAATGCGCATGCTCAGAATCAAGTATGAGACGGGAGTGCTCGTTCTGGTAAAACTAGCGTTCGTAATTAAGATAGCACATTCGTCACGCTGTAACGGACTGAAAAGCACGAGGCTGAAAAGCGCGAATCGTCTCACCAAACTTTACTAACATGAAGGGTGGCGCCATCCGAATGGAACTTCCCCTTTATAGTGCCGTCGTACGTGTTGTACATCACCGCGCTTTACTCAAGCATTTTTTTCAGCGATAGTGTGTAGGCAAGGCAGGCTTAAGAAGAATCACGTCGAGAAAAATGCTGTTTTATTCAATGACATTAAAAACGGTCGTGTGTATGCGGCATCAGGGATAGAGCAGAACACTCTAAGGATGAAAACTTGAATGCAATAACAATTGGTTGCAGTCTGTGGGCTTAAAACATATAAATCCGCCTCTAAATATTCATGTTTGCTGCCACTTAGCTAACCCATAGTACCCTAGGTATCCTTTGTCATAAATTAAATGTTTTATTTTTAACCACTTCCCTACACAGCCATAGTCAAATGACGTCCACAGATGGGATCTCCCATCCTGGGTGGACGTCATATGACGTCCTCGGCTTTGTAGGGGGATATCTGAATGATGCCTGCAGCTAGAGGCATCATTCAGATATTCTTTTGAAGTGCCGGCGATTCTGTGCACCATAAGAACGATCATAGCGGCGGTTCCACCGCTTGATCGTTCTTATAGGCGGCGGGAGGGGACACCCCCCCCCCTCCCGCCGCCATCCGGTGCTTCTCCGGGCTCTCCCGTGCGATCGGGGACCCGGAGCGAATCTTCCGGCGCCGTTGGTGGGTCACATGATGAGCATAGAGATGACTGGTGACCAGATGGTCACCAGTCATCTCTATGATCGTTGGAGGCCCGGGCGCGATGTGATGACGTCACGCCCGGGTCCTCAAATGTAAACAAAGCTGCCATTGCGGCTAGTAAGTATGAGATCAGTGAAAAAAAATTCACTGATCTCATGCTTTCCAGCCTGGAGGAGAGATGTGAGGTCTTATTGACCCCTCTTGTAACTTTTCTCCAGGCGGGAGACACAGTGCTCAAAATCATGTTTGGTTGGCAGGGAGCGCAGGTATGCGTGCATGGATCGCATCTGGGATTCCATGTCCCATCCATCCCCAGAACACAGCGATGCTTGAGAAAGGCTGTGCGGACTTTGTGGATTGTATAGGGGGGGATCTAAGTCCGCCAGGGAGGCTGAGCGGCCCAAGCTGTGTACCTGTGCAGTGTCCGCAGGTCCAGAGCGGGCTGGGGATGGAGGCGCCGACGCCATCTTGGAGGGCTGTTGGTTCATGCAGGCCGCGGACGAGCGGGTCACAAAACGGCCGATATCTCCCTGGTTCCGGTCACCAACGGGCTTAGAGTGGTCTTTGGGCTTCCCCTTACCCATCGGAGCAGTTTAGGGTAGATGTGTGTGCTGGGTCTGTAATGAAATCCCCGCGGGAGCCGTAAGGACCGGGAGCAGCCGCGAAGTGCGTCTTACAGCTCCATGCGCTAGGCCACGCCCCCCCATGCTTACTATTTAAACTGAATAGATTGCCCTCTGCATTATGCTCTCGTTGTGGCATGGCTGATGGCACGTTCTTTCATTTAATGTGGGAGTGTTCTCCGATCAGGCAGTTCTGGTCGGAGGTCACGGCCTTCATTAGTTCATTGACACAATTACCTAATGTATGTAATCCTCTAAGGTGTTTACTGGGCTATAATGATGATGATAGTATATCCGAGAATACATGAACATTTCTGAGAATAGTATTGTTTTATGCTAAGAAAGCAATAACCTTCCATTGGAAGTCTCCATCCTTGCCCACTATTGCCTTCTGGCTCACAAATATTAACCATGCTGTATCACTATACAAACTGACATATGAGGCTAGAGGGTGTCTGAAAAAATTCAGGAAGGTTTGGGGCTACTGGGTTGATTCTGAGAGCACTGTCTCTCCTGCTCCTTAAAAATGTGACTGAATATTGTCTTCCTGATATATGCCAATTGTTTACCAGCTTTCTAAAATACATTTTTTGCACTGTACTGGATTGGGCGATGTTCGCTCCACGAGTGTCTGTTTGTTGTCTATTGTATGTCTTGTTTTGAAAAAAAAGGTAATAAAAATTTACCTTTAAAAAAAAAAAAGTTGTCAGGCTTGCAGTACATAGCCCCTTTTATAGTAAGACAGCTTGTGGGGTGCAGAAGATAAATCCTTTCTCCTCACCACCAGATCTGGAGCTGTGTTGATTTGCTTGGAAAGTATTACATCCGGAACAAATACAGAACATACTGTACGCTCTCTGACATTTACTAATGCTCTTATCTTCATCCATTAGACAGCTAAATAAATGTAAAAGTGGGAGCATATGGGCAATCTACTGTGTTGAAACCTTTGCTGCGAAAAGCTTATTATTAAACTTTCACCAGAGTGCGGTTTGTGGCAGTTAACAGTCTGGCAATAGAAAGATGAATAAAGTATAATAAAATAACTTAAATACTTTCCATTCCGGGAGGAAATGTTGCTTCAGACTAAAGCTATTGCTGGCCACATATGTGAATGACCAGGCACTAGGTCAAATGATCTCTGCTGAATGGGAGGATCGGTCTAAGCTCTAATTCTCCCCCTCATAAATGATCACCTGACCAAGTTCCAAGGCCTTCAAATTTGTGACCTGCACTGAAGATGATCTGGAGCAGTATTTTCTGTAGGAATGGTATGCATTTCAGACAAAGCCAGAATAAGACCCAGTAGGAACCTAGGCAGGGTACCTGCTTTGTTGATTTGAATAGATGAAACAAGACCAAATATGTTTATAAGCTGAACCAGTCAAAAAAAAAAAGAAAATGATGGCAACATAAACAGTACATTATTATAAATAAAACAGCATATTGAATAAATATGCTTTATTAAACGTGTTCTTTAACCACATGCCGATCGTAATACGTATATATACACGTTGCAGCTTGCAAGTGGTTTACCAGGGTTATGGCTGAAACTATGAGCCATAACCCCCGTTTGTTTTTTTTTAGTTTTTTTCAGCTAGCAATTGTCTTTTTCGTGAAAGCGGTCCGAGCGGCTAATTAGCCACGGGATCGTTTTTAAAAGCAGCAGGAGTGGGTCGTCTTTTCTGCCCTTCTGCCACTCGCCAGTTTACCGCAAGCCCTGGAAACGATTTAACGGTTTGCGCGGCTGGCCATAGAGGTAACCAGAGACCAGATCATCTCTTATCACCTCTATGACCTTGGAGAATGGGAGTGATGTTATGATGTCACTTCCGGTCTAGGGCAAAAGTAAACTATTTTATTTTTTAATGCAACAGATCACATTTTTTTTTTATCTTCTGCTTTTAAAGGTAAATGAGAGATTCGGGGTCTTATAGACCCCAGATCTCTCCATAAAGAGGACCTGCCACCCCTTATTTCTATTACAAGGTATGTTTACATTGAAGTGATCCAAAAAAAATGAAAAGGACAGTGTAAAAATGAAAAAAACAAGAACAAAATACGTATACGTAAGCCGCACGCATACATAAGCCGCACGCGCATATGTAAACGGTGTTAGCACCACACAGGTATTGCCACAAACGTTAGAGCAAGATAATTCGTTACAGCACAAGACCTCCTCTGTAACTCTAAACAGGTAACCTCTATTGAGATTTTTTAAGTATTGTATTTTGTCGCCATTCCACAAGCTTGCACAATTTTAAAGCGTAAGGCCTCGTACACACGACCGATTTTCTCGGCAAGAACCAGCAAGAAACTTGCTGGCAGAGAGGTCTTGCCGAGTAAATCGGTCGTGTGTACGCTGCTAGCGGGTTTCTCATCGAGAAAACCGACAAGAAACCTCGACGAGAAAATAGAGAACCTGCTCTCTATTTTCTCATCGAGATTCTCCTCGGCATGTTTCTCGACGAGAAAAGTGAGTGTGTGTACACTTACCTGTCCTCCCCGAAGCCCGCGCATGTTCGAAATGAATTCGACGCATGCGCGGTAGCTTCCTAGGCATACGTAGGGTATACCAAGATGGCGGCGACGGCATCGAATGTGACGAGCGCATGCTCGACGTAGTCGATGACGTCACCGCGTACGCTCCTTTCAAAGAACCGCGGGTTCTTTGAAATGAGCGTGTGTACACTCGGCCGGGACAAGTTTCTTGTCCAAGAATCTCGTCGAAAAAAACGACATGTTTTTTTCAACGAGAATCTCAGCCGTGTGTACGAGGCCTAACAGTGTATTTTTTCCCAAAAAATTGTGTTTGAAAAATACAAATACCGTGTGACATAGAAGATTGCAACAATCTCAATTTTTTTCAAATATATATAATGTTTAGGAGTTCTAAGTAATTTTCTAGCACAAAATACTGATTTTTACTTGTAAACAAGAAGTGCCAGAAAAGGCTTGGTCTTCAAGTGGATATTCAGCTTGGTTGAATAAAGTGTATTTTCTTGACCAGGTCAAAAATTCTTCTCATTTAGCTTACTATTTAAAGTGGTTATGAAGCTCCTCCCCCCTGCTGAGT
Source organism: Rana muscosa (assembly GCA_029206835.1). Lineage (NCBI taxonomy): Eukaryota > Metazoa > Chordata > Amphibia > Anura > Ranidae > Rana > Rana muscosa. The sequence continues at coordinate 797,605,614 of CM055116.1, read as the reverse complement.
GTTCACCATAGCAAGCAGCTTGGCTTGCTCCTGAGTCAGGAAGTTTGCATCTATTCAGGCACACAGCCTGCCTTGGCCCTGCCCCTTGTTCTCTGCTGACAGGTTTCAATTGACAGCAGCAGGAGACAATGGCTCCTGCCACTCTCATCCAGGCCTGTGACAGGAGAGAGTAACAGCCTTATAAAAATGAATTCACTTGCACAGCTTAAGTAGAATAAGGCTTTATTCATATTTATCCGTGTCCACGTTCATCTATTTTTCATAGCATTTTCAAAAATGCAGTTTTGCAAATTGCAGCATGTTTTAATGTGTTTTCACCTGTCATGTGCAATAGTTTTACCCAGTGAGGATTTATTTTCCTGCAGTGACATAATGAACTTTTGGAGGGAATGTGCTTCCTGGTTTTATGTGCCTTGTGTTGAGAGAGCATAGCTGATTTCACACCACTGTTTGCAGTTTCCACAGCAACTGTGGCAGCTTTCTCAGTGTCTTCTGCGTCTGTCTGTGTTTTTTTGTAGCAATAGGAGTGGTCAGAGAGGTGAGGGAGGCTGCAGACCTCCATGATGTGTGTCTCACTGTCAAAGAAAGACTGCAGCCATCTTGCTAGATGTGGCTTAGCACATGGCAGGTATCCAGGGGGGGCACTTGTTATCATGGGATGGCAAGCTACCTGAACAACATGGAAGAGAAAGATCATCTGGTGCTTAGTTTTTTTTGAAGAAGATAACCTAGCAAGGCCCAGTTAAAATTAAAAATTAAGGAAGGTTTAAAGAATTCAGGTGTCAAGAGTAGTGCAGAGTTCAGGGGTCAGTAGGAAGTACTGCAGAGTTTAGGGGCCAGTAGTATGTTACGAGAAGTGCAGGAGTAGATAACGCACAATGCTGGAGTCAAAGGTTCACAGAATGCAGAGGTCTGTAGTATGTACTGCAGAATTCAGAGGTTAGTAATGTGCAATTCAGAATGCAGGGGTCAGTAGTAAATAACGCACAATTCAGAGTGCAAGGGTCAAGAGTCAGTAATGCAGAGTGCAGAGGTCAGTACTAAGCACATAACCCCTCCCTCTGTAAGACTTCACTCACTAGATCTCATATGCAGTGGCATCAGATAGATTAAGGATCTCTCCTCAGCTGTATCAAATCACACGTCAGAGTCAAGGAGGAGACTAATGCCCCATACACACAATCGTTTTTCATGCCGTTAAAACTGCCATTTTAAAAAATGGCCCTGAAAAATGATCGTGTGTATGCTCCAGAGCATTTTTAACGACGTGAAAAACGGCCATTAAAAATTCCGGACATGCTCTCTTTTTTTACGTCGTTTTTTTTAACGACGTGAAAAACGATAGTGTGTATGCTTTAACGACGTGAAAAAAACCGCGCATGCTCAGAATCAAGTAAGAGACGGGAGCGCTCGTTCTGGTAAAACTAGCGTTCGTAATGGAGATAGCACATTCATTACACAGTAACGGACTGAAAAGCGCGAATCGTCGCTCAACAAACTTTACTAACATGAAGGGTGGCGCCATTCGAACGGAACTTCCCCTTTATAGTGCCGTCGTACGTGTTGAACGTCACTGCGCTTTGCTTGATCGTTTTTTTTAATGATGGTGTGTACGCAAGGCAGGCTTGAGAGGAAACATGAAAAAAAACGAGGAGAAAAACGTCGGTTTAAAAAATGACATTAAAAACGATCGTGTGTGCGGGGCATAAGACTTTGGTCGGCTCTGCATTTACATTTTCATTCTGATCCAAGAGATGGTGGGCTGCTCTGCCAGGTCATGATCTACTCATCGGATGCAAATAATTTGCATCCTTAGAATTTACTACCTTATGTAAAATTAGACCTTTTTTACGATTTAGCGCATATGACACAATTATAGAATAACAAAATGTAAAAATATAAATCAAGAAACGTTTAAAAGAACATGCCCAACTTATGTTTCTAGTGAAAGTATTGCGTGCTGTTGTTTTAATCCTTTTGTGACTTAAATAGATTTTCTAGAGGTCATGATGAAAAATGTCCTGCAACACAGCAAAGAGACTTTTTATTGATGCTTAAAAGGTGGAAGAAGAAAGATGAAAAACTTCATTTGTGAAACTATGCTAAAATTCACTTCAAAATATTTTAAATTTTGTATTGGGAACATTCGATTTCTTCTTTTGAGGTCAACCATAGAACTTGGTTATCTCAATGAGTGTGACAGAGATAAAGCTATCGCTTGTTGGAAATTTCTGTTATATTTTTGACTCATCAGGGAAAGTTTTGGTCTTTTGGTACTATAAGGTTTGCTTGGTGCAAAAGGTGCATTTTCTTTTGAGCATCAGTATATAAGCCAATTACTGGGAAATTGAACCCTTAAAAAAAGATTACTCTTTCCTTCATGGACCAACACAGCTTCTCTATTGACATAGTGGGTATTATCCGTTAACTAGGAGTGACTAGGCAGAAAACTTGTAAAAAGTGTTGCATCACACCTTCTACAGTATCGCCAGGGGGCGGACCCTCTGGGTATATCCCCTCAGTCTGCATCTCACAGATCACTTTTTTTCTGTCTAGCAAGGAGTAGGACATGGCTCCCTTCGGGCCCATGTTGTTCCGGGGGGAAAATAATTTTTTCTACATTTCGTTTTTTTTGTTTCCTGCGATCTTCGATCAACTGCCAACTGGGTAACAGGCTGGATCCTCGATCCTTGTAGTCCCCCCAGTTTTGGCTATCGAGCGTGTGCCGACCATAGCTACGCGCTGGGTTTTTTGCACGACATACCCGTCACTCTACGGGTGGCCGCTGAGCTTACACTCCAGGGCCTGCATCGGACCGCTCAGCTTCGGCTGACCTTATGGCCGAGTCACAGTAGCCAGTCCGGTGAGCTTACGCTCCAAGGCTTGCATATGATCGTTCCCTAGGGTCCAATCACAGCATGCCTGGCCGACAGTGCGCGGATGATGATCTGTTTTGGAATGTCTTCCAGCATGAGACATGCAGGATAGGTAAGTAGCTCCCCCGCTTCGGCAGGGTGACTTGGCTGGACATTCCTGGAGAGATCAAGTAAGTGGTTGTGGCCCCTTTCTGTCTTCTCTCCCTTCCTTCCCTCCTCCCTGGGCTCTGAGCTAAGGTTGCTGGGTGCTGGGGGTCACCTAAGGGGTTCAATCTGGTGCGGGGCTGGCTGTAACTGTCATTTAAAAGATGTATTTTCTGCTTACCTGTGTGTGTGCTTCTTCCCCCTCCATGCTGTCGGCGGCCATTTTGCGGTTGTCCATGCCTGTTTCGGCCTCTAGTGACTGCCCGGTGGCCATTTTCTTGTAGTTTTGCGCCTATATGTATATATCGCCGCTTGGCGGCCATTTTCTTGTGGTCCGCACCTGCTTGGCCTCTATCGACTGTTCGGCGGCCATGTTTCCTAGGATTCACGCTGTATGTGTTTACCGCCGCTCGGCGGCCATCTTTTTGGGGTCCACAGCCGCTTTTGACGCTATATTCGGCTCGGTGGCCATTTTCTTGGAGCCCGCATGTTTCCATACAGCCGCTTGGTGGCCATTTTGCGATAGTCTCCGGCCTCTAGGGTGCATTACACTGGCACATAAATTTACACAGGAAACGCTGATAAACTATCAGACTGACACAGCAGCGGTGGGATAGCATCACAGGCGCAGCACACGGCAGCAAAACGGTACCGATCCAAGGGTAGTGAGTCCTCTGGGTGACCCAGCATCTCTGGTCAGCTAGGAGGGTGGCCTATTGATATCTTGCCTGGAGCTCTGTGGGTGTCAGCGCGTGGTTAGCATGGCGTCTGAGCCAGATGTTTTTTCCCCTGAAACACCAGATTTAGCAGCTGGTGCCCCTGATGTGTCTATGGGCGCTATGTCGGCAATCCTAGATGCTTTTGCTGCCAGGGGGGAAGCAGCACACGGGAATACAGGGAGTAGTAAACGCCCCCGTCCCCTGCAATCTTCTGGGGATAATTCTGATGCAGAACCAGGACCAGCTATGGCTCATGACCCGGATTATGATGCATCAGAGACTGCAGACCGCGACCTGTCGGACAGTGAGAATGCTCCAAGTCCAGGTCAGCATGCAAAAAGGCTTTGGTATCTAACCTATTACTGCAGTGCGGAGTACGCTAAGAATAGAGAATGCTGCAGAAGCAGCAGAGACACCGGTTCCCTAAAGCCTTATCTTATATTAATAAGCTCTTGTACAAGGAGTGGGAAAACCCACTGAGGTTTTTTCCTTTTTCAGCCCTAAAAAATTTCTTTATTTTTTATTTTTTTGGGCGGTCTGGTACCCCTTGAGGAGAGTTCCTGAAAAGATGGACCTCTCCCCCGATAGTGGACCCCCCTGTGTCCAGACTTAACAAGTTACCACGATTCCAGTGGAGGGGGCTCCTGTCTTCAGGGACACTCGCTACCTATACACAGTGGGGGACTCAGAGGTACGTCCAGCATTGGCTGGGGTTTGTCTGATGTTTCAGACACTTACTGAGTAGGCAAGGTACCTACTCCAAGGGTTAAAAGCACGAGAGGCTCCTCTGTACGAGGTAGCTCTGGCCGACCAGTTGGTACAGGGCCTTGAGTCTGTCTGCAAGTCAGACATGGATACTGTCCCCTTGCTGTCTTGAGCCTCAGATTATGCGGTGGCGCTACGCCACCTGATCTGACTAAGGTGCTGGTCTGCGGACAAATCTTCCAAGAAGGCCCTGTTGGATCTGCCCTTTTAGGACGACAGACTTTTGGGGCCTCGCTGGATGACATCATTTAAGATGCCACAGGAGGTAAGAGCACATTGCTTCAGCAATCCAAATAAGGGTAAGGAGCCACGCCATAGGCTAGGGCCCTCCTTCACCGCATACAAGCGGTCCCTTCGTCCGCCTAGTGTGGCAAGTAAACAACCCCAGGCCGATAAAGCGCCTGTTGAGGGACAGAAGCATCCCTGGGTTTGCAAGCCCAACCTGGCTTGCCTACCGAACAGATATTTCCCTCTTAACCGCCAGCTTCTGCCGACTTGTCGGGAAGCCCTACATGGGGCGGTACAAAACCTGCTGATACGCAGGGTAAACCTTCCTGTCTTAGTACAGGAATGGGTTTAGGGGTTCTACTCAAATCTGTTCGTAGTACTGGAGAGTGTTCGTCCTATCTTGGATATCAGGACCCTCAACTGCTTTGTAAGAGTACAAAGATTCCGGAAAGGAGTTGGCTCGCTCTGTTGTCGCTGCCCATCCAGGGGATTTTCCGGCATCCTTGATCATCAAGGACGCATGCTGCATGTCTCCAGATGCACCAGGTATCAGAGATGTCTGCGTTGGCGGCCGGGGAAGACCACTACCAATGGTGGCTCTCCCCTTTGGCCTGGCATCAGCACCAAGGGTGTTCACCAAGGTGCTTGCCACGATTCTGGCCCTACTAAGACAGCGTGGCATCGCTATCATGGGCAACTTGGACGATCTTCTTCTGAGGGTCACTTCAAACTTAAATTTAGAAGTGAGCGGGTCTATAACCTGTCAGACCCTCCGATACTTGGTTGGGTGCTGAACACTCAAAAGTCAGTATTGGTACCGTCCCAACTCCTAGTATATCTAGGGTTGATTCTGGACTCCTCAGAGACGTACGTTTTTTTTCCCCTAGGGGAAAGTTGCAGACCCGTCGGGTTGCGGTGTGGCAGTTGACATCCCAAGGAGAGGTTGTCATGCCACCTTTGCAGGCGAGTCCTGAGCCTTATGGTAGCCTTCTTTGAGGCGGTACCATAGGCACTATTTCACACGCGAGTGTTAGAGGGTAACTCTGTCCTGAAGGGTCAAGTGCCCTTCATCCCTGGATTATCAGATCCGGGTGAGCCACCTAAACAGGGCTTCTCTAGTTGGTTGCCGACTTCACCGGCATTCTGTCTGGGAAGTTGTTCCTTCCTTTTACTGGATAGTGGTCACGGTGGACGCCTGTCTTCCCGGTTGCAGAGGAGTTTGAAGAGCTCAGTCAACCTGGGTCACTGGACTCCGGAGGAATCCCATTGCAGATCATTGGCCTGAAAGTCGAGGGATCTGGCTTTGCCTCTCCACATGGTCTCAGAGGCTACAAGGGCGTCCAGTCAGAATCCAGTCGGACAAACACCACAGTTGTGGCGTATGTCAATTATCAAGGAGGAGCAAGCAACTCTGCTGCAGCATCGGAGGTCGCTTACCTCCTAAGGGGCTCCCTTACCAGAGGGGAAACACGCCAGTCATATATCTCCTGACTTCTCGATTCAATCAGAAGGTATTGAGGTTGTGGCCAGGTCAAGTGACCCATGGGCAAACACGACAGATGTGTTGATGGCACTGTGGAGTCAGTACTGACTAATCTATGGCTTCCTCCTCTGAAACTCCTTCCTCATCTGCTCCACAGATTGGAAAAAGAGAGGATTACAATGGTCCCAATTGCTCTGAATTGGCTTTGGCGTCCTTGGTACGTCGATCTAGTGCGTCTGGTAGCAGACGGCTTTTGGCAGCTACCACTAAGGAAGGACCTGTTGTCGCAATGTCCAGACGCCATCCTGTTTTACAGTCACTGGCTTGAGGGCATGGCTTGAGAGCCAGGTGCTAAGAGACCGGGACCTGTCAGACTCGGTGATATCTACCATGAGGAGTGCTCGGAAATCATCCCCTAGGAAGATTTACCGTTGCACTTGGAAGACCTACACATCCATTTGTGAGGAAATGAGGTGGCATCCGCGTACTTATTTGGTTCCAGAGTCCTGCTGTTCTCAGCAGGGAACGGGCCAAAAATTCTACTGTTAAGTATAATTAGAGGGCAGGTATCTGCCCTGGCTGTCCTTTCAATGACCCCTGGTGGCTCACTCTCTAGTGAGAACATTTGTACAGTGGGTTCGGCAGGCGGCCCCTCCGGCCCACACTCGCTACCTCCGTGGGGCTTGTGTAGCAGACGTCCTTTTGGCGTCTACCACTACGAGAGGACCTGCTGGTGCAGGGTCCCATATGCCATCCTGCTTGCAAGCTATGGCTTCTACGGCATGGCCTCTAAGTGTCTCAGAAACCACTGTTTTAGAACATCAGGGAGATTCCCTTGTTGACACTTTTTTTTTAGAAAGTGGTCCTCTTGGTGGCTGTTATGCCAGCTAAGATGGGTTTCGGAGCAGGCAGCCTTGTCATGCAAGCCTCCCTATCTGATCTTCCACAAGGATAAAGGGATTTTTATAACAGCTTACCTGTAAAATCCTTTTCTTGGAGTACATCACGGGACACAGAGCGACTTAGTCATTACTAATGGGTTATATAGATTACCTTCAGGTGTTGGCACTGGCCAATTCCAAACCGGAAGTACCCTCCCCTATATAAGCCCCTCCCACCCGGGAGCACCTCAGTTTTGTAGCCAAGCAATAAGTGTCCCAAAAAGAGGGGTGGGAGCTCTGTGTCCCGTGATGTACTCCAAGAAAAGGATTTTACAGGTAAGCTGTTATAAAAATCCCTTTTTCTTTTTCGTACATCACGGGACACAGAGCGACTTAGTCATTACTAATGGGACGTCCCAAAGCAATGCCAAATGAGGGGAGGGATACATAAGCTGGGCGCCATCAGGCATGAGGCTCTTTTGCGGCCTGCAACACACTGCGCCCAAAGGCGACATCCTCCTGACTTCTGACGTCTACCTGGTAGAATCTAGTAAACGTGTGTACTAAGGACCATGTTGTGGCCTTACAGTACTTGAGCCAGGGAGGCCTGGTGATGCACTGCCCATGAAGTTCCAACTGCTCTTGTGGAGTGCGCCCTAACTTTGAACGGAGGCGGTCTCTTTCTCAAGCCATAGGCTTGTATTATGACCTGTCGAATCCACTTGGCTAAAGTAGATTTTGACGCTGCCTGACCCTTTCTGGGGCCTTCCGGCAGGATAAACAAAGTATCCGTTCTGCGAATCTGAGCCGTGGCCTTTAGATAAGCTTTAACTGCTCTTACTACATCCAAAGAATGCAATAACTTTTCCTCTACCGAACTAGGTTTGGGGAAAAAGGAAGGAAGAACCACATCTTGGTTCAAATGGAACCTCGATACCACCTTAGGAAGAAGGCTGGATGAGGACGTAATACTACTCTGTCCTTATGGATAACCAGATATGGCTCCTTACAGGACAAGGCGGCTAATTCCGATACTCTTTTAGCCGAACCAATGGCTACTAAGAAAATCAATTTCCTGGTGAAAAGAACCAAGAAAATGTGCCGCAATGGTTCAAATGGTTGTTTCTGTAGAACCGACAGAACCAGGTTTAAGTCCCATGGACATATGGGAATACTAACCGGAGGGCTAATACGCATCACTCCTTGTATGAAAGCTTTGATTAATGAATGCAAAGCCAAGGGCCTTTGAGAAAAAAAAAAAAATATTGACAAGGCCGTCTGACCCTTGATAGTACTCAAGGCAAGCTTCCTATGTACAGCCCACTGTAGGAAGTCCAGAATCCTACCTATTACGTACTTACGTGGATGCCATTTCCTGGCCTCACCCCACGTGATGTACGCCTTCTAGATCCTATAATAGATCTGCCTGGATACCGGCTTCCTGGCATTGATCATGGTAGATACCACAGGATTAGAGAGCCCTCTCTTTTTTAGAATGTGGGCTTCTATAGCCAGGCCGTCAACCTAGGGCTGGTAAGGAAGGGTAGTATATCGGTCCTTGCGAAAGCAGGTCCGGACGATGTGGGAGGGTCCAAGGACTTCCCACTGACATTTTTACAATCTCCGCGTACCATGCCCTTCGGGGCCACGCTGGAGCCACCAGAATCACTGGTCTCTTTTCTACCCTGATTCTGCGGATTAATCGCGGTGGGAATGCATATATCAGCTTGAACTGATCCCAAGGGAACACTAGGGCATCCGAACCGCAAGCTAGGGGATCCTTTGTGCGAGACACAAATCTGTCCACCTTTGCGTTGAATCTGGATGCTAGCAGATCTACATCCGGTGTTCCCCACCGCTGGCATATTGCCTGGAAAACCTCGGGGTGAAGAGACCATTCCCCCGGGCATAATTGCTGGCGACTTAAAAAAGTCCGCTCTCCAATTTTCCACTCCTGGGATGAAAACCGCGGATATGGCTGTGACATACCTTTCTGCCCATTCCAGGATGCATTTCGCTTCCCTCTGGGCTGCACGACTCCTGGTGCCACCCTGGAGATTGATATATGCCACTGCTGTGGCATTGTCTGATTGAATTCTGACAGGTGACCCTTGGAGTTTGGATGTCCATGCTACTAGGGCATACCGGGCTGCTCGTATCTCTAAGAGATTGGTGGGCAGGGCCTTCTCTGCTTCTGACCACTTGCCCTGGAGAGACCATTGCTCCAGTACTGCCCCCCAGCCTATGAGGCTGGCAACTGTAGTGACCACCTTCCAAGAAACCGGACTGAAGGGTTTCCCTTCCCAGATTCTGGGGCACCAACCACCAATGGAGGTTCTTGCGAACGGAAGGGGACAGGGACATTGGTAAGTCTAAAGCCTGAACTTTTTTTTTTTTGTTCCAGGCTGACAGTATGGCCCTCTGCAAGTTCCTTGAATGGAATTGACCGTAGGGTACCGCTTCGAATGAAGCCACCATTTTTCCCAGCAGCCTTATACACAGGCGTATGGATGGTTTTTCTTTTTTGTACCCACTAAGTGGGTCAAATCTTTCAAAGACGACACCTTCTCTGGAGGTAAGAAAATCTTTCTCTGATTTGAATCCAGTCTTAGCCCCCAAGTATTCCAGGCTTTTGACTGGTTTTAGGGCTGACTTGTCTCGGTTGATAATGCAACCGTGAGATTCCAGATACTTGATTATCTTGTGAACGACCACTTCTAGTTTTTTTCACTGAGTGGTCTATCAGCAACAAGTCGTCTAGATCTGCCATTATCGTTACACCTTGTGTTCCTAGTTTGGCCAATCGTAGGGCCAGAATTTTTGTGAACACTCGTGGTGCCGTGGCCAGACCGAAAGGTAAGGCTCTGAACTGAAAATGGCGCCCTTCTACTGCAAGGCGTAGAAATTTCTGGTGGGCCGGACAGATCGGAATATGCAAATAAGCATCCCTTATGTCGATCGAGGCTAACCATTCCTGCCCTTGTAGGGCGGTGGCCACCGATCGGATCGACTCCATCCGAAAAAAGTCCTGATATGTAGGAACTTGTTTAGCCCTTTTATATTCAATATGGGCCTCATGTCCCCATTTGGTTTGGGGACTGTGACAAGGTTCGAGTAAAACCCGAACCCGTTTTCTTTCAAGGGAACCTTCATGATTACCCTTGGGGCAATAGTTGCTCTAGTGCCAGAAGGAGGGATCCACTCTTCTGGGGATCGCTTGGCACGTTTGACCTTATAAAATGGGCAGGAGGAATGTCTTTTAACTCCAGCCTGTATCCCAGACTTACTGCGGGGATCACCCATCTCTGATGGTGTCCCGCCAGGTCTCTGTGAACAACTGAAGTCTTCCCCTCACCCGACTGAGTGGGGGCAACCCTTCATGACTTAGGGGGAGGTTTTGTACCTCTCTTGACCCAGGGTTTCTTGATACCCTGTGATTGTCCCTGATTTCTGCCCCCTGGATTTGACCGCGGAGGCCGTCGGAACTGTTTCACAGCCGATGTGCCAGGGACTGGAGAAGTAGGCCTCTTAAAAGAAGGACTTCTACCCTTGTTCTTAACCGGTAAGAGTGAACTTTTACCGGCAGAAATTTTCTGGATATATTTGTCCAGATCTTCTCCAAATAAGCGTTCTCCATGAAATGGGAAGCTAACCAGCAGTTTTTTACAGGGAGCTTCAGCAGACCAGTTTTTGAGCCACAGAAGCCTGTACTATAGACAGCGTAAAGCGGGAGGCCTGTTGGATTGTATCCTTTATGGCGTCCACCGCAAAACACAAGGCTCTAGGCAGGTCAGCTAGGGCAAGAGCCTGCTGATCTGGTAAGTCCCTTAAGACTTGTTTCAACTGATCTTTCACTGCTTGGCAGACTCCAATCGCTGCTACCGCAGGTTGTGTCACCATGCTTGCTGTAGAGAAAGCAGATTTTAGTAAAGACTCCAATTTTTTATCTATTGGGTCTTTGACATTGGAACATTATCTACTGGACATGTCAGTGATTTGTTAACAGAAGAGATGGCTGCGTCCACTGTAGGGACCCTCCATTTTTTTATGAACTTATCCTCCATGGGATAGATCACCGGAAATCTCTTGGGGGGAGCAAATATTTTATCAGGATGCTCCCAATCCTGGTAAATAAGCCCTTCTAATAAAGGGTGGATTGGGAAGGAACAGACAGCCTGGGGAGCTTTTAGCGACCCCAGCGAGGAAACCGTAGTGGATGGTGGTTCCGCCAGAGGCATTTTAAATGCTGATCGGACCATATTAGTCAGAGACTGAACCCATAATCTTTCAGCCTGAGATGCTGAGAAAGGTTCTTCCACTGTTGATTCCTCCATAACTGAATCAACCTCATCCTGATCCCCTTCAGGTAGGTCGATCTCTGGGACTGTTCCTCCACTAACAGGCACTCTGAAGGAGGAGACGGAGATCGGACGCGCTTTTCCTGAGACAGGGAAGCAGCGATCAATGCTGTTAATCTCTCTTCCAATCCTCCCAGAGTTGAGGATAAAACCTCCTCTGTTATATATACAGGAGCAGGTGGACTGGGGACAGCCGCAGCACCAGGCATTCCTGCGGGGTTTCTACGGCTACTGACCTCTGAATTCTCAGGGGAGATTGGTGCAGTACAAGCATGCCCAATATCCTCAGAGCCCGATGGAGACCCCTTTGGCTTCCTGGAAGATCTATTTCCGGAGCGTCTGGACGACATATCCTTTAAGCACAAAGCTGAGGTATTCCCGTCGTCATACACCAATTTTGCTGGTAATAATCTAACACAGGTGCTGCTATATACCAGCTGGTGTCCACTAAAGTGCCTTTCTATGGGGATGCCTGCATCAACCGCCTCTGTGTGCCACTGTTTGTTGCTAGCTCTGTTTGCATCCAGCTGACACTTGTACTGTGTCTTTTAACTATGCTGGGACGCCCGCACATGCGCAGAAGCGCCGCGGCGCGCATCGAGCGTCATCCACCCGCCCCGCCCCTTTTTCTTCATAGGAGGCGCGTGCACGCGCCCGCGCGCGCGCCCGTGCGCCATTGGCGCCCTTTTCGAAATCAAACAGGGGACTAGGAGCCAGGGCCCTTTTTGCCGGAGGGCCTGTGCGGTGGATGAGCGCAGCAACAGGGCAGAGGAAGTGGATTCCCACAGAGAAACTTACCAGCTGCCTGGATCTTTTGACTTGAGAAAACCAAAGATCCACATGACAAGAAAAATGGACTACAGCGGCCTCTAGTGGTTTAACACAGGTACCGCGGTCCCTTTTTTTTTTTTTTTTTCTTGACTACTATTAAAATTTTACATTTTCAGTAGTTACAGGCAAACACAGATATTTAGCGGGAATACCGTTAGGTAACAGACAGAAAGACAAATTAGGCTTGGGGGTCCCCCAATAGAACCAAGTTCCTGGGGGCCCCCACTTACCTGATCCCCGCCGCAGGACTTTGTTTGGTCCACAGAAGTCCAAACTTCACCTATCACGGCAGGCATTGTAATTAAACCTTCAGGGACCGGGTTCCCAAGGATTCCACTCCCCTGGACCTGTATAGCACCCTGCACAGACAACATCTTGGTCGTGGGTATGACCAGAGCTCTGGATCCCAGGGTCCAGCCCTCCTAAGAGAAGCATTACAGGCAAAACCTTGCTCTTCTGCTGCAAGGCCCGGGTACCGACCGTTTAGCTATGAAGCTTTTTTGGTGGGATCCGGAACAGCTTACTAAGGCCCAAAAGAACCTGTACGCAAGCCCAGTGAAAACACATGTTACTCTTTGGCCAACACCTTAGACACTGGCAAAAAACTGAGGTGCTCCCGGGTGGGAGGGGCTTATATAGGGGAGGGTACTTCCGGTTTGGAATTGGCCAGTGCCAACACCTGAAGGTAATCTATATAACCCATTAGTAATGACTAAGTCGCTCTGTGTCCCGTGATGTACGAAAAAGAAAAGGTGGTGTTGCGTCCGCAGCCTTCTTTTCTTCCTAGATGTCGTGTTCGACTTTCCATCTCAAGGAAGACATTGTACTGCCATCCTTGTGTCCTCATACGTCGAATCTTAAGGAGACGACGCTGCATTCTTGGACGTGGTCCAAACTCTGAGAGAATGCTTGTCTGTAGGGCTGCAACTAACGATTATTTTCATAATCGATTAGTTGGCCGATTATTGTTTCGATTAATCGACTAATCGGTTAATAACCGTAAAAAAAAAAGGTAATTTTTTGCATTTTTTTTTTTTGGCCCAATTTGTTGTTGGGCAGATTACAAAACACAAATTGCCACAAAAACGCAATACGTGCTTTTCTGCAGCTTCTCCATTGAAGTATATTAAACCAAAAAACTAAAATAGCACAGTTTTGCGTTAAAAAAAGTCCTTGCCCTTTCCAAATACGCAGCAGCTGAAAAAATCATGGATGTGAACGTGTCCCATAGAAACCATGTAAATGAACTGTAGTGTATTTCTGCAAAAAGCACCAAAAAAACACGGAGGTGTGACCCAGGCCTGAGATGTTTAGTAACATGGGGTTAAAAAACTAAAATTAGTACAAAAAGAGCAAATAATCGCTAACTGTAAGGGGTTCATTTTTTACTGTGGGACAGTGAAAGTAATATTTACAGTAGCAATTTGCTCTTTTTGTACTATAAAGGGTTAATTTTAGTTTATTTTTAACCTCATTATGTTACTGGCCGATTAATCGATTATGAAAATTGTAATCGATTAATTTCATAATCGATTAGTTGTTGATTAATCGATTAGTTGTCCGTTCCAGAATCCAGGCTCACTGTTTATTTTTCAGTGGCTGGTCGCCAGTAGGGCCCAGCGGTCTCGTCTGCCACCATTCTAGGTGGATCCGACAGATTGTGATCAGGCTTATGCCATGAAGGGTCAGGCGCCTCCATTCTGGCGCATTCAACCAGGGCAATAGATGCCTCTTGGTGTTACGTCAGTAAGACGGTTTTCTGAGCCGGCAGCCTTGTAATGCAGGGCTCCTTATCTGATCTTCCACAAGGATAGGTGGTGCTGCGTCCGCAGCCTTCTTCTTCCTAAGGTCTTTTGACCTTCCATCAAGGAAGACATTGTACTGCCATCCTTGTGTCCTCATCCGTCGAATCCTAAGGAAACGACGTTGTATATTTTGGACGCTGTCCGAGCTCTGAGAGCATCAAGCGTCTGTTTTCACCAGGTGTGTAAGGCGGCGATCTGCTCGTCCGTTCACACTTTCACTAAACTTTACTAGTTAAGGTGTGTGCATCTTCGGATGCTTCCTTCGGCCGCAAAATATTGCAGGCAGCCATTTAGAGTTGCAACTCCTCCTTGGAGAAGCTCTGTTTGAGGTGAAGTTTTTAATGCTGTTACCACCCCTCGTTTTTTTCTCTGACACTGCTTTGGGACGTCCCACTATGTCAATAGAGAAGCTGTGTCGGTCCATGAACGAAAGAGTAAATAGGATTTTTTACTCACCGTAAAATCCTTTTCTCTGAGTTCATGGACCGACACAGCACCCACCTCACCTTTTACCGTAAGTTTGTACTGCTTTTTGATGAATTGATCTGCGAGATGCAGACTGAGGGGATATACCCAGAGGGTCCTCCCCCTGGGCGGTACTGTAGAAGGTGTGATGCAACACTTTTTTCAAGTTTTCTGCCTAGTCACTTCTAATTAACGGATAATACCCACTATGTCAATAGAGAAGCTGTGTCGGTCCATGAACTCAGAGAAAAGGATTTTACGGTGAGTAAAAAATCCTATTTTTGACTCTGAAATCTTCTTACATAAGCACGCATTCTTGATGTTAGCATGCCTGTTTGACAGGATTTCAAGATAAGTATTCATAAAAGCTTTCAGATATATCACTTTCCTAGTCAGCAGGATCATGTTTACTAATCACTAATTATTGCTTCTGCATTCTTGGTTTTACTGGAAGTCTTTTTCAGCTTCCGCATCACAGGTGGCAGTTCCTGCAGTGATGTTGTTTCTAAGCTTTTGTCAAAGAGCAGAAGACTTAAACTTGCCTTAAATCATAAATAGCAACTAATTGTAGCTCTTCAGAACTTTCTGGGATGTGAGAAGTAGGTTCAAACATAGCTTTTTTTCTTTTTTTTTTTTCCAATGTCACATGTATCTTCTGTGCATAAAGGATGATCTTAAATAAATATGCACTAGCTTGCCTGCTCTTTAACATTATGTAGCTTACTTTGTTACTGTGTAGCTTGTTGCTGTATTATGTTCTGATTCTACGGTAAAACACAAAATGCTTCAGAGTTGGGAACGGGGAATGTTTGCTTTTTTTTTTTCCCACCTTCTTGTGCTTTTGAGAATCAGAAGGATGTTTGTATGTTGTGGAGATGAACGATTTTTACAAATCCTTCCCTCTAACAGTAAAAGATGCAATATGCAGCCATAAAAAGACTTTCCTTTATAGGCAACCATTTTTATTTTTGCATCTCAATGCCCTTTAAAACTACAAACAGCATCAATACCAATAGCAACCATCCATCATATACAATTCCCTTTAACCACTTGACAACTGGGCACTTAAACCCCCTTAATAACCAGACCAATTTTCAGCTTTCGGTGCTCTCACATTTTGAATGACAATTACTCATACAACACTGTACCCAAATGAAAATGTTGTCCTTTTTTTCACACAAATAGAGCTTTCTTTTGGTGGTATTTAATCACCATTGGGTTTTTAATTTTTTGCGCTATAAAAGAAAAAATACAAAAATCTGTAAAAAAATGAATTTTTCTTCGTTTGTTATAAAATTTAGCAAATTAGTAAGTTTTCTTAATAAATTTTGGCCAAAATTTATACTGCTACATATCTTTGGTAAAAATAAGTACAAATTGGTGTATATTATTTGGTCTTTGTGAACGTTATAGAGTCCAAAAGCTATGGTGCCGATGTCTGAAAATTGATCACACCTGAAGTACTGACGGCCTATCTCATTTCTTGAGAGCCTAACATGCCAGAAAAGTACAAATACCCCCCAAATGACACCTTTTTGGAAAGAAGACATTCCAAGGTATTTAGAAAGAGGCATGGTGAGTTTTTTGAAGTTGTCATTTTTTCCCACAATTCTTTGCAAAATCAAGATTTCTCTTATCGTCCATGGACTGACACAGCCTCTCTTACACTTTACACGTGGGTTTTGTCCCTGCTTGTAGGAGAAGACCTAGGCAAAATGTGAAATGTTATACATACATTCTAAAAAGCCAGAGCTGAACAGCCACGCCCAGGGGGCGGTCCCTCCAGACAAAACCCTCCCACTGCAGTCAGCAGACCTCAGTTTTTTTTCTGCCTAGCAGAAGGAGAAGACGTGGCTCTAATTTTATTCCTTTTTTGGAATTTTTTCTTATTTTATTTTTTTGATACCTTCTATCAACTGTCGGCTGGGCAACAGGTTGGGTACAAGATATCCTCGTAGTCTTCCCTGTCCGACCATCGAGCGTGCTGATCCTCGCCTTGTGTGCGTGAGACTCAGTTCACGACATGCCCCACGACTCCAGGGGTGGCCGGTGGGCTTTCATGCTCCGCGGTCCTCTCAAGATTGAACAGTCCTGCTGTATCTTTCACGGTGGACCGGGCCAACAGCTACTCAGTACCGCACTGTGATAGTCCTGTCAGAAACACACCAGTGGGTCCCTCAGGGGACGGGTAAGTAGCCTCTCCTGCCTGCAGGTGAGTACATGCTGTGTGTTTCTCTGTGTGGGGGATTTTTCCTGTCTCCCCCTGTTTTTTATTGTCACTCTCTGTCACCATTGCTGGCGCTGTGCTGTGTGGGGTGCCTGGGGGTCATACTGTCCTGGGGGGGGGCTCATGGTGGTTTCCATATCACTGGGGCTGTTTTTTGAGTGTTTTGGGGGCCTGGGTGCCGTTCGGTGCATTTACTTTGCATCTTGCCGTGGATCGCCTGAGCACATTGTGGGGCCATTTTCTTGAAGCCGCGCGCTTTTTAAACACTGGTTTGGCCTCTATCGCTGCTGGGAATGACGCAAATCTCCTCACACTCTCCTCTCAGTCACTCATACTGATACAGCGCAGCGCAGAGAGGGACAAGGCAGCGGAACCGAGCGGTCCTGGTCCGGGTTGGTGAGTCCCCTGGGCATTCCCCTACTCAGTCAGCACAGCCTGTGGGTGGACTTTTTTTCTGAGGAGTCTCAGAGAGGGACAATATGGAGTCAGTGTCACCAGCTACCCCTTACATGTCAGAGGCAACAGGCAGTGCTCCAGTACCTGCGGTCCCTATGGACCAGTTGTCGGCAGTCCTGGAATCATTTCTGACCAGGATGGAAGCAGTGTGCGAGCGCAAGGGAGCAAAAAAGTGCCCTCTCCCCACTTTATCTCCACAAGGGGAGTGCACTGATTCTGATATGGGCCTAGCTGCTGCGGCTCAGGACCCTAGCTCTGAATATTTTGATGCTTTTGAATAGGACATTCCTTGGGAGGAAGACTCCAGTTCTGAGTCAGTAAATGACAGGGCACTTGTTAGTGAACTCATTGATGCTGTAAGGGACACTCTCAAGCTTGATGCTGTGGAACCTCAGGCGGAGGCAGTCTCCTTTGGTTCTTTTAAGGCCAATCCTTCTAAAAAGGTTTTTCCATATGCACCTTTCTTTGACCAGTTCATTGACCAGGTTTGGGAAAAGCCGCAGAAGACTTTTATGGTCCCGCGGCGTTTGTCTATCAGATACCCCTTTGAAGAAGCCCTACTTAAAAAGTGGGCTTCTCCCCCAGTGGTCGACCCTCCGGTCGCCCGTTTAAACAAGGCCACCACTCTCCCGATGGAGGGGACTCCTGCATTTTAGGACCCCACTGACAGGAGGTCAGAAGTGGTGAGCAGAGCCATGTTTGCCTTGTGGGGATCCGCCTTATGGCCTATTGTAGCGGTGACCCTTGTGTCTCAGACACTCACGGAATGGGCAAAAATTTTACACCAGACTGTACAGGAGCATAATCTTCCTCCAGACACTATTGCTCTGGCCCACCAGATGGTGCAGGGCCTGATATATGTGTGCGACGCCACTTTAGACACCGCCCCGTTAATATCCAGGGCCTCTGTTTCTGCGGTGGTATTGTGTCGTCTTATCTGGTTGAAATGCTGGTCTGCTGACCTAGCCTCTAAGAAGCTCCTGACAGATCTACCCTTTAAAGGTGGTAGACTTTTCGGTGCTGCTCTGGATGACATCATCAAGGATATCACGGGAGGTAAAAGCACATTTCTTCCTCAGACTATCAAGGGTAAGGAGGCCCGCCATAAACCGGGTCCTTCCTTTCCAGCAAAAAAGGTTTTTTTTCGTCAGTCAGAGTCCACGGGTAAGCCCTCCCAGATTGACAACAGTGCAGCTGGTGGACACAAGCACCCTTGGGTGCATAAGCCGAACAAAGCAGCTCCCAAGCCCGCCTCCGCGTGACGTCTTGCCCCCGCCCGTCGCTGGGGTGGGGGGACGACTTCGCAGGTTCACGGATCGGTGGACCTCTCAGATCTCCGACCAGTGGGTGTGCGAGGTGGTCACCTCAGGATACAGGATAGAGTTCCGTTCCTGGCCCCCAGACAGATTCTTTCCCTCAAATCTCCCTCTCCTTCCTGCCCTCCTTAGGGCCTGTACAGGATTTGATCAGGTCCGGAGTGATTGTGCCGGTTCCCTCCCAGGAGAGGTTTCAGGGGTTCTACTCAAATCTGTTTGTTGTCCCGAAAAAAGGACGGTGTTCTGCCAATCCTGGACCTCAAGGCCCTGAATGCCTTTGTGAAGGTGCAAAAATTCTGCATGGAATCCATTCGCACGGTGATCGCTACACACCATCAAGGGGATTTTCTGGCGTCCTTGGACATCAAGGACGCCTACTTGCATGTTCCGATCTGCGCAAGTCATCAGAAGTTTCTGTGCTTTGCGATCAGCGAAGTCCACTTCAATTTGTGGCTCTTCCCTTCGGTCTAGCCTCGGCACCAAGGGTGTTCACCAAGGTGCTTGCTCCGGTTCTAGCTTTGCTGAGACAGCGACGCATTGCTATCGTGGGCTATCTGGACGATCTTCTTCTAAGAGCAAACAATGGCTCAGAATTAGAAGAAAGTGTGACTATCGTCAGTCAGACCCTCAGGGACTTCGGGTGGCTCCTGAACATTCAGAGGTCGGTCCTGGTCCCGACTCAGCGTCTGGAGTATCTAGGTCTGATCCTGGACTCCTTGGAGGCAAAGGTATTCCTAACCCCGGAGAAGTTACTGACACTTCAGTCTGCAGTGCGGGTCCTGACGTCCCGAAAATGGTCGTCAATCCGTTTTTGCATGAGAGTCCTGGGACTCATGGTGTCCTCCTTCGAGGCCGTTCCGTATGCCCAATCACACACCCGGGCATTACAGAAAGAGATCCTGTTCATTTGGGACAAATCCCAGTTGTCCTTGGATCTTCAGATCCAGGTGAGTCACCCGGTCAGGGCGTCCCTGGCGTGGTGGTTGAGGTCGCCGGCTCTTCGATCCGGGAAGTCGGTCCTCCCCATTCAATGGACGGTGATCACGATGGACGCCAGCCTGACGGGCTGGGGTGGAGTCTGGGGATTCCTGTCAGCCCAAGGGCTTTGGACTCCGGACGAAGCCCGTTTACCGATCAATGTTCTGGAAATACGGGCAATCAGACTGTGCCTCTCCTCGTGGTCGGGGAGATTAGAGGGTCGCTCCCTCAGGATCCAGTCGGACAACGCCACGGCGGTGGCGTATGTCAACCATCAAGGGGGGACTCGGAGCTCAGCTGCGCCTTCAGAGGTCGCCCACATCCTAAGGTTGGCAGAAAGAAGCGTGTCGGCTCTGTCGGCTGTCTACATTCCGGGCGTAGACAATTGGCAGGCGGACTATCTGAGTCGCCAGCCGCTGGACCAGGGAAAGTGGTCCTTGCACCCGGAGGTCTTTCAACTCCTTTGCCGATGGTGGGGCACACCAGATGTGGACCCGATGGCCTCTCGACTCAATCGCAAGGTGTCGAGGTTTTTGGCCAGGTGCAGGGATCCTTGGGCGGATGCCTCGGATGCGTTGGTGGCCCCATGGGGTCATTATCACCTGATATATGTTTATCCTCCGCTGCAGCTGCTCCCTCGCCTGCTGCGCAGGGTGGCGTCCGAGGGGATTCCGGTGATCCTCATTGCTCCGGACTGGCCTCGGCGTCATTGGTATGCCGATCTGGTACGTCTCGTCGCGGACGTTCCTTTGCTTGGTTGCCAATAAGGGAGGACCTTCTGTCTCAAGGTCCTATATTTCATCCTGCTTTACAGTCTCTGGCTTTAATGGCATGGCTATTGAAAGCCAGGTGCTGAGAGACCGAGGTCTCTCGGATTCGGTCATTTTGACCATGTTAAGGGCATGGAAGTCTTCCTCCAGAAAGATCTATCACCGTACCTGGAAAGCTTACATCGCCATGTGCGAAGAGCTAGACTGGCATCCACGGACGTATTCCGTCCCCAGAATCCTGCGGTTCTTGCAGCGTGACGTGACCCAAAAGCTTGCTTTGAGTACCGCTGGCGGGTCAGATTTCGGCCTTGGCTGTTTTCTTTCAGCGACCGCTGGCGGGTCATTCCTTGGTTAGCACCTTTGTGCAGGGGGTTCGCCATGTGCTCCCTCCTGTCAAGCCTCCTCTCCCTCCTTGGGATCTGAATTTGGTGTTCTCGGTTCTCCAGGAACCTCCATTTGAAAATATCAGAGATATTCCCCTCTTGACCTTGTCTCAGAAGGTAGCCTTCTTAGTGGCCATTACTTCGGTTAGACGGGTGTCTGAGTTGGCGGCCTTGTCCTGCAAGTCGCCCTATTTGGTCATCCATAAGGATAAGGCGGTGTTGCGTCCGCGACCTTCTTTTTTGCCAAAGGTGGTCTCGGCCTTTCACCTTAATGAGGACATTGTCCTCCCGTCCTTGTGTCCTCACCCATCGCATCCCAGAAAGTTTGCGCTTCACACATTGGATGTGGTACGAGCTTTGCGGGTGTACCTGTCCGCTACTGCTTCTATTCGGAAGTCTGACTCACTGTTTGTGACTGTCTCTGGTCCAAAACAGGGCCAAGCGGTTTCATCTGCCACCATTTCTAGGTGGATCAGACAGACCGTCATTCAGGCCTATGCGCTCAAGGGGCGGGCGCCTCCCTTTCCGGTTACGGCGCATTCCACCAGGGCAATTGGTGCTTCCTGGGCTTTCCGACATCAAGCGTCGGTTGCACAAGTGTGCAAGGCGGCGACCTGGTCGTCCGGTCATACCTTTTCTAAGTTTTATACGGTTGATGTGGCTGCATCTTCGGATGCTTCCTTTGGCCGCAAGGTGTTGCAGGCCGCTGTTTGATGTTGCAACTCCTCCGTTGAGGAGCTCTGCCTTGTTTGGAGTGAAGTTTTTGGTTTTCCATTTATACTGCTCCCATCCCTCTTGACACTGCTTTGGGACATCCAACATGTAAAGTGTAAGAGAGGCTGTGTCAGTCCATGGACGATAAGAGAAAATAGGATTTTTGTACTCACCGTAAAATCCGTTTCTCTGACGTCCATGGACTGACACAACACCCACCCTTCTTTTTAAGGTTTGTACTGCTTTGTTACGAACTGAGGTCTGCTGAGTGCAGTGGGAGGGTTATGTCCGGAGGGACCGCCCCCCTGGGTGGGGCTGTTCAGCTCTGGCTTTTTAGAATGTATGTATAACATTTCACATTCTGCCTAAGTCTTCTCCTGCAAGCAGGGACATAACCCACGTGTAAAGTGTAAGAGAGGCTGTGTCAGTCCATTGACATCAGAGAAACGGATTTTACGGTGAGTACAAAAATCCTATTTTTTTTTTCTTTTTTTTTTTTTGTTCACAAAATTGTCATATTAGCAGGTTAATTCTTACACACAGCATATGCATACCACAAATTACACCCCAAAACACATTCTGCTATTAATCCAGAGTATGGCGATGCCACATGTGTGATACTTTTACACATCGTGGCCACATACAGAGGCCCAACATGCAGGGAGCACCTTCAGGCGTTCTGGAGCACCCAGGCCAATTCTGACATTTCTCTCCTACATTTAAAAACCATCATTTATTTGCTAGAAAATTACATAGAACCCCAAAACATTATATATATTTTTTTAGCAAAGACCCTAGAGAATACAATGGCGGTCGTTGCAACTTTTTATCCTGCACGGTATTTGCACAGCAATTTTTCGAACGCGTTTTTGGAAAAAAAAACAGTTTTGTGCTTTAAAAAAAAAACAGTAAAGTTAGCCCAATGTTTTTGCATAATGTGAAAGATGAAGTAACGCCGAGTAAATAGATACCTAACATGTCACCCTTCAAAATTGCACACGCTCGTGGAATGGCGCCAAACTTCGCTACCTAAAAATCCCCATAGGTGACGCTTTAAATATTTTTACTGGTTACATGTTTTGAGTTACAGAGGAGGTCTAGGGCCAAAGTTATTGCTCTTGCTCTAACGTTTGCAGCGATACCTCACATGTGTGGTTTGAACACTGTTTTCATATGTTTTCATATGTGGGCGGGACTTACGTATGCGTTCGCTTCTGTATGTGAGCACACGGGAACAGGGGCACTTTAAAAAAAGATATATTTTATTTTTAATTTTTCTTTATTTATTTTAGTTTGACACGTTTTTGCCCAAAAATTTATTTTTTGATCACTTTTATTCCTATTACAAGGAATGTAAACATCCCTTGTAATAGGAATATGGCATAACAGGTCCTCTTAACAGTGAGATATGGGGTCAATAAGACCCCACATCTCACCTCTAGGCTGGGAAGCCTGAAATAATAAAAAAAACAAACAAAAAAAACGATCCTGGCTTCGATCGTAGCGGTGAGTCGGTAGAAGCACCGGCGGGAGGGGGGGACGCATTATTGCAGGGTATTGCAGAGTATTTGCAGGGTATGGCAGGGTATTGGCCCGAGTATTGCAGGGTGTGGCAAAGCAGGGATGGATGGGATCTCTCCCCTCTCACACTGTACCGATCAGTACAGAGAGGGGAGAGAGGAACCGGCGTCATGACACGGCGTAATTTGACGAAGCGGTCACGTAGTATGCGGCCGCTATCAATGGCCAGTTACCGTCCAGAGGACCCGGCGGTCACGGATGCTCCCATTTCCCCACCCCAGGGGGCGCGCAGGAGCGTGATTCTAGGAGGCGTCAATGTACGCCCTCCCAGAGTTGACGAACCGCCTTGTAGACGTCATTCGTCTATGGGCGGGTCGTTAAGTGGTTAAAGAAAAGGTGCCAAGACGCTCACATATGATCAGAAAAAATTTACTTATTCCACCTTGGAGTTTGTTCTTCAGCTTCCCTCTGGACTCACTAAATTTGTAGGTAGTGCTCCCTCTTTGGATGCTTTTAGTCCCTGAAAAATTTACAGGAAATTGTATATTCAGATTTTTGGGTCTGCTGCCCATACATGTGCCTTAAATGGGTTGTAAAGGTTAAAAAAAATAAAAATAACAAACATGTTATACTTACCTTCACTGTGCAGCTCGTTTTGCACAGAGTGGCCCCGAACCTGGTCTTCTGGGGCCCCTCGGCGGCTGTCTCGGCTCCTCCCCGCAAGAATTAACCACCTTCATGCGAGCTCTCTCGCATGGTGGTTAGTTCTTGCGGGCGCGCTCCCTTGATACAGCCGGTGGCTATAGCCGCTCACTGTATCACTTGGCCCCACCCCGGGCGCGGCGCATCATTGGATGTGATTGATAGCAGTGCGAGCCGATGGCTGCGCTGCTTTCAATCAACCAATGAATGAGCCGAGAAGCCAGCGCGTTCACGGCGCGGGACTTTCGAGGGGTCAGGTAAGGAAACGGGGGGGCTGGGGGGGCCGCTAATCCTCGGATGTTCTTTCACCTTAATGCATAGAATGCATTAACCACTTTGCGCCCGCCATATGACAAATGACAGCCGCAAAGTGGTTCTAAAATGCCGGGCGGCCGTCATTATACGGCCTCCGCTCCTCCGGCCACTGGGGGCACGCGAGCGCCGCCGGCGGTGCGCGTGTGCCCGGCGCATCACTGAGATGCCGATGCGCGTGCCTGGTGGCCGCGATGTCCGCCAGGTGCCCGCGATCGGCAGTCACAGAGACAAGGACATGGATCTGTGTGTGTAAACACACAGATCCATGTCCTGTCAGAGAGAGAGGAGACCGATGCTGTGTCCCTTGTACATAGGGACACAGATCGGTCACCTCCCCCAGTCAGTCGCCTCCCCCCACAGTAGCAATCACTCATAGGGCACACATTTAACCCCTTCCTCGCCCCCTAGTGTTAACCCTTTCCCTGCCAGTCACATTTATACAGTAATCAGTGCAGTTTTATAGCACTAATCGCTGTATAAATGTGAATGGTCCCAAAAATGTGTCCGATGTGTCCGCCGCAATATCGCAGTCCTGACAAAAATCGCAGATCGCCGCCATTACTAGTAAAAAAAAAAATAATAAAAAAAATTTCAGAATTCTATCCCCTATTTTGTAGACGCTATAACTTTTGCGCAAACCAATCACTATACGCTTATTGGGATTTTTTTAACCAAAAATGTGTAGAAGAATACGTATCGGCCTAAACTGAGAAAAATATATATTTTTTTTTTAAAAAAATTGGATATTTATTATAGCAGAAATCAAAAAATATTGTGTTTTTTTTTCAAAATTGTCGCTCTTTTTTGGTTTATAGCGCAAAAAATGAAAACCGCAGAGGTGATCAAATACCACCAAAAGAAAGCTCTATTTGTGGGAAAAAAAGGACGTCGATTTTGTTTGGGAGCCACGTCGCACGATCGCGCAATTGTCATTCAAAGCGTGACAGTGCTGAAAGCTGAAATTTCGCCTGGGCAGGAAGGGGGTTTATGTGCCCAGTAAGCAAGTGGTTAAGGTGAAAAAACGTGTATCTTTAACCCCTTTAAGGTTACATTCAGAAGCCACGGATAGTTTATCAGATAGCGCATAGTACAGATTACAAATTCGACAGCTGACACTGAGAGTGTGTGCAGACAGCTTTTAAACACCAGCAAGAACCCACCTCACATGTTTACATATATACATACAGTGGGTGTAGAAAAGAACACCCCCCCCCCCCCTTTAAAATCACATTTTGTTGCTTTGCAGCCTGAAATGAAGACAGTTTTTGTTTTATCCAGCAGTATTTTACTCAGTGAAACTTGTGTCAGAAAACTCCCCAAAAAAACTGAATCACTGGATCAGGACGTCGCTCCAAACTGGATGAAAGAGCCAGGAGGAAACTGGTCAGAGAGGCTACCAAGAGGCCTACAGCAACTGTGAAACAGTTGCAGGAATTTGTAACAGAGTGGTCATTGTGTGCATGTGACAACAATATCACAAATTCTCCACAAATGTGGTTGTATAGGAGGGTTGCAAGAAAAAAGCCACTCCTCAAGAAAGGCCACATGCAGTCACAACTGAACTGTGCCAAAACGCACTTTGCAGAATTTGAGGCTACATGGAAAAAGGTTTTATGGTCTGATGAGGCTAAAATCCAAATTATTTGGCCTCAACACCAAACGATATGTCTGGCAGAAATCCAATACAGCTCACTATCCAAATAACACCATTCCTGCAGTAAAACATGGAGGTGGTAATATCCTGTTATGTGTGTGTTTCTCTGCAGCAGGAACTGGAGCACTTGTCAGGATAGAAGGAAAAGAGGATGGTGCAAAATACTGTCAAATTCTTGGGTAAAATCTGCTGCCCCCTGAAAAAAGTTGTCAATGAGAAGAAGCCTTACCTTTCAACATAACAATGACCCAAAGCACACGGCAAAAATGACCTTGCACGGCCTAGACAGAGGCCAGACCTAAACCCCATTAAAAATCTGTGGAATTACTTGAAGACTGCAGTCCACAAATGGTAACCACCAAATTTAACCAAGATTGAGCAGTTCTGCAAAGAAGTATGGGCAAATATTACAAAGTCTTCATGTGCAAGGTTAGTAGAGACATATCCCAACAGACGAAAGGCTGTAATTAACCACTTCACGGCCAAGGACATCATATGACGTCCTGGACTTTGAGTGGGGATATTTGAATGATGCCTGCAGCTGCAGGCGTCATTCAGATATCATCTTTTTCTGCCGACGATTCCCTGCACCGTAAAAGAACAATCATAGCAGCAGTTCAGCCGCTTGATCGTTCTTACAGGTGACGACATCCCCACCAGCCCCACTCTGGTGCTTTTACCGGCTAGCCCGTGTGACCAGCGAGCCGGAGAAGGAATCCGCCGGTGCCAGAAGTTAAGCATAGAGATTTCTGGTGACCAGATGGTCTCTATGACCTTCGGAGGCCAGGTGCGACGTTATGACCTCACGTCCAGGCTGGTGGAAGTAAATATTGCCGGAGACTCGGCTAAAAAAGGCAGAGATCTTTTTTTTTTTTTACCTTTGGTTTTTCCACCCTAGAGGAGAGATGTAGGGTCTTATAGACCTCAGATCTCTCCATAAAGAGGACCTGTCTTGCACTATTCCTATTACAAGGGATGTTTACATTCCTTGTAATAGTAATAAAAATATATTTTTTTTAAGAGAAAGTGTAAAAATAAAAAAATAAAAGTAAAATAAACAATTTAAAAAAATTGAAGCGCCCCCATCCTTGCGTGCTCATGCACAGAAGCAAACGCATACGTAAGTCGCACCCACATATAAACAGCGTTCAAATCACACGTGAGATATCACTGCGAGCGTTAGAGCGAGAGCAACAATTTTAGACCTCCTCTGTAACTCTAAACCGGTAACCTGTAAAATAATTGTAAAGTGTCGCCTATGGAGATTTTTAAGTACCGAAGTTTGGCACCATTCCACAAGTGTGTGCAATTTTAAAGCATGACATGTTGGGAATCTATTTACAGCGCAATATCATCTCTCACATTATACAAAAAAATTGGGCTAACTTCACTGTTTTTTTGTTTTTTTAATTCATGAAACAAGTTTTTTTTCCCCCAAAAAACGCGCTTGAAAAACTTCTGCGCAAATACCGTGTGACGTATTTGCAATGACCGCCAATTTATTCCCTAAGGTCTCTGCTAAAAAAAAACATATATAATGTTTGGGGGTTCCGAGTAATTTTCTAGCAAAAAAATTATAATGTTTACATGTAGGAGAGGAGTGCCAGAATAGACCCGGTATGAAAGTGGGTAAAGCAAAAGGTGGTGCCACAAAATACTGACACAAGGGTGTGATCCTTTTTTCCAACTCAGTGATTCTGTTTTTTATTTTTATTTTATTTTTTTCCGACATTTGGTGTTATATTTTTCACTTGGTTGTTACAAAAAGCGGTGTCTGTCTTCATTTCAGGCTGCAAAGCAACAAGGATTCTTTTCTATACCCACTGTATACTAGGGCCAATTTAGGGAGGAGCCAATAACCTACTAGAATGTATTTGAAGTGTGGGAGCAAACCCACGGAAGCACATGTAGCACACGGACCCTTTTCTCCTGCCTACCTTCACTTTGCAGAGATAAAGGCACACCGTGCCACATGCCCGTATCCTCCTGGTACAAGAGGTTGAGCGGTGTTCTTACAATTTTGGGTCCTGTAGCGAATTACCTCCCCTCCATTGGTTCTCATCCCCAGAATATAGGGAAAAGTCTGTTCTTTTCCCTGAAAGAAGGCCAATGTCCAGACAATGTTCAAACTCCAAACAGACGAGTTTATTTTATCTTGCTTGAAATAGATTTGGGAATAGGTTGAAGATAGTAACAAGGTTCAGGCACGCGGCACCCAGTTACCCTATTCTTCACTCAAGCCTGACTGTGACTTGCTCACCCGGATAGATCCCTCTCACAGTTCTAGCAGCCGGAGTGAAGCACGAACAGTTTCTTTCAGTTAGTCCCCTTCACGGACAAGTCTAAGAGATCCTCTGCCAATCTGTAACTAGAATCCTTTAGTTACTGAGTTAGAACTTTGAAACTCCCATAGATTAATAGAGACCATAGGTGCCAATGGGACACACTACAGGAGCTATACTGCAACTCACGAATCCTTCCCTCTGATAGGTAACCAGGCCTCTCCTTCACCGTGAATTCCTTCACCGATCCATCGGACAGGTCCTCCCCTGGTTTCCTCTCCTTCAGAGCGGGCCACCCTCACACGGGTTCCCTGGGACTCCAGTGTGTTGATTGTAGAACCAGTTGAAGGTACTGGGCCAACCTGGAACGTTGTAGCCTCAGGCTAAAGGTGCCCGAGACTCCTCGACCAGTTCACGCACCCCAGGCCAGCAAGGTCATCGGGCGCGACTTTGCCACCAGGGGTCCTCCTGGGAATCTCCCTGGCACACAACCCCAATGGGGCACACTCCAATCCACTCTCCCTCGGCGTCTGCCCTTTATGTACCCTCTCCCAGCATGCACAGCAGGCTAAACTCCGCCCACTGCACGGCAGCCGAGAGAGGATACCCAATCACCCCACAATGTCACCAGTGGTTCAACCCGAGACCTGGGCAACAGCGCCACCACAGGCCCAGGGGAACTATACACCAGACAACAACATGGCAGAGCAGAGTCCATATTAAATAGAATTGTAGAATCTGAGCCATACTATTGCTCAGACTGCCCCTAAATTTGCAACATAGCGACCCCATTTTTGGGGGTCCCGCTACACACAGAAAGAACATGCAATCACCATGCAGGTAGTGTCATGGTTAGAAGCACCAATTTGCATGTTCTGTTAAGCAGATACCTGCCGAAGTATAAATATTCAAGCTATGTGTTTATTTAAAAATGTAATATCATTTACACTAATTTCTTTTACTAGAATATTTTTAGCCATTCTTGCAATGAAAGGTCAGTCAAACTAACTGTATATTTGAATATGTGGCCAAATTAAAGGAGAAGTATAGCCAAAGCTATGTTGGCTATACTTCTTCTGCAGGTCACACGAGTGCAGTTCGTTCTACACTACTTTGACCTGTTTTCTGCTGACAGTGGGCTAAAGTCTGCTGTTGGCTGACGTCACAGAGCCTGTTCAGTCTCTAAAAAGAACCCGACCATATGCTTTTGATCCACCCAGAACCCTGAATCAGCCCCTCCAGAGCCCAGTGCTTCATTGAGCGCTGGGGGGGGGGGCAAATCAGAGAGCCAGAGACTGACAGTCCCTGCCTTCTGCTCAGAGCAGAGAAGAGAACTGAGCAATCAGTGGTGTTTGATCTCTCAGTTCTCAGTGGTGTTGGATCGCTCAGTACTGCAGAGCTGGCAGGGGACAGATTTATCATCGGATCAATGCTGCATCCACCTAGGTGAGTATAAAATGTTTGTTTGTTTTTTTAAAAGTCCACACTTCTCTTTTAATAAACAATGGGCCTGAGCCCACTTCTGTTTAGACAGTAAGCCTAAATAGCTTTGTACCTGTATCTAACAAACGGCCCAAACAGACTGGGGCCATATTAGGATGTGCTTGTGAAAAGTATTGGAGCTTATTAATTCCAAACATGTTCAGCTCAGGGACAGGGAGGGTTGTTCTTTTCTGGAACAGATATAAGTGGTCAATCAAAAAAGGCCAAGTGGAAAATAGAAGGACTACAGGTATATAAAAGTAATCCCTATAGAAGCCTTTTTCAACCAGGGTGCCTAAGCACCCTGGGATGTCTCCAGATTTCTTTAGGGGTGCATTGGCAAAATGCCTAAAAATTGGCCAAACGTATACAATCCAGGGGTGAATCAAGCCTGCCTTTTAGTTACACAAAGCCACGGGTTTTCATTGTGCACCATTACAGCATTCTATCTAGCCAACAACCAATGATGTCATTTGTTGATAAGTAGAATGTCAGACAACTGCACAGTATTCTTGTTTGCCCCTCTGTCAGCACTGGGGTTACATTAGCTAAGTGAGGGGGAGAAACTGAGGGAGAAGAGAAACATTGGAATACTAATCAGTACCAGTGTGCAAAAGTGTGTTTGCTTTGGCAGAATAAATAACCTCTAACGGTGGATGTCCTGTGTGTGTGGATGTTGCTTCATTATGATAAACTAAACTTTGTTTAGTTTTTTACATTTTATACTGGGGTGCCTCAAGATTGTGTATACTTTCAAAGCAATAAGCAGAACTCAGAAGAAATCTTGTAGAAATCGACTGCTCCCTGTCATCGGGAGCAGTGATCTCTGTCATGTTGTAGTGAGCCCATCCCCCCTAAAGTTGGAACACATTCAGGGAACACATCCTTGATCGCCCCTAGTGTTTAACCTCTTCCCTGCCAGTGTAATTTATACAGTAATCAGTAGCTATTTGTAGCTCTGATCGCTGTATAAATGTCAATGGTCCCAAAATAGTGTCAAAAGTGTCCGATCTGTCGGCCATAATGTCTAAGTCCCAATAAAAATCACAGATCGCCGCCATTACTATTAAAAAAAATAATAATAAAAAAGGCATAAATCTATCTCCTATTTTGTAGACGCTATAACTTTTGCGCAAACCGATCGATATACACTTACTGCGATTTCATTTTTTATTTTTTTTTACCAAAAATATGTAGAATACATATAAGCCTAAACTGTGGAAGAAATTTATTTTTTATATATATTTTTTGGGAATATTTATTACAGCAGAAATGTAAAAAATATTGCTTTTTTTTTTTTTAAATTGTCAGTCTTTGTTTATAGCGCAAGAAATAAAAACCGCAGAGGTGATAAAATACCACCAAAAGAAATTTTCAGCTAAAGCGACGCAGTGCCAAATCGCAAAAAATGCTCTGGTCAGGAAGGGGGTAAATCCTCCCGGGGCTGAAGTGGTTAATGAATTCATTGCATCTGATAAATATATGTATATGTTAACACAGATTATAAAGAGTTCTTTCTGTTATATTTTATCAATTGGATTGCTGACACTTTTTGTAGAAAAGTGACATGTCTGTTTAACATTTTCTGCCGTTGGAGTGAATATGACCCCAGCTCTTGCTCAATAAAAAATCTTTCTGTCATGTCAAGTGCTGGGGCATTACTTTTAATAAACTAATATTTCACATCACTGATAGTGACAATATCTGTCCTGCCAGCTGCAGCTCATCAGATCATCCCCTGGGTGCTTAATCTGGTCACTATAGTGCCTGATCCTACTAAGGTGCCTTCTAAGCAAGCTGCCAGTGCAAGTGAAGTGTATATATAGACTGCTGGTTTAGTGCACACAGAGCAGTGCCAGAGACAGGGGCAGGGTGGTGTGGGTAGCATTTGGGGGAAGGCTACTTGTCAACCTTTTTACGGTTGAACTGGATAGACTTGTGTCTTTTTTCAACCTGACAAACTATGTAACTATGTAACCTAAGGCTGGCCATACATTATACAATTTTCTTCTATAGATTTCATTTAGATTTACCAAAACCATATAATATGAGGTCAAATCTAAGCACTTGCAATTTGTGTGTAATCAGACAGGCCCTTGTACTACACAGTTGAAGGTAAATCTAAAGAAAATTGAATAAGAAAATTGTATGGTGTGTGGCCAGCTTAATGCCACTCTGCTTATGTGCATTATCCATAGAGATCATTCATAATCCATCTTGTATTTGGTTGTTTTGGCTGCGCCTTAAGCAAACTAAATCCTTCTATACTTTAGAGCCAAGGAAGCTGTCATCTTAGCCTCTGTTTGATCTGCAGTTACCATGGTTACCATGGTGTCGCACATGTGATCAGTTATGTCACCAGCCATTTGATGACTTGGCAGTTCGATTGAGACACCAACTGTGACGGTTATCATTCATGGCATGCTTTGTATTTAACGGTTTTAGGCAGCAGTTAAATTGATGGTTTTAGTTCCATTTTAAGGACAAGCATTTAAAATAAGCACTCTTTATATATTATACTTTTTTTTCCAAATGCATCATTTATGTAATTTGTGCATGTCTACATATTTATGCTAAAACACTATACCTCTAATTAAAAGAATTTAACATAAGTGTGATCTTTTTTTTTTTATCTTACTCTGTGTACTTTTTATATACGGTATATATATATATACATTACCGTAATCATTTTCTGTGGGGGAAGAGGGATGTTTATGGCTAGATTAGCTCTACTTTAGCAGCTAGACTGACAAAACCTACCAGGACTTCACATCACTTTCAAGAGCAAATGCCATGGAGGGGGGGGGGGGGGGCAAGCAGGAGATGCTAGAACAAAAATCACTATACCTTTGCTGTTTTAACCACTTCCTTTCCTTACTGGGCACTTAAACCCCCTTCGTACCCAGACCAATTTTCAGCTTTCAGCGCTGATGCATTTTGAATGACAATTGCGCGGTCATACAACGCTGTACCCAAAAGATATTTTTATAATTTTTTTCCCACAAATAGAGCTTTCTTTTGGTGGTATTTGATCACCTCTGCGGTTTTTATTTTTTGCGCTATAAACAAAAAAAAGACAGAAAATTTTGAAAAAACCTCAATTTTTTTTACTTTTTGTTATAATATTATCCCAATTTAAAAAAAAAAATAATAATAATTTTCTCAGTTTAGGCCGATACGTATTCTTCCATTTATTTTTGGTAAAAAAAATTGCAATAAGCGTATAGTAATTGGTTTGCGCAAAAGGTATAGCGCCTACAAAATAGGGGATAGAATTATGACATTTTTATTATTTTTTTTTTTTTACTAGTAATGGCGGCGATCTGCGATTTTTGTCAGGCCTGCGATATTGCGGCGGACACATCAGACACTTTTGACACTATTTTGGGACCATTCACATTTATACAGCGAACAGTGCTATAAAAATGCACTGATTACTGTATAAATGTGACTGGCAGGGAAGGGGTTAACACTAGGGGGAAATCAAGGGGTTGAATATGTTCCCTATTAGTGTTTCTTACTGTGTGGGGAAGGGGACTGACTGGGGGAGGTGACCGATCTGTGTCCCTATGTACAAGGGACACAGCATCAGTCTCCTCTCTCCCTGACAGGACGTGGCACGTCCTGCCTCTGTAAAAGCCGATCGCATGTACCTGGCGGACATCGCGGCCGCCAGGCATGCGCATCGGCATCACGTGATGCGGCGCGCACAGCTGTTCCCTGCCGCGTACCCTCGGAGGCGCGCGGTGGGATGTAAACGGCAGGACGTCCTGGGGACGTCCACCCGGCACTTGAGAGCCGTGCTGCAGCCGTCTTTTGGCTATAGCGTGGGTCTCAAGTGGTTAAAATGGCATCTGGAAAGTGCTTGTTTGCCAAACTAACTATGAGCTGTCATTAGATGTCAGCTTTTAACAGATTAACATGGGCTAATGAAAGCTGGTCTATTACTATAAGATACCGTGACTGTGTATTTCTGTACATCACTGCTGTTTAAACCAATGTTTTAAAGACCCCAAGGGTGTTTGTGTGTTTACATCGATTATTATATCAGCACAGTATAAAGAATATGATCACAACTGAAATAGCCATGTAATCGTAGAGATTATTTTACAAGCAAATCAACACTAACAAACTCTAGGAATAAAAACTATTGTAATACCTTCAATTGAGCATAGAAGTGAAAACCCTTATTTATGTAAATATGTAATCTAAGCTCTGGAGTGGTGAAATCTACTTACAATCTCTGTGATTACTTCATTCTTAAAAAACATGTTTGAATTATATACCTATAAATCAGAATTGTTAGTATTTAAATTACCTGTGTGGGCTGTTGTCTAGAGAAGTTCATTTTCAGATGTGCACAAGTTTTCTATCAGCTTGCAGCTCATTTAATCAGCAGTGTGAATAATGCAGTAACTCATAGTAACCAATTAAAATTTGTTTCATCCTGTGTTGTTCTGACTTCTCTGTTCTAATAAATGAAGACAAGATTTTAGCTGTTGGTGTGTGCCATTGCTCTTTCCTTTTTTAAAGGAATTCTGTACTGTGAAAAACATGGTATTCTGAAAATGCTTGTTGCCTTGTCATCAAACAGATCTATTGGCTCTTGGACTTTATGGGGTTGATTTACTAAAACTGGAGAGTGCAAAATCTGGTGAAGCTCTGCATAGAAACCAATTAGTGTCCAGGTTTTTTTTTGTCAAAGCTTAAGAGCCCATTCACACAGGGGCAACTTTGGATCCGACTTCAAATCGCCCCAAGTCGCCTCAAGTGGCGCTGGCTGAGGAAATCAATGTAAGTTAATGGAGCCGTCTTAATGCACACTACTGCAGTCGCTCCGACTTCAAAAAAGGTCCCTGTACTACTTCAATCCGACTTCTAGGCGACCTGTACCCATTGATTTCAATGGGAGTTGCCTCTGAAGTCGGATCACTGTCTTAACATAAGCAACTTTTCAGGAAGAGAACATACATTTCTCAGGCAAACCCCTCCCTTCCTCCCCCTCCCTCCTACAGAGCTGATTCTTGTTTTATTGGCCACTGGAATGTCTCCTGTCCTGCAGGCAACTTGAAGTTGCCTTGTAAGTTGCCTGGAGTCGTGCTGTGATTCATACTCAAGTCGTGTCTGAGTTGCCTCATAAAATCGGGCTGGAAGTCGTGTTGTTCCTGTGTGAATGGAGTCTTATTGAACAAGCTGAAGTTAGAACCTGATTGGCTACCATGCAAAGCTGCACCAGATTTTGCATTCTCCAGTTTAAGTATGTGTTACTGACCCTGAAGTATGGAGTTCAGGAGTTTTGGCTGTAATCTGACCAAACTTGATGCATGATCATTTTGGGTCAGTAACTAGGAAAGTGTTATCTTCAGGATGAGATAGAAAACAAAGTAAAGTCGTATTACTACATCCAAGAAGCTTCCAGCACTTATTGCAACACAATAAAGCCGGATTATCTGCCCAGTGAGAGTTGTGGTTGATCATAGCGCCTGCTACTTCCTGGTATAGGACCCGGGCTGGGTTATAGCCGCACGCTTGTCTAAAGCTTGCTTCTGGTAAGCCTGCAATTCTTATGGTGGTGGTGCACGGAGACTTTGGTGGACAATCTGTCATTTGTTCGTTCAATCTGCGGACCTCAAAATTTTCTGGGCTTATGGACTTTTTACTAATCACATTTGGACTTTTTTCATCTGATTCACTATCAATAAGGATTTTAATATCTTTTTTTCACACTCTTTTTTTTCACAATTTTTTTAATGTAATTTCTTTATGCCATTTTTACATGTCATGTGTTAATATGTGTTAATCCTTAGGGGTTTATTTATTGAACCACTGACTGTCACCTATTCATTATTATTATTAATGCTTGGTTTTATTTTATTTTTAAGGGGAGCGCAACTATATATTTTTTTCTATTTACGTTTTGGTGTATCTCACTTTTTAGTTGCTGCTTTTTAGGTTACGTATAGCGCGGTGTCCCAATTTTTGAGATAGAAAACAAGCATTTTAGGATGGACAACAGTGAGAGCCTACATATTTGTACCAGCACTGTGTTTCTTATAAATGCAAGAATTTGATTATAATATCAATTGTCATCCATGTAGTGGCCAATTATCAGAAGATTATGTCTAATCTGCTACAATCATTTTCCTGTTTGTAGGTGAAGACTAATCAACTGCCTGTCTATATCTTTGAGGTTCCAAGTAATTGATTTCTTTATATTTGTTTTCCCTTTACATTTTGCAATTAATACTGTCATTATTTATTCTAATTCTAGGGACCGATTGCAATGAGAATGGCTAAATTAGCAATCAACCAAGGCATTGAAGTAAGTTAATTTAATTGCATTATTGTTTCATGTAGTGTAGGAACCACTGACTGTGTGGAATATTTATTAAGGTGCCCATGTCTGCCCATTACAAGCAATGACTTTGATTCAAGCATCAGGTGAGGATCCTTGTACATATTCCCTAAAGGGAAATTGCATTGAGTATTTCTGACATTGCAAGGTCGTGCAGAAACATTTCTTTGACATTCCTTTTGCTATGGAATAAAGGGAAGGAGATACACATGTGCTGTATTCCCATTTCAGACAAATTAGAGAGAAATTCACAACAGGGTTCAGACCCATGGTATTGCTATCGAGGACTGTGAGTTTTAATCCATCTATGGGCAGCCTGGTTGTACTGAAGTCAATCGATAGATCAACTTTAGTACAATTAGCCTGTCGGGGTTTTTCTTTTTCGCCTGATTACTACCACCAGCTATAGCAGCCAGCAGTGATCTTTGTACTCTGCCGGTGGGGAAGAATTGTCACAAAAGGAGCCCACACTGATACCACAGTTCCAAGATAAATAAATATAAAAGATAAGGAAGTCACTTTATTAAAATCAATTAAATTATATATGCAGCAACATATACTTTATATGGAATGGCTTACATCTCACTACGTGCCTGTGAATCCTCTCGCATGACTGCAGCTTTGGAGAAACTCAGCTCCCGGTCATGGTGGTTGGGAAAAAACACTATGCACTGGTGTCCCTGGGAGAGGAAAACTGAGGCTGAATTCCAACAGTTGCCGAGTCACCGGAAGGGATGTTGCCCGATCACTGGAACAAGAAAAACAGCCATAGAGGACTCTACAATGATGGAAGATTAATCAGATGCTCACAGGGGGAAGGAGATGATGTAGCTGGTTGCCATGGCAATGCATTTTGGGGCATGGCCCCTTCTTTATGTCATGTCCAAAATGTGTTGGTATGACAGCCGGCTACATCATCTTCTTCCCCCCTGTAAGCATTCGACAGACCTTCCATCATTGCCGAGTTATCTGCGGTTGTTTTTCTTTTTTCCCGCAAAGTTGCTTTCAGCGACAAGGCAACGTCATTTCTGGTGACCCGATACCTGCCAAATTTGGTACGCTCCTTTTTAGCTCATTCTTTGTCCATTAAACATCCATTCAGATGTATTTTTGGAGCAGCCAACAGCATACCCTTCCTTTACAGCTTTTTGCTCTTGCAATGACTTTGTAGTTTATTAGTATTGATAAATTCCTGAGTGCTGGATTTTTCTTGGATTGTTTGCCAGTGGGGAAGGCTTCCTGCTGAACACAATAGCACTTCGGGAGGGATTCCCCCATCAAGGCGGACTGTGTTGATGAGGGAAATAAGCAATTTTCTTTCCTTCAACCTGTGTTAGACGAAAAGAAAATTGTATAATGTATGGCCTGCCATAGTCCTATATTACAGTCTTGTTTTTATACCTACTGATGTTCAAAAACGCACTGTAAAATTTACGAATGTTATGCTAATGATATTAAGTTCATATTTTAAAAAGCACAAAGTTTTAACAGGTACTAATAGATGTATCTTTTTCATATTTTAGGTGGATCTAGCCACAGGCTTAGCAATAGAAGAAGCATGCTATGCTCAGGTATGATACCCATACATCAATTCCAGTTTTGGCACCTTGTAAACAAATAAGACTAGTAGGTATGAATGAGTAGAGCGGAGTAAACCAATCAAGAACATCAGCAGTGAGCAGTCAATTGGGTGGACTGAAACGTTTATATTCATAAACATAGACTTTTATTGAATACAAGTGATGGTTAATCAGTTGTTATGACCATAGGTTAGGTGAATTTTGTTTGCATTCTTTGCTTTACAAAGTTTAGCTTTGTGAATGCATACTGGATAGCTGATAGGATGTCACCCCCCCATGTTCGCCTAGCTGTTTTGAGGGGCTTTTCTTTATGCAGTTTAGTTCAATTATGTTTCCAGCCCCTCATCAGTCTCTAATAAATTATATCTAAACCCAACAATAAAATTAATGTAATTAATGCTAGCTTATTTTTTCTTAAATGTGGCTGCCTCTATTCCTTTTTTCATGCTGAGTACATTTTTTTTAAAGAAAAGTACCTGTTGAAGTTGCCAGAAATCCTGAATCTTTATTTCCTATTTACTCTACTGACATTTCAAACCATGTGTTAGCTTTTTCAGCTATCTTCTGGGAACTACAAAACACCTTGTCCCAATGTAATGGAGATGAGAAGAAGAGGGAGGGGTTTGTAGTTCAAATAAGAAGAGCAGTCTAGAGTGGCAACACTGAATTTTAGCACTGTTTCTATGGAGGAGCACCCTAGGCTACTCTTCTTCTTTGGATTACAATCACACACAGGAAGTGTTACTGGCAAGATCATTTGTTGAAAATAAGGAGGCCTGAAAAAAAGAAAACCAATTGAACCACTTTATAGCACTAGTAAAAGGCTATACAGGCATACCCCACTTTTAAGTACACAATGGGTTTTATTTACTAAAGCTGGAAAGCGCAAAATCTGTCTCACTTCTACATAAAAACCAATGAGCTTCCAGGTTTTATTACCAGGCTTAATTGAACAAGCTGGGGTTAGAAGCTCATTGGTTTCTATGCAGAATTGAGCCTGATTTTGGGCTTTCCAGCTTTAGTAAATAAAACCCATTGTGTACTTAAAATTGGGGTATGCCTGTATATAAAATTTTTGGGATTTAGTTACACCTTAAAGGGAAAAGTCTTCAGGTAATACTTGTTAGGTTGCTTGCATATATAAAATGTTTTACGTGACCTCTTACTGATGATGCCCTTGGTATAGCAATTCATTATTCCTTTTGTCAGTAATAGCCCTGTAGTTACCTTCACCCCTGATGCCTTTAGACAGAGGCTTTCTCTATAGTATGTTCTCTACTAACATCACCAAGACGACCTGCCTGTTGCCTGTACAGCCTTATACACAGGTGCATCCCAATCTGTACACCCAATGTGAGCGTCCATCTTCACCCATGTTGCATGCAGTCTGCGTAAGAGGTGGTCTTGATCTTATCTGATAAACAGTTGTATGCTTAGTATAAAAAAAAAAGAAATGCATAAGAGGGTTTTAGTGTTCTTTAACAGATGATCTAAAGTCATTTGTGCACATTGGGGTTGCTTTACTAAAGTCAAATAGATTGTGCACTTTGCAAGTGCAGTTGCACTCATTTTCCCCAGAGCTTAGTGAATGTGGTGAAGCTCTGCTGATTTCCATCATCCAATCAAGTGCAAGCAAAAATGCTGTTTTTAGTTTTCCTTGCACCTGATTGGACACTCTTTACAAAGTGAAGCTTCACCAAATTCACTAAGCTCTAGTAAAAATAAGTGCAACTGCACTTGCAAAGTGCACAGTCTATTAGCCTTTAGTAAATCAACCCTATTATTTATATAAACTGCACCGGTTAGATTCGCCATATGCCTAAAAAAATGGCCTTTACCTACTTTATCTACTAAATAATCTTTTTTTTTTTTTTTTCCCCTTTTTGTATTAAACAAAGCTGCACTACGTATCCATGGTGCAACTTTTAGCTCAAGGAAGTAAATAATTTATTGCCATTAAAATTCAAACAGTAAATATCCTTGTCTAGATTTTCACAGATATTACAAAGTTTGCCTTATCCTGACAATGTGGGGCCTTCTGTCACAGTACTGAAACAAAATTTGTATTGCTCTTACCTGTACAAGTTTAAGAACAGGTTCAGTTTACCCCCATAATTGTCAACCAGGTACACGACTGTATAGTTACTAAATCATATACCATATAATGGGGAAACAAAAATTTGTACCAGAAATACATTAGACATATTTTATCAGATTAAATGGCAGGATCTGGCATTTTAAAATTTGATTACATGCAGGGGTGTACTTAATTATTTTATTTGTTGTTTGTTTATTCCTTTCAATGGAAGAAGTTATTGTTTTTATAATGTGAAACCTCCCACACAAAAATCAGCAAATGGTGTTTATGCAAGTTAGCTAAATTTAGATTTCCTAAATGGCCACACATTCATTTGAGCATTCATTTCAGGCTTTGTACCATATGCATTGCTGTTGTTTACAGCTCTAAAATGTGTGCTGCTTCATCACGAGTGGCATTTTATTCCATTTTTGCTGCTTTTCACTTTGTCAGGAGTCAGTCAAAGTGGTAATCTAAGACAGCTGCATTATTAAAGATCTTGTTTGTGACAGAAACGTGAAGCATACAAATTTGTGTGTCCATCTTTTTCACTGACAGGTTTAGATACATGGTATAATATAGCTCTGTTTGTCATAACGTCAAAACAATCATATGCTGTGCCTGTTCCATATATTAAAATGGAGAATACTAGCAATGCATGAGAGTAAGTGGTTACTGCTACTGACTTGAAGATTTCAGTTGGTTTTGCTCTAAGGGTACACTCCTGTCATACACAACAATTTACCAGGGCCATGGTCTGTATGTTGATTGGCACTAATTGTCAAACTGCGAATGATCTTCTCCTGAGTGCCACATTGTAAATCCCTGCATCCACTGAGATGTTTATGTTGTAAGTGTC
Source organism: Rana muscosa (assembly GCA_029206835.1). Taxonomy (NCBI): domain Eukaryota; kingdom Metazoa; phylum Chordata; class Amphibia; order Anura; family Ranidae; genus Rana; species Rana muscosa. The sequence goes on along the minus strand of CM055116.1, from coordinate 797,565,388 downwards.
TGCATAAATGTACACCAGTTTGTATGCACCAAAACTTTCCTGCAGCCTGCCGCTGCCTCATTTACACACATTGGAGTATGACAGGTGCATTTTGGACAAGTGACTGCAGCCCTACACAGTCAGAATTTCACAGGTTCTTTATAAATGCAATTGAAAATTTATTAGATTTTGGTAAACTAGTGCTTCCTAGATAGCAAGAGGTGACGTCACCAGTACGGTGGCATGCATTGCTTTGGAGTGTGCACTATCATCTATTTACCATTGCATGGGCCAAATGGCCCAACCTGTTTGTGTTAAAGCAATGTTACAACTGGGGAGAAAAAAAATAAGTCAGCAGCTACAAATACTGTAGCTGCTGACTTTTAATATATGGACACTTATCTGTCCAGGGAACCCGCGACGTCGGCACCCCAGCCGATTTTTGGACCAGCTGTCGGGTGCTGCCGCCGCTATTTTTGATTTGCCCGGTGGCAGAGGAAAGAGGAGGGGGACCAAACTTCCAATGCGCTGTCTCCCGAAAGTGGGGAGGGGAATTTATCAAAAACAGGTACAAAAACAGGTACACATCCCCCCCTCCCCCCTAAAAGGTTTCAAATGTGGCACCGGAGGGGGGGAGGAAGCAGATCAGCGGAAGTTCCACTGTTGAATGGAACTTCGCTTTAAGTTGATTAGTGCTCCTCTTTCTTGCGCTGCTCCTATCTGTACCTGTCGTTAGGCACACACATGCTTTCACTGCATTAGCAACATTAAAGTGATTGTAAAGTCTTGTTTTTTATCTATATGTAGCAATACCCCCGCAGGGGCCTCTGGTTTAAGATTTGGGTCTGCCGTTACCTTACTGTTCACCACGTCCATCCTAGGGGTCTTCCTTGAAGAGTTGTTTCACAAATGTCTGCACCAAACATTTAGTCTCTTTTTCTCAAGGGTTTTATTAAAGAACTTTCAGACAGAGGGATGGAGGGTTAGGGGAGATTCAGGTACCTTGCTTGCAAATCACGGGTATTTTCCTAATCCAGAGGACAAACAGCTTCCACATTGGATATAGCCAACACTGGATAGGCCTCTCTCACTGACCTAGCAGCCGGTGCCAGCTCATTCAAAAGTCTCTGCCACAGACTTGGGTAACCACACACTTGGTAAAGTTCTGAACACATAGCACACAGTACCAGGATCTTTCAGCCAGGCCGGCAGCACTGTGAGGTAAATTTCCATCCGGATGCGTCCTCCAATTGAGTCCTCAATTTCTCGGTCCCTTCCCGCAGGCAAGGCGACACAGGACCATCCCCAGATCAGCAGGCCCAAGAAACTCCTGGGCCTACTCTCAGTAATGGAGCTTCTGGGATCTGCAGGCCCCAAGGCAGAAAGCAGCTAACACATCCCGGAGACCAGGAGGGCCATCAGGTCAGGATCGGAAGACCCCGCAAACACGGTGTCTGTTCCTTAAGTACCCTCTCCCAGAATGCACAGCGGGGTGACCAGTCCCACTGAGCTGCTTCTGGGCAAGAGGTACCCAATACATCCAGCCTACTGCATTTCCAATCACCTATATGCCAAGCTCAGTTTTTTTTTTTGTTGTTTTTTTGTGAGGTATAAACATGGTCTAGCAATATTTAATAAATACTCAAACTAGGGACTATAGAAAACTTTTGAGAACACCAAAAACAGGAGCCAACCTTTGCTTTTATTTGCATGACATTAACCACTTAAGGACCGAGCCTCTTTCTGAGATTTGGTGTTTACAAGATAAAAACATTTTTTTTTTTTTTGCTCGAAAATTACCTAGAACCCCCAAATATTATATATATATATTTTCTAACACCCTAGAGAATAAAATGGCGGTCGTTGCAATACTTTTTGTCACACCGTATTTGCGCAGCGGTCTTACAAGCGCACTTTTTGGGGAAAAAAAAATCACGTTTTTAAATTAAAAAATAAGACAACAGTAAAGTTAGCCCAATTTGTTTTAATATGTGAAAGATAATGTTACACCGAGTAAATTGATGCCCAACATTTCAAGCTTCAAAGTTGCGCCCGCTCGTGGAATGGCGACAAACTTTTACCCTTAAAAATCTCCATAGGCGACGTTTAAAAAATTCTACAGGTTGCATGTTTTGAGTTACAGAGGAGGTCTAGGGCTAGAATTATTGCTCTCGCTCTAACGATCACTGCAATATCTTACATGTGTGGTTTGAACACCATTTTCATATGCGGGCGCTGCTCACGTATGCGTTCGCTTCTGCTTTATTACATTTATTTTGACACTGTTTTAAAAAAAAATAAAAATTGTGTCACTTTTATTCCTATTACAAGGAATGTAAACATCCCTTGTAATAGAAAAAAGCATGACAGGTCCTCTTAAGTATGAGATCTGGGGTCAAAAACACCTCAGATCTCATATTTGGACTAAAATGCAATAAAAATGTTTTATGTCATTCTAAAAAAAAAAATATTCCCTTTAAGAGCTATGGGCGGAGGTGATGCTTTGACATCACTTCCACCCTGCAGTGATATGGAGACGGGTGGGGGCCATCTTCCCTTCACTCGTCTCCATACACAGCAAGGGAGAAGACCCGATTGGCTCCAGTAAGCGGCGGAGGGCACCGGAGAGCGGCGGGAGGGGGGCCCTCTCCCCTTGCCGATACAAGTTGTCTCACGGCGTATCCGCCGCAGAGACCCCTTTTATCTTGTAGCGGACCGCCGGCTGAAGAAGAAGATACCGGGGTTATGGTAGCTAGCTGCTACCATAACAACGGTATTCCTCTTCAAACAGCCGACGTTTTTGCTGCGGCGGGTGGTCCATAAGTGGTTAATGACACAAGCACACAGGTCAGATTAATTAAAATGAGTTGAAGGTCAGACTTTAGGATTACTGGATACATGTGGAAGACGTTGTCCTAACCTTACAGTGGAACCTTGGATTACGAGCATAATCCGTTCCAGGAGAATGCTCGTAATCCAAAGCACTCCTATATCAAGGCGAGTTTCCTCATAAAAGTCAATGGAAACTAAAATAATTTGTTCCGCATTGACTTCTATGGCATGCAATACTGCATGTGGCCAGAGGTAAGGGAGGTGCCGGAAAGGCTCGTGGACAGCTCGGCTGAACTCGGGAACTGAGTATTTCCGAGTTTTTCTGAGTATTTACGAACGGCACTGTATATGTATTACTTTTTATTCAATGTGGACAGTGTGGTGCTGAGCAGAGTCTGGTTTGAGGGATAGCAATAGTATTGGACAGACAATTACCAAACTGTGGATGAGTAGTGATATTCAATGGGGCACTACACTTTTACATTGGGGAGGGGAAGACTGATACTTCCTCAAGGACATAGAGAATGCAAATGTGTACTGGGGATAGGAGAGTGGCAGTGGTTTTTCAAAGATATTGTTTTAGTTGGGATGGGGACACACAAGTTTTCACATAAAATATGCTCTATTCTCATTTACAGAGTCACCGTGGTTCTGAAAGGATAAACATTAGTGCCAATAGATTAACAGTCTTATTTTTTCATTTTACAGTTCTGTAATGTTTCCTTTTCCCCATTTCTGTTTACCACTAAAAAAAAAACTTTTTTGTGTGGTTTGTTGCAGGTTATTCCAACTAAAGATAGAATTGAAGGCTTACTAGCGTTTAAGGATAAACGGCCTCCTCGTTACAAGGGAGAGTAAAAGGACCACAGCAATGCCTTTCCTAAGAACATAGCAGAAGAAATGTGTTGGGGACCTTCTATGTTTGCATTGCCTCAAATCACACAGCCATGGAAAATGAAAACATTATGGCATGTGAAATGTGCCCATACATGTTCCTAATACTGTAGATCACTCTCATAGTCTCTGGCAGTGCCTGTGACAACAAGCACAGTCAAACACCTTTGTCTTGTAAGTTACCATAAATGTCAGAGTCTTCAGCTCAGATGTGCATTTTGTTTTCTTTGCTTCAGCAGCATTGTACGTTATGAAACACTGTTCAATAGAATGTCAAAATAATGTAAACTTAAGCCATATTAATTATTGTTCATATTATTAATTAAAGATGTCAGCAAACCATACCGGGCAATAACATTTTCAAGAAGTCCATGGACTAAATGTACTTGATCAATAAAGTTGTGTTGCATCAATCTGCATACTAGTTTGTGATGAGTTTGTGAAATAAAATAATGTTCAGCGAACGATATAAGCTGCTACTGCATTCTACCTCTTACTTTCTAACCTTTGCACAGTCCAGATACAAGATTGGTTGCATTAGCTGGGGAATTCAGGTAGCATATGACCAACATAAAACATATGTACTTTTTGGGCTAAGATGAGCACATTTTTCAGGTGTGCTCCATATAACAGTTACTGTATGCTTTGGTTTGGGGATTTTGATTAAAGAGGAGAGCAGTTGATACCACTTTCATCATAAGTGTGTATGAATATATATATATATATATATATATATATATCTACATATACAGAATCTCACAAAAGTGAATACACCCCTCACATTTTTGTAAATATTTTATTATATCTTTTCATGTGACAACACTGAAGAAATTACACTTACAATGTAAAGTAGTGAGTGTACAGCTTGTATAACAGTGTACATTTTCTGTCCCCTTAAAATAACTCAACACACAGCCATTAATGTCTAAACCGCTGGCAACAAAAGTGAGTACACCCCTGATTGAAAATGTCCAAATTGAACCCAATTAGCCATTTTCCCTCCCCCGTGGCATGTGACTCGTTAGTGTTACAAGGTCTCAGGTGTGAATTGGGGGCAGTTGTGTTAAATTTGGTGTTATCGCTCTCACTCTCTCATACTGGTCACTAATAGTTCAACATGGCACCTCATGGCAGAGAACCCTCGGAGGATCTAAAAAAAAAAGAATTGTTGCTGTACAGTACATAAAGATGGCCTAGGCTATAAGAAGATTGCCAAGACCCTGAAACTGAACTGCAGCACGGTGGCCAAGACCATACAATGGTTTAACAGGGCAGGTTCCGCTCAGAACAGGCCTCACAATGGTTGACCAAAAAAGTTGAGTGCACGTGCTCAGCATCATATCCAGAGGTTGTCTTTGTTAAATAGACGCATGAGTGCTGCCAGCATTGCTGCAGAGGTTGAAGGGGTGGGGTTCAGCCTGTCAGTGCTCAGACCATACGCGCACACTGCATCAAATTGGTCTGCATGGCTGTAGCCCTATTAGGAAGCCTTTTCTAAAGACAATGCACAAGAAAGCCCGCAAACAGTTTGCTGAAGACAAGCAGACTGGATTACTGGTACCATGTCCTGTGGTCTGATCAGACCAAGATAAACGTATTTGGTTCAGATGGTGTCAAGTGTGTGTGGTGGCAACCAGGTGAGAAGTGTCATGGTCTGGAGCTGCATGGGTGCTGCTGACACTGGGGAGCTACACTTAATTGAGGGACTCCATGAATGCCAACATGTATTGTGACATACTTAAAGTGGAAGTAAACCTTCCTATCATTTTCAGGCAAGGAAGCTGACATCTTGGCCTCTGTTTAATCTTCAACTGCCATGATGCTGCACATGTGATCAGTTATGACACCAGCCATTGGATGGTTTGACAGTTTGGGTGAGAGCACAACCAATGTGTCAGTTACATTTCCGGCATGCCGGGAATGTAACTGCTTTTTAAAACTGTTAAATCGATGGGTTTACTTCCGCTTGAAGCAGAGCATGATGCCTAACCTTCGGAGACTGGGCCACAGGGCAGTATTCCAACATAACGACCCCAAACACACATTCAAGACGACCATTGCCTTGCTAAAGAAGCTGAGGGTAAAGATGATGGACTGGCCAAACATATCTCCAGACCTAAACCCTATTGAGCATCTGTGGGGCATCCTCAAATGGAAGGTGGAGGAGCGCAAGGTCTCTAATATCTACCAGCTCTGTAATGTCGTCATGGAGGAGTGGAAGAGGACTCCATTGGCAACCTGTGAAGCTCTAGTGAACTGAATGCCCAAGAGGGTTAAGGCAGTGCTGGAAAATAATTGGTGGCCACACAAAATATTGACACTTTGGGCCCAATTTGGACATTTTCACTTAGGGGTGTACTCACTTTTGTTGCCAGCGATTTAGACATTAATGGCTGTGTGTTGAGTTATTTTGAGGGGACAGCAAATTTACACTGTTATACAAGCTGTACACTCACTACTTTACATTGTAGCAAAGTGTCATTTCTTCAGTGTTGTCACATGAAAAGATATAATAAAATATTTTCAAAAATGTGAGGAGTGTACTTTTGTGAGATACTGTGTGTGTGTGTATATATATATATATATATGTGTGTGTGTGTGTATATATATGTGTATATATATATATATATATATATATACACAGTTGTGCTCATATGTTTACATACAAACATTAGTTTACAATTATTAGATTGTAAGCTCTTCTGAGCAGGCCCTCTTAATCCTCTTGTATTTTATTGTATTGTAACTGTATTGTCTCCCTTTTATATTGTAAAGCGCTGCGTAAACTGTTGGCGCTATATAAATCCTGTATAATAATACTCTGACAGAATTTATGATTTCTTGGCCCTTTTTCAGAGAATATAAATAACACAAAAACTTTTCTTTCACTCATGGTTAGTGTTTGGCTGAAGCCATTTATTATCAATCAACTGTGTTTACTCTTTTTAAATCCTAATGAAAATAGAAACGACCCAAATGACCCTGATCAAAAGTTTACATACCCCAGTTATTAATATTGTGTATTGCCCCCTTTAACATCCATGACAGCTTGAAGTCTTTTGTGGTATTTGTGGATGAGACTCTTTATCTTCTCAGATGGTAAAGCTGCCCATTCCTCTTGGCAGAAAGCCTCCATTTCATGTAAATTCTTGGGCTGTCTTGCATGAACTGCGTGATTGAGATCTCCCCAGAGTGGCTCAATGATATTGAGGTCAGGAGACTGAGATGGGCACTCCTGAATCTTTACTTTATTCTGCTGCAGCCAATGACAGGTAGACTTGGCCTTGTGTTTTGGATCATTGTCATGTTGGAATGTCCAAGTACGCCCCATTCGCAGCTTCCTGGCTGAGGAATGCAGATGTTCCTCCAGTATTTTTTGATAACATACTGCATTTATTTTGTCAACAATTTTGACCAAATTTCCTGTATCTTTGTAGCTCACAAATCCCCAAAACATCAGCGATCCACCTCCATGTTTCACAGTAGGAATGGTGTACCTTTCATCATTGGCCTTGTTGACTCCTCTCCAAATGAAGCCTTTATGGTTGTGGCCAAAAAGCTCAATTTTGGTTTCATCACTCCAAATGACTGTGCCAGAAGGTTTGAGGCTTGTCTCTGTGCTGTTTGGCATATTGTAAGCGGGATACTTTGTGGCATTTGCGTAGTAATGGCCACACCACATGTTTTCAGAGAGTCTTGTATTTTACCTGAAGTTATTTGTGAGTCTTTCTTTGCATCCCAAACAATTTCCTGGCAGTTGTGGCTGAAATTTTAGCTGGTCTACCTGACCGTGGTTTGGTTTCAACAGAACCCCTCATTTTCCACTTCTTGATTAGAGTTTGAACACTGCTGATTGCCATTCTCAATTCCTTGGATATCTTTTTATATCCCTTTCCTGTTTTATACAGTTCAACTACCTTTTCCCACAGATCCTTTGACAATTATTTTGCTTTCCCCATGACTCAGAATCCAGAAACGTCAGTGCAGCACTGGATGAAAGATGCAAAGGTCTGTCAGGAGTCCAGAAACTCATTGACCCTTTATACACACACACTATTTACAAGAAAACAGGTCACAGGTGAGGATGGTTTCCTTTAATAGCCATTCAAACCCATTTGTGTCAACTTGTGTGCATGTTATCAGGCCAAAATCACCAGGGTGGGTAATTTCTGTTGTTATTGTGATTTAAAAAGAGTAAACACAGTTGATTGATAATAAATGGCTTCAACCAAACACTAACCATGAGTGAGTTCACAGCCAACAGGAACTAAGGTTAAGGAAGTGGTAGCCCACTTTTATTGAAAGTAAAAAAAAGGAAAGTTCATACATGTATTTGGTTGCATACACAGGGGTTCTTCTCCCAAAAATTACAACAAACAAAACATGACAATCCACCTGGCTCCTAAGGCTCACTCAGCCTTGGGCACAATTCCTTGCTGCACAGGCCCACTCCTGGCCTCTAGGAAGGGCTCTCCTGACACTCCAGGCTTCCACACTCCTCCAAGACTCACAGTCCCCTCTGGTCCCCAAGACTCTCTCTTCTAGTTGTCTCATCTATAGTCAGCCCGACTCTCAGCTGGCCCAACTCTCTTAGTCTACCGACCTGGAACTTCTCCCACCTGGAGTACCGTCTCAAGGATATTGCCTGAGTTCTTAACCAGTAGCGCACCTCCCTCCTGTCTGGAACTGCTCCACCATTGACTCCTATCCCACACACTCTGAGCCATGCTGTGTGCACCTGGGCACACACACAACCTGCAGAACTCCTGGAAAACCCGGACACATGACTGAAGACTCCATCCCTCCTAATGCTCTTTGAAGTCTTCAAGTTTCCAGCCCCAATCCAGACTTACAAAATCCAGAGAAAACTTAAAGTATAGTTTTCTCTGCTCACCAATCTTTTGCTGGAACTTCTCAAACTGCTTCTTTGAGAGTCCTGTGTCTATTTTACACACATTTTCACTAAAACAGGGGCTCTCACTCTCACAATATATATATATATATATATATATATATATATATATATATATATACACACATACATATACATTCAACAGCCACTTTATTAGGGACACCTTGCTAGTACCGAGTAGGACACCCTTTTGCCCGCAGAAATGCCTTATCTCTTAGTGGCATAGAGGTTTGGAAACATTCCTCAGAGATTTTGGTCCATATTGACATGATGGCATCATGCAGTTGCTGCAGATTTGTCGGCGTCCATGATGCAAATCTCCCGTTCCACCACATCCCACAGGTGCTCTATTGGTTTGAGATCTGGTGACTGTGGAGGCCATTGGAGTACTGAGAACTCATTGTCATGTTAATGAAACCAGTTTGAGATGATTTGAGCTTTGTGATATGGTGTATTATCCTGCTGGAAGTAGCCATCAGAAGATAGGTACACTGTAGTCATAAATGGATGGCCATGGTCAGCAACAATACTCAGGTAGGCCATGGCGTTTAAATGATGCTCAATTGCTACTAAGGGGCCCAAAGTGTGGAAAGAAAATATCCCCCACACCATTACAACATCATCCTGAACTGTTGATACAAGGCAGGATGGATCCATGTCTTCCTGTTGTTTATGCCAAATTCGGACCCTACCTTCTGAATGTTGCAGCTGAATTTGTGACTCATCAGACCAGGCAACGTTTTTCCAATCTTCTATTGTCCATTTTTGGTGAGCCTGTGTGTGCCCATTCTCCTGAGCATTTTCAGCGTTTGGCGGTAAATACCGCAGAACAGTATAGTGAATTGACAGTTTTGGGATCGCATTTGGTATTTAGGGAAAATGTGTGTGTACACCTATAAATACGGCATGCAATTTGGTTCTGTAAATGGAGCTCAGTGTCATCTGTTTGCAAATAATACCACAGATAACATAAATAGAATTATTGGGGGAGGAGTTTTGCGAGGTCTAATTTAGTTCATTCTAACTTCATAACCTTACAGGAGACATATAGTCAAAGCTTTTTTTGGCTGTTGTCCTATGGCTTACATGAGTGCAATTTACTCCTGTGACCCTTTTTCAGCTGACAGCGGGTTAAAGCCTGCTGTCAGCTGGCGTCCCAGAGCCAGTTCAGGCTCTGAAAAGATCCCAACTATACTGGGATCCACTCAGATACGTGGATCTGCAGCTGGCCCATCGGTTGCTGGCCCATCGGCTGCTGCCCCTTGCATAGCCCAACGCTCCAGTGAGTGCTGGAGGGGCAGAGCAGAGAGCTGCTGACTGACAGTTACTAGCTCTCTGCAACCTGAAGACTGAGAGCTGAGCAGTTAGTGGTCTTTTATCGCTCAGTTCTTGGTCTTCGAGCCGGCAGCGGAAAGATGCAACATCCGACCAATGCTGCATACACCTAGGTGAGTAGTAATTTTTTTTATATAGTGAAACCCAAACTTCTCTTTTAAAGCAGACTTTGCAGTTAAATGCAGTGCCAGCTTACATACTCTGGGCCCCTTCCCCTTAACAAATAACCTACTATTAGTAAGTGTAAAATGTATAATATTATTAAGTGTACAATGTATCTGTAAAGAAAAAAGTTACCTCACCACCATGTATTACCCATGGCGTCTAGGCAAGGATAACATAACACTCGATCTGGTTATTCCATAGGAATCTTCATGGAAAGATGTCATGCCGCGCAATGCAGTAAATGGAGGTAAGGTAAGTATAAATTGACTTCACGTTAAGGTTTAATGACTCCTAGCCTACTCTTATTCATCTAAAATGATCTTGAAGTATGTAAATTTACTTTGAGAAGAATCCCAAATGTTAACGTCCAAGAATTCTGTGACATGTATTCACTATGCCCTGTGAGTAGGTACTGCTGTCTCACACATTTCACAGGTCGTGCCTTCTGAATTATAGAGGTGCTGAGAGGAGGAGTTTCAGGAGACCAATTCCATACAAGATTCACGGTTTGCAGGCAGCAAGGTACCATGGGATATATAGTCCTTAGAGATTTAAAGTAAACAGCCAAAAAGGAGCTGCAAAGCATGCAGGGAATCCAGGAAGTTGTGAAGTGATGGACAGCACACAGACAGAACGCACAACATGGAATGAGAATTTTCAAGTAAGATTGTATTGGACTGTCAAATATAATTATTGTTTCTATTGTTATTACAATGCTAATGTTCTAAAATGAAAGTGTATGCTGTGATAAATGATAAACAAAATGGCTATTGTCACAGTTTAAAACAGTTTTTTAGAGTAAGGTGCACATGGAAGGGCCACGCACAGAGCAAACAAAACAAAACAAAATGTATTTCTCAGCACATTAAGCACCTATCCAAGAAAAAAAAAGCAAACATTAACAATTGAAATTAAGATATACAGTATGTGAAAGCTGCATTACCTCGTCAAGGCCCCTCCCTATAGTGCAGTCCTAATCAATGGGAATCACCATGTTGGTGCATATATAGTAATGGATAAATTCAAAATGCTTGAAATGCCATTCCTTCTTAAAGGTGCAGGGACACACCAGAAGCCAAGCACAGCACCATGGCAGCTGGAGGCTTTCAATGTGTTCCTGTACCAAGTCCAGCAAACTATACAAAATTGCTTTCTGGTGTAAGATACTGGAGATATACCAGAAGGTGTCTGGATATGAGATACAACTAAATATTAATAATGTAATGCTATCTATAATACCAGGGTCCGTAAAAACTATAAAGACATATCCTTCACCACATGATATCAGCAGCCAGATTAATAATAGCAAGTAATTGGCGGAAAACAAAAAGTCCCACAATAGCGGAATCGGTCTGTGAAATGAACGAAATACAACACATGGAAAAACAGATTAGGGAGGAGCGGTTTATAAAGAATCAAATGCCTAAAATATGGCATGAATTGGGATGAATTTCGGTTCTCATCAAGGAGCCCAATAAAATATCTATGAATAGGAAACTTCATACTAGGGTAGTGAATGAAGGAGGCAGGATTTTTTTTGAATAGGAGTAGAATGAATGTATGGGGAAGAGTGATAGAATAATGAAGCCCTGGGAAACTAACAAGGGAAAGGAATAAAGGGAACAGACCCCACTTTTTTAAATTAAGACCCTAAGTTAGGAAAACAGGATAATATGTATAGATATAAGATATATGAATGTTTATGTATATGTACTTTGTAAAAATTTTGTATAAACTTAATAAAAAGATATTGAAAACAAAATTGCTTTAAGCAATGCCTTAACAAAGATAGAGAAGAAATATTCCAATTAAGACACCTATTCCAGGTACAACTGACAAAGAGAAGGTATCCCTTCTTTTTGGAGGACCTTCTTCCAGTTCCTGTTGGGTCTCAAGACAGGAAGTGAAGTAAAATTTCTCCAAGGAAACCTAAACAATAAACAAACATGATGGGGGTTTTGTCTGTAGTTAAACTTTAAATAAAACCATGGTTTCACCTTAAAGTGGAACTTTACCCATAACAACTTGATAACAAATAATGTTCTTTAGCAAGGAACGTACATTCCGCATTGATAATTACACTACCAAAATTATTGTGTGGTGTAAACTGCCTCCAGCATTGCTCCTGCTTCTTCTTGCTGGAGGCTGCCAATTCTGCAAAAATCCAGAACGCCTGAACAGCAGTAAATCATAAGGCGGAACTAAACCCATCAATTTAACGGTTTCAAAAAACAGTTACATTACTGGAATGTCCTGAACCAAACTGTCAAACCTTTAAATGGTTGGTGTCAGTCTGGAGTCAGGCTCACGGGCCAGTACCTACAGCATCCACGGACAAGTGTAACGGGTATACAAGCAGGTCACCCTAGCTGATGACACAGGTCCACTTGAGGTGTGGGGTCTAAGTACTCACCAGTATTCACCAGAGCTCCTGATGGTGGAGATGGGTTTTGCTGTGTGTTAGTACCAGGTCGTGGTGCTAAGGATTGTCCTACCAGGAGGTGAGTGAGCCGGGTGTCAGGAAAGGGTTCACCCATTGGTGGCGCTGTTGGTCCCGTGGATCACAGTACCGGTGTTCACCAGCGGGTGTCTTCTTGCAGCCAGGATCTGTAATAAAGGATTTCACCTGCTGGTGGCACGTAAGATCCATGGGCCGTAGTACCAGTGTCCACCAGCAGGTGTTTTCCGGCAGTGTTGAGCTGACATTATCTCCTGTAATCAGGCGTCACCTGAGCCTGATTTCAGGAGATATGTATAAATACCCGGCAACTCACACTCTAGTTGCCTTGGTATCGTCCTTGTGCCCTGACCTGTGATCCTGTTATCTGAACCTGTGTCTACCTGTACCTGACCCCGAGCCTGTATCTGATCCTGATCCCAAGCTTATCCTGAACCTGTCCCTCCTGTTACCTTTTCCTCTACCCCGCAGCCTGATCCATCCATTCTCTCCCGGTCCTGTTTGTTCCCTGTCCCATCTGCTGATCTCCCGTTGATGACCCTGGCCTGGCTAACGTTAATGATTCTAGTATACCCCTTCTAGTACTCTAGCTTGTTTGTCTGTTGCTGTTTTTGGGTCACTGTCTTGCTGTTGGTTTATTGTATACAGTTTGGGATTTGGTGGTGTGTTTATTTATATTCACTTTCCTTAATAAATTATTATTCACTTACATGCATTTTGGTTCTCTCTTGCAATCCACACAGTCTGGTCACACCTGGTATATGACAGTATACCAAGGCCATCTCTGACCAGACGTGGCTGCATTGAGGAACCATCCTGGTTTTGTTAGTTTTGCTAAGATGGATTTCAATGAAATAGTTTACTATTCTCTGCTGGCGACAGAGGATAGTGAATATTGTTGCCACTCTTTAAAAGAGTTGACAGCTGCTGGAAACTATCCGATCGGCTCATTCCCTAGTGCACCAGGGCTATATGCTATTTAAGGATGTTCAGCCTTTAAAGTGGTTGTAAACCCACTTATGCAACTTGCACCTACAGGTAAGCCTAGATTAAAGCTTACCTGTAGGTGCAAGAAATATCTCCTAAACTTACACGTTTCAGGAGATATTTGCAAAAAATGACATGCACCAATGTCTATGGCGCATGCGACAATGGTGCATTCACAGGGTTAATCCCATTCACAAATCCGGATTTGACGGCTCCCGCGCGAATGCGCGGAGTGACGTTTTCGCCGCTCCGGCCAATCACAGTGCCGGAGTGGCGCTGTGATTGGCTGGAGCGGCGATACCCGGAAGTAACCTTCCGGGTATCTGTGGATCGATGACTGCGGCTGGAGGGGGAGACGAGGACAGCTTCGGGGGCCCCGATCTAAGGTAAGTGATGCATAATGAGCTAGTATGCTAGTCATACTAGCTCATTATGGCTTTGTCTTGCAGGTGGGTTTTTTATTTTTTTTATTTTCAGGGTTTACAACCACTTTTAATCCAGATATGTGTAGAGCCAGCCCTGTCCTGTATTCCCAAAGGCAGTGACTCCCCCTTTCAATTGTGGCCAAGTTGAATCTCTAGTATGGTTGTTAGAGCATGATCAAGCACGATCAAGCTTTTTTCATTGAACGTTATTCCTCTTGATCCCAGCAGGTGTTGTCTGATTGCATTTATTCAGTGCAATCCCTGGTTAGACAGGCTGTATGTGAATCAACGTTTGTTCAACTTCTGCTACAGGCATGGTCAGATCTTTTGCATTCAGTGGACCCTCAACAATCCAGCCCTGCCTTTAGACAACCGCCTTCCCAAGAGTCTTTCTCCCCATCACCCGTGGCAACCTCAGCTGCAGCCCAATATACGCTGCTTCCTACCAAATACCAGTACCCAGTCTCTACTCACTGCACCTATCCTGCCTTTAATCCACCTGCCTCTTCCCTTTCACCTGTAACAATCCCACAAAAACATCCTCCAGCCACTGCTCCCTTGTCTCTACCGCATTCCAGCCCTTCCTTTTGCCCAGTTGCATCCTTTTCTTACAGCCCTGCAGTTACTTACAAAGCTGTAGTGGTTAAGCCAATAAAGAAACAGAAGTTCTTTCCCACTCACATGATCCTGCCAGTAACCCAACCTGCCTCCACACCAGCTAATCTGCTTCAGCCTGCTTCTGCACTGTCCAACCTGCTCCAGCCTGCCTTCATGCCTGCTGACCAGTCTGATGACCCTGTGCCCATGTTCCAGCCTGAAGTTCCGCTGCCAGTGTTCCAGTCAAATGACCCTGTGTCCATGTTCGAGTCTGACGTTCCAGTGGCTGCTATCCAGTCCGATGTTTCAGTGCCTGCTACCCAGCCTGACAACCCAGTGCCTGTTGCCCAGTCTGATGTTCCAGTGCCTGCTGACCAGTCTGATGTGCCTGCCAGTCAACCTGTTGTGCCAGTGTCTGTTGTTCAGCCTGTTGTGCCAGCGCCTGTGCCTGCTGTCCAGTCTGACGCCCCAGTGCCTGCTGTCCAGTCTGACGCCCCAGTGCCTGCTGTCCAGTCTGACGCCCCAGTGCCTGCTGTCCAGTCTGACGTCCCAGTGCCTGCTGTCCAGTCTGACACCCCGGTGTCTATGTTCCAGCCTGAAGTTCCTGTGCCTGTATGCCAGCCTGAAGTTCCTATGCCTGTATGACAGCCTGAAGTTCCTGTGCCTGTATGCCAGCCTGAAGTTCCTGTGCCTGTATGCCAGCCTGAAGTTCCTGTGCCTGTATGCCAGCCTGAAGTTCCTGTGCCTGTATGCCAGCCTGAAGTTCCTGTGCCTGTATGCCAGCCTGAAGTTCCTGTGCCTGTATGCCAGCCTAAAGTTCCTGTGCCTGTGTTCTAGACTGGTGTCCCTATGCCCGTGTTCCAGCCTGAAGTCTCGGTCCCGGTGTGCCAGTCTGAAGATCCGGTGTGCCAGTCTGAAGATCCGGTGTGCCAGTCTGAAGATCCGGTGTGCCAGTCTGAAGATCCAGTCTCCCAGTCTGAAGATCCAGTGTCCCAGTCTGAAGATCCGGTGTCCCAGTCTGAAGATACGGTGCCTGTGTCCTCGCTTGAAGTACTGATGCCTGTATTCCAGACTGATGTTCCTGTCCCGGTGTCCCAGCCTGAAGTCCCGGTGTCCCAGCCTGAAGTCCCGGTGTCCCAGCCTGAAGATCCGGTGTCCCAGTCTGAAGATCCGGTGCCTGTATTCCTGACTGAAGTTTCGGTGCCCGTGTCTCAGCCTGAAGTTTCGGTGCCCGTGTCTCAGCCTGAAGTTTCGGTGCCCGTGTCTCAGCCTGAAGTTTCGGTGTCCGTGTCTCAGCCTGAAGTTTCGGTGTCCATGTCTCAGCCTGAAGTTTCGGTGCCCGTGTCTCAGCCTGAAGTTTCGGTGCCCGTGTCTCAGCCTGAAGTTTCGGTGCCCGTGTCTCAGCCTGAATTCTTGGTGCCCGTTACCCGGCCTCTTAAACTGGTGCCCGTTACCCGGCCTGTTAAACTGGTGCCCGTTACCTGGCCTGTTAAACTGGTGCCCGTTACCCGGCCTGTTAAACTGGTGCCCGTTACCCGGCCTGTTAAACCGGGGCCCGTTACTCTGCTTGCTGAGCCGGTGCCTGTCATCCAGCCTGCCATTACAGTGCTCGCTGCTCGGCCTGATGACCTGGAGTCCACTGCCCAGCTCGATGACCCGGTGTCCGCTGCCCAGCTCGATGACCCGGTGTCCGCTGCCCAGCTCGATGACCCGGAGTCCGCTGCCCAGCTCGATGACTCTGAGTCCGCTGCCCAGCTCGATGACTCTGAGTCCGCTGCCCAGCTCGATGACTCTGAGTCCGCTGCCCAGCTCGATGACTCGGAGTCCGCTGCCCAGCTCGATGACTCGGAGTCCGCTGCCCAGCTCGATGACTCGGAGTCCGCTGCCCAGCTCGATGACTCGGAGTCCGCTGCCCAGCTCGATGACTCGGAGTCCGCTGCCCAGCTCGATGACTCGGAGTCCGCTGCCCAGCTCGATGACTCGGAGTCCGCTGCCCAGCTCGATGACCCGGAGTCCGCTGCCCAGCTCGATGACCCGGAGTCCGCTGCCCAGCTCGATGACCCGGAGTCCGCTGCCCAGCTCGATGACCCGGAGTCCGCTGCCCAGCTCGATGACCCGGAGTCCGCTGCCCAGCTCGATGACCCGGAGTCCGCTGCCCAGCTCGATGACCCGGAGTCCGCTGCCCAGCTCGATGACCCGGAGTCCGCTGCCCAGCTCGATGACCCGGAGTCCGCTGCCCAGCTCGATGACCCGGAGTCCGCTGCCCAGCTCGATGTGCCTTCTGTCTGCCCTGATGTGCCTGATGTCCAGCCTGAAGTGCCGGATGACCAGCCTGAAGTACCTCATGACCAGCCTGAAGTACCTCATGACCAGCCTGAAGTACCTGTTACCCAGCCTGACGTACCACCATCCGTTGTTCTGTTTGATGCCATAGACTATGGACAATTACAATTAGTTGGAGCGTTCGGAGGCCACTCCTTTGAGGGGGGTACTGTCAGGAAAGGGTTCACCCATAGGTGGCGCTGTTGGTCCCGTGGATCGCAGTACCGGTGTCCACCAGCGGGTGTCTTCTTGCAGCCAGGATCTGTAATAAATTATTTCTCCTGCTGGTGGCACGGTCAGATCCATGGGCCGTAGTACCGGTATCTTCCGGTCAGATCCATGGGCCGTAGTACCGGTGTTTTCCGGCAATGTTAAGCCGACATTATCTCCTGCGATCAGGCGTCACCTGAGCTTGATTGCAGGAGATATGTATAAATACCCGGAAACTCACACTCTCTAGTTGCCTTGGTATCGTCCTTGTGCCCTGACCTGTGATCCTGTTATCTGAACCTGTGCCTACCTGTACCTGACCCCGAGCCTGTATCTGATCCCGATCCTGATCCCGAGCCTTTCCTGAACCTGTCCCTCCTGTTACCCTGTTACCTTTACCTCTACCCCGCAGCCTGATCCATACATCCTCTCCTATTCCTGTTTGTTCCCTGTCTCATCTGCTGATCTCAAGTTGATGACCCTGGCCTGGCTAACTTTAATGATTCTGGTATACCCCTTCTAGTGCTCTAGCTTGTTTGTCTGTTGCTGTTTTTGGGTCACTGTCTTGTTGTGGGTTTATTGTATACAGTTTGTGATTTGGTGGTGTGTTTATTTATATTCACTTTCCTTAACCACTTCCATACCGGGCCAACTCTGGCACTTCTCTCCTTCATGTAAAAATCATAATTTTTTTCCTAGAAAATTACTCAGAACCCCCAAACATTATATATATTTTTTTAGCAGACACCCTAGGGAATAAAGTGGCGGTTATTGCAACTTTTTATCCCGCACGGTATTTGCGCAATAATATTTTTAACAAAATTTTTGGGGAAAAAAACGGTTTTGTGAATTAAAAAATAACAAAACAGTAAAGTTAGCCCAATTTTTTTGTATAATTTGAAAGATAATGTTACGCCGAGTAAATAGATACCTAACTTGTCATGCTTTAAAATTGCGCACACTCATGGAATGGCGCCAAACTTCGGTACTTAAAAATCTCCATAGGCGACGCTCTAATTTTTTTTACAGGTTACCAGTTTAGAGTTACAGAGGAGGTCTAGTACTAGAATTGTTGCACGCGCTCTAACGCACGCGGCGATACCTCACATGTGTAGTTTGAACACCGTTTACATATGTGGGCGGGACTTACATGTGTGTTCGCTTCTGAGCGCGAGCTTCCGGGGAAAGGGGCGTTTAAAAAAAATGTTATTATTATTTTACTTAATTTATCATAACGTCGTGCCCGGGCCTCCGACGGTCATAGAGATGACCAGTGACCATCTGGTCACCGGAAATCTCGATGGTCCTCATCCGGCGCCGGCCGATAAATTCTCCGGGCCCCCGATGGCATGGGAGAGCCCGGAGAAGCACTGGATGGCGGTGGGAGGGGGGAGACGTCCCCTCCCATCGCCTATAAGAATGATCAAGCGGCGGAACTGCCGCTATGATCGTTTTAATGGTGCGCAGAAAAGAAGGATATCTGAATGATGCCAGTAGCTGCAGGCATCATTCAGATATCCCCCCTAAAGTCCAGGACGTCATATGACGTCCTACGGTAGGGAAGTGGTTAATAAATTATTATTCACTTACATGCGTTTTGGTTCTCTCTTTCCAGTAGTAGATATAGCAGGTAGGGATCAAGCAGAAGCGTAGTCAGTAAACAAGTCAAAGGTCAGTAACGAATGGTTGCAGGTTGAGATTAAGCAGAAGTGTAGTCGAGGAACAAGCCAAAGGTCAGTAGCGAAGATACGGATGGCAGCACCAGGAGAGACAAAAGCAAGATATTGGCTGGAGAGAGCACAATAATCTGGCAAACAGGAAGTGCAGAGAAATAGCTTAAATCAGGAAGTTCATGGGAGCATTCCAGGTGGGTCAGCAAGAAGAGTCATTGCCTGACACAGCAGAGGTTCTGGGTTCAAGTCCAGGCCCTGACAGCTGGTGTCATAACTGATCAGCACCATGGCAGTTGTAAATCAAACAGAAGCAGCTTCCTTGGCTGTAGAGGATAGGAGGGTTTAATGCTGCTTTAAGGCTGTCAGCAGATTGGCCTCTACATAACTCGACAGTGCCTAAAAATGAAGAGTAACTGAGCATGTGCAGAGTGGAGTGAGACAATGTGTTACTTGATTTTTTTTAATGTTTTGCATAGCTATACCTGTAAAAGAGGCCCACCTGAAGTGATCTAGCAGGATCACTTTAACCACTTCCCGACCTTATAACTTAGATATACGGTGGCAAACTGGCACAGCAACACCGTATGTATCTAGTACATGATTTACGGCAGCCCGCTTCCACTATGATTATACACAGTGGGAGCTGATCGGCGGGTACCATGAACTCGGTGTCCACTGGCACCCGCCGATCCTTCGGTACAGAGGAAGAACATCTGTCTGTCTATGAAACAAGGCAGATCGCCATTCTGTCAGTGCAGAGGGCATGGATCCTGTGTTCCTGCAAATAGAGACGTGGATCCATGCATTTCCCTAGTACAAGCACCTCCCCCACAGTAAGAAAACACCAGCTAGGCACATAGTTAACCCCTTGATCGCCCCTGATGTTAATACCTTCCCAGCCAGTGTCATTAGTACAGTCACAGTGCATATTTTTAGCACTGATCACTGTATTAGTGTCGCTGGTCCCCAAAAATTGGTCAAATCTTCTGGAGGGCAAGTGGTTAAGGAACATTTCTGATGGGATACTACTGTCCACAGGGGCTTTACCCCCAAGGAGACTTAGACTCATAACCGCCTACCACTCCATTTACTTTTTTTATTTTGTAGAAACACACCCAATAGTGTAACGATTGATGTCTACGTCACTGACAATGTTGTATGTTCCATGTATATGTACCAATTTATGTAACAATATTGACTTAATGACTTTACTGTTGTGGTCCATGTGGACCAGTTTCTCTGTTATAAATAAATAATAAAAAAAAAAGGAACATTTCTGGGGTTTATGTGACAAGACAAGTGCTTTTCACAATAACTGCCAGGTACAGCATACTGTAGCAAATCCAAACTCCTTTTTTTCGTTGTTTTCTATAGTACCACGACTTTTAATGGAGGGCCTGATCACTTGTTCCAGAGACTGACCAGTCTGACTTTGTCTACCCTTTCTCTTTTTATCCCCTATCTAGACATCTAAATTCCTGCACAGTCTATTATATTGCTACAGTTTATTATTATTACTATACAGGATTTATAAAGCACCAACAGTTTGCGCAGCGCTTTAGAACATGCGGGCAGACAGTACAGTTACAATACAATTCAATACAGGAGGAAACAGAGGGCCCTGCTCATTAGAGCTTACAATCTAGAAGTTTACATATTGAAACTATCAAAGTCTGGCTTGATAGGAATAATGGTGCCTTAATGACATAAATCTTTCCAGGAATCATGCCAAACTATCAAACTGTGCCAGCTTATAACCGGCATTGTCATTTTTTATGTACATTGCATTTCAATGTTTAGGTATCCTGCAGACACTCTGTTATATTTACTTTTAGCGATCAGAAATATAAAGCATAATTTAGATGCACTTTACACACAAACATGCTGCTGTTGTTCCGTTCGCTTCTGTACATTGAAACATAACATCACATGGCATTGTTTAAAGACTGTAATTCCCTGCTAGGAATATATATATATATGAGTTTAATTGCTATCCTTACAGTACAGTGAAATGATAAAGAACATTTTGTTTTATCACACGTAGCAATTCATCTTCGAAAACATGAACATCATCAGAGTTATATTGTCTGTGTTGAAGGGTTGGGTTGATTTTTCTAGGTAAGCTGAGGTGCATGTCAAAGAGTGACTCCAGGTAAACTTGACTTCTTCAAAGTCCTGATAGAGTGAAACATCAGTTGTAAGATTGGTTTGTCTTCTTTGTCTGTGTTTGTCAAATTAGTCAGAGTTAGATTTATCATTTTCTGATAGAGTCACCATCTATTGTACAGAGTCAAATATGGGCTTCGTTCATAAAGCAATACAATGTCTCATTTTGATTTATTGGCTTAAGCCAGCTGGAGACTATTGTCCAATGAGCAATTGTTTATATATTGTATGTCAGCTTATCATGCTTTATGATGGGCGAATGCATTTTATTTAATGCAATTATGCCCCAAAATGTATCCATTAACATCCTTTCGTGCTGTCAAAGGAGGTTATGTATTAATATTGAATAGAACACACACAGAATACAGAATAGAACACAGAATTGAACCCCCCCCCCTTCCTTTCCCTGACCTCCAAATATGATCCCTGGCATTCCAATGTTCTAAAAAATGTCAACCCTAGGTTAAAGTAAATGCATTCTGTCCCAATACATAAAAGAAAAGTCTGGTTATAAAAAGTCTATTTTCCAGTTGTTGATGACATAGATTTCTAGTATGCAAAAACACATGTAGAGATAAATCACAAATGCCCTAGGACAGACAAACAGGTTCAACCAAGTTTTACTTTTAGTCGGATGAGAATTCTTTGAATGTAATTTTGCATGTTGTATAATTTTAGCTTGAGGTTATTTGAAAATAACACAGTTACATAATCCTGCAAGGGCTTGCCGAGACTAGCTGTTGGATTAGAGATGATAATTCATGTCAAGCTTTATTTAAGTGATATCTCTAGAGAGAAGAATATGTTGCATGAAATATATAATTCAATAATATAACCTTTCTTCTTTAGTTTTAACGTTCAAACTTAAAGGACAAATGAAAGTTATTGGGAAATCATTACACGGTTGCTTTTTAATTACTAGTATATTACAGTACTAGTAAAGAAGTTCTAAAGATACAATTTATTTGTAATGGTAGTATTATTAATGAATATAAAATGCAGTTTGGGTATGATCTAAACATAGAGATTTGTAGACCTTCCACCCTTAATTATGCCTTTTTTGCATAAAAGTTCACAAAAATACACTTCACCCAGAAAAAAACTATAACCGCTCACCTCAAAAAAAAAAAAAAAAAAGCCCTGAATTACAAAAAACTTTAGAGCTTATAAGCTCACAGACAAACAATCCAAACAGGTGCTTCTGCACCTCTTTTTTTTTTTAACAGAGAGTTTTTGCTTCTGCACCTCTAGCTTCAAACATTAATATTCAAAAAAATTTGATTTGATATATTTTTACTGATAATTGTTATCCTGGCATGAGTCCAGCACGAACATTTGTGAATATGAATTTCCACCCATCGGCTATTATTAAAGTGCATCAAATGTAATCTGAAGTTGAAAACCGCTTTATTTGGTGTGGGGCAGTCATTTGTGTGTGTTGAGCCTTATAGCTCAACATAATTTATATAGCTTATGTTAGCTTGCAGTGCTCGGAAATTAGATCAAATAGTGTTCTTCATAGAGCTCAGAGTGCACAGAATATTTAATACACTAACTCTCCCTGATAAAAATTAACGTTAACCCATCCTAATATAAACATAACCCTAATACTAATTCTTCCTAATGAAAACTTAAAGGCATTGTAAACATTTCTACCTGCACTTTGTTTTTCACCGGCATAAGATATGCATTCATCATGTAGTTTCATGGTGTCATTTATTGGCCTGTGCACACAGATTTACTATAGTAAATCTTCCTTTGTCAGCAATTTCGGTTTATGCTCAAAACACGAAGCACAAACTGACACTTACCGGGAGGAAACCACATAATCCACAATCCTCAAATCCCTCTTTCTAGCACTGGTGCAGGTGCAGTAATTAGATCTGACACAGAGAGCACACTAAAAGATTATTTTTTTATTAAGTTAGCACTCCCAAACTTGTGATGCAACAATAAGCAAATGGTAACATATGCGCTGGACGCTATATGACCTAAGACAGGGAATGGTCTTGTCCCTTTGACAAATAGGGGTAAGCTAGGTGAATGAATATATGGAACAGGAAAGACTGCGCTTATAACTAGTATTAAATAAAAAAAAGGCAAGCAGTAATAATGAGATAAGCATGTACAAACGAGATAAATAAAATAAAAACTGTGCCAACTCTGTTTGCATACAAGACTCCGTGTCCTCCAGACGCGTTTTGTCATAGATGACGTTCTCAATGGGGGTCACCACGCTACCACTTAACAGCGCTTGATACGGAGAGGGTCTGTCTGGAGGACTAGTGCTGTCTGTGACGGATTGGGGCTAGTTGCAGCTTTACATGCCTGTTTCCTATGGGGATCTGATACGGAGTCGTCAGGAGCGTTCCTATACCAGTTTACAGATTGCTTGGAGACCCGGTATATTCTATCCAGGGACCAAAGGCCTAGGCTGGGTTAAAGCCATCTGTACACTACCCTTTGATCTGTGGCAAGGAGCCATTTTACATACTGGGGATTATTATCCAAAATAAGTCGTGTTTGCAAGTGGATTTTGGATTTCATTTCTATAATTTGTTGGACTTCAATTTTGGGACTATATTGAGACTTTTGAGGAGTCTTGTATGCAAACAGAGTTGGTGCAATGAATATATGGACATAGGGTAACTGATCAGCCATGGCACTGCAAACTGCAGCCACAACAAGTGAGTCCATCATTACAAGTTAAAGCAAACAAACAACACAGGGAATATAAATATACTAATACCAAGTTAAAACAATGAAAGCTTTTGAAAGTGTACAGTTAATTTAACTCTATATCCTTCCAATGTTAACCTAATCCTAGCACTTACTTCCCCCTCTCCTCCCCTCCCCAATGTAAACCTAACTCTAACAGAAACCCTCTGTAATGTAAATACAACGTATATGCTAAGGCAAGAAAAATAAAAAAGTATATTTAGTATGCTTTTTTTTTTATACTAAATATATGTATGTGCATTTCTTCATGTGTTGCCTTTTTCAAATCCTGCAGGTACAGAAAAACACCTGATGATCTGCCATAAATCCAGTACGTTTTTAACAATTGTAAGTGAGCTGACATTGCTTACTCTGTTGCACTGAAATCCCAAACTGTGTTATCAGCCCTGCCTAATGGACTGCAAAACAGCTCCTATGTAATGAAGATAATGATAAATTGTTATATAAAGTGCTTTGAAAAAGTATTCATACCACTTGAAACTTTCAACATTTTGTCATGTTTCAACCAAAAACGTAAAAGTATTTTACTGGGATTTTATGTGATAGGCCAACACAAAGTGGAACATAATTGTGAAGTGGAAGGAAAATGATAAATGGTTTTCATTTTTTTTTTACAAATCAATATCTGAAAAGCGTGGCATGCATTTGTATTCAGCCCCCTTTACTCTGATACCCCTAAATAAAATCTCATGGAACCAATCACCTTCAGAAGTCACCCTGTGTGTAATTTAATCTCAGTATAATCTCAGTATAAATACAGCTGTTCTGTGAAGCCCTCAGGGGTTTGTTAAAGAACCTTTGTGAACAAACAGCATCATGATGACCAAGGAACACACCAGACAGGTCAGGAATAAAGTTGTGGAGAAGTTTAAAGCAGTGTTAGGTTATAAAGAAATATCCCAAGCTTTGAACATCTTACGGAACACTGTTCGATCCATCATCCAAAAATAGAAAGAGTATGGCACAACTGCAAACCTACCAAGACATGGCCGTCCACCTAAACTGACAGGCCGGGCAAGGAGAGCAATAATCAGAGAAACAGCCAAGATGCCCATTGTAACTCTGGAGGAGCTGCAGAGATCCACAGCTCAGGTGGAAGAATCTGTCCACAGGACAACTATTAGTCGTGCCTCCACAAATCTGGCCTTTATGGAACAGTGGCAAGAAGAAAGCCATTGTTGAAAGAAAGCCATAAGAAGTCCCATTTGCAGTTTGGGGGGGACACAGCAAACATGTGGAAGAAGGTGCTCTGGTCAGATGAGACCAAAAACTTTTGGCCTAAAAGCAAATTGCTAACACTGCACATCACCCTGAACACACCATCCCCACCTTGAAACATAGTGGTGACATCATCATATTGTGTGGATGCTTTTCTTCAGCAGGGACAGGGAAGCTGGTCAGAGTTGATGGGAAGATGGATGGAGCCAAATACAGGGCAATCTTAAAACAAACCCTTTTAGAGTCTGCAAAAGATTTGAGACTGGGACGGAGGTTCACCTTCCAGCAGGACAGCGACCCTACACATACAGCCGGAGCTACAATGGAATGGTTTAGATCAAAGCATATTTATGTGTTAAACTGGCTCAGTCAAAGTCCAGACCTAAATCCAATTGAGATTCTGTGGCAAGAATTGAAAATTGCTGTTCACAGACGCTCTCTATCCAATCTGACAGAGCTTGAGGTATTTTGCAAAGAAGAATGGGCAAAAATTTCACTCTCTAGATGTGCAAAGCTGGTAGAGACATACCCAAAAAGACTTGCATCTGTAATTGCAGAGAAAGATGGTTCTACAGCAGGGATATGCAATTAGTGGACCTCCAGCTGTTGCAGAACTACAAGTCCCATGAGGCACAGCAAAACTCTGACAGCCACAAACATGTCACCTAGAGACAGAGGCATGGTGGGACTTGTAGTTTTGCAACAGCTGGAGGTCCGCTAATTGCATATCCCTGTTCTACAGAGTATTGACTCAGGGAGGCTGAATGCAAATGCACGCCACACTTTTCACATATTTATTTGTAAAACATTTTGAAAACCATTTATAATTTTTTTTCCACTTCATAATTATGTGCCACTTTGTGTTGGTCTATCACATAAAATCCCAATAAAATACATTTACGTTTTTGGTTGTAACATGACAAAATGTGGAACATGTCCAGGGGTATGAATACTTATTCAAGGCACTGTAGTCCAGAAAGTTGCTTGGACAGGGCTGACAGGGTTGCACTGTTTTCTTTTATGGTCAGTATGTATTTTTAGTGTTCATGAGAAATATCTACCAAGAAACACGGCCTAGAAATTCATAAATAGTGTCATAGACAGTCCTAAAATTGTGTCCTGCCTTCACACAAGGGTTGGTGCCTGCAACAGGTACATGGATTTGCCCCATTAGGGTATAGTGGGGGGAGTGTCCATACTGGTGAGTGTCCATACTTAGTGCATGTTAAGCTCCCACAGTGCACTGCTTCCTTGGTTGCTATGACATTGTTGGCTGCTAAGACTCCAGCAGCATCATAGCAACCAGTGATGCATCCCCTGCCCGATTTAGCTACTGGCTGGAAGATTCCCATCATTGACCTAATTAGACCATTGCCACACTTGGGTAATAATGTCAGCCAGCATCCCTTGCTCCTTTGGGTAATGACATTAGCCAACTGACAGCTGAATAGGGCCAGGGACATTCATGACAGCTTCCCAGCAAATGCATGCCCAACTCTGAGCACTGGTGTCTTTGTATACCAACTCAGAATTGGACTCAATTGCCACCAATTTCCTAATGTGTGTCACTGCCAAGGTGACAGATTCTCAAAGTGGTGCAATTACCTAAATCTATTGCCCATGTAGAAACTGTTACAAGGCTTTTTTGAACTAGGCACAGCCTGTTTTGAGAATCTAGCCATATCCAAACACTCTCCATCGCTTTCACCTTCACATTCTGTTGCAGAATCTCAAAATTGGATGAGGAGAAATACAACTCTTTTGGCAGATAAAACAGACCCCTTATATTTTATTTCAGCTGTATATTTAGCTGTATGTCTGGAGTTCAGCTTTAAAGAAAGTCTTTCTACAATTCTGGTTTGTGCTTCGGGGGGCCAAGATTTGTCCAGGCAGGCAGAAGTAACTGGAAATGAGCTAATTAGTGGTTCTATTGTTAAAATTAAAAGCTTTAGGTTAAAGTACATTAACTCTGATTCATCCAAGATTTGAGACTCACACAAATTACTGGCAAGTCAGAATAACGTTAATGGTCGTAATACAACAGCCATTATAACAAAGCCAGAGCTTAGTAAAAGTGAAAGCTCTATCACATACATTTTACATTTATGAATTATAAACTCTAGCTCTGACGCTATTAGTGACTCATCAATCCTCTACAAAGATCAGTTCATGTAAAGTAATCTGTGGCAAGAGAATTACTGGCTGCCATAGGTGGTCTCCACTTAATAAATTAGTAGTTGCATTTCTGCCACACTGACTGTACTTCAATACTTTCTGAACCATTCAGATCTCGGGTTCTTTCCCTCACTTCACTTTCTGCATGCTTGTTCCAGGTTAATGACACAAAATGTAATAAAATCAGAGCATCAGCATGTCTGCAAGGCCACCAGTATTTTCTGAAGGTAGTCAGCGGTGGTGCCCTTCAGAACTTCTCCTTAAAGGGTATCACTGCTCTGCTCATGCTGATTTCCTGCTTGATTAGAAGACATACTTTGTCAGTTCAAGTGCTGACTTACAAAAACTGAAGCAAAGAAAACAAACACCATAGCAGAAAATTTCCCACAGCCCAATCTGTTCCCTCTTAAGTGTATGTCTGGGTAATCAGGAGCACCCATAGGCAGACGAAACGCTTTGGGCAGTACTTGTTGTCGTGACATCACTTTTGCTTTCTGGAACAGCTTGCGTTCTACAACCAGTACCAAGAAGAGAGGGTTGATACTCCGTAGACTGTCTGAAAGGCAATTAATAAGTGCATATGCAAGAAGGTTATTGTTTAGGTACTTCCTGTTAGTGTGACAACTCCCTAACAATTTGCTCTTGTGTTGTTACCTTTTCACACAACCCCACACATAGTTCACCACTTTCACTATCAGGATGCGAGTACCTGTAGAAAGGAGATGGCTGAAAGAGGCTGGAGAAGATCAACAGAACCAAGAGGCAAAAAAATTGATACAAAGGTAGTTGTTTATGACGTATAGTACTTTACCAGACTAAGTGTCTTTCATTCAACCATTGCTTACTTGGCACTTAAACTCCCCTCCTGCCCAGACCAATTTTAAGCTTTCAGTGCTCTCACACTTTGAATGACAATTACTCAGTCATGTAATACTGTGCCCAAATACATTTTTTGTCCTTTTTTCATACAAATAGAGCTTTCTTTTGGTGGTATTTGATCACCTCTGGGTTTTTTCTATAAATGAAAAAACACTGAAATTTTTGTAAGAAAAACACATTTTTCTTTGTTTCTGTGATAAAATTTTGCAAATGATTAATTTTTCTGCATACATTTTGGCCACAATTTATACTGCTATATATCTCTGGTAAAAATAACCCAAATTTGTGGATATTATTTGGTCTGTGTGAAAGTTAAAGAGTATACAAGCTGTAATGCAAATCATAAAAAAATTGATCACACCTGATGGTACTGGTGGCCTATCTCATTTTTTGTAACCCAAACAAGCCAGGAAAGTACAAATACCCCCCAAATGACCCCTTTTTTGAAAGTAGACATTCCAAGGTATTTAGTAAGATGCATGGTGAGTTTTGTGTTGTAATTTTTTCCCACAATTCTTTGCAAAAATTAAGATTTTTTTTTTCCCACAAAATTGTCATTGTAATAGGTTTTTTCTCTCACATGGCATGTCTATACCACAAATGACACCCCAAAATACATTCTGCTACTCCTCCTGAGTATGCCAATACCACATGTGTGGGACTTTCTTTTTCGTACATCACGGGACACAGAGCGACATAGTCATTACTAATGGGTTATATAGATACCGTCAGGTGCTGGCACTGGCAACTTCCAAAACCGGAAGTACCCTCCCCTATATAAGCCCCTCCCATCCGGGAGCACCTCAGTTTTTTGCCAGTGTCTAAGGTGTTGGCCAAGAAGAAACATGTGTTTTTCACTGAGCTTGCGTACAGGTTCTTTTGGGCCTCAGTAAGCTATTCCGGATCCGACCAAAAAAGCTTCATAGCTAAACGGTCGGTACCCGGGCCTTGCAGAAAGAAGAGCAAGGTTTTGCCTGTAATGCTTCTCTTAGGAGAGCTGGACCCTGGGATCCAGAGCTCTGGTCATACCCACGACCAAGATGTTTTCTGTGCAGGGTGCTATACAGGTCCAGGGGAGTGGAATCCTTGGGAACCCGGTCCCTGAAGGTTTGATTACAATGCCTGCCGTGATAGGTGAAGTTTGGGCTTTTGTGGACCAAAACAAAGTCCTGCGGCGGGGAACAGGTAAGTGGGGGCCCCCAGGAACTTGGTTCTATTGGGGGACCCCCAAGCCTAATTTGTCTTTCTGTCTGTTACCTAATGGTATTCCCGCAAAATTCTGTGCATGCCTGTAACTACTAAAAAAATGTAATAATTTTTAATGGTGGTCAAGAAAAAAAAAAAAAAAAAATTTTTTTATATATATTTAATATATTAGACTGCGGTACCTGTGTTTGTCCACTAGAGGCCGCTGTGGAATGTTTTCTTGTCATGTGGACTAGCTTCTTCTCAGCAGAGCAAAGTCCAGGCAGATGGTGAGTTCTCTTATAGGAAACTGCTTCCTCTGCCATGTTGCAGTGTTTGTCCATCCCCCGGCCTGCGGCAAAGAGGGGCCCTGGCTCCTGTCCCTTGTTACCATATTTGAAATTAGCGCCGAAGGCGCACGTGCCCGCGCGCGTGCGCGTGCACGCGCCTCTATATATAGAGGTGAGCCGGGAAAGGGGGCGGAGCCTGGGGGATGACGCTCTGTGCGCGCCGCAGCGCTTCTGCGCATGTGCGGGCGTCCCAGCAATATTTCCTTGGTGCTTCTCACCAGGAAATTGATTTTTCTAGTAGCCATTTGTTCGGCTAAAAGAGTATCGGAATTAGCAGCTATGTCCTGTAAGGAGCCATATCTGGTTATCCATAAGGACAGAGTAGTGTTACGTCCTCATCCAGCCTTTCTTCCTAAGGTGGTATCGAGGTTTCATTTGAACCAAGATGTGGTTCTTCCTTCTTTTTTCCCCAAACCTACTTCGGTAGAGGAAAAGTTATTGCATTCTTTGGATGTAGTAGGAGCAGTTAAAGCTTATCTAAAAGCCACTGCTCAGATTCGCAGAACGGATACTTTGTTTATTCTGCCGGAAGGCCCCAGAAGGGGTCAGGCAGCGTCAAAATCTACTTTAGCCAAGTGGATTCGACAGGTCATAATACAAGCCTATGGCTTGAGAAATAGACCGCCTCCGTTCAAAGTTAGGGCGCACTCCACGAGAGCAGTTGGAACTTCATGGGCAGTGCATCACCAGGCCTCCCTGGCTCAAATCTGTAAGGCCGCAACATGGTCTTCAGTACACACGTTTACTAGGTTCTACCAGGTGGACGTTAGAAGTCAGGAGGATGTCGCCTTTGGGCGCAGTGTGTTGCAGGGCGCAAAAGATCCTCATGTCTGATAGCGCTCAGCTTATATATGGTGTATCCCCCCCTCATTTGGCATTGCTTTAGGACATCCCATTAGTAATGACTATGTCGCTCTGTGTCCCGTGATGTACGAAAAAGAAAATAGGATTTTTATAACAGCTTACCTGTAAAATCCTTTTCTTGGAGTACATCACGGGACACAGAGCTCCCACCCCTCTTTGGGGACACTTATTGCTTTGCTACAAAACTGAGGTGCTCCCGGATGGGAGGGGCTTATATAGGGGAGGGTACTTCCGGTTTTGGAAGTTGCCAGTGCCAGCACCTGACGGTATCTATATAACCCATTAGTAATGACTATGTCGCTCTGTGTCCCGTGATGTACTCCAAGAAAAGGATTTTACAGGTAAGCTGTTATAAAAATCCTATTTTTTTACAGCCTAGCCACATAGAGAGGACCAACGTGCAGGGAGCACCATCAGGTGTTCTAGGAGCATAAATTACACATCTAACTTGTTGACTACCTATAACACTTTTGAAGGCCCTGGATCACCAGGACAATGGAAATGCCCACAAAATGACCCCATTTTGGAAAGTTAACACCCCAACGTATAATCTATGAGGCATAATGAGTCTTTTGAACGGTTAATTTTTTTCCAGAAGTTTTTGGAACATGTGGAAAAAAATGAAAAGGCATTTTTTACACAAAGTTGTCCATTTATAAGATATTTCCAACACATAGCATGTACATAGCAAAAATGACAACCCAAAATACATTCTACTACTCCTCCTGAGTATGGTGATACCACATCTGTGAAACTTTTACACAGCCTGGCCCCATACAGAAGCCCAACATGCAAGAAACACCGTGAGGTGTTCTAGGGACACAGCATGCACATACCAAGAATTACACCCCAAAGATTACCTGTGGTTTTAGTAGCGCAGTTGTCCACAGGAGGATAGCACTGGTCCAGGCAATAGGCAGGGACTTGGTCAGCAAAAGCGAGCACAGTTGTCCAGGCAACAGGCAGGAATACTGTCCATAGTCAGTACAGGCAGCAGGCAGGGATACTGTCCATATACAGTCCAGGGTCAGTGCAGGCAGAGATTGTCAGCAGTGACAAAATATTGGTCCTGGTAGTAGAACACGGTCCATTTGGTGTGGTCAGTTCATGCGACAGGCAGAGGCATGATGGCAGAAGTCCTACAGGTAGCAGGCAGAAGTAGGGCCTCGTTCAGGACAGAATGGGGACAGGGGTAGAGGCTTCTCCCACCCAAATCTCGTTGAGGCCTCCAAGTCTCCAGACCCTAATTTAGGAATAAGAAAACAAAAAAAAATGTTTTCTTCATCCAGAAAAACTATTCTGGAGCCCCTCACATATGTGAGACCCCTGTGTTATAAATCCCACTAGTCCAGTAGCAGGGTACAAGATCAGTCCAAGAGGCAGGCAAAAAAGCATGGTC
Source organism: Rana muscosa (assembly GCA_029206835.1). NCBI lineage: Eukaryota > Metazoa > Chordata > Amphibia > Anura > Ranidae > Rana > Rana muscosa. The sequence goes on along the minus strand of CM055116.1, from coordinate 797,533,624 downwards.
AAACAGTCCAGGGTCAGTTTCAGATCAGGCAGAGGTGTGTACAGAATCTGTAGGCAGAAGCGTGGTCAAATAACAAGCCAGGGTCAGTTCCAGATCAAGCAGAGGTATGTACAGAATCAGTAAGCAGAAGCGTGGTCGAATAACAAGCCAGGTTCAGTTCCAGATCAGGCAGAGGTATGTACAGAATCGATAGGCAGAAACATGGTCAAATAACAAGCCAGGGTCAGTTACAGTGCAAGCAGAGGCATAAGGGGTGTGAAGGTAAATGGCAGGATGTGAGGGCTATGTTTACCATATTTCACTAATAATTTACTGAAGTATGGTAACGGCAGAAACAGTCACCTATGCAGAGGCCTGGTTGGGAAGGACATTGGGGACAATAATAAGTGGTGTCTCTTCTAACTCCTCCTCCGGAGCACACCCGGCATTTTTTCTGATGTTTTTGACCTGTTGGTCTGGGAGGGATTTTATTGGGAAAGTGGCATTCGGAGAGTCTGCTAATCACATCGGATCGAATGTTTTCTGGTGGGCCTTTCGGAAATATAAGAGCAGTGATGATTTCCTCCTGGTAGCCAAGGAAGGGTTGGGGGCTTTCAGTGGAGTTGCGATAGATTATAAAGGTGTTGTATATGGCCAAATGAAACAAATAAATTGATACTTTTTTATACCATTGATATGTTCGTCTTGTGGCAAGGTACGGTTCGAGCATTTGGTCGTTGAAGTCGACACCCCCCATGAACATATTGTATTCGTGGATACATGTTGGCTTTTGGATTGGGCCATTCCTCCTGGTGATCTCCACGAAGGTATTATTGTGGATCGAAGACAGCATGTAGACATCCCTTCTGTTCCTCCACTTTACAGACAGAATTTCCCCATTCTGCAAACTCACTGTCCCATTCGCTGTCCCATTCCCCATTCTTCTTAACTTCTTGTTGACAAGCCTTTGAGGAAAGCCCTTCCGGTTCTTTCTTACGCTGCCACATGCGGGAGTGTTCTTCCTGTGAGGGTTGCGGAACAGGGACAAACTCGTATAGAAGTTGTCTACATTCAAAGGGTAGCCTTTCTCCAGGAGTGGGTTTTTTGAGTTCCCAAACGACTTTCCCGCTTGATCCCATGTAGTCTGGGCAATTAGGAGGATGCAGCTGGGTGTCCTTCCCTTCGTATACCATGAAGGCATATGTATACCCCATGGCTCGGTCGCACAATTTATACAGCTTCACCCCATAGTGGGCCCTTTTGCTTGAAGCCCGGCCTGCCAGTAAAGTTGAGAAAGCTTATCATAATTTGGGTCATTTCGGGGAGGGCACTGGGTATTATCATTATAGTGTAGAAACCTCATAATCATTAGATATTTGGTTCTGGGCATTACTGAGGAAAAGATGGACATGTGGTGGATGGGGAGGGTTGACCAATATGAACGTAATTCATTTTTTTAGTTAGTCCCATACAGAATGTGAGGCCCAAAAAAATCTATAATAGGACGTTGGGTTACTTGCTATGAATTGTTGTGCATACAGGCTGCACTGGGTCACAATTGATGCTAGCATGTCCTCAATAAAAATTAAGTGGAAAAAATCTATCGGGGGGGGGGGGGAATTCTGTGTCCACCTGGACTCCAGGCTGGGCAGTGAAAGGGGAAATGTTAGCTTCTACTGAATTGGGAGGAAGCCACAAGGGGTTCTGAAGGGAATAGGGAAGACTGGCATGGGACCTAACCCTTTGGAACTGAGGTGACACCTCACTGGTACTTGGCCTTTCTTACCGAGGTACTGTGGTGCTGGTGGATGGCACTGACTCCTCACCAGAATGCCTTCGTCTGGCATGCGGACCATCATCCTCCTCTGAGGCTGTCAGTGTTCCACTGCTTAGGACAGGCTCTTAGTTAACCTCAGACTCTGAATCTGAATTTGAGGAGGAATCCGAAACAGAGAGCTCCCCGTTGCTCTCGTCGGCCGCAAGAATATTGTACGCCTCCTCAGCTGTAAATGATTTTCTAGACATTGTTGGTGGGCACTGATGACAAATTATTATTATTATAATTTTTATTTAGTTACTTATATAGCGCCATCAATTTACGCAGCACTTTACATATACATTGTACATTCACATCGGTCCCTACCCTCAAGGAGCTTACAGGCGAAGGTCCCTGTAACGAGTCCCCAGGAATGAAAGGGGTTAACGCCGTTTAGGATATTCCCACTCCGAACACGCATCAGCTACCGACACTCCACAGTCAGGCGAGCTCTTCCCATAGGGATAATCCTTTCAGACATACGAGACAACGCTCCGTGTGCTTTCCAGCTGGTCTGACAATCTTTAATGACAAACTCCCAGTTTTATACACACAGAGAGGAGGTTCTTACATTCTCCTCAGACAATACACCTTTGACCAGACCTAATTTACATGAGCTAATTAACTACAGCTGATGACTCAGACACATGACCTTTAGGCTAGCCTCACTGTCTCCCAATACACATCTGACATCTTAGCAGACACAGGTGGGGGCTGGATGTGGTGACATTAGCATCTAACAATATGTGTCCCAACATCATGAAGGAGTCACTTTTCAGTTAACCCGTTGGGTTCATAATCAAACAGTAAATAGTTCTTTACACATATCCTGGGGAATATTGTGGAAAAATATCACTGTCCCATTTTAAAGCAATCCAAGACATGTAAAGATAAATGGTTTTGTGGTCTGACTAAGGGTAGACACCCAATATAACGCACCTCATCCCAAATTTGTGACAAAATGTAGAAAAAGAAGTAAACGGGACTATAGCGGTGCTAGCGTTAGTATTTAGACAACAGTGGAAGACTCAATTCATTAGATTAAAAAAGGGGATTTATCCATTTATTGAACAGGTAGTACAGAATATTTAATAAAATTACATATGTGTATATATATAAGCGTTTTCACAAAATTTCAAAAATAGGGCATAGCTGATATGGTGGTTAGTTAGATGTTAAACCAAAGAGATCATACCTGGTCCCAACATGTTTCGCCCATCGGGGCTTCGTCAGGGGAAGTATGTCTCAAATGTGAGAGTACATTGAACATAGCTGTTAAAATAGACAACAAAAGGATTCATATTAACATATTGTAAATTGGTTTAAATAGAATTTAGAAGATCGATCTGTAAACAGGTCCACAGTTGGCAAAAAGAATAACGACTTACCATCATTAAAGCCCTAGATGAAATAAATGGGGGTGGAGACAAGAGAAACCTCTGCACGCTAATAGAGGAAGGAGAGGAATCTCCTCCTCGGTGTAAGACGTAGACGGAGCTCCGAGCATACAAACCCTCACAGTGACCGCTTAAGAGACCTAGCCAAAATAGATCAAAAGAATATATATAAATAGATAAATTAAATCAAATTAGAAAAAGAACCCCATTAGAGTGTAATAATTTAAATGAATATAATTAATATGTGAAAGCAATGTAAAGGTAATAAGGTAAAAATTATATATTATAGTGGTCAATAAATTTTGATCTAATTAGGGTTAATGGTCCAGTTAGCCCGATCATTTATGGGGCAGATTAAGTCACTATTAGGTTAAATATTCAGGTTATACTCACAATAAAATCAAAATTGGGAGAGAAAAAGAAGAAAATAGAACGGATGAGATGATGCCTGATTATCCACTGGATACAAAATATCCGATTAAGATGCATTCATAGGACATGAACCTTCAGAGAACTTTAGTCCAGTGAAGAGAAAGTTCCAGAAGATGAAATTATTCTAAAAGTCAAATATGTTGTATATTAATCAGTTATCCATAAAGGGACGTCTTGAGTAGAAACAGTAAGTGTATAATAAAAATAATCCATCATTAGGTATTGTCATAAATATGGAATTAGCATTGTGCGGTTTTTATGTTTTTTTCTCTATTTTTTCATATTATTTAAATTATGTATAGATAGAATAATAAAGGAATGATCACTCTGCATGTTAGACAAAAACAGATTGAAGAGCCAATGGCCCAAACCAAGCTGTTAGTGTTGAATGAGGTAATACATTGTCTTGTGTATTATTAAACATACAGCATAACAATGCTTTTCGTCTGAAAGTATGAAAAAAGGACATCTAATGAAGTAACAATCATAACAGTTTACAAAGCCCAAAGAATAAAGGGACTAGTAATATAACGGAGACAGTGTGTCAGATTCTCAGATAAGCAGCAGATGGTTACCTTAAAACAGAGTTGTGGATAAATGTCAGGCTGCCTCACCGAACCGCTCTGGTTGGTGTGCAGTCTGATAATGCCGGCTTTTGAGCGATCACCAACTCGGCCGGCGTCTGACGTCACCGGCGGAGTGCGGACGTGACAACGTTAGTGCGCATGCGCCCAGGGTCCCGAAGCTGTGCCAAAACTACAAGACCCAGAATACCTAGCGCCCAGGGGAGGGGACTTGGTCTCACGCACCAACGTCATTAGAAACATAGTTTCCAATGAGGCGGAGCGGGATCATGTTGTAATGTATCATAGTATGGTAAAGCTTGGTGAGAATAGTAAAAACCAAATTCGGGGATAATGGGAATGCAGAAGCTGCAACAGAACGTGTGAGTTGGGCAGACCCAGCGATTGCCGGATATGCCCTGGGTGTCCGTATGAGGGCTGTAAGGAGCCCAGAGATTTCATCACAATCAGGCACCCTGTGCATGTTCTCATTGCAGACCCTCAGAGACCAAGGGACCACGTATGATCTCTTTGGTTTAACATCTAACTAACCACCATATCAGCTATGCCCTATTTTTGAAATTTTGTGAAAACGCTTATATATATACATATGTAATTTTATTAAATATTCTGTACTACCTGTTCAATAAATGGATAAATCCCCTTTTTTAATCTAATGAATTGAGTCTTCCACTGTTGTCTAAATACTAACGCTAGCACCGCTACAATCCAAGACATATTCTTAATGTCCATTATTTTCTTGCTCACCCTGTGCCCAAAGTGACCCCTGTCACAGTCCCTAACTCACATTCATATACTAGGGCCAATTTAGACAGAGGCCAATTAACCTATCAGCATGTCTTTGGAGTGTGGGAGGAAACCGGAGTACCTGGAGGAAACCCGCACATGGAGAACATGCAAACTCCAGGTAGGTAGTGTCGTGGTTGGGATTCGAACCAGCGACCCTTTTACAGCTAGGCGAGAGTGCTACCCACTACACCACTGTGCCGCACTGATGACACATGCCACTGATTACACGTGACACTGATGACAGATGGCACTAATTACACGTGACACTGATGACAGATGGCACTGATGACACGTGACACTGATGAAAGATGGCACTGATGACACATGACACTGAAAGATGGCACTAATGACATGTGACACTGATGACAGATGGCACTGATGACACGTGATACTGATGTGGCACTGATGCATTCTATGCATTAAGATAAAAAAACCTTCTGTGTGCAGCAGCCCCCCCTAATGCCTGAACCCCATCTCAATCCAGCGATGTGCATGAGTGCCTCGGCCATCAGGGACTCTCCCTCCTGATTGGCTGAGACACAGCAGCGGCGTCAATGGCTCCCACTGTTGTCAATCAAAGTCGGTTAGCCAATGAGGAGAGATGTGGCAGGGCCGAACTGCGGCTTCCATGTCTGAAAGGACACAAAGAGCTGCGGCTTAGCTCGGTGCCCCTATAGCAAGCCGCTTGCCGTGGGGGCACCCGACAGGGGGGAGGGACCAGGAGCACCGGCGAGGGACCCGAGAAGAGGAGGATCTGGGCTGCTCTGTGCAAAACCATTACACAGAGCAGGTAAGTATAACATGTTTGTTATTTTTAAAGAAAAGAAAAAAAGAGACTTTAAGCTTTACATGTATTTTAACTTTCAGTTCTCACTGAAGGTTACCATTAAGCAAAAATGTAGCTGGTATGGATAAAACCATTTATACGCTTTAGAAATTATTGTATTATACAAATGATAATACTGTTATTTAAAAGGCTTTTTTACTTGATTATTACAGTAAACAGATTGTTGTTTTCACACTATCACACATTTGAACATTTTATGAGTTTTATTTTAATAAGGTTGATGAAGGTCATTCTAACTGCAAAAAAAAAATGTTTTATATAATTTTCACTTAAATGTCACGTAGCATTCAAATTATTCTGAATTGGCTTTTTATTATTTTTATATAAACTGAATAAGTCAATATTGTTTTAAGTTTTTCTCACTGTCGGTGACCTCTTTGGTGACTTTGCTTTCTGTTCCTGTGACAGTTGGTGACATGAAATGAGGGGAGTGGTTGTCATCAGAATAGGAAGGCACAGACATTAGTAATGCCCTGGAAGATGGTCCAACCCTTCCTCATTGTACTGAAATAGAAGTGTTTTGATGCTATCTGTGTCCTCAGTGCAGAGAGATCCTATCGTTTCTTGTCCTGAAAAGTTAGGGAAAATCTCTCCAATGGGGTCATAAGTGACAGAAAAAAAACTGACGGATTCTACCTTTTTTTCAATTTCTCCAACACTAAAAAAAAAATAACGTTAAAATAAAAAGAAAAAAAAACTAAACTAGAAACCAAAGTGGAAACTTTACGTTTAGTGAATGACAGTGACACCAATTACAGCAGGTAAAGATTTTTTGAAAAGCATGTCTTCAACCCCACCATTGTTATTATAGCTGCAATTAAAAGATGCCTGTCAGTTACAGAAATCTTGATCTGTTTAAAAAAGAATTAAGAATTAATAAATAAAATGTGTTGTGTACCAATTCTGTGTTCATTTTATTTAAGCTGTTCATTTAAATTTAAGTATTTAAATATTTGTGCCATTGTCACCTATCTGTCAAAATACCTAATGTAATTATGCTACTTAAAGCTGAACTCCTGGCAGATATAAAATAAAAAGTAGTTAAATATGTTGTGTAGCGCACTCACCCCCTTCACCTGCCCTTCGCTCCCCACAGGTAGAGAGGGCACACCACGCCACAAGCCCGTACCCTCCTGTGTAAAGAGGTTGAGCGGTGTTGTTGATGGGTCTTCCACAGCCAGAAACCAGAATCCTCCAGAGAATGGTTCTCACCTCTATAATTGACAGCGATAAGTCCTTGTTCCCCCTAGTGACTTGAATGTCCACACCAGCTGCAACTCCAACGTAGAGTTTATTTCTCGTAAATAACAGTCTCTGATAAGTAAAGGTTGGAGCAAGAAGACAGGACAGCATAAGGTGTGGGAGAGGTCCAGGCACAAACGTAATCACTTCACTGCTTGGCTTCTTAAGCAGGCTCAGCCCAGATGGATAGTCTCCCTAGGTAGGGACTAGCAGCCAAATGGTACGCTAACTTAACCGCACAGTCTCTGCCACAGACTTGGTGAACTTGGTCTCTGCCACAGACCTGGTGAACTTGGTCTCTGCCACAGACCTGGTGAACTTGGTGTTTCAAAGCTGGACCTTTTTGTAAGGAGAAGACATCCCTCCAGAGAGTTACTGGGACACTTCCTTCACCGTGACTTTTCACCGGTCCCTCGGAACAGTTCCTCCCCCGGCCTCCTCATCTAAGATACGGGTCTCCTCGCAAGGCGGCACCCTGGGATTCCTCGATCCTTGATGGGCCCCAGCCGAAGGTGCTGGGCCCAAGGACTTTGCTGCTGGGCCTAGGGCTAAAGGTGCCTGGGACTGATTCACCGACCTCCGCCCCTGGGCCAAAGGTGCCCAGGGCGGACAGGAACACACTCCCTGGGGTAGGACCCCCGACCACGACAGAACGGACAGAACCCCGAACAGGCAGCGTCTTCCCCTTTTATATCCTCCCCCAGCATGCACAGCAGGCCCGCCACACCCACTGTTCGGCTGCTGAGAGGGGACACACAAGGCACAGCACTGTATCAGCGGTTCAACCCTGGCCTACCATGGCAGCACTACCTGCAGGCCACAGGGAACTATACACCGACACTCTCCCTGCGGACAAAAATGGTTGATAGAATCCTGACAATTGGGGTGTTTGAGAATAACTACCACTCAAACACTTCCCCTAAATTTAGGACCCCGCTACAGTTGTATTTATTAAAAATCATTGTACGTATTTTTAAATACAACCATTATAAATATCTGAACTTGACTTGATTACAGCCACTTGAAATCCCCTTGGCAGCAAAGCTCAGCCTGGAATTGTGAGGGTGATAACTTAGGACCAATAATTTGTGCTGTATCCACATGTGCTGACAAGAAACATACTGGCAGAAGGAAACCGCAGGGAAATGACCTCATCAGCATGTTGCTGCCCTGGATTGAGAGTAGAGAGGTAACCGAGCTGATTGAGCTGTCCGGCAGGGCTTTGTAAATATCATGACTGGATAGACAGAAATACAAATCCTTTGTCAGGTAACATAGCTCCCAAATATATATTTCAAATGTGTATTTAGCTGTTTGCCTGGAGTTTCACTTTAACCACTTCCCGACCGCGCCATGTACAAAAGACGTCCACAGCGCGGTCGAGTTATCCTGAGTGGACGTCCCAGGGACGTCCTCACAGAATCTTGCTCCCGCGCGCCCCCAGGGGTGCGCTCCAGGATATGTCCGTGACCGCCGGGTCCGGAAGACCCGGCGCATCACGGATCACGGTAGATGGCCGCTAATCGCGGCCGTTTACCACGTGATCGCTCCGTCAAATGACGGAGCGATCACTTGTAAACAGACCGGCGTTATTTGATGACGCCGGTTCCTCCCTCCCCTCTCTGTACCGATCGGTACAGTGTGAGAGGAGAGGGGAGGGAGCGGATCATGTCCGCTCCCTCCCCCATGTCAGCTGTGGGCTGGATCTGTGACAATTGCAGTCACAGATCCAGCAATCCATCCATCCCTGCTCAGCCATCCCTGTGCAATACTCTGCCAATACTCTGCAATACACCCTGTGCAATACTCTGCAATACACCCTGTGCAATACTCTGCAATACACCCTGTGCAATACTCTGCAATACACCCTGTGCAATACTCTGCAATACCCTGTGCAATACTCTGCAATACCCTGTGCAATACTCTGCAATACACCCTGCCAATACTCTGCAATACCCTGTGCAATACTCTGCAATACCCTGTGCAATACTCTGCAATACACCCTGCCAATACTCTGCAATACACCCTGTGCAATACTCTGCAATACACCCTGTGCAATACTCTGCAATACACCCTGTGCAATACTCTGCAATACACCCTGTGCAATACCCTGCCCATACTCTGCAATACCCTGTGCAATACCCTGCCCATACTGTGCAATACCCTGCCCATACCCTGCCATACTCCGCAATACTCCACAATACCCAGCAATACTCCACAATACCCGGCAATACTCCACAATACCCAGCAATACTCCACAATACCCAGCAATACTCCACAATACCCGGCAATACTCCACAATACCCAGCAATACTCCACAATACCCGGCAATACTCCACAATACCCGGCAATACTCCACAATACCCGGCAATACTCCACAATACCCGGCAATACTCCACAATACCCGGCAATACTCCACAATACCCAGCAATACTCCACAATACCCTGCAATACTCCACAATACCCTGCAATACTCCACAATACCCTGCAATACTCCACAATACCCTGCAATACTCCACAATACCCTGCAATACTCCACAATACCCTGCAATACTCCACAATACCCCGCAATACTCGTCAATACCCGGCAATACTCGTCAATACTCCTCAATACCCGGCAATACTCCTCAATACCCGGCAATACTCTGCAATAACCACTTCCCGCCCGCCCGCCGGCCGTCATATGACGTCCTTGAGTTTGTGCGGAGATATCTGAATGATGGGAGCAGCTACAGGCATCATTCAGATATTCGCTTTTTCAGCTGGCGATTCCCTACACCATAAGAACAATCATAGCGGCTGTTCCACCGCTTGATCGCTCTTACGGAAGGTGAGAGGGGATGCCCCCCCCTCCCGCTGCCCTCCGGTGCTTCTACCGACTCACCGCTACGATCAAAGCCAAGATTGTTTTTTTTTTTGTTTTTTTTTAGGCTTCCCAGCCTAGAGGTGAGATGTGGGGTCTTATTGACACCCCCCCCCATATCTCACTGTAAAGAGGACCTGTCATGCCATATTCCTATTACAAGGGATGTTTACATTCCTTGTAATAGGAATAAAAGTGCTAAAAAAAAAAATTTGGGGCGGAAAAACATGTCAAACTAAAATAAATAAAGTAAAATGAACAATAAAATATATATATATTTTTTAAAGCGCCCCTGCCCCCGCGAGCTCGCATGCAGAAGTGAACGCATACGTAAGCCCCGCCCACATATGAAAACGGTGTTCAAGCCACACATGTGAGGTATCGTTGCGAACGTTAGAGCGAGAGCAATAATTTTGGCCCTAGACCTCCTCTGTAACTCAAAACATATAACCAGTAAAAATATTTAAAGCATTGCCTATGGGGATTTTTAAGTAGCGAAGTTTGGCGCCATTCCACGAGCGTGTGCAATTTTGAAGGGTGACATGTTAGGTATCTATTTACTCGGCGTAACTTCATCTTTCACATTATGCAAAAACACTGGGCTAACTTTACTGTTTTTTTTTTCTTTTAGGCACAAAACAGTTTTTTTCCGTAAAAAACGCGTTAGAAAAATTTCTGCGCAAATACCGTGCAAGATAAAAAGTTGCAATGACCACCATTATATTCTTTAAGGTCTTTGCTAAAAAAACATATATAATGTTTTGGGGTTCTATGTAATTTTATAGCAAATAAATGATGATTTTTACATGTAGGAGAGAAATGTCAGAATTGGCCTGGGTGCTCCAGAACGCCTGAAGGTGCTCCCTGCATGTTGGGCCTCTGTATGTGGCCACGCTGTGTAAAAGTCTCACACATGTGGTATCGCCATACTCGGGAGGAATAGCAGAATGTGTTTTGGGGTGTAATTTGTGGTATGCATATGCTGTGTGTGAGAAATAACCTGCTAATATGACAATTTTGTGGAAAAAAAAAAAAAGAAAAAAAAATCTTGATTTTTGCAAAGAATTGTGGGAAAAAATGACAACTTCAAAAAACTCACAATGACTCTTTCTAAATACCTTGGAATGTCTTCTTTCCAAAAAGGGGTCATTTGGGGGGTATTTGTACTTTTCTGGCATGTTAGGGTCTCAAGAATTGAGATAGGCCGTCAGTACTTCAGGTGTGATCAATTTTCAGATATTGGCACCATAGCTTGTGGACTCTATAACTTTCACAAAGACCAAAAAATATCCACCAATTTGTACTTATTTTTACCAAAGATATGTAGCAGTATAAATTTTGGCCAAAATGTATGAAGAAAAAATACTAATTTGCAAAATTTTATAACGGAAACAAAGAAAAATTCATTTTTTTACAAAATTTTCAGTCTTTTTTCTCTTATAGCGCAAAAAATAAAAAACCCAACAGTGATTAAATACCACCAAAAGAAAGCTCTATTTGTGTGAAAAAAAGGACAAAAATTTCATATGGGTACAGTGTTGTATGACTGAGTAATTGTCATTCAAAATGTGAGAGCACCGAAAGCTGAAAATTCGCCTGGTTAGGAAGGGGGTTTAAGTGCCCAGTTGTCAAGTGGTTAAACCAGAATTAAACCCATCCATTTCAATATCAGTTTCCCCAAATAGTTACATCCAAGGCATGCCATGAATGATAACTTTCAGTGTTCCTTGTGCTCTCAATCAAATTCTCAAGCCTTACTACTGCTGGTTATTTGAACACTACCCATAATAGTGTTGAGGAGGGAGTGTAGCCATGAAGAGAGAGAAAGTATGTTATTCATAGGATCACCTTGTGAAAATAAAGAATCAAAAAAAAATCAGCTAACACATGAAAAGGGTCTTGATTGGTTGTAGGTTCATGCATTGTTTTATATCATGTATATCATTTATTTCTTATATAATTTATATAAGAAAACTCATTTATTCAGGGAAGCCTATCCCACACCCACCTAACTACTGTCCCCGAGCCACCCCCATCAAATCATTCCCCACAGCTATTACCTTTTGTACCACCACCCCCTCCCTTTAGAATGTAAGCTCTATGAGCAGGGCCCTCCTGTACCTTCTGTATTGAACTGTACTGTAATTGTGCTGTCCCCCCTCTACATTGTAAAGTGCTGCATAAACTGTTGGCGCTATATAAATCCTGTATAATAATAATAATAATGTAATATAGTGCTACCCCCTGAAGGAGCTGCTTGGTAATGTGTGTTCCTTGTTCTGCGCCAAGAACACCCTCAGCCCCTCTGACACCTGGTTTAATGAAAGTTACTGCAAGTACTTATAAGAACATGAGTATAGATACCTTTAACTCATCTGTGAATTAGCACCAAGAAATAGACACAAGACTATTTCTTGTGTCTATTGTGAAATGAACTCAATGTATTGGTACAGGTTAGAATAAATGGTGGTTTGAGCACAAATGAACACACAGAAGGTAGGCTCAGAAACCGTCCACTAGACAGTATAACACCGTATAACACTATGCCAATGTAACTTGGAACTTTACCACTAGACTGAGATTAGCTCATACTTCAGCAATAAACAGTAAGCATTAACTACAATGGGAATAATAATACTATAACTAGTTTAGAGTGCACTCTAGGAGAATGGCTAGGATATGGTGCAATGTCCCCTGAGTGGTACCTCTTGGCATAAGTAATAGGTGAAGGCCTCTGTGTAGCAGCTCTAAAGGGGCAATTTTTAGTCTTAGCTTTTCAGCGGGCTAGTGTTGGGGCCCAGTTGTACTGCTGGTGCACATAAAGGCCCATACACACGATTACACTTTTTGACAACAAACCTCCGACGGACCAGTTTTTGCGAAAAATCCGACCGTGTTTACGCTCCATCGGACAAACTTTTTTGCTTTTTCATAAGACAAATGTTCGCTGTGAGAACAGACAAACTTTCTGGCAACAAATGTCCGATGGAGCAAATCCTATCGTGTGTTTACAAGTCCATCGGACTAAAGTCCAAAGTACAAACACGCATGCTCAGAACCAATGCTAAAGATCAGCCAACAATAGCAGAAGTTGCCCACAGGGTGGCGGTAAAGAGCTGAAAAACCACGTGATCTGGTGAAAGTTTGCTGAAAATCCTGCCGTGTGTATGCATATAAAGTTCACGGGCAACCCCCCTCTGAGCAGAATCCACGGAAAAGTCAGTTGGAAGTCCATTTGTGTGTATGAGGCTTAAGAATCAACCCAGTCAAGCCTGCAGATAGCAAAAAGGCTACTAGATAGCTGTATGGTCAGATTCCAAAGGGCTCAGACTCTCTAACAGCAGATACTAAACACCCACAGCAGCAGCTTACAGGTCCCAGCGATATTGAAGCTCACTATTCGGTCGCACACAGCGATTAATCCATTCCATTCTCTACACTCAGTGGACTCTGGCTGTCAGCACATCTTGAATCAGGGCTCCTGTTCCTGCTCAACGGCCATTATGCAGCAGTGCTGGTGCACACTGAAAAGTGGTGTGCACTATCTGAACTCCCTGGCAAAAAGGAAGCTCTGTCCTGTACGTCTTGAGAAAATGCTGCTCCTTCCCCTTCTCCTGGCAATCTCCCTATGGGAAGTGGAAGTGCAGTTCAAAAGCTCTTGATTACAAGACATGTGCACACTGAAATATTTTGTTTCGGAATTTCGGTTTTGTACGAAAAATACATTTATTTAGTTACTCCCGAAATTCGTTTATATTTGTTTTGTTTCGTTAAAAAATGCATTTGTTTGAAAATCCGAATTAATTAAGGTCTAATCTGTCAATTGAAGGCTTATGGTGTCTGTCGGATGTTCTAAAGTGTACGACGCAGTGATCGTACATTTCCGGTCGAATGCTCCGCCCACAAGCTATAGTAGAATTCTAATGTTGTTTGACCAGTAATAATTATAATTATTAATTATTATTACTAGTCAAACAACATTAGAATTCTTCTATAGCCTAGGGGCGGAGCATTTGACCGTAAATGTCCACTTGCGGCAATCGTATGTTTTTAGCTGCTTCGTCAAATCTTCATGTCTTTATAATGTCAAATCTTTTCTCTCTATGTCGAATAAGAGTTAGGTTAGGCACATTCAACCGCAGGTTCAAAAGACACAGATCGCTATTGTCACTGTCATGTCGAATCTTCTATCTATCTATGTCGAACTGTTGTCGCAACGATACGAAAATATAATGAATTGTTTCTCCCACTCTCCATTGTTAGCCAAGGACCTGACTACAATAATAAACCTATTTATGGATGTATTTGATGAATACCCCTGCCGTTGCAAACAATTAGTCCATGCTATTGCTTCCAATTTATTATTACCTTGCTGCTTTTGTCTGGAAATATTGATTAGATTGTCCTAACTTTTTTTTAATGTAACTTACACATTTGTTTTTGCTAGGGACAATTAATTTAGTTTAATTTAATTTAATTTTAAAAATCAGCTTTATGTACGTATTTTTAATGCACTTTAAAATGTGTGCTAATGCAAAAAAAAATTTTTTTTCCTCAAATTATTCATTTTATAATATGCCACATTAAACAACAGGCTATTTTGCAATCAATAGCCTTTTTCAATGTTTAATCTTATGACTTGCTGTGTCCTGCCATTTATTGGATGGTGATCTGCTGACTATAATAAATACCTAGGATCATGGAAAATACATTATTGAATTTGTGGCCCCTGGCCAGATTCACATTACAATTATCCTCTGTGGGTTTTAATTACCTTTGTATACTTAGTGCATAGACGAGGACATATGTTTGCTGAATTATGCTCTGTGTCTAAGTAAAGAATTTGTACATGGTGTATTGTATGCTCCTACTCTGTATATTTGTACTAATACATATGTATACATGATTGTTTTTGTCTCTGGATATGTTTCTGTCTTAAGAGCCAGATGTATTCCAAATATGGCAGCTCACAACAGCCTTAAATGCATATTTATAAATGCAAATATCCAAAGAAGTTATGGGCTGCGCACATGATAGTAAACTGCAGCCATATGCTTAAAGGACTATTTAACAAAATGAAATAAATAAGATATAATTTACTCTTTAAAGAAGAACTCCATTACTCCAATGTGTTTGTATCTAATATGGTTGCATATTTAGGAAGTCCCGTTGGAAGGCATGATAGGCGTCTCTCTATAGGAATTAATGGACATTTTCAATGCCCATGAACAGAAAAAGCTGCCCAGTTAGAAGACTTTGCAGCGCTGGCTGTGCAGCTTCCAAGTGGCTGCACAAGGAAAGTCTGGCAGGAGCATTAATAGGTAAGTATAAGACTTTTGGGGGGAGCAGGGGGGTGGTTCAATTAGGATATACCTATACCAAAATTACAATTATCTTTCAAATCGTTGAGCAAGGAGAAAGATTAAAGTGGATGTAAACCCGTTTCATGAAATTTGAGCTGGGCACATATATCTGCAGTGTTTTTTTATCTCTCTTCAAAGCACGAAGTCCTGTGGCTTTCTCCTGCTCTGTTCTTCTGTTATCAGCATGATAACTTCTGACAAGTTTTCTGGCACATGTGATAAAACCAGCCTGAAATTTGTGTCAGCCCGGTTTCTATAGATTAGCAGACAGCTGGTAAATTCACAGCACAAGCCTCTGCCTATGTGGAGGGGGGTGTATGCCTTTCCTCCAATTAACTGTCTCACGGTGTATGGCAAGACTTCCCTCCCCCTGCTGGAACAGGAAGAGAAAATTCTAATACGATTTGCACTTTCTAAACAGTATATAAAGCTGAAGACAGCAGATATACATGTAAAACTTATATAGGGAGATTTGTTTCATCTCTGTGTATCATCTGAGGCTGTTCACTTCACTGGGTATATGTGAGGGCTTACATCCACTTTAAAAAAAATTGTAAGCTCTGGTTTCCAGTATCCAACCACTGGATGAACCAGGAAAGACCTAGGAAATTCTTTTGGGGAACATGCATATTCAATTTGGTGGAACGTGCAAATTTACGTCTACATCATCCTGGCGTCTGCTTATCTAATAAGAAAATGCTAGCGATTGGCTGTGCTAGAGTATTGACTCGCGTGCCAATATAGACCAGAGGATGTCCAGCTAGGTCAATAGGTCGCTATAAGAAAACACTTGCCTGGACTTTGGAAAGATGATCTTATATCTTTAGGCACTTTGAAATGCAACAGCAGTTATTCATGATCATTTTTGGCACTGAAAATATAACTATTTGCAAATCATCTTCTTTTTCATTATAAAGAAAGCAGATAAAAGTGTCAATAGATTTTTAAAGTAGAACTATAGGCAAAACCTTTTTTTCTTTATGGATAGAGTAAGAGGAAGTTAAAACCCCTGTTGTTTTTTTGCCATCTGTGGAACTTCTGTGGAGCTTTTTATCCCATAGCCAAAACAAAACGTGAGACAAAATCCCTCCAAAGTGAGGGAATCCCTGGTTGTCACCTAGGTTACCAAAACTAGTGTCCCCAAATTGGAAGATTTCTCCTCCATTACTGTTCTGAGGACAACCCAGAATATAAGATTTTCTTTTACTTTCAGTGATAATAGTAAACATAACAAATAGAGAGGGTGAATTTTCCTAACAGGGGCACGAACAGCAATAAAACATGACAGGTTGTCTAATCCCTCTTCATTTTTTTCAAAACTAAAATAAAAAAAGATTTGCCTTTAGTTTTATACTTTAAAGCCCAACTCTAGGCAAAAATGAAATTTAAATAGGCTTAAAGTGGTTGCAAAGTTAAAGAACAATTACAGCCAGCTACTCTGTTCTAATAAACTCTCCGACACTGCGCTATTCCTCTGATCTAAGGGCTACAGAGGGAGGGGCCAAGATCCCCTCTGATGTCAGCTGGGTAGGTCATGTGACTGCTGTGACCGGCCTGAAGAGATCAAAGATAAGGTATTTGCAGGCTTAATTTTACAAAAACATTTACACATGTAGGAGAGATTACTACAACAGAGGAGCTGGCTGTAATTGCTCTTTACTTTTACTGCCAGCTACTAATAGCAGCAGGAGGTGGGGGGAGGGGCTGATAGGGGAGAGACACACACAGAATCTGGCAGGGAGGGAGAGAGGAGAGCAGTGGAATGACGAAGGCAAGTAAACTGACCACGGAAAGCATCCATGCATACCGTGGTCAGCACACAGACGGGACGCAGGAACAGGCGGATCAACCAGGTTTTTTACAGCTTAGAAAGGGGGAGATTAGACAACACAAGCACTGTGCTGTTTATCTACTATAAGGGAACAGGGTCTCTCTCTTTTTTTTAGGGTTACAACCACTTTAAATGGCTTGTGCTTCAGTTACCTTACTCCTTAGTGTTGATTCCAAACACCTCTCCCTAAGCCCTCTAATGTAATGTATCAAAGTCACAGTTTCCTCTCTGAGCCAAGCAAACTTTCTGCCCTAGAGACCAGACATTTTTGCTGTCTCATTATCTATTTGGGCACTTGTCCCTCACCACCCCTGTTCTGGAGCCTATAGAGTGGAAAAGGCTGCTTGAAGTGTCACCTCCACCAATAGGAGGTTTCCTCATCATGCAGACAGTGATGTGGACACCCAAAGAATGACCCCAGGAAGTAAACAGAAGAAAAGAGAAGGATTGTCAGGTGATTGTGGCTTCAGGTAAGTAAAATGGGCATTTGGATATTTTTTTTTCCATATTAGTGGTTAGTTGGAGGGGGTGGGAGGGAGGGTAGGAAGGTGGTGGTTGCTAATATCCTGGAGTTTGGTTTAAACTGTTAGTACTAATTAATAATAAAGTACAGTTCCAGATTACAGGTATAGAAATAGCAGAGTACCAAATAACAATTTTGTTTGACCAATAAGCAGATATCAAAGATAAACCTGCATTTGTTCCTATTTTGTGTTACACAAGAGATAATGGTATAAATCAGCTTATTAGAATACAGACAGTCCACTAGCACTGTTAGAGAGTGATAAGCATCATCCTAAAAAGATATAGAAATGGGCCCTTTTATTGGCTCTTCCTGTTCAAAGAATATTTCATTTGTCAAGGGAATTACCTTTTATTAAAGCGCTTAATATTAGATTTTAGTGCATAGGTTACTATAAATCAAATTCAATGTATTAAATAATTTAACAAGTGCTGATGAGGTCTTTTTCAGGCTTTTCCAAGCAGCCACACAGCTACTCATTTTAAGGGGAACCCTTTCTTAGAGAAATATATAGGCCACCATCTTCCTAATATCCTTTTAAAATGCTGTCACTGATCAAAGAAAAGTATATAGCAAGAAAAGTAAAAGTGAGATGAAATTAAGTCCTGTAGGACTTGATCATTTAGATTGCTTGCTTTAAATCTGATCAGTCATAGTGAATCTGTAATTTATATATTGTACTTACTTTGCTCATACAGTATGTATGAGGCAGTGCACAGATGTAAAGAGTTTGGACTGGCCTGGAACATGTACACTGAAAATCAGGGCACTGATTATCAGTGGCTTGATTATCAGTGCAATCCCAACTGTGCCCACCAGTGCTGCCAATCTATGCCCACCAGTGCTGCCAATCAGTGCTTATCAGTGCCGCCTACCAGTGCCCATCAGTGCCGCTTCATCAGTGCCAATCAGTGCAGCCTCATCAGCGCACATCAGTGAAGGAGAAAAATGACCCACTTGCAAACCTATTTTATAACAAACTATGAAAAGGTTTTTTTGTTTTGTTTTGTTTTTGTCTTTATTTGTTTAGCAAAAAATAAAAACCCAGCGGTGATTAAATACCACTAAAACAAAGCTCTGTTTTTGTGAAAAAAATTGTAAAGATTTTGTTTGGGTACAGTGTTGCATGACCACACAGTTGTTATTCAAAGCGCGACAGCGCTGAAAGCTTAAAATTGGCCTGGGCAGGAAAGGGGTATAAGTGCCCAGTAGGTAAGTGGTTAAAACAGGTCATTAATAAACATTTGAGGTCATGATCACACAACCAACCAATCCCTGGATATTCCAGTTATAATGTCAATAAGGTTGCTGTAATAGGGCCAACACTTTTCGCGGGAACCCCCCACTTCCTCAGGACCTCATAAGTATTCCCATGTAATTACAGTGAAGATGAAAAGTAAACAGAACATGAATGAATATGACAGCAATGTACTTAATCAAAATGAACATAACAATATATTACATGAAAGTACAACCTCTAGGGAAAGCAATAAAAAGGAAAAAAAAATAGAATTATAATATATTATATATACTGTATATAAAATATTCTATATATATATATACATCTCAATACATATCCTTATATTGATTCAATAAATGTAATTAGTAAAGTGGTTGTAAACCCACTTAGACAACTTGCACCTACAGGTAAGCCTAGATTAAGGCTTACCTGTAGGTTCAAGAAATATCTCCTTAACCTACATGGTTAAGGAGATATTTACTGTAAATCGATGCACCGATGACATCACGCGCAAGCGTGACGGGACATCGAGGCAAGATGGCGGTGGAGGTGACCGAGGACCGCTGCGGGGGCTTCGATCTCAGGTAAGTCATTCATAATGAGCTAGTATGCTATGCATACTAGCTCATTATGGCTTTCTTTTGCAGGGTTTTTTTTTTTTTTCCCGAGGGTTTACTTCCTCTTTAAATAACCTAGATCATTGAAATAAATCTGTATCACCTTAATGTGTTTATTTATATTTATGCAGAGTTTTTTTCCCTATGATGACATTTCAGATGGATTTATAATTACTGGAATAATGTATTCTATTCGCACCAGGTGTTTGTATGAGGTGTTGGGTTCAGCATTGATTCATGTGTTCAGCCAATGACTTTGTTATTCTCGATTTTTTCGAAATCGGGATGAATAAAACTGTACATTTATGTAAATTGATGTTGGTGGGGTGTTCAGTTTCTACTACTTTTTGTTCTTTTTTGAGCAGATTTTTCAAAATACTTTTATCAACAGCCCTGTGTGTTTTTCTGTTCTGGTATGGCATTGATTTGTAGTCCGCCCAAGTGTTATAATTTGTACTCTAAACAGTGCTATTATGAAAATCCTGCTGGGAGAATTTATGGGTCTATAAATTATAGGCTTCTTCTTATCTGTTCACGTTATTAAATAATGCCCAAACGGTAATTGTACTTTGTGAGTAGTAATGTGTATTTAATGGTAAGATGGTAGGTCTTTTTTCTGTTGTTGCTGCTGCTTTGAATATAAACCCATCATTTTTTTTTGCATTATGGGGCAATTTGTTTTTAATTGCTATCTTTGGAAACATTTTCATGCTCTCCATGATTTTTAAATGTTTATTGACACTTTTTGTTACCTTTGAAATCGATTTGACATTACAGTACAGACTCTACTCCACATTGTCTGAAATCAAAAACCCAGATAATGGAGCTATATATTTCTGGAACGCGATTGCTAATAGAGATTATGAGCTAAGATGATTCCACCTTTTACGTTTATACATATTTTCAGTGCAGGTGTTCCGTAACACCCCTGAGAGAACTGCATTAACCACATAGGGATAAATGTACGCTTCGGTTAAAATTGGAAAGCCAACCCTGGATGAATTCAAGAGACAGACACATCCTTCCTGCTCAGGTCCTTGACATTTCATGCTGGCATAGCTGTAATACATCAGGTCCCCCTACTTTTTTTTTTTACTGTGATTTGGGAACCCCTTTTGCTTATATGCTGTAAAGCCTGGCATGGGATGTGGGGGGGGGGGTGCATGCCCCTTGCTGTCTCGCACACACGTCACTTAGATCCAAAATCTACCTTGGAAGCATGAATCTAGTTCTATAACAAGCAAAGAGCAAGACAACGATACATAACATCGCCTTCAGGAGGCAACCTGCACATGTGAAAATTTTGCACTACGGCAGATGATAAAACCAAGTGCAACACAAGATGAGAAAACACATCCAACAGTCACACATAATGCAGAACAGGCAACCTCAAATACATACAAGCTTATATACAAATTTGAAAAAATGTCTACTTAGAGTTTTTGTAGCACAGTACAACACAATGCTTTAATTTACTAAAGGCAAATAGGCTGTTCACTTCGAAAGAGAACTTTCCCTTAGCTTGGTGAATTGGTGAAGCTCAAGCTCTGCTGACTTTCATCATCCAATCATGAGCAAGCAGACATGCTTTTTTTTTTTTTACTTTTCTTGCATGTAATTTGGGTATTCTCTGCAAAGTGAATTTTCAACACATTCACTAAGGCCTCGTACACACGGTCCGGAAATCAGAAGGGAAAAGTCTGAAGACGAGCTGTCTGCGGATTTTCGGATCGTTAGTACGGTGCATTCGACAGATGATTTGACTTTTACATCAGACAAAAGCTGGATTTGTAGGCTATAAAATTTTTGTCTGATGTGAACTCAACGTCTGATTTTCGGATGGTCAGTACATAAATCCGTCACACAAAAGTACAAACACACATGCTCGGAATCAAGGAATGACCGGGAAGAGTTCGGTCTTGCAAACTACTGTTCGTAATCTAGAATTAACATTTGTGATGCGGCAATTTATCAAATGTCAAAATTTTCATCTTCTTTAATGGGTTAATAATGAAACGGCTTTGCTGGTGATACTGATGTATTTATGCCAAACTTATTTTAAAAGACATTTGTTTTGTACGATCTGAAAATCATGAATCAACGCTCACCAAACTTCTACTAACACGAAATTAGCAGAAGGGGCCCAAAGGGTGGCGCTTGAGAAATATACATTCATAGTACGTCATTACGTTCGTGTTTGTCAAGCGACAATATGCGGATAGTTAGTATGCTAGACAAAATCCTGCACACGCCCTTTTGACAAAAATCAGACGCTCGGTCATCCAACAATCAAACCGTGTGTACGAGGCCTAAAGCCTGGTACACACAGCAGGGCTGAGCAAAAAAAACCTGACAGCTCAGGAGGAGCCGCTGTACTAACTATGCGATATTAGGACAGCGATCTCCCCTGCTGTGCTATTGTGTTCTGACAGGGAGACGGTTGGCTGACCTTTTTTGGTCATGCCCCTAATGGCCGGCTTCTGTCGGACCGGCTGCAGTACACACGGGCCGAATGTCGGACGGTTTCTTTTGAACCGGCCAATGCCGCACGACATTCAGCCCGTGTTTACTAGGCTTAAGGTAAGTGCAAATTACCTTGCAAAAGTGCAAATTCCTTTACAGAGTGAACAACCTATTTGCCTTTAGTTAATCAACTCTATTGTGTTTAAATGCCATCATGTCATCCTAGTGAGCTCACATCCTGAGAACTCAGAAAGCTGTCTTTAAATATGCATGAGCTAATCCATCTCTGCCCCTTTCTCCTCTGATCAGTGATATGGTACAGCATCAGTGCATGTTTTTTATACTTTTGTTTCTTCATGTGGGGACAGAGATCTTAATGAAGAAAATTTAAGAAAGAAACAACAAGAAGATCAAGACCAAATATAAAACAAAACAAAATTGCTTTAAAGGGTAACTCCACTTTTGTGGGGAAAAAAAGCTAATAAAAAAATATATATATAGCATATACAATTGTGACACAAGTCATATTGTAATTGAATGTTATTAAACATGACCTTTCCTTTTCAATCTGCAGCCACTGTAATTTTCTGAAAATGCAATGCAATATGGCTACCTAGAGGTGCTCTTTACACTGAATGTGTACAGAACACCCCCCAGAAACATAATTTCCTGCTTGTGTGATTGGCTAACTAACTTTCCCAGAAGTCTACACTAAGATACAAGTCAGATATCAGGCATCCCCTGCAACAAAATTTTTATTTTTTCTGAGATACTCCCAATAGGAAATCACATCTAAAGGGATGCAGGCCCAGCAGCTTTCCTCATTTGTGCCCAGCAGCTGTTGCAGCTTGTAATTATGAAACCACTCCCATTAGATTCACTTTCCCAAATGGACACAGACAAACACACAGGCATTTCTTCAGAATAACAAAAGGTAGGAATCTGCTGCAAAGTCTGTTAACCACATGTCGATCACGCAGATATACGTTTGCAAAATGTCACGGGTGCGTAAAACATTGTATGGGTACGTTGTCTCCTTTAAGAGCCACCGTGATCACGGGCACAAGAGCCAGAATGGGGATTTGTGTGTGTAAACACACAAATCCCTGTTCTGTCAGGGGATAGGAGACAGATCGTTTGTTCCTAATAAGTAGGAACAGCGATATGTCGCCTCCTCGAGTCAGTCCCGTCCCCCCACAGTAAGAAACACTAACTAGGGAACACATTTAACCCCTTGATCACCCCCTAGTGTTAACCCCCTTCCCTACCAGTGACATTTACACGGTAATCAGTGCATTTTTATAGCACTGATCGCTGTATAAATGTCAATGGTCCCAAAAATGTGTCAAAAGTGTCCGATCTGTCTGCCGCAATGTCGCAATACCGCTAAAAATCGCAGATCACCGCCATTACTAGTAAAAAAAATAATAATAAAAAATCCATAAAAATGTCATAAATCTTTCCCATAGTTTGTAGACACTATAAGTTTTCAGCAAACCAATCAGTGTACACTGATTGTGATTTTTTTTACCAAAAATATGTTGAAGAATATATATTCACCTAAACTGATAAAGAATTGTGTTTTTTAAAAATATTTTTGAGGATATTTGATATAGCAAAAAGTAAAAAATATTGTTTCTTTTTCAAAATTGTCGCTCCTTTTTTGTTTATAGCGCAAAAAATAAAAACCGTAGAGGTGATAAAATACAACCAAAAGAAAGCTCTATTTGTGGGGGGGGGGGGGGAAAGGATGCAAATCGTTTGAGTACAGCATTGCATGACTGTGCAATTACCAGTTAAAGCGACACAGTGACAAATTGTAAAAGGTGCGCTGGCAAGGAAGGGGATTAAATCTTCCGGGCCAGAAGTGGTTAAAATCCGTGTAATGTACATAGACCACCCAGAGGGGAATGTTTTTTTCTCAACAAAAGTAGAGTTACTCTCACACATAAAACCTATAAATATGTTTATAAATATAAATAGCTAATAATAATATTTAATATAATACATACAAAAACATAAGGTATATACAGTATGGACAATCAAAAAAAGTTATCCTTATCATATAAGATATTACTTTATTATGTATAACTAATCCTCATAATACTCTGGAACTGTTTACCAGATAAAAATATATAATTTCTGAGTACTATCACGAAACAGGGAACAAAAATTTGAAAGTAAGCTATTACAGCACATACAACATCTCACAAAAGTGAGTACACCCCTCGCATTTTTGTAGATATTTTATTATATCATTTCATGTGACAACACTGAAGAAATTAAACTTTGCTTCAATGTAAAGTAGTGAGTATACAGCTTTTATAAGAGCCCATTTACACAGGGGCAACTTTGGATCTGACTTCAAGTCGCCCCAGGTCGCCTCAAGTCGCGCTGCATGAGAAAATCAATGTAAGTGAATGGAGCCGCCTTAATGCAAACTACTGCAGTTGCTCCGACTTCAAAAAAGGTTCCTGTACTACTTCAATCCGACTTCTAGGCAACTGCTAGGCGACCTGTACCCACTGATTTCAATGGAAGTCGCTCAGAAGCAACTTTCCAGGAAGAAAACATACATTTCTCAGGCAAACCCCTCCCCCCCACATAGCTGATTCTTGTTTGATTGGCCACTGGAATGTCTCCTGTCCTGGAGGCAACTTGAAGTTGCCTTGTAAGTAGCGCCAGGTCACGCTGTGATTCATACTCAAGTCGTGTCCAAGTTGCCTCCCAAAGTCGCGCTGGAAGTCGTGTTGCCCCTGTGTGAATGGAGTCTTACAGTGTAAATTTGCTGTCCCCTCAAAGTAATTTAACACGCAATTAATTATTTAATGTCTAAACTCTGGCAACAAAAGTGAGTACACCCCTAAGTGAAAAATGGGCCGAAAGTGTCAATATTTTGTGTGGCCACCATTATTTTCCAGCACTGCCTTAACCCTCTTGGGCATGGAGTTCACCAGAGCTTCACAGGTTGCCACTGGAGTCCTCTTCCACTCCTCCATGACGACATCACGGAGCTGGTGGATGTTAGAGACCTTGCGCTCCTCCACCTTCCGGTTGAGGATGCCCCACAGATGCTCAATGGGTAGGGATGAGCTTCGAGTTCGAGTCGAACATTGCCTGTTTGCCCGTTCGCCGAACAGCGAACAATTTGGGGTGTTCGCCGCTAATTCGAAAAGCCGCGGAACACCTTGTAAAAGTCTATGGGGAAAATTGAAAGTGCTAATTCTAAAGGCTTATATGCAAGTTATTGTCATAAAAAGTGTTTGTGGACCCGGGTCCGGCCCCAGGGGACATGTATCAATGCAAAAAAAAGTTTTAAAAATGGCCGTTTTTTCGGGAGCAGTGATTTTAATAATGCTTAAAGTAAAACAATAAAAGTGAAATATTCCTTTAAATTTTGTACCTAGAGAGTGTGTATAGTATGCCTGTAAAGTAGCGCTTGTTTCCCGTTTTTAGAACTGTCCCTGCACAAAGTGTCATTTCTGAAGGAAAATAACTAATTTAACCTCCCTGGTGGTATGATTCTGTCTGGAATTATGTACCAAAAGCGGTACAATTATTTTGCATGGAAATTTGGCGTTTTATATTGTAGGCTTGCAATTCTTAGTAATTACTTACTTAAATCTGTCCAAACAAGAGTCTAGTAGACATCCCGGGTATGATAAAGTTTGAAACACAAAATCATACATTATAATATAATAAATAATTATAACAAATAATAATATAATAATAATAATAAAAATTATTCACTAATGTAATCAAATCAAAAACACTAAAATTTGCTCAGTTGCAGAATTGTCGCTGTCATTAGATTCAGTGTTTGATGACAGATTTCCCCACAAATTTCTATCGCTCCATTCTGCGAGTGATTCTAATTTATTACCGCTGTTTTCTAGCTAGTCTAAAGTCCTGTACACATGGTTGGACTTTTGGCCAACAAACTTCATTTTGAGCAAGTTGGACCAACAACCGTGTGTACGCTCCATCGGACAAACTTTTTTTGCTTTTTTCTTGTTTTCATTGGACAAAAGTTGGGTCTGCAAACGGACAAACTTTTGCCCAACAAAAGTCCGATGGAGCAAAGTCCGACCGTGTGTACAGAAAACCATCGGACTTTTGTCCGATGGACAAAACAAATAATGTTAAAATCAACCAACAATAGCAGTAGTTGACCAAAGGGTGGCGGTAAAAAGGAGAAAAGAGCAGAAAAACCACGTGATGTTGCAAAAAGTTTTGAGAAAGTTTGCAGAAAAGTCAGAGCGTGTGTATGCTATGGGTGTTCCCGACCAACTCCGTTCAGACAAAAAACCACGGAAAAGTCCGATGGAAGTCTGACCGTGTGTACGAGGCTTTAAACCACTTTTGACGTAAACGGACACTTTTTGGTTGCTATGGACAATCTCCAGTTTGCAGGCAGAAAGAACAGTTTTTATAATATAAAAGTGCATGCAGGACACTGGACAGACCACTAGGGACAAAGGGCATGTGTAATTTTTTTATACAGTACTGTAATCTGTAAGATTACAGTGTACTGTATGTGTACTGTGTTTTTACTTTTTTGAATTTCCCGCCAAACTCCGCCCCCGTGCGCCGCAACGTCGCAGGGAACGGAGCTCGGCAGCACTCGGCAGTTACCAGTGTGTGGATCGAGCGAGGAGACAGCTCACACACACAGCGGGACACATCGCAGGATCCAGGGACAAGGTAAGTAACTTCCCTGTATCCTGCAATGCGATCCTGAGTCTGGCTCGAGGTTACCGCTTTCCACATGAAAAATCCACCTCGAGCCAGACTCGGGATTACCGCCAGGGAGGTTAAAAGCATTCGCGGCTATAATGAATTGTCAGCTCCCGGAAATACAGAGAAAAGTCATTGATATAAAAAAAAATGTGTGGGGGTCCCCATAAATTCAATTACCAGGCCCTTTAGGTCTGGTATGGATATTAAGGGGAACCCTGCGTCAAATTTTTTAAAAAGATGACGTGGGGTTCCCCCCAAATATCCATACCAGACCCTTTATCCGAGCACGCAACCTGGCAGGCCGCAGGAAAAGAGGGGGGAACGAGAGAGAGGCCCCCCTCCTGAACTGTACCAGGCCACATGCCCTCAACATGGGAAGGATGCTTTGGGGGTCTGTGACCCCTCAAAGCACCATGTCCCCATGTTGATGGGGACAAGGTCCTCATCCCCACAACCCTTGCCCCGTGGTTGTTGGGTTCTGCGGGTGGGGGGCATATCGGAATCTGGAAGACCCCTTTAACAAAGGGGACCCCCAGATCCCAGCCCTCCCCTATGTGAATTGGTAAGGTGTACATTGTACCCCTACCATTTCACAAAGAAAGTGTTCGGGTGAGGGGCAGCAAGCTGCTTGCTGTGGGAGCCCCCCCCCCCGGCAGGAGGGAGAAGCCAGAACCACCGGCATGGGAACCCGAGAAGAGGAGATAAGTATAACATGAGATACCCAGAGGTAAGTATAACATGTTTGTTATTTAAAAAAACAAAACAAGGCTTTAATATAGCTTTAAGGACTTCAGCAATCCAGTGCTGGAAACAGGTGTGACTAATATGACTAAACTGGTAACTAACAAAAATAAGGAACTCAGACTCCAGACTTTGAATAATTTTAAAGTGTTTATTGTGAGAAAGTGAACAGTAACCACATCGCAGAAAGTTATGAAACCAAGTTCAACACAAGTAGACGATAAACACAAAACAGCAAACAAATACTCCAATATAGAAAATATAACCCAAATGATAAAAAACAATCTACGGCTCAACTTAAGGCTATAGAAAATAAAAAGTCTTAAAGTATTAAATATTATCCGTTGCCAGATAAACCATTTTTTTTTTTTTGGTAATTCCTTTATGTTCCGAGAGTTGCAATTCACAGTTTAACAGAAACATGAAAGAATGGAGCATGGTCAGCATTTAGCATAAACATTGTAAATCTCTCGGTAAAATTCATATTAAAACACAATCTGAATACTCAAGGAAATAGATCAAATATGAGAATGCACTACATTTAACCAAGTAAATGCAAGAAATAGAGTAACAATGTGAGAGACCACACACACCAATTAGTAGAGTTAAAGCCTTGCAACTATGTTTTACCAGGATCATGTATTGTACCGGGAAGCGGGCCACCAGATAAACCATTTAAAGTGAAACCGAACAGGAAAAGTGAAGACTGTTTCATTGTATAAGCAGTACCCTGAAAATGTACCCTTTTCCTGGAATTCCCCAAGAAAAATAGTGGTGTACTTCCTGCTATGTGAGTTTGCCTAGGCTCTCCTGTGCCTACAACCTTGTATATCTGCCTCTGACTGCTAGTCAGTCTCATGAGATTTATGAGATTTAGAGTTGTTTTTGTTGTGCTTGCTGGGGGCTCTAACACAAAGAAGCAAAACCATACCTTTGCCAAGATGGATGCCTGCACACAGAGACACAGTGCAGAAAAAGGCATAATAAGTCAGTAATGGGGAAAGATTAGCTGAAAGGAGGTCACTCAGGGGAGGGCTGGGCCAGGGGGCAGGGTGGCAATTGCCTCCCAGGCCGCCCTAACTTATGTTCAAAATGTCCGGCAGCCGCTGCCCGCTGCCATTTTCTTTTTTATTCTGGTCTAGGAAGTCGGGCCGGGGGCATGGCCTTGGCGGCCGACCACTAGCTGGTGCATTCCGGGACTTGTAGTCAACACTCAAGCTTCAGGTGGGTGGAAAACACAGCAGTGCAGAGGAAACTACAACTCCCTGGGACCGGATTCTTGGAAGCAGGCAGAGGCAGGGAGTCGGGCTGCAGGGCTGGGCGCTGGCTGCAACTTGACCCCAGGATCAGGAGCGTTACCCCCCCAGGAAACCGTGGCGTTCAAGGACCTGCTGAACTGAGATCGCTGAGGTGAGAGACCCTGACACCCCTAGCTGACCCCCCATCTCCCCCCCATACACCCCATGTAACCTGCCCCAGTGATCAGGCTGCATTGATGGGCACTGGAGTTGGCTGCACTGATGGGCACTGGTGAGGCTGCATTGAAAAACCAGGTGGGCCATGGATGAATCGGCAGTTCATTGGGCCACTTGACTGGACTTGCCCCCCAGGCCTAAGGCAGCCAGCCCTCCCCTGAGGTCACTGATAATGCTGGTGTCAGCTTTGCCAGCTGTTTTCTGGCACAGTTTCCAGAATGTACTTTTTCTGTAAGTAAAGGGCTCTTTTTGAAGAAGGGAACTACCTGTCCTGCTGCCCATGCCTCCAAGTTGTGCTCTCTTATTCGTCACACCGCTGCAACGCAATTCGGTCTTCGTAATTTAGTGGTTCAGCTTTCTCCGCTACAACGACTACTGACTGATTCTTCTCATTCCAAGCTTGTTTCTACTTACTACAGGACTCTCCTACACTCCACAACCAATAGGCTTGGCAACACGGCAAACGGATGGCGTGCATATATATCTGAGCTGACAGAGGATATCTGGCAGGAAGTTCTTCCTCTCCAGGTTCCCGCTGTCATCTCTTCCCGTGACAAGGTAATCCAGACTAAATTGTTATATAGGTCTTACTTTACTCCATGCTTACTATCAGAGGCGTAACTAGAAACTTCAGGGCCCCGGTGCAAGAAATCATGAAGGCCCTCCCCCCCCAAAAAAGCATAATTGTGATACTTTTTTTTGAGGGGTGTTGGGGGGAGGGGGTGGCATCAGTGGGGGTGTTGAAGGGGGTGGCAGCAGTGGTGTCTGGGGGTGTGGCAAACGGCTGTGTTGAGGGGTGGTAGCAGTGCTAGTGTGGAGAGGGGGTGGCAGTGGTAGTGTTGAGAGGGGGTGGCAGTGGTAAAAGTGTTGAGGGGGGGTGGGAGCGGTGGTGTTGAGGGGGGTGGCAGGTGGCAGCGGTGGTGTTGAGGGGGTGGCAGCGGTGGTGTTGAAGGGGGTGGCAGAGGTGGTGTTGAGGGGGGTTGCAGCGGTGGAGTTGAGAGTTGAGGGGGGTGGCAACGGTGGAGTTGAGGGGGGTGGCAGCGGTGGAGTTGAGGGGGGTGGCAGCGGTGGTGTTGAGGGGGGTGGCTGCGGTGGTATTAACACGGAAAATTTGAAGATAATACCTATCACCTGTATCTCATAGGCACCACATCCCTTAATTTGTAAACTAAGTATTGGTATGGAGAGTATGGGACTTTTAAGGTGCAACAACTACACAATGTTCTATTTAAAATATGATTTTATTACAAAGACATTTTCATAGAAAGATATATTTTCTCATATGTACATTAAATACATGAGCCATCGAATAAACATATTTAAAATTTCCAACATGCATATAGACAGATTAACTCAACATGTTTCGCCAGTTTTTGGCTTCTTCGGGAGTAGTGTCATGCAATTGCTGAGAATAAAAAAGGAAAATAAATACAACATAATTTGTTCAATCTATTATCAAAGTTAAAGACACAAAAAACACAAAAAATATAGTTGTATTTAGAGATGACTGAAAACCAAATCCACCCAGAAGGATATTTCCAATCTCAGTTCAGTTTTACCCCATATTATATATATATGCTTTACCTGTAAATTTGTTGGTATGATCATAAAGAAAGGGTAAAGGACGGATAACCAGTAAGTTGAGCCACGTAGGGAGACCTCAAAAGGAAAGATTATTGGTGTATCATAGAAGGGAGAATATACTGGCACGAGTAGCCACCCGAAGCACACCAACAAAAGAACAGAGGATCATCTGGGGGAAACTATGAAAAGGAGTATTGGTCAGAACTTATAATATCTTTTATATTGACTTACTTCGTCTTATATCTTATATTTCCCATCCATATTTACCTTTCTATATATCAAACTGATTTCAAAACAAGCAACCGAAGAGATGGATGAGGGGGAGAAAAAGGAGTGGTAGAGAAGAAAAAGGGAAATTATCCCAATCTCTCCAAATCACCCCTTGTCGCCCCACTTCTATCCGCTCTATGGAGACACAAAGAAAGGGAGAAGAAAAAATTATTAATTATAAGGATGTTAAATAACCTTATTTTATTATGTTTTAATTTTTATTTTTTATTTCTATATATAGTCAAAAATTGCCATATATTTATGACTATTGATTACCTATTGTTTTCCCACATCTGGGTTAGATCCACCTTAAGATATTTTTACCGGTATAAGCAACCAGTTCCTAAGAAAATTAAAAAATATATATGTATGTATAAAGATTGCTACTTTGAATTAACAGCCTATTAGACCAAAAAGATAGGATAAGAACAATAATTCAGTATCAAGTCATTAATTACCTTAGCCTAGTAACGCAAGACGTCTTTTCCCCAGGGTGTTGGTCATGTTACTGAATTAAACCAGACTGTGCTCTGGACTATATATCTCCCCTCCTCCTTCCCATTGGACGCCTATTTTGCGCCAAATCAATGGGAGGAGCGGGCGCGTCATTTCCTGCATCCACCCCCTTTGCTATGCTGACCCGGATGTGACGATCGTGCTGGAGAATGCCGCACCGATGTTTGCAGGCCACTGCAAACCAGTCTAGTGGACGAGCCCCCGACAGGCAGGAAGCGCCGCAAACCTGATACAGGAAGCGGAAGTAGCCTAAAGTATAGAAAAAAGGCCAACTTCCCTTTAACTACAGCACTGTCGACACATGTTGATGTTAAGTAAGGGGCCAGGATATCATCGCGGGTTTTGTCAGATGGCGCTCCCCTTGTTCCCAGTTTGAGGACAAAGGAAAGCGCCCTGGGCGCCCATATGATCACCTAATCTGCCCCCTTCTATGGAGGTGAATATTTTTGGCTCAATTGTGTTCCGTTTTATATAAACATATATCCAATATATTTTACTGGGATTGAAACATTTCCCTCTGAATAGATAGGGATATATATTCAGCCATCTACATTTTACACTATAGGCAACAAAAATCGTTAAACACAATATAATAGATAAACAACATTCGAGTTGTTTAGAACAAAGTTTACATAACCAGCATTACTATTGAGATCCTATAGAAAGGGTTTGAAGCTGATGGACTCATTTAACCCCGGGTACACAGTTGCTCTTAAACTGTGTATCCATCTGGTTTCCCGTTGTAGGAGATTTTTATCCACATCACCACCTCTTTCGTTTATAGATATATATTCTAGGGCAAAAAATTTGATCTTATGTAGATCGAAGGAGTGAAAAAGGCCACTGTGTCGGCTAATAGGAGTCTCCATTTTTTTCTTCTTAATAAGAGACACATGGTCTCTTATTCTATGAAAAAATGGCCTTTTCGTTTTTCCAACATAAAAGGCCTTACAATCACAGATCATCAAATAAATGACGCCAATTGACTGGCAGTTACAGAAAAAATTGGGTCTGTAGGTGATTCCATTAGGCAAAACTAATTCAGTTACATCTAAGATGAACCTACAATACTCACAGTGACCACATGGTGCAGAACCCTTTCTACTTTCAATCCTTTTAGTTTCAAAGTGACTATGTACTAGTTGGTCTTTTAAAGATCTGGATTTCCTGTATGTAATTTGAGGGAACGGCTTAACATATTTTGAAATAGTCTGGTCAGTTGCTAGCAGTGGCCAGAATTTTTCAATGATCCTTCTTACTTTATAGTGTTCACCTGAGAACCTGGTAATTAGGCGTACCGTTTGGTCTTTGGTTTGAGATTTTTTAGGATGTATTAGATCTTTCCTATTTTTGTTTTTTGCTCGTTTATAGGCTTTTTTAAGGGTTGACCTGCTATATCCCCTAGCAATCAGCCGAGATTGGAGGGCTGATGCCTCCTTCTCAAAGTCTGCTTCCTTGCTACAATTTCTTCGAATTCGTAGATATTGACCATACGGTATGTTTTGTACCAGAGTTCTAGGATGAGAGCTTTTGGCATGTAAGATGGTATTGCCTGATGAAGGCTTTCTATATAGGGAGGATCCCAAAGTATTATCAGGATTCAGATAAATCGTAATGTCAAGAAAGTTTATCAAATTTTGGTCACACATCATTGTGAACTTCAGATTGAAAGAGTTTACAGCCAATATAGACATAAAGGAGGTTAATTCTTCTAAAGAGCCAGTCCACACCATAAAAATGTCATCGATAAAGCGTCGCCAAATCAAGACCTTATCAAAAAACATTTCCATTGAGACGAAAAAATCTCCCGTTCCCACCCCCCCAGGTACAGGTTGGCGTACGATGGGGCACACTTGGTCCCCATCGCCACACCCTGCACCTGGAGGTAGTGGGAACGGTCGAATATAAAAATATTGTTGGTAAGTATAAAGAATAACAGTTCCCTAATGAAATTGTTATAGGGCTTGGCTCCTGGTCCTCTCTCTAAAAGGAAGCCCTCTATCACTTGGACACCCTTGACATGGGGAATAGAGTTATAGAGGGCCTCGACGTCTATAGCTACTAGCCATGATCCCAATGGCACACACAGGCCATCCAATGATCTAAGTAGGTCAGCAGTATCTTGAATATAAGAACTTAAGGAACCTACATGAGGCCTCAAGTAATCATCTACCAACTGGCTAGCTGGTTCTGTGAGACACCCAATCCCTGACACAATAGGACGGCCAGGGGAGTTTTTTAGATCTTTGTGCACCTTTGGTAGTGCATAAAACGTGGGAAGTCTCGGCTTTTCAATAATCAGAAATTCACACGTTTTTTTATCTATCAAATTATCACAGAATGCTCGATTTATAAGTATGCGATATTTGGTCTCTGCATATTTCACCTGTGCAAAAGGAATGGAGCGATACCAACTTTTATTTAAAAGAAGGTTCATAACCATCTGCTTGTAGTTTTTTACATCCATTATCACTATGTTTCCTCCTTTATCCGAGGATTTTATCACTAATTGTTCATTCTTTTTTAATTCTGTCAAGGCTTTTTGTTGTGATGGTTTAAGATTGGTATTTCTTTTTAACTTTTTCCAGTTGGTACTTTGTATTTCCTTTGTCACTTGTTGGGTGAAAGCCCAGATATTGGGATTGCCCTGAAGGGTGGGGAAGGTTCTGGATTTTGGCTTATATAAGTTTGGTGGGGGGAAAATTCTTTCCGTGGAAATCTCATCCACGGGGCCCAATTGGGGTTCCTCAAGGGGCTCGTCTAATGGGTTACCCTCTTCCCATAATTCCATTAAATCATTAATTGCCTGAATTTCTCTAATTGTTTTATTCTGCCAGAGATCATCCCCCATGGGGGATGATCTCTGGCAGAATAAAACAATTAGAGAAATTCAGGCAATTAATGATTTAATTGGGGTTCCTCAAGGGGCTCGTCTAATGGGTTACCCTCTTCCCATAATTCCATTAAATCATTAATTGCCTGAATTTCTCTAATTGTTTTATTCTGCCAGAGATCATCCCCCATGGGGGATGATCTCTGGCAGAATAAAACAATTAGAGAAATTCAGGCAATTAATGATTTAATGGAATTATGGGAAGAGGGTAACCCATTAGATGAGCCCCTTGAGGAACCCCAATTGGGCCCCGTGGATGAGATTTCCACGGAAAGAATTTTCCCCCCACCAAACTTATATAAGCCAAAATCCAGAACCTTCCCCACCCTTCAGGGCAATCCCAATATCTGGGCTTTCACCCAACAAGTGACAAAGGAAATACAAAGTACCAACTGGAAAAAGTTAAAAAGAAATACCAATCTTAAACCATCACAACAAAAAGCCTTGACAGAATTAAAAAAGAATGAACAATGAGTGATAAAATCCTCGGATAAAGGAGGAAACATAGTGATAATGGATGTAAAAAACTACAAGCAGATGGTTATGAACCTTCTTTTAAATAAAAGTTGGTATCGCTCCATTCCTTTTGCACAGGTGAAATATGCAGAGACCAAATATCGCATACTTATAAATCGAGCATTCTGTGATAATTTGATAGATAAAAAAACGTGTGAATTTCTGATTATTGAAAAGCCGAGACTTCCCACGTTTTATGCACTACCAAAGGTGCACAAAGATCTAAAAAACCCCCCTGGCCGTCCTATTGTGTCAGGGATTGGGTGTCTCACAGAACCAGCTAGCCAGTTGGTAGATGATTACTTGAGGCCTCATGTAGGTTCCTTAAGTTCTTATATTCAAGATACTGCTGACCTACTTAGATCATTGGATGGCCTGTGTGTGCCATTGGGATCATGGCTAGTAGCTATAGACGTTGAGGCCCTCTATAACTCTATTCCCCATGTCAAGGGTGTCCAAGTGATAGAGGGCTTCCTTTTAGAGAGAGGACCAGGAGCCAAGCCCTATAACAATTTCATTAGGGAACTGTTATTCTTTATACTTACCAACAATATTTTTATATTCGACCGTTCCCACTACCTCCAGGTGCAGGGTGTGGCGATGGGGACCAAGTGTGCCCCATCGTACGCCAACCTGTACCTGGGGGGGTGGGAACGGGAGATTTTTTCGTCTCAATCAATGGAAATGTTTTTTGATAAGGTCTTGACTTGGCGACGCTTTATCGATGACATTTTTATGGTGTGGACTGGCTCTTTAGAAGAATTAACCTCCTTTATGTCTATATTGGCTGTAAACTCTTTCAATCTGAAGTTCACAATGATGTGTGATCAAAATTTGATAAACTTTCTTGACATTACGATTTATCTGAATCCTGATAATACTTTGGGATCCTCCCTATATAGAAAGCCTTCATCAGGCAATACCATCTTACATGCCAAAAGCTCTCATCCTAGAACTCTGGTACAAAACATACCGTATGGTCAATATCTACGAATTCGAAGAAATTGTAGCAAGGAAGCAGACTTTGAGAAGGAGGCATCAGCCCTCCAATCTCGGCTGATTGCTAGGGGATATAGCAGGTCAACCCTTAAAAAAGCCTATAAACGAGCAAAAAACAAAAATAGGAAAGATCTAATACATCCTAAAAAATCTCAAACCAAAGACCAAACGGTACGCCTAATTACCAGGTTCTCAGGTGAACACTATAAAGTAAGAAGGATCATTGAAAAATTCTGGCCACTGCTAGCAACTGACCAGACTATTTCAAAATATGTTAAGCCGTTCCCTCAAATTACATACAGGAAATCCAGATCTTTAAAAGACCAACTAGTACATAGTCACTTTGAAACTAAAAGGATTGAAAGTAGAAAGGGTTCTGCACCATGTGGTCACTGTGAGTATTGTAGGTTCATCTTAGATGTAACTGAATTAGTTTTGCCTAATGGAATCACCTACAGACCCAATTTTTTCTGTAACTGCCAGTCAATTGGCGTCATTTATTTGATGATCTGTGATTGTAAGGCCTTTTATGTTGGAAAAACGAAAAGGCCATTTTTTCATAGAATAAGAGACCATGTGTCTCTTATTAAGAAGAAAAAAATGGAGACTCCTATTAGCCGACACAGTGGCCTTTTTCACTCCTTCGATCTACATAAGATCAAATTTTTTGCCCTAGAATATATATCTATAAACGAAAGAGGTGGTGATGTGGATAAAAATCTCCTACAACGGGAAACCAGATGGATACACAGTTTAAGAGCAACTGTGTACCCGGGGTTAAATGAGTCCATCAGCTTCAAACCCTTTCTATAGGATCTCAATAGTAATGCTGGTTATGTAAACTTTGTTCTAAACAACTCGAATGTTGTTTATCTATTATATTGTGTTTAACGATTTTTGTTGCCTATAGTGTAAAATGTAGATGGCTGAATATATATCCCTATCTATTCAGAGGGAAATGTTTCAATCCCAGTAAAATATATTGGATATATGTTTATATAAAACGGAACACAATTGAGCCAAAAATATTCACCTCCATAGAAGGGGGCAGATTAGGTGATCATATGGGCGCCCAGGGCGCTTTCCTTTGTCCTCAAACTGGGAACAAGGGGAGCGCCATCTGACAAAACCCGCGATGATATCCTGGCCCCTTACTTAACATCAACATGTGTCGACAGTGCTGTAGTTAAAGGGAAGTTGGCCTTTTTTCTATACTTTAGGCTACTTCCGCTTCCTGTATCAGGTTTGCGGCGCTTCCTGCCTGTCGGGGGCTCGTCCACTAGACTGGTTTGCAGTGGCCTGCAAACATCGGTGCGGCATTCTCCAGCACGATCGTCACATCCGGGTCAGCATAGCAAAGGGGGTGGATGCAGGAAATGACGCGCCCGCTCCTCCCATTGATTTGGCGCGAAATAGGCGTCCAATGGGAAGGAGGAGGGGAGATATATAGTCCAGAGCACAGTCTGGTTTAATTCAGTAACATGACCAACACCCTGGGGAAAAGACGTCTTGCGTTACTAGGCTAAGGTAATTAATGACTTGATACTGAATTATTGTTCTTATCCTATCTTTTTGGTCTAATAGGCTGTTAATTCAAAGTAGCAATCTTTATACATACATATATATTTTTTAATTTTCTTAGGAACTGGTTGCTTATACCGGTAAAAATATCTTAAGGTGGATCTAACCCAGATGTGGGAAAACAATAGGTAATCAATAGTCATAAATATATGGCAATTTTTGACTATATATAGAAATAAAAAATAAAAATTAAAACATAATAAAATAAGGTTATTTAACATCCTTATAATTAATAATTTTTTCTTCTCCCTTTCTTTGTGTCTCCATAGAGCGGATAGAAGTGGGGCGACAAGGGGTGATTTGGAGAGATTGGGATAATTTCCCTTTTTCTTCTCTACCACTCCTTTTTCTCCCCCTCATCCATCTCTTCGGTTGCTTGTTTTGAAATCAGTTTGATATATAGAAAGGTAAATATGGATGGGAAATATAAGATATAAGACGAAGTAAGTCAATATAAAAGATATTATAAGTTCTGACCAATACTCCTTTTCATAGTTTCCCCCAGATGATCCTCTGTTCTTTTGTTGGTGTGCTTCGGGTGGCTACTCGTGCCAGTATATTCTCCCTTCTATGATACACCAATAATCTTTCCTTTTGAGGTCTCCCTACGTGGCTCAACTTACTGGTTATCCGTCCTTTACCCTTTCTTTATGATCATACCAACAAATTTACAGGTAAAGCATATATATATAATATGGGGTAAAACTGAACTGAGATTGGAAATATCCTTCT
The DNA here is from genome assembly GCA_029206835.1 of Rana muscosa. Taxonomy (NCBI): domain Eukaryota; kingdom Metazoa; phylum Chordata; class Amphibia; order Anura; family Ranidae; genus Rana; species Rana muscosa. Next base: position 797,495,591 of record CM055116.1, on the reverse strand, counting down.
GGGTGGATTTGGTTTTCAGTCATCTCTAAATACAACTATATTTTTTGTGTTTTTTGTGTCTTTAACTTTGATAATAGATTGAACAAATTATGTTGTATTTATTTTCCTTTTTTATTCTCAGCAATTGCATGACACTACTCCTGAAGAAGCCAAAAACTGGCGAAACATGTTGAGTTAATCTGTCTATATGCATGTTGGAAATTTTAAATATGTTTATTCGATGGCTCATGTATTTAATGTACATATGAGAAAATATATCTTTCTATGAAAATGTCTTTGTAATAAAATCATATTTTAAATAGAACATTGTGTAGTTGTTGCACCTTAAAAGTCCCATACTCTCCATACCTATACTGCGGTGGTATTAAGGTGGGTGGCAGAGGTGGTGTTGGGGGGTGGCAGCGGTGGTGTTGAGGTGGGTGACAGCGGTGATATTAAGGGGGGTGGCAGAGGTGGTGTTGGGGGGTGGCAGCGTTGGTGTTGAGGGGGGTGGCAGAGGTGGTGTTGGGGGGTGGCAGCAGTGCTGTTGAGGGGGGTGGCATTAAGGGGGTGGCAGAGGTGGTGTTGAGGGGGGTGGCAGCGGTGGTGTTGAGGGGGTGGCAGCGGTGGTGTTTGGGGGGTGGCAGCGGTGGTGTTGAGGGGGGTGGCAGCGGTGGTGTTGAGGGGGGTGGCAGAGGTGGTGTTGGGGGGGTGGCAGCAGTGGTGTTGAGGGGGTGGCAGCGGTGGTGTTGAGGGGGGTGGCAGCGGTGATCTTGAGGGTGGTGGCAGCGGTGGTATTAAGGGGGGTGGCAGAGGTGGTGTTTGGGGAGTGGCAGCGGTGGTGTTGAGGGGGGTGGCAGCGGTGGTATTAAGGGGGGTGGCAGAGGTGGTGTTTGGGGGGTGGCAGCGGTGGTGTGGAGGGGGGTGGCTGAGGTGGTGTTGGGGGGTGGCAGCAGTGGTGCGGGAGATGGGATAATCAGTAAGAGGCAGAGGTGGTGGAGGTTGGAATCGATTGCACTGGCAATTTGTCACTTACTCAGTTCAGGCAATCGATTCCTCAGAACTCTGTCACACGGTGAGCCCAGGGATGCCTTTTCCTCATGGGCACTGTGATCGCAGGAGAGAGCCCCTCCCCCTTCACGCAATTGGTGTCAGCTGACTTTCTTTTTCAGTGACCGCCCTCGCCTCCCGAGTCCCGACATCATTCTCTCTGGATAGGGGCGGGGCGGTCCATGTCCACCGGCTCAGCTCTGCCTTCTCTCCCCTATCCTCAACATTATCAGCGGACGATACCCCCCCTTCCTCCTTCTAGCTAACTGGGGGGCCCCTCACACTGGCAGATCGACGGGTGGGGAGGGGTCCGCGGTCACCTCACACTGGCGGACGGACGAAGGGGGGCCCGCGGGCCCCCCTAAAGTAGCGGAACTGCGGGGCCCAGTCGCAATTGCGACTGCTGCGACCATGATAATCCCTCCACTGCTTACTATAGAAATTACATAAGCTACCCTCTGCAGTGTGCACTCGATGCGACATGGCTGATGGTACATTCTTTCATCTAATGTGGAAGTGTCCTCCGATTAGACAGTTCTGTTTAGAGGTCACGGCCTTTATCAGCTCCGTAGCTCAGATACCTAATATTTGCAACCCCCTGCGATGCTTGTTGGAACATATCGACGACGAAGGAATATCTAAAAAAATACAAACCTTTATACTTATAGTACTGTTCTATGCAAAAAAAGCAATAACTATAAATAGCACTGGAAATCTCAATCCTCACCCACTATAGCTTTTTGGCTCACCCTTATTAACCACTTAACCACCGCCCACGCCAAATTACGGCGACAGGGTGGTTCCTTAACTCTGGGAGGGCGTTATATAACGTCCTCCTAGAAACGTGCTCCCCGCGCCCCCAGAGGACCCGGCGCATCACGGATCACGGTAAATCGCCGCTGATAGCGTGTGATGACGCCGGTTCCTCTCTCCCCTCTCTGTACCGATCGGTACAGTGTGAGAGGGGGAGAGAGCGGATGGCAGCAGCGCTGTGGGCTGGATCTGTAACAATTGCAGTCACAGATCCAGCCATCCATCCACCCATGCTCAGCCATCCCTGCCCATACTGTGCAATACTCTGCCCATACTGTGCAATACTCTGCAATACCCTGGCCATACTGTGCAATACTCTGCAATACCCTGCCCATACTGTGCAATACCCTGCCCATACTGTGCAATACTCTGCAATACCCTGCCATACTGTGCAATACCCTGCCATACTGTGCAATACCCTGTCATACTGTGCAATACCCTGTCATACTCCGCAATACCCTGTCATACTCCGCAATACCCTGCCATACTCCGCAATACACTGCCATACTCCGCAATACACTGCCATACTCCGCAATACCCTGCAATACTCCGCAATACCCTGCAATACCCCGCAATACCCTGCTAAACCCTGCAATACTCTGCAATACTCTGCAATACTCTGCAATACTCTGCAATACCCTGCAATACTCTGCAATAACCACTTCCCGCCCGCCGGCCGTCATATGTCGTCCTTGACTTTGTGCGTGGATATCTGAATGATGCTTGCAGCTACAGGCATCATTCAGATATCAGCTTTTTCAGCTGGCGATTCCCTACACCATAAGAATGATCATAGCGGCTGATCATTCTTATGGGAGGCGAGAGGGGACGTCCCCCCCCTCCTGCCGCCCTCCGGTGCTTCTACCGACTCACCGCTACGATCGAAGCCAGGATTGTTTTTTTATTTTATTTTTTATTTCAGGCTTCCCAGCCTAGAGGTGAGATGTGGGGTCTTATTGACCCCATATCTCACTGTAAAGAGGACCTGTCATGCCATATTCCTATTACAAGGGATGTTTACGTTCCTTGTAATAGGAATAAAAGTGATCAAAAAATTTATTTTTGCAAAAAAACGTGTCAAACTAAAAAAAAATTAAGTAAAATGAACAATAAAATATATATATATATATATTTTTTTAAACCCTCCTGTCCGTGTGTGCTCGCATACAGAAGCGAACGCATACGTAAGTTCCGCCCACATATGAAAACGGTGTTCAAACCACATATGTGAGGTATCGCTGCGAACGTTAGAGCGAGAGCAATAATTTTGGCCCTAGACCTCCTCTGTAACTCAAAACATGTAATCAGTAAAAATATTTAAAGCGTCGCCTATGGGGATTTTTGAGTAGCGAAGTTTGGCACCATTCCACGAGTGTGCAATTTTGAAGGGTGACATGTTAGGTATCTATTTACTCGGCGTAACATCATCTTTCACATTATGTAAAAACATTGGGCTAACTTTACTGTTTTTTTTTTTAAGAAACACGTTCTAAAAATTGCTGCGCAAATACCATGCGAGATAAAAAGTTGCAATGACCGCCATTGTATTCTCTAAGGTCTTTGCTAAAAAAAAATATATAATGTTTTGGGGTTCTATGTAATTTTCCAGCAAATAAATGATGCTTTTTACATGTAGGAGAGAAATGTCAGAATTGGCCTTGGTGCTCCAGAACGCCTGAAGTGCTCCCTGCATGTTGAGCCTCTGTATGTGGCCATGCTGTGTAAAAGTCTCACACATGTGGTATCGCCATACTCGGGAGGAATAGCAAAATGTGTTTTGGGGTGTAATTTGTGGTATGCATATGCTGTGTGTGAGAAATAAACTGCTAATATGACAATTTTGTGAAAAAAAATCAGAAAAAAAAATCTTGATTTTGCAAAGAATTGTGGGAAAAAATTACAACTTCAAAAAACTCACCATGCCTCTTTCTAAATATCTTGGAATGTCTTCTTTCCAAAAAGGGGTCATTTGGGGGTGTTTGTACTTTTCTGCCATGATAGGGTCTCTAGAAATGAGATAGGCCGTCAGTACTTCAGGTGTGATCAATTTTCAGATATTGGCACCATAGCTTGTGGACTCTATAACTTTCACAAAGACCAAATAATATACACCAATTTGTACTTATTTTTACCAAAGATATGTAGCAGTATAAATTTGGCCAAAATTTAGGAAGAAAAAATACTAATTTGCTAAATTTTATAACAGAAACAAAGAAAAATTCATTTTTTTACAGAATTTTCAGTCTTTTTTCTCTTATAGCGCAAAAAATAAAAAACCCAACAGTGATTAAATACCACCAAAAGAAAGCTCTATTTGTGGGAAAAAAAGGAGAAATTTTTCATTTGGGTACAGTGTTGTATGACTGAGTAATTGTCATTCAAAATGTGAGAGCACCGAAAGCTGAAAATTGGTCTGGTTATTAAGGGGGTTTAAGTGCCCAGTGGTCAAGTGATTAATCACGTTATACCATTATACAAGTCGACATATGAAGCCAGGGGATGCCCGAAAGAGTTCTCAAAGATCACTCTTGGGTCAGCTCTGAACGTACCATACCTCCTGCTCCCTGATATCTTGATTGAAGCTAGATCCCTTAATTAAGGTGTATAGGAGAATGCCCCTGAACTCTGAATGATGTTACTTATGAGGAATGAAATATTCTGTGTTGCTCTGTACCAGACCTATGTATTCTTTCAAAGTTTAAGCGCTGTTCGCTCCACATGTGTATTTGTATGTTTGTTTTTTGTTGCGTGTTGAGATTTTTTTTTTACCCCTTTAAAAGGCTGTCCACAGAAGGCTGTCCACAAGGTTTAGATGTGGCTCGCAGTCTCCGCTACAATTCATCCCAAAGGTGTTCTATCGGGTTGAGGTCAGGACTCGGTGTAGGCCAGTCAAGTTCCTCCACCCCAAACTCGCTCATCCATATCTTTATGGACCTTGCTTTGTGAACTGATCCAAATCATTTGGTGGAGGGGGGATTATGATGTGGGGTTGTTTTTCACGGGTTGGGCTTGACCCCTTTGTTCCAGTGAAGGAAACTCTTAAGGCGTCAGCATACCAAGACATTTTGGACAATTTCACGCTCCCAACTTTGTGGGAACAGTTTGGAGATGGCCCTTCCTGTTCCAAAATGACTGCCCACCAGTGCACAAACAAGGTCCATAAAGACATGGATGAGCGAGTGCCTAACCTCACAAATGCGCTTCTGGAAGAATGGTTAACAATTCCCATAGACACACTCCTAAACCTTGTGGACAGTCTTCCCAGAAGAGTTAAAGCTGTTGTAGCTGCAAAGGGTGGGCCAACTCAATAGTGAACCCTATGGACTAAGACTGGGATGTCATTAAAGTTTATGTGTGTGTAAAGGAAGGCATCCTAATACCTTAATATAGTGATATAGTGTATAAAATGGCGTATGCTTCTCTGGGCTTTCTGAAGACATTTGATGGTTGTCATCAGTTTTTGGTGAAATAGAGGATTAAATTCATACTGTGTCTTCTATCTAATCAAGGAGAGGTCGTGGAGTGGTTTTCTTAGTACTGGAGGAGATCTCCTGCCCTCCTACCTATTGTATTTTCTACACCCCATGCCTGTGTATATTTTTATTGTGTTAACTTCCTCCTTGAAAGGAACGTGTACGCAACTTAAGTGTCACTAGCAGTTCTGTTTTCTCTTCTCTTTTTACATAGCCTTTATTTGCTACTTGTTTGTTGTTTTATTATGCTGTTTATTGGAATTATAAGGCATTTAGCTCAGTAATATATGAAATATGCCCATGATGTGTCATCTAAGTAAGCCGTTGTATTATGCTATGTACGCTAACAATTTTCATTGCTGTTCACCTGTATGCTTTACTGCCGTATATGTATGCTGAATGTTTGGAAAATCAATACACATTTTGGCCTTTAAAAAAAAATGACCGTACTTTACAGTGCCTTGCAAAAGTATTCATCCCCCTTGGCATTTTTTGTGTTTTGTTGCCTCACAACATGGATTGTTTGAGGATTTGCATCATTTAATTTAGAAAACATACACAAAAAACTGAATATGATAATATAGTGATAAACACGTGTATCACCCAAAATAACGTGCTGGGTGACTCCAGTGATAAAGTCCTCAAATTATATTAACACAATTATGCAAATATATGCAAATTAATGTCCATAATAGGCAAATGAATGTCCATTAGAAATGGAATCCATAAAACGAAGGTGATGAAGATCAGTCCAGAGAGAACATGATGAATCAAAACGTGAAATTGTAATCAACAGTCTTCTGTGTGTGAGAGAAAGTAGCCACCACCAAAGTGAATAGAGGAAGGCTTACCAGAAGTTATGGATTTGGCGGGGCATAAGCCACCCAAATCAAATAAACTTGAAGAGTGTGAACACTCAAACATTAATAAAATAGAGATGTGATGTGAGATCCGCCACCAAGTATATGTTGAGGAGGCTTACCAGAGGTCTCGGATTTGGAGAGGCATACGCTGCCCAAATCTGAGATTGCTTAGGGGGTTAATGGACGCCACTGGAGATGGTCTTGAGTGGAGGGGTAGTCTGGAGTCAAAGGGGTTTAGCACTTCAATCAGACGGGACATCCAATAACACAAAACACCAATTCATGTGGGGACTCGGTATCCAATGCATATGTGTGGAGATAGAAAAGCTCACATAGCATAATTCTATTCACTGTGTATCGGTGTCTTGAATTCTTGAATATCCGACCGGTCAGAGAGACTTCCACAGATCCTGAGTCCAGCTCGAGCCAAGAAGGTCCAACAAGCTTGATATGAGGATGCCATTAGACGTGCTAGAGGACTGACATAGTGCGAGGACCCCTGCAGTTGGTCCAGGTTCTGGTTCTGTTTGGTTCTGTTGGACCTTCTTGGCTCGAGCTGGACTCAGGATCTGTGGAAGTCTCTCTGACCGGTCGGATATTCAAGAATTCAAGACACCGATACACAGTGAATAGAATTATGCTATGTGAGCTTTTCTATCTCCACACATATGCATTGGATACCGAGTCCCCACATGAATTGGTGTTTTGTGTTATTGGATGTCCCGTCTGATTGAAGTGCTAAACCCCTTTGACTCCAGACTACCCCTCCACTCAAGACCATCTCCAGTGGCCTCCATTAACCCCCTAAGCAATCTCAGATTTGGGCGGCGTATGCCTCTCCAAATCCGAGACCTCTGGTAAGCCTCCTCAACATATACTTGGTGGCGGATCTCACATCACATCTCTATTTTATTAATGTTTGAGTGTTCACACTCTTCAAGTTTATTTGATTTGGGTGGCTTATGCCCCGCCAAATCCATAACTTCTGGTAAGCCTTCCTCTATTCACTTTGGTGGTGGCTACTTTCTCTCACACACAGAAGACTGTTGATTACAATTTCACGTTTTGATTCATCACGTTCTCTCTGGACTGATCTTCATCACCTTCGTTTTATGGATTCCATTTCTAATGGACATTCATTTGCCTATTATGGACATTAATTTGCATATATTTGCATAATTGTGTTAATATAATTTGAGGACTTTATCACTGGAGTCACCCAGCACGTTATTTTGGGTGATACACGTGTTTATCACTATATTATCATATTCAGTTTTTTGTGTATATTTTCACATTTATACATATTTATTTAGTTAGCGCTACACTTTTAATTTTCGATTATCACTAGCTTTTTGTACCAGCAGTGTTGGCAGCTTCGTTTCACATTATTTCCAGCGCAGTATTATCCTTTTACTTTCAATTTAGAAAACATGCCCACAACTTTGAAGATTTTTTTTTTTATTGTGAAGCAAACAACAAATAGGACAAAATAACAGGAAAAGTCAATGTGCATAATTATTCACCCCTCTAAAGTCAATACTTTGCATTTGTAGCTATCACAGCTCCAAGTCGCTTTGGATAAGTCTCTATGAGCGTGCTACATCTTACCACTGGGATTTTTGCCCATTCCTCCTTGCAAAACTGCTCCAGGTCCTTCAAGTTGGATGGTTTGCGCTTGTGAACAGCAATCTTTAAGTCCGACCACAGATTTTCTAATTGATTGAGGTCTGGGCTTTGACTAGGCCATTCCAACACATTTACTGTACATGTTTCCCCTTAAACCACTCAAGTGTTGCTTTAGCAGTGTTTTTGGGGTCATTGTCCTGCTGGAAGGTGAACCTCCGCCCTAGCCTCAAATCACACACAGAGTGGTACAGGTTTTTCTCAAGAATATGCCTGTATTTAGCACCATCCACCTTACCCTCAACTCTGACCATTTTCCCAATCCTGACTGCTAAAAAACATCCCCACAGCATGATGCTGCCACTACCATGTACAGATACTCCAGTCTCTGCTGTGGAACTCTGCAGATCCTCCAGGGTTACCTTAGGTCTCTGTGCTGCCTCTCTGATTAATGCCCTCTTTGCCCGGTCCGTGAGTTTTGGTGTGCAGCCGTCTCTTGGCAGGTTTGCTGTTGTGCCATGTTCTTTCCATTTGGTTATGACAGATTTGATGGTGCTCCTAGGGATCAACAAAGATTTGGATATTTTTTTATAACCTAACCTTGACTTGTACTTCTCAACAACATTGTCCCTTACTTGTTTGGAGAGTTCCTTGGTCTTCATGGCAGTGTTTGGTTAGTGGTGCCTCTTGTTTAGGTGTTGCAGCCTCTGGGGCCTTTCAAAAAGGTGTGTATATATGTACACGACAGATCATGTGACACTTAGATTGCGCACAGGTTGACATTATTTCACTAATTATGTGACTTCTGAAGGTAATTGGTTGCACCAGAGCTTTTTATGGGCTTCATAACAAAGGGGGTGAATACATATGCACATGCCAATTATCAGTTTTTTATTTCTGAAATGTTTTTTATGTATTTATGTTTCGAATTTTACTTCACCAACTTAGACTACTGTGTTCTGATCCATCACATATATTTCAGATTAAAAAAACATTGAACTAAAGGCTGTAATGTAACAAAATAGGTAACAAGCCAAGGGGGTGTATACTTTTGCAAGGCACTGTATGCTTCCATGCCACAGGCCCATCATCTCTGATTGCCATCTGGGGCCTCAGCTAGCCAGGCTTGCTCTGTTGTATTGCTGTAAAGCACACAAGGCATTTAACTTCTTTATTGTTGTGAATTTTCTTTTGGATAAGTACCGTAAGTGCTATACAGTATATTCACATTGGAGGCAGGAAATATAATTCATAGACACATTATATTGTTTTCTTTGTTCAGCAAAAATAATGCTCCCAAATCCAACACCTGCCTCTTTCACATGGTGAAAATGACACAATAAGTCATTGTGCAAGAAGTTTAAGTAATGTCGAACAAAGTGGTAAAAGAGGGATGTGTGCAGGAGATTTCTCAACAAAAGGTGGTTAAAGCTGGAGTGCGGCCAGCAGATTTACAATAAAATAATAATGTTTGTGAGATCCAGGGTGGTTTGTGAGATCCAGGGTGGGAGGTTTATCCACGGAAACTTCTCTTACTGATTCCTGAAATTATAATCTGATCTCATTTCAGGGAACTTGGCAGTATACATTCTTGAAGTCATGTTAATATTCTGGTGTAAATTCTGCCCGTGGGATATTTGAAACGGCCTCTTTTTTTCTGTTGTAATCACAGAATAACTGCCCTAACATGTTGCTGGTTGACTGTTTCTAGACACACATAATCACTGACTACCAGTAGTGGTTACTGCACGATGGAAACAGGCTAGGAGCATGAGCAAGCACAGGAATGTGTCTGATGCAATACTAATCTATTGATGTGTAATTAAGTCATCAAATGACGGACATGACTGAGCAGAAGGTAAAGCAAGACATGAAGACAAAAATATCTTATGGCAGTACAGACAGCTGGCAGACAAGAGCAGCTATTTATCTATTTAGCTATAAATATGTCTGAGTATTCCTAAGTTAGAAAAAAATAATCGATTCCAGTGTCTTGTAAGTGCAATGGAAAAGAAAGACGCTAAGCATTGCATCGCAAAATGTAAAAACAGGCCTGATTTATTTACTAATAGCCTTAAAGGATATGTAACCCCAAGAACAAAAACGTAATAAATTTAAGCTTACCAGTCCTTGGACGTGGTAACTGCATTATTATTATTATTATACAGAATTTATATAGCGCCAACAGTTTACTCAGCGCTTTACAATATAAAAGGGAGACAATACAGTTATAATAGAATTAAAATATGAGAGGATTAAGAAGGCCCTGCTCACAATCTAATAGGGTGGGGCAGGTGGTACAAAAGGTTGTAACTGTGGGGAATGAGCTGATGGAAGTGGTAAAAGATTAGTTGGAGACGTGATAGGCTTTCCTGAAAAGATGAGTTTTCTTATTTTTTTTTTCAGAGTAGAGGATAGCCGGACAGGTTGGAGTAGCGAGTTCCAGAGGATGGTAGAGGCCCTGAAAAAATCCTGGAGACGAGCATAGGAGGAGGAGACGAGAGAGCTTGACAGTAGGAGGTCTTGAGAAGAGCGGAGAGGACGGTTTGGGTGATGTTTGGAGACAAGATTGGTGATGTAGCTCGGGGTAGAGTTGTGGATGGCTTTGTAAGTTGTGGTTAGTATTTTGAATCTAAAGCGGAGCTCCACCCTAAAGTGGAACTTCCGCTCATCGGTACCCTCCCCCCCTCCAGTGTCACATTTGGCACCTTTCAGGGGGGAGGGGGGTGCAGATACCTGTCTAAGACAGGTATTTGCACCCACTTCTGGGAGTCCTCTCTGTGAGTATTCTGCGGGTAGTGCATCACTTCCCGCAGAACGCCCGTTGTGTCCCAGAACACATCGGGGACCAGTGAGGACGGCGATGCGCGACTCGCGCATGCGCCATAGGGAACCGGGCAGTGAAGCCGGAACGCTTTACTTCCTGATTCCCTCACGAGGATGTCGGTGGGGGCAGCAGATAGACGAGTGATTGCTTGTCTTCTGCTGCAGACGTCGCTGGACTCCAGGACAGGTAAGTGTCCATATATTAAAGGTCAGCAGCTGGAGTATGTGTAGCTGCTGGCTTTTAATATTTTTTTAACGGCGGAGCTCCGCTTTAATTCGCTGGGCGATCGGGAGTCAGTGTAGGCATTGGAGGAGAGGGTTGGCAGACACTGAGCGGCTGGTAAGGTGGATAAGTCTGGCAGCAGCATTCATGATAGACTGGAGAGGGGATAGCCTATGGAGAGGCAAGCTAATGAGAAGGGAGTTGCAATAGTCAAGGTGAGAGATAACAAGGGAGTGAATGAGGAGCTTGGTGGTTTCATTTGTTAAAAAGGGGCACTAGTTACCAAGTACAGAAAACATCTGTTGATATTTTTCAATTTTGTAAAGTGCTGCACAAACTGATGGTGCTATATAAATTCCATATAATAATAATATTGCCAGAAATGCCAGAGTCCTTATAACTTCCTGTTAGCCAAACTAATCTCATCTACTTTACGATCTATCATCTGTAGTCTATCAGTTCCTCTGCCCCCAGATAATGGAGATAAATATAGGAAGACCTCGTTGTAGTCCAAAAAAGGAGAGCAGGCTAGTGTGACAACTATGCCTCCCTCCTTAGATACAGTAGATTGAGTGAGTGAGCACTGTCACTCCAGGACAGTAAAGCTAGCTATATACCAGTAGATTTTTGAATGAAAGTTTGTACAAAATTCTGTACAAAAAATTTCAGTACATTCCATGGCTTGATGAATGTCATTCAAAAGTAGTTTACAATTTCATTGCTTTTAACCTTGGATTTTGGAACGAATTAACTTTACCTTATGAAAAACACAATTTTCCTGCTCCTTTGGATTTTCTTGCAATTGTGGTTGAAAACGAACATTTAACCCCACTAACGATTAAGAAATTGAACAAAAGTTCTTAAAGGATTTCAAATGAATTTCTACCATTTTATAGCTAGATTAACCAGTTCCCTCCTGGCCTATGGGCGAATGACGCTGGGGTTGGCCTCTCGTCGATCCGGGTGGACGTCATATGACGTCCACCCAGATCGCGCCCGTGGGGCTGCACAGCAGCGCGATCTGTCACCATCTGCATCCACTGAACAAAGCTGATGACTGATCACTGTATCGGCCCACTGCTGGTATTATGTGACCGATGTAACCAATCACAGAAGGTCACATGATAATTGTAAACAGTTGGCTTGTTTCCTGACTACACTTCTGCTTGATCCCTACCTGCTACATCTGCTACCGGACCCCAGCCTGCTCACCTTCTTCTGGTGTGCTCCTGAGGACCACAACCTGGTACTAACACACAGCAAAACCCATATCCACCATCAGGAGCGCTGGTAAATATTGGTTAGTACCCCGCACCTCGTGTCATCAGCCAGGGTGACCTGCTTGTATACCTGTCCTGCTTGTCGGTAGGTGCTGCTCCACTGCTATTGCTATTGGCCTCTGAGCTTGACTCCAGACTGTGACACTGTGCTGGATTTTTGCTGATCACTGTTGTTTTTCCCAAGATCCCTTTACCCTTCATAGTAGCCTTAAATTCACCTTTTTAGAAAAGGTCTCCGCTACACTTACCTCCATAGGTGATTCAGTTTCACTGGCCAGACAACCTGGTGCAGCAATCCTGGGCTTTGAAAACTGCTCTGTTCTTCCTCTTTCCCTAGATCAGAGTGGTTCTGATTGGTCAGCATGGTTACATGCCTGCATTTTTTTCCTCTAGCAAGGAGAAGGAGATACTATATATCTTTCTCTATTCAAGAGGAGAAAAAAAAACACAGAGGTGGGCTGTACAGTGACTGATCACTGTGATAGCCATTCAGAGGCTATCACAGTGATCAGGTTACATAGTTAGTCAGGTTGAAAAAAGACACAAGTCCATCTAGTTCACCCATAAAAATAAATAACCAGTGGCGGTGCGTCCATAGTGGGCGCAGGAGCGCCGCCCCCTCTCGCTCCTGCGCCCGTCACTCACAACAATACATAGGTTCATGCATTGCATGAACCTATGTATTGCTGCCGCCGCTGCCGCCCACTATTCATATGGACGGCTGTCATGATGGGCAATCTCACCTGCAAGCTGGCGACGCGGCGGCGCGTGCGGGTACGCGCCTGCGCAATAGTGTCGAATCGTCGTTAGCGCGTTCACGCCGGCGCAGTGGCGGCGAGTCGGCGTTAGCGCGTGCGCGCATGCGCGGTAACGGCGCGCGGCACGCGTCGGTGCGCGCGGGAGCACGCAGTGACACGTTCTGGCGCCAATCTGGGGCTATTTGAAGGGGCTTGTGCTGGGGCTCCTTGCTGTCCGGTCTACAGCGTTTCCTAGACCCACCTGCTATCTGCTGTTACCCTACCGATCTGTTCCTGTGACTCGGCTTGTTCCTGACGCTCCTTGCCTTCTGCCTGCCCACTGACCCCCGGCTTGTTGACCTCGCTTCCGCCTGCCCCTTCTGCTACCTGCTGCCTGCCCGTTGCCAACCCGGACTGTCTAACGACTCTGCTTCTGCCTCTCGCACTGCACCTGGTCTGCCCGCCAGTGGATTACCCGGCCTGTTTGAACCTGCCAGTACCCGGTACTACAAGACACCTCCCCGCTGTCTGCCGTTTGTCTCCTCGGTTCCCTGTGTGCCAAGCCTGCCTGCCGTCCAGCTTCCCTGCTGCCGCTGAAACCTGCACTGAGCTTCCTAGGTCCAGCTCCATCTCTGCACCAGTGTTCCTGACAGGCACTTGTGCGACTCCGCACTCCCGAGCTCCCTGTTCCCATCATCAGGGGTTCCGGAGTAGGAGGTGCAAAAGAGGCCACTCCCTGCATCCCAGGCTCATCACCAGGTATGTGACAGTACCGGACAGCCATGTCCGAGCCTGCGCAGGGAGCAGACCCAATGGAGGAACTTTGCCGACACCTGGATGGGCTAACCCAGGCCGTCAGAAGCCTGCAAGAGGGTTATACCCGACTGGAGGGCCGAGTCCAGGCCCTATCCTCCTCAGCTTCCTCCTCCACTGGGACTTCCACTTCTCCCTCGATGGTCATGATGCCGCCTGAACCAAAGGTACCCACGCCTGAGCGATTCTCAGGGGAGCGAAGCAAATACAGAGCCTTTCGGAATGCCTGCGAGCTCTTCTTTGCCTTGCAACCACGGACCTTTTCACTAGAATCCACCAAAGTGGGGTTCGTTATTTCCCTCCTGTCTGGTGAGCCTCAAGCCTGGGCCCACCGCCTCTTGGAGCATAAAGACGTTTCACTTAATACCTTGGACACTTTCTTCCAAACCATGTCCCAACTTTACGAGGATCCGCACCAGACCGCCACTGCCGAAGCAGCCCTGCATGCCCTTCAGCAAGGCCGCAGACCCGCCGAGGATTATGTTTCTGAATTCAGGAGATGGAGCTCAGACACTAATTGGAATGATGCTGCTCTTTGCTATCAATTCCGTTTGGGACTCTCTGAACCACTCAAAGATGAACTGGCACGTGTGGGTGTGCCCGGAACTTTGGATGCTCTAATCAACCTGACCATCCAGATTGACCGTCGCCTACGAGAACGTAGGACTGAACGAGCCACCGGGCCACCTCGCCCGGTCTGGATGTTGCCCCGGGTACCCAGCTCTGCCAACTCAGCTCCTCCATTCCCAGCTTCAGCCTCCTCTGACAACCCAGAACCCATGCAGCTGGGACTTCTCCGTCCCTCTCTCACCCCTGAGGAACGTCAACGCAGGCGAACCCTTAACCTGTGTCTGTACTGCGGAGAACCCGGACATTATGTACGGACCTGCCCGGTGAAGATCCGTAAGTGCCTCTCCATGTCGTCTGTGTATTTACCCGTTATACCCAGTAATTCCGCTCACCTGGCGATTCCCATTCTTTTGCAGCTCCCAGGAGGGAATATTCAAGTCAGCGCTATCATTGACTCCGGGGCCTGCAGTTGTTTTCTGGACTTAGCTTTTGCCACCACACATCACATTCCTTTGCGCCCTAGAGCTAAAGGGCTTTCTGTATACCTCGCTGATGGGTCGACCCTTAAATCCGGACCAGTCACACAGGAGACCCTACCGCTGGCCACAACCATTGCCAGTACTCATCAGGAATTACTATGCCTAGATGTCATCAAGTCTCCTCTGTTCCCCATCATCCTGGGCATGCCCTGGTTACAGGCCCATAACCCGCAAATTAATTGGACATCAGGAGAAGTCAGTTTCTGTTCCCCCTACTGCCGTCAACATTGTCTGCAGGAAGTTTTGAGTACCCCTTCTCCCTTGCTTTGCATGGACTCTGATGCTGAGGCCCGCCAGTCAGTTCCTGAAGCATACCATAGCTTCCTGGACGTTTTTAGCAAGAAAGGGGCTGAGACTCTTCCTCCACACAGGCGTTACGACTGTCCGATTGAGCTTCTCCCCGGGGCTGAAATCCCCTTTGGCAGGATTTTTCCCCTGACGGAACTTGAACTCAAGACCCTCAAGACCTATGTGGATGACAATCTCATGAAAGGGTTCATCCGTCCTTCTACGTCACCGGCAGGGGCAGGGATTTTCTTTGTTGAGAAAAAGGACCAGTCCCTCCGGCCTTGTGTGGATTACAGAGAGCTCAACAAAGTGACGATAAAGAACAGATACCCCCTTCCTTTAGTTCCTGAATTGTTTCAGAGACTGGGATCTGCAGTTATTTTCACAAAACTGGACCTCCGTGGGGCCTATAACCTGGTGCGGATCCGAAGCGGGGATGAGTGGAAAACTGCCTTTCGCACTCGCTTCGGGCACTTCGAATACTTAGTCATGCCCTTCGGACTCTGCAATGCCCCGGCTACGTTCCAGCATTTTGTGAACGATATTTTCAGAGACTACCTTGACCTTTTTGTTATTGTTTACCTGGAAGACATCCTCATCTTTTCCCCCTCCTTGGAGAAACACCGGGAACACGTTCGGAATGTGCTCGCACGGCTTCGAATGCACAGGTTATACGCAAAACCAGAAAAATGCGAATTCGAACGCCAAAGCATCCAATTTCTTGGACTTGTCATCTCGGTGGAGGGTATCACGATGGACTCCCAGAAAGTGGCTGCAATTCTTGACTGGCCGGTGCCCGTAGATAGGAAAGGCATACAGCGCTTCATTGGATTCGCAAACTTTTATAGGAAGTTCATCAGGGGGTTTTCGTCCATTATCACCCCATTAACCAACCTAACCAAACAGACGGTCCGGTTCCAGTGGTCTTCAGAAGCCCAAACGGCCTTTGAGACCCTTAAGGAATTATTTACCTCTGCATCCGTTCTGAGGCACCCTGATGCGGCTCTTCCATACATACTGGAGGTGGACGCCTCGGAAACCGCAGTTGGGGCGGTTCTCTCCCAAAGACAGGGGCCCAAGGCTCTCTTACATCCGGTTGCCTTTTTCTCCCGTAAGCTGTCAGATTCGGAGAAGAACTATGATGTGGGAGACCGGGAATTACTGGCAATCAAAGCCGCCCTGGAGGAATGGCGGTATCTCCTGGAAGGAGCAGCGCATCCGATCCTGGTCTATACGGACCACAAGAATCTGGAGTATCTGAGAGTGGCAAAGAGACTGAAACCCCGGCAGGCCAGGTGGGCACTTTTCTTCACACGTTTCTCTTTTCATATAACGTATAGACCAGGATCAAAGAATACTAAACCTGATGCTCTCTCACGAATGTTCTGTGACCCTGAAACACCTGCCCCTCCGGATACCATCTTGTCACCTGGAAACTTCCTCTTGCTTCAAGAGGACTTGCTATCTCGGATCAAGCAAGCATCCAGGGGGATCTCTCCCTCACCTAGTACAGAGGTACAGCTCAAGGATGGACTTTTATGGTACAAGGACAAAATCTTTGTACCAGAAAGCGTGCGAGTCGCGGTCCTTAGTTCCTGTCACGATAACAAACTGGCTGGACACTTCGGGGTACTCAAGACCTCCGAACTACTACAACGCATGTTCTGGTGGCCGCAACTATCAAAAGACTGTAGGAGCTACGTGGAGTCTTGCAGCACATGTATCAGAAACAAGGGAAGTAAGTCCAGAGCCTGGGGTCTGTTGAAACCATTGCCCGTACCCGAGAGGCCATGGAAGATGATCTCCATGGACTTCATCGTAGAACTTCCCCCCTCGGAGCTTTACACCACTATCTTCGTGGTCGTGGATAGACTATCAAAGATGGCGCACTTCTTGCCCATGAGGGGTACGCCTTCTGCTCCTGAGACAGCTAAAATTTTTGTCAAGGAAATCATAAGGCTCCATGGCATCCCTGCAAACATTGTGTCGGATCGAGGGGTGCAATTCACCTCCAGGTTCTGGAAGGCCCTGTGTGAAGCTCTCGGGATTAACTTGTCCTTTTCGTCTGCCTATCATCCACAATCAAATGGCCAGACTGAACGGACGAATCAGACACTTGAGCAATACCTACGCTGCTTTTCTTCGTTCTCGCAGGAAGATTGGGTACCTCTACTGCCGCTGGCCGAGTTTGCATACAATAATTCGGTCCACTCCGCCACAAAGCAATCCCCGTTCTATGCTAACTACGGCTTTCATCCCTCATTCTTGTCCAACTGTATCCCGGAGTCTGCTGTACCTGCTGTCCAGGAGACATTGGATTTTTTCAGAGCAAACAATGAGTTATTACGCGACACGATGACTAGGACACAAGAATATAATAAGGAAGTGTTCGACAAAAAGAGAAGAGGAGAACTCAATCTGGAACCCGGGGATCAGGTGTGGTTATCTACACTGAACCTTAGACTTGCCTGTCCCTCAAAGAAATTGGGTCCCAAGTTTGTGGGTCCTTTTCCTGTCAGGAGACGGATTAACAGTGTGGCCTATGAACTGGAGCTACCAGAGTCATTCCGGATCCACCCGGTTTTTCATGTTGCCTTACTCAAGCCTACTGTTCCTGATCCCTTCTCGGGACGTGACACTGGCCCTCCTGAACCAATCTTGGTTGACGGTGAAGAGGAGTTTGAGGTGGAATCCATCATGGATTGTAGAAAAAGGCGCAACCAAGTCCAATTTCTTGTAAAATGGAAGGGATATGGCCCTGAGGAGAACTCATGGGAACCTGAGTGCAACATCCATGCCAAAAGATTGGTTCAGTCCTTCAAAGACTCCCATCCAGTTAAGATGGCCCAGTTGGGCATCCGGAGGCTGCCCATTGGAGGGGGGCAATGTCATGATGGGCAATCTCACCTGCAAGCTGGCGACGCGGCGGCGCATGCGGGTACGCGCCTGCGCAATAGTGTCGAATCGTCGTTAGCGCGTTCACGCCGGCGCAGTGGCGGCGAGTCGGCGTTAGCACGTGCGCGCATGCGTGGTAACGGCGCGCGGCGGTGCGCGCGGGAGCACGCAGTGACACGTTCTGGCGCCAATCTGGGGCTATTTGAAGGGGCTTGTGCTGGGGCTCCTTGCTGTCCGGTCTACAGCGTTTCCTAGACCCAACTGCTATCTGCTGTTACCCTACCGATCTGTTCCTGTGACCCGGCTTGTTCCTGACGCTCCTTGCCTTCTGCCTGCCCACTGACCCCCGGCTTGTTGACCTCGCTTCCGCCTGCCCCTTCTGCTACCTGCTGCCTGCCCGTTGCCAACCCGGACTGTCTAACGACTCTGCTTCTGCCTCTCGCACTGCACCTGGTCTGCCCGCCAGTGGATTACCCGGCCTGTTTGAACCTGCCAGTGCCCGGTACTACAAGACACCTCCCCGCTGTCTGCCGTTTGTCTCCTCGGTTCCCTGTGTGCCAAGCCTGCCTGCCGTCCAGCTTCCCTGCTGCCGCTGAAACCTGCACTGAGCTTCCTAGGTCCAGCTCCATCTCTGCACCAGTGTTCCTGACAGGCACTTGTGCGACTCCGCACTCCCGAGCTCCCTGTTCCCATCATCAGGGGTTCCGGAGTAGGAGGTGCAAAAGAGGCCGCTCCCTGCATCCCAGGCTCATCACCAGGTACGTGACACCGGCCCCCTGTTGAGCGCCGGCCATCTGAATAACAGCGGCTGGTTGGTGTTTGGAAGTGCCTATCAGAGCCAGCGGCTCTGATAGGCTTCCCGATTACAGCCTGAGGGCTGTAATTGGCATCCAAATAGTTAACCAGAGGACGCACGGGGGGTGCGTTCCTTGGTTAACACTGACAGGCGTTTCAGCCAATCAGGTTCACCGGGTCTGGTTACTGGTAACCTGATTGGCTGAAGCGACATCAAGGGCGGGAGAAGACATCGAGGACGGAAGGACAGCGATGACCCGAGGAAGGTAAGTGCAGGGCTGGGGGGAAACTGGCTGTATATGGGGACAAACTGGCTGTATATGGGGACAAACTGGCTGAATATGGGGATAAACTGGCTGCATATGGGGACAAACTGGCTGTATATGGGGACAAACTGGCTGTATTTGGGGGGAAACTGGCTGTATATGGGGACAAACTGGCTGCATTTGGGGGGAAACTGGCTGTATATGGGGGAAACTGGCTGCATTTGGGGACAAACTGACTGTATATGGGGACAAACTGACTGTATATGGGGTCAACTGGCTGCATTTGGGGGGAAACTGGCTGTATATGGGGACAAACTGGCTGTATATGGGGACAAACTGGCTGCATTTGGGGACAAACTGGCTGTATATGGGGACAAACTGGCTGTATATGGGGGAAACTGGCTGCATTTGGGGACAAACTGGCTGCATTTGGGGACAAACTGGCTGTATATGGGGACAAACTGGCTGTATATGGGGACAAACTGGCTGCATATGGGGACAAACTGGCTGCATTTGGGGACAAACTGGCTGCATTTGGGGACAAACTGGCTGCATTTGGGGACAAACTGGCTGCATATGGGGGGAAACTGGCTGTATATGGGGACAAACTGGCTGCATTTGGGGGGAAACTGGCTGTATATGGGGGAAACTGGCTGCATTTGGGGACAAACTGACTGTATATGGGGACAAACTGACTGTATATGGGGTCAACTGGCTGCATTTGGGGGGAAACTGGCTGTATATGGGGACAAACTGGCTGTATATGGGGACAAACTGGCTGCATTTGGGGACAAACTGGCTGTATATGGGGACAAACTGGCTGTATATGGGGGAAACTGGCTGCATTTGGGGACAAACTGGCTGCATTTGGGGACAAACTGGCTGTATATGGGGACAAACTGGCTGTATATGGGGACAAACTGGCTGCATATGGGGACAAACTGGCTGCATTTGGGGACAAACTGGCTGCATATGGGGGGAAACTGGCTGTATATGGGGACAAACTGGCTGTATATGGGGACAAACTGGCTGTATATGGGGACAAACTGGCTGCATTTGGGGACAAACTGGCTGCATTTGGGGGGAAACTGGCTGCATTTGAGGGGGCAAACTGGTGGCGTTTGGGCACAGTGGCTGCGTTTAATGGGCACAGTGACGGCAATTGATGTTTTTTTCAGTTTGTTTGCGCCCCCCCCCCCCTCAAAATCTTGAGCACCAGCCGCCACTGTAAATAACCAACCATAAAAATAAATAAATGTGATTGGGAACTGGGTCTCCTAGTATCTCCTAGTTTATTAATACTCCTAGTTTATTAGTACAAGACCATGGGCTCTCCGTGAGAGCCTGGTCCCTGTACTGGGAGCGCACTGTGCAGTATGCTGTCAGCACAAACACAGCAGTGCATAAATGCAGCCCCATTGATAAAAAGTCACTTCTGTGAGGCTGGGTGTATGCATATGCTCAAGGAGGGTAAAAAGAGAAATAAAAAAATCAGCGTAAAAATAAGGAAGTTATAGGATAAGTTCACCTTTGGGAACATGTTACATGTTCCACCCATTTTTTAGGGTAGAACATGTAACATGTTCCTAGTGCTGCAGCCGCTCCCTGTTGCTCTCTCTCCCTTTGGCAACAGTAGGGTGAGAAGTTCCCCGTACTAGCTGTCACTTTTTTTTAAACAGTGCAGCTGTGCGAGGCTCTGCCCACATGGCCGCGTCATTCATTCTCACAGCTCTGTGTATGAATGAACTACAAGTTCCGACATAGTTTGTGGCTGTCGGCTTGTAGTTCTCATAAAAATACCACAATACTGTTGAGCGCTGTGGTAGTTCATTGAGTCTTCCTGTCTGGGGAGATCTAGCTCACACTGACAGTCTGCAGGAGACCTGCATGGCATCAGCGATCTGCTGATCGCTGGTGCAATGCTTTCCAGACTCCTAAAAAATTATTGCAAAAAAATGTGCAATTATTATTTTTATTTTTTTAAAGTGGACTTATCCTATAATCATAACCGGTTAGGGTTTTTTTCATTCTATGTACCGGTAAGTTTTCTTTAACTGACATCATATGCATATCAAAGGTCATTCCTAATCTGCATATGAATGATACTGAGTAAATACAATGTCACAATAATGTTGCTAAGATGTTATTTCTCAATTTAAGTCTATTTAAACCCAAGAAAAAATAGGATATTGCAGTTTACATGTCCTCAGATGTGGTCGATACATTTGTTTTTTTAATGTATTTCTTTGTAACTTTGCCAATGTCACACTTTATGTCCCAGGGTGACAATGCAATCACTGCACTGTATGGAGAAGCAGAATTGTTACTCTAGGGCAGGACTACAGAATGCTACAAAATGCCTTCTTCCTTCTTCTCCATAACATAGAGAGGGGTTCTGTAGATAATTGGGATTAATGTAACTGATAAGACTGCAGCACAAGCAGAGATAACAAAGTTATCAGGGAACAAGTTTTCTGGCATGATTAACCGTTTTTGTTTTTCTTATCGAACAGATATAACAAAATACTTTTAGTGGTATATTTAACAGACCAAAAGGGACCAAATAAAATAAGTTCAGAATTACCCCTTAGAATTGGTGCCTCCCAGCCCTTTAGGAATCCCCCCTGGGAGGCGGGGCAGTGTTTATAATCATGTGACTGCCTTGGTCAGCCGCCGGTAACTGTGTTGGGAGCACGCAGAAGGCGTGCTGTTGGCACAGCTGTTTTTACAATATTGCATAGAAATATGCGGTCACTCTCCGCCAAGACCGACCCATGAGAAACCGCATATACCGGTTACAAGAGGTTAAAGAAACCATTTGTTTAAGAAAAAATCTTCCAATGAGCATGTAACATTTTATTTATATTATTTTTCTGTAAAGGCCTTTCTTTTGCAGACATAAAAAAATATTAAGACTGCTACTGGCGCCACCACCTTGATTGTGATATCACCAACCCAGTAGAGCTTTTTTGTAAGTAGGGCGCTATAATATTCCCCATTGCTCCTCCCCTGACAGCTTCATCAAAGTTTTTCCCTTTTCCTTTCCCTTAAAGTGGTTGTTAACCCTCACATATACTTACTGAAGTGACTGGCCTCAGATGACACACAAAGAATAAACAAATACTCCTATATATGTTAATCTGTAGTCACACCCCCCTGCACTAAGCAGAAGAACTGTGTTGTGAATAGTGAAGCTGTCTGCTGAGCTCCCCCCATCCCTCCTGACACAAATTTATCTCATGTGTGAGGAAAACATTTGAGAAGTGACTAATGTTGATAACAGAGGAACGAAGCACCAGAGAGAAACGACACTTAGAGCTTTGGAGAGAGATAAGTAGACAGTACAGGCATATGTGCTTTGCTCAGATTTAATGACTGAGGTTTACAACCATTTTAATTAAAGTGTATTTCCATTTTTGTAACCACATTGGGCAACACCTATTTTATATTTTCTTTACAAATTTGCATTCACATAGCATAACTTTAAAAAAAAAAAATGCTGCTTACCATTTTAGAAGCTGTTTTCTAACAACTCCAGTGCTGAAAAATCCTACTTTGTTCTCTTTGTTTATGAGGGGGCTGGGGACTTGTGTTTGCCATAATTAATTCTGTCTGTACTGTGCTGGCAAATCTCATTATACATCCTCCTGAAGCATGAGCCTTTCTTTAAAAAAAAAGGACTTAATTGAAGCCAACAATTGTTGAGACAATTAATACTTTGAACAGGATTGTGTAATGTACAACATGGTAGAGTGTGCAGGGGTAAGGAGTAAGTAACATACAACACAATGCACAAAAAAGTAGTATTTTAAATGCTTAATTTCCACATATTTTCTTTCTATAAATATTTTTTTCATTCACATTTGCCCTTGAACTTGTGAACAAAATTCAGTAGCACAGCCCCCTTACTCCTTGCACATCATAACTCTATTCTCTTCTGGTAGTGTCTAATTACTATCTGTGCTGACCCTGTCCTCTTCAGGAAGAAATGGTGAGCAATACAATAGACTAAAAATCAACTACACTGCAGAGTGCATGAACATCATGGGAAATGTAGTTCCAATACATCTAGGGTGCCAAGGTTCGCCATAACTGGACTAAAGTATCACTGGAGTGACAACTTTGAGTCTGCTGACAACACATCCAAGATGGTGGCGCCCAGCAGTATTAACAGGGCTTTTGGATGTCTACATACAGTATGGAAGGCTTTTACATGTAAATAACATGCATATAATATCTTAAATGCACATATAATTCTTTGGAAAGAGTTTTGTTGAAAAGAATGGTCCTTGCAGCATTATTACTTTGGCATAAACACTGAGCAAAATTATAAACACAAACACTTTTGTGTTTGCCCCTATTTATCATGAGCTGAACGCAAAGATCTATGACTTTTTCTATGTACACAAAAGGCCTATTTCTCTCAAATATTGTTCACAAAACTGTCTAAGTCTGTGTTAGACCCCTTACACACTGGGGTGTTTTTCAGGCGCTTCTGGGCTAAAAATAGCACATGTAAAACGCCTGAAAAACAGCTCCACTGCAGTGTCAGTGTGAAAGCCCGAGTGCTTTCACACTGAGGCGATGTGCTGGCAGGACGTTAAAAAAAACTCCTGCAAGCAGCATCTTCGGGCGGTGAAGGAGCGGTGTATACACCGCTCCTGCCCATTGAAATGAATGGGCAGCCCGGCCGAACCGCTGGCAAAGTGCTGCTGCAGCGGCGCTTTGCGGGTAGTTTTAACCCTTTTTTGGCTGCTAGCGGGGGGTTAAAAGCGCCCGCTAGTGGCCAAATACCTCCGCAAAAACGATGGTAAAGCGCCGCTAAAATAGCAGTGCATTTCTGCCGATGCCACGGAGGCCTCGGTGTGAAAGCACCCTTAGTGAGCATTTCTCCTTTTTCTGAGATAATCCATCCACCTCAAGATGCTGATTAGACAGCATGATTATTGCACAGGTGTGCCCTAGGCTGGCCACAATAAAAGGCCACTCTAAAATGTGCAGTTTTATCACACAGCACAATGCCACAGATGTTGCATGTTTTGAGGGAGCGTGCAATTGGCATGCTGACTGCAGGAATGTCCACCAGAGATGTTGCCCTTTAATTGAATGTTCATTTCTCTACCATAAGCCGTCTCCAAAGGCGTTTCAGAGAATTTGGCAGTACATCCAACCGGCCTCACAACCGTGTAACCACACCAGCCCAGGACCTCCACATCCAGCATCTTCACCTCCAAGATCGTCTGAGACCAGCCACCCGGACAGCTGCTGCAACAATCGGTTTGCAACCAAAGAATTTCTGCACAAACTGCCAGAAACCTTCTCAGGGAAGCTCATCTGCATGCTCGTTGTCCTCATCTGGGTATCAACCTGACTGCATTCTTTGTCGTAATCGACTTGAGTGGGAAAATGCTCACATTCGATGGCGTCTGGCACTTTGAAGAGGTGTTTTCTTCATGGATGAATCACAGTTTTCACTGTACAGGGCAGATGACAGAAGGCGTGCATGGCGTCATGTGGGTGAGCGGTTTGCTGATGTCAACGTTGTGGATTGAGTGGCCCAGGGTGGCTGTGGGGTTATGATATTGGCAGGCATATGCTATGGACAACGAACACAGGTGCATTTTATTGATGGCATTTTAAATGCACAGAAATACCGTGACGAGATCCTGAGGCCCATTGTTATGCCATTCATCCATGACCATCACCTCATGTTGCAGCATGATATTGCACTGCTCCATGTTGCAAGGATCTGTACACAATTCCTGGAAGCTGAAAACAGTTCTTGCATGGCCAGCATACTCACCGGGCATGTCACCCATTGAGCATGTTCGGGATGTTCTGGATTGGCATTTAGGACAGCGTTTTCTAGTTCCTGCCAATATCCAGCAACTTCGCACAGCCATTGTAGAGGAATGGACCAACATTTCACAGGCTACAATAAACAACCTGATCAACTCTATGCAAAGCAGATGTGCTGCACTGTGTGAGGCAAGTGATGGTCACACCAGATACTGACTGGTTTTCGGACCCCCCCAACCCCCCCAATACAGTAAGGCCCCTTTCACACTGGGGCGGTGGGTGCATCGGCGGTAAAGAGCCGCTATTTTTAGCGGCGCTTTACCGCCAATTTCGCTGCGCTATTTGGCCGCTAGCGGGGGGCGGTTTTACCCCCGCTGGCGGCCAAGAAAGGGTTAAAAACCACCGCAAACCACCTCTGCAGAGGCGCTTTGCGGGCAGTATAGCCGCGGTGCCCCATTGATTTCAATGGGCAGGAGCGGTGGAGGAGCGGTATACACACCGCTCCTTCACCGCTCCACAGATGCTGCTAGCAGGACTTTTTTTACCGTCCTGCTAGTGCACCGCTCCAGTGTGAAAGCCCTCGGGGCCTTTTGTGTACATGAAAAAGTCATAGATCTTTGCATTCAGCTCATGATAAATAGGGGCAAACTCAAAAGTGTTGCGTTTAGAATTTTGCTCAATGTAGGTTGCAATTTACTCATTGATCGCAGCCATGTGATCACGTCCTTCCAAGCTGACCCCCTTGTAGAAGTGCTCCCCCCAATATTCAGAATGGTGCAGGAAGCAGTGGAGAGACATAGGGGTTGATTTACTAAATGCAAATATACTGTGCACTTCAGGTATACTGTGCATAGAGCTTAGTAGATGAGGTAAAGTTTCACTTTGCAAAGAATACTCAATCACGTGCAAGGACAATAACATACAGCATTTTTGCTTGCACATGATTGGATGATATAAATCAGCAGAGCCTCCCCTAATTTCAGAGATTCCCCTCAGATCTAGAGCAACTGCAATTGAAGTGCACTTGCAGTGCACAGTATATCTGCCTTTAGTAAATTAACCTCACTGGGTCCACATGTCCCACAGGCTGTCATTTTTAATCCAGGACACTGTGCACTGTGAAAACAGGTATAATGGATAAAGATAAATAACTGACTATGTGCCTTACAGTACTACAGAATATGACAATTATACAATACAGAGGGTGGATCCTACAGCTAAATATCTATTGGAACTAAAGGGTGTTTTAAATGAAGCCTTCAAATGCAAATTGACATTAAAAGATATGTTTCTAGTTCAGGGGTCTCCAAACTTTTGGAGCAAAGGGCCAGTTTACTGTCCTTCAAACTTTGAGGGGGCCGGACTGTGACCAGTAGACGTAGAAAGTGTCCTGGCATCAATGGGAGTAAAGAATGCCCCGTCATTGGTGTTAGAGGAATACTGCCCCATTGTTGGTATTAAGGGAAGAAATAGTGTCCCATCATTGGTGTCTCTGGGAGGACAAGTGCCCCATTGTTGGTGTCAGTGGGAATCATAGGGCCCTGCAGTTGGTGTCAATGGGAGAAATAGTGTCCCATTTTTGGTGTCAGTGGGAAGAATAGTGCCCCCTTGTTGGGATGAGTGGTAGGAATAGTACCCTATTGTTGGTATCAGTGTCAGGAATTATGTCCCATTGTTGGTGTAAAAGGAATAGTGCCTTTTATCAGTGGAAGGAATAGTGTCCCAAGTGCCTGATAAAGGCAAACAAAGGGCCACATCTGGACCCGGGCCGCAGTTTGCAGACTACTGTTTTAGTTAAACCAGAAGCCAGTAATTTGCCTTACCCAATCAGCACAAAATAAAGGAACACTACCAGGTGGATCAATAGTGTCAGGAAGTTAGAATTTAACAGAAAATATAAACAGATGTGTATGCAATTTTGAGACCACCTATAAAAACACATGTTTATATATCATCATGAGTCTAAAAAGTTCATCTCCAGTGATCCGTAAGACTAAAGCAGCGCTCTTCAGTGTATTAAACACAGAAATTCACACAGTTTATAGTGAAACACCCTGTGATAGGTAAGTCCAACTGGAGCATATTTTTATTGAGTGTTTATTAGGGGGCTTAACGGATAGATAGTATCGACCTTCACCGCACCGCGTGATTCCACTCCCCACAAAATTTGCACTCACCAGATCTATATGGGTAAACGCTTTTTGGAGTTGTCTTTCCCATTAACAGATACATATAAGGAGGCCACTTCATCAGTACTTGATCAGAACATACGTATCCCTCACTCAAGCTCTGATACCATTAACCGTCTCATTAGCTCATAACATAGGTAAAAAAAAATAATCTCATAGCGTGAACCTGTTTAAAAGTTTATTCCCACAAAAAGAGCCACCCTTTCCACATTGCACTTACAAGTATAAAATTGCATATAACCATAATCACTGTAAAGCATGGCACGAAACTTCCTCACCGATTGCAGGATTCTCGTCCGCGGTGATACCCGAGTAGAGATCGCAGCATGGGAAGAATTGCAGCTCACAAACCTCAGACCTGTGCAATCACACGCCCTAAGTAGAGTTCACGGGTGCCGACTCTGCACAATCTTGGAGGAAGAAAAAAGTAATGGACGGCCGCATACCGTTGAAGGCATCTTTATTGAAAGTATAAAATCCAAATACAGTCACTTCAAATGTAGACAGAACAGGAAAAAACAACTAACGCGTTTCACGCTGTATGCTGGTGCTTAGTCATAGTGTCTTCTTTTATAAATGGAGGCATTTATTTCCATAAACTCTTCTGAATTTGTTTTGGAATTATTACAATTTGTCCTCAAATAAAATGGATTACAAGCAGAAAAATGGAACAACAATGGGGGTGTGTTGTGCACCAAAATTTTGTGAACTTATTTTCTAGGTTGTGGGAAAGGAAGTCTGTAATTACACATGAGCTGATACAATATACAGCCTACATATTATTGTGGGTTAATTGTATTGACAATATCTTTAATGGTAAAGCTTTAAGAAAATGTTTGAAATATTTGTGAAGTTGTTGAATAACAATAATATGGCTATGCTTTTTCATCAGTGAAATATAAGGGGATAATTTAAATATGTGCATGTGTGTGTGTGTGTGTGTGTGTGTGGGGGGGTCCTGCAAGGGTAGGTAGTTTTTGTCTAACTCCAGGGCTATGTGATATGTCACCTGACGTCAACGTGTGTAAATGTGTGTACTGACGTCATTATTTAAAGCGCAGGTCCCCCCTAAAAACAAAATACATATAAAAGCTCCTTAACCACTTCAGCCCCAGACCATTTCACTGGTCAAAGACCAGGCCAGTTTTTGCGATTCAACACTGCGTCACTTTAACTGACAGTTGCGCGGTCGTGTGACGTGGCTCCCAAACAAAATTGACATCCTGTTTTTCCCACAAATTAGGCTTTCTTTTGGTGGTATTTGATCACCTCTGCTGTTTTTATTTTTTGCGCTATAAACAAAATAGAGCGTCAATTTAGAAAAAAATATTTTTTACTTTTTGCTATAATAAATATCCCCCAAAAATATATAAAAAAAACATTTTTCTTCCTCAGTTTAGGCCGATACGTATTCTCCTACATATTTTTGGTCACGGAGCTCCTGACCGGGTCGCACGCGCATCGCTGGCGGCGCACGCACGATCCACGGCTTGCATCTTAAAGGGGACGTACCTGTACGCCCTTATGCCCAGCCGTGCCATTCTGTCGACGTATATCGTCGTGCGGCGGTCGTCAAGTGGTTAAAATACATTAAAAAACATTTGAAAAAATAAATAATTTTTTTACTTACTAGAAATGGCTGTTGCTAGGCAGATTGTCCTAATCTGCCACTTCCTATACCGCGGCACTCTTCATTCTTCTCCTCCTTGCGTTGTCTTCTGGGAAATTTGGGTGCGCTGTCTTCTGGGACCTGTGTGTTCCAGAAGACAGCCGGCCATTCACAAAGCGCTGCACGACTCGCGACTCGTGCATGCGCAGTAGGAATCGGGCAGTGAAGCCGCAAGGCTCCACTGCCTTTTTCCCTTAGTGAGGATGCCGGCGCTGCCACACGATACGGTGGACAGATCGGCCTCAGGGGGCCAACATCGCGGGCGCCCTGGACAGGTAAGTGTCCTTATTAAAAGTCAGCAGCTACAGTGTTTGTAGCTGCTGACTTTTAAAAATAAAATGTTATGGCTGGAACACCGCTTTAATGCAAAGTGAGCATATAATAGAGGCTTTAAAAGATCAGTGAGCTATGTTGGCCATGTGGCCCTTTAGCCCTTTAGAGCACATGTAATCCCTGATGAAGCTGAACAAAATGACAAAACATGTAAGATTTTGATTGGGAGGAAATATTAAGAGAAGAAAATGAAAAATAAGAGAAAAATTGAACCAGAGCAGACAAAAAATTAGAAAGGATAACTCAATAAAATGAGGAGACATTAAAAGGGAAAGAACATAAGAAAAAACGTTTTAAATAAAGTTAAATAAGAATTGAAAAAGAATACAAAATAGGTTTTATTAAACTCTGGTGAGGTGGACATGCAATAAAAAAAAAAAACTATGACAAACCAGTTACCCCTTATAAAATATTATGCTGAGTGGTAGTGGGCACGAAGTTCTAGAATGCTCTCTGTATTCCAGTAAATAGCACTGGAATTGTGCAGCACGTTTGGTGATGCACACCAGTTCATATCCTACAGGGGGAGAACAGTGGTAAAGGAAAAACACTGCAATGATTTGAAAGGGTTTATTACTGCCACCACTTACATCAACAATAAGGTTAACTTTGCTATTAGCAATGATGGGACTTATTTTACTCCCATTGACACTAATGATCAAATTTATTTTTACACACAAGGATGATGGGGTTTTACACCAAAACCAATGATGGGACTTATTTTTCTTTCCACTATTGCTCATACTGTAACTAATGATGGGATTTTTTTTTCAACAAGGCAGCTTCAATGTAAGGGGCACTATGTTACTGACCACTGTACTCTATACACTTTATTTATGTTATATTCTTCTAACCAAAGTAATATTGTCTTAACAATTAGCCGATTGATATGTAATAACCTAGTTATGTGAAAATCTTTTCTTCAAGCAGAGGAGCATATGAACTGAAAAAGTTTTGTTTTAAAAAAATGATCTTTTGTACTGAGGTTTATGTATGTATATGGAACTTTAATTTGTGGCTCAATTAATTAAAGTGTTTTGTGAGAACAAGGATTGTATATGTGTTCTGTGTATGAAGAGGGTAGTACATTTCCCTATCCAGTATAGTTCAAGGTCCTATCTTGTCTAAAACATTGCCAAGCGTAGATTTAAAGGCATAGCACTAAAAGCCATAATCCATTAAGCAGTGCTCACTTTATTCAGCGGATAGTGAACCTATTTATCTTATCAAATCCTTCAAGGTGCCCCTGCTATTACCGGTATGTCATTATATTGGCAAATTCTACAGCAGCTGCAGTATTATCCTACTCTGATTGCTGCTGTACACCACTGCCCCAGTCCTCTTTTTTATTTCTGTAATGATGGCTGTCATGTTTATTAGGCAACATTTCCAAGGAGGCCGGAGCTGCAGGGCAGTGGTTGGAGGACCACATAGCCTTACTATAGGCAGCATCACTCTTGTTATTTGAAAAGCAAAAAGGATGGCGCTTAACACAAACAGATACAAAGAGTCTCTGTGAAAGTATAAATGTGCTAAATAAAGTCTTTAACCGCTTGCCGACCGCCGATCGCACTTTTATGTCGACAGAATGGCACGGCTGCGCAAAGGGACGTACCTGTACGTCCCTTTGAATTTGCCGCCGTGCGAGCGCGCACGCCCCATGCCGCGAGCTCCGTGACCGTGCCCGCGGAACCCGCGGACTCGATGTCCGCCAGTGTCCCGCGATCGTGTCGTGGAGCTGCAGAACAGGGGGATGTCTGTGTAAACAAGGCTTCTCCCTGATCTGCCTTGTGACAGGACACTGATCTTCTGCTCCCTGTCATCGGGAGCAGTGATCAGTGTCGTGTCACTGGTAGCCCAGCCCCCCTACAGTTAGAATCACTCCCTAGGACACACTTAATCCCTTCCTCGCCCCCTAGTGGTTAACCCCTTCCCTGGCAGTGTCATTTACACAGTAATCAGTGCATTTTTATAGCACTGATCTCTGTATAAAATGACAACGGTCCCAAAATAGCATCAAAAGTGTCCTATGTGTCCACCATAATGTCGCAGTCATGATAAAAATCGCTGATCGCTGCCATTACTAGTAAAAAAAAATATTAATAAAAATGGCAGAAAACTATCCCCTATTTTGTAGACGCTATAACTTTTGCGCAAACCAATCAAAAAAGGCTTATTGCGATTTTTTTACCAAAAATTTGTAGAAGAATACGTATCGGCCTAAACTGCGGAAATTTTTTTTTTTTTTTATATATTTTTGGGGGATATTTATTATAGCAAAAAGTAAAAAATATGGCTTTTTTTTCAAAATTGTTGCTCTATTTTTGTTTATAGCGCAAAAAATAAAAACTGCAGAGGTGATCAAATACCACCAAAAGAAAGCTCTATTTGTGGGAAAAAAAGGATGTCAATTTTGTTTGGGAGCCATGTCGCATGACCGTGCAATTGTCAGTTAAAGCGACGCAGTGCCGAATCGCAAAAAGTGACCCGGTCATTCGGCAGCCAAATCCTCCGGGGCTGAAGTGGTTAAATCATAAAAATAAGTCTCCAGAGCCATGTAAATACATTCCAAAATGTTCCTTTTGTATGGACCTTCAGACTGTGCCGCACAGACCACCACCGACTGCTCACTCACCAATAGTGATGAGCCGAACACCCCCGGGTTCGGTTCGCACCAGAACCCGCGAACGGACCGAAAGTTCGAACGAACATTAGAACCCTATTAAATACAATGGATGCGAACGTTCGAATTCTAAAGTGCTAATTATAACAACTATTATGCATGTTATTGTCCTAAAAAGGGTTTGGGAACCCGGGTTCTGCACCAGGGGACATGTATCAATGCAAAAAGAAGTTTTAAAAACGGTCGTTTTTCGGGAGCAGTCATTTTAATGATGCATAAAGTGAAAAAAAAAAAGTCAAATATTCCTTTAAATATCGTACCTGGGGGGTGTCTAAAGTATGCCTGTGAAGTGCCACGTGTTTCCCGTGTTTAGAACTGTCCCTGCACAAAATGACACTTCTAAAGGAAAAAAAAGCCATTTAAAACTGCTTGCGGCTTTAATGTAATGTCTGGTCCCGGTAATATGGATGAAATTCTTTAAGAAAAATGGCATAGCTACCCCATGACCCCCCCCTACCCCAGCCCATTACCAGCCCCTTTGGGTCTTGTATGGATATTAAGGGGAACCCCGCACATAAAATAAAAAAGGCCCTATATACTCTGAACAGCCGTATACAGGCGGTGCATACAAGACAGGGACTGTAGGTTTGTTCTTATGTAGAATCTGTTTGTAATTTTGAACAGGTACATTGTTGAAGTGTAGCTCCAGCCCAAAAATCTATTTTTAAACTTTTTGGGAAACATAGGTAAGGGTTATCACCCCTGTAACATTTGTTTTGCTGTCTGTGCCCCTGTTCAGAACATTTCACCTCACTATCCGTCCCAATGACAACTGTTTTTGAAATGTGGTGTTTTTCTTGAAACAAGGATTGCTGATAAAGCATCAGTACAGATGAGACCCCTTTCTCCCATATTTATTCTTACAGGAGAGAATTTTCCTTTCTAGGGGTAGATTTCCTCTCACTTCCTGTTGTCTTCTTTCGTTTGCAAGTAGGAGTCGTTTGTAAGTTGGATGTTTGAAAGTAGGGACCTGCCGTATATACTCTGCAGAAATAGGCCCCTTAGTTGTTGGTGTTGGCACAACACTGTAAGCACTCAGTTACTCTTGGTTGGTGCTGGAACGCCCTGCTGTCAACTATTATATCAGGAATTTTAATTACATATAATTGTTGAACAGTGGTAGTAAAAATTGGGGCTTTGATGGTGGTGCTGGTGCCACAACACTGTAAGCCCTGACAGTTACTCTTGGTGGGTGCAGCAATGGGCCCTGCTGTGAATTATTAGATCAAGAATTGTAATTACATGCCCCTTTTGAACAGGGGCTGAAAAATTGGGCCTTTCGTGGTGGTGGTGGTGGTGGCGTTGCCACAAGACTGTAAGCCCTCAGAGTTACTCTTGGTGGGTGCAGCAATGGACCCTGCTGTGAATTATTAGATCAAGAATTGTAATTGCATGCCCCTGTTGAACAGGGGCTGAAAAATTGGGCCTTAGGCACTGGTGGCACAACACTACAACCCCTCACAGATACTGTACTTGGAGCACAGCAATGAGCCCTGTTGCAAAGTATTGCTTCAAAAATTGTAATGACACGCCCCTGTTAAACAGGGGCTGAAAAATTGGGCCTTAGGCACTGGTGCCACAACACTCCAACCCCTCACAGATACTGTACTTGGAGCACAGCAATGAGCCCTATGGCAAATTATTGCTAAAAAAATTGTAATTACACGCCCCTGTAAAACAGGGGCTGAAAAATTGGGCCTTAGCCACTGGTGGCGGCACCCATAAACAAAAATGATCTTCCAAGCTATCATCATCAATCGTATCATTGAGGACTCGGAGGAGGAGGATAGCCAGTCAACATAACAGCACAGGCACTCAGCATCAGCATCAGTCTTGAAGGGATGTGACATGTTAAAATCAATTAGTCTGTTATATCAGCATCAGGTGTGTGGTAGCTGGTGGTGATCCAAGACTGGTTCATCTTGATGAAAGTCAGTCGATCAACCGAGTCGGTGGACAGGCGCACCCTGTGATCCGTGACAAATCCTCCAGCAGCACTGAATGTGCGTTCCGAAAGAACGCTGGATGCAGGACAGGCCAGTAGCTCAATTGCATACTGTGCAAGCTCTGGCCAGTGATCCATCCTCAAGACCCAGTAAGCCAGAGGATTTTCGGTGGGGAAGGTGTCCAAGTCTGACCTTGCCCCTAGATATTCCTGCACCATGTTTATCAGACGCTGGCGATGGTTGCTGGAACCGATCATACTTTGGGGCTGCGGACTAAAGAATTGTCTGAACGCATCGGTCAGACGGCCACCTTCCCCACCGCTCCTTCTTTGACTGGCCGAAGCCTCAGCAACTCGTTGTCCAGGACCAGGAGTTTGTAACCTCCCAGTCTCTGGGAACGCGTTGCACAGACCTTTCTGCAAGGCCTCCCGGAGTTGTCTCATCCTCTGCTCCCTCTGCGACGGTAACATAAGGTCCGCAACCTTACCCTTGTACCGTGGATCAAGGAGAGTGGCCAGCCAGTAATGGTCCCTCTCCTTGATCCGAAGAATACGAGGATCCTTCCGCAGACTTTGCAGGATCAGGGAGGCCATGCAGCGTAGGTTTGCTGAGGCATTCGCTCCGGAGTCCTCTGGGTCACTAAGGACGACATGATCCGCAGCCACCTCCTCCCAGCCACGTACAAGTCCACTGGTTTCTTGGGACTGTAAATCATCCCTAAAAGACTGCTGCTGATGATGCTGAGTGCCAGCCTCCACCTCCATGCTGACACAATCCTCCTCCTCCTCCTCCTCCTCCTCCTCTTCCTGTGCGATGGGTGGGACAGAAGGAACACTGTCTGGGTAAAGGGGGCCTTGAGAGGCAAGGAAGTCCTCCTCTTCCTGCCTCTGTTCTGCCTCAAGTGCCCTGTCCATTATTCCACGCAGCGTGTGCTCCAACAGGTGGACAAGAGGTACAGTGTCACTGATGCATGCACTGTCACTGCTCACCATCCTCGTGGCCTCCTCAAATGGTGCCAGGACAGTGCATGCATCCCTGATCATGCCCCACTGGCGTGGAGAAAAAAAACCAAGCTCCCCTGACCCTGTCCTGGTGCCGTAGTCGCACAGGTACTCATTGATGGCCCTCTGCTGCGTGTGCAGCCGCTGCAGCATGGCCAACGTTGAGTTCCACCTGGTGGGCATGTCACATATAAGGCGGTTCTTGGGCAGGTTCAACTCCTTTTGCAGCTCAGCCAGGCGAGCACTGGCATTATAAGATCTGCGGAAATGCACACAGACTTTCCTGGCCTGCCTCAGGACATCCTGTAAGCCCGGGTACCTGCCCAAGAACCGCTGCACCACCAGGTTAAGGACGTGAGCCACACAGGGCACATGGGTCAGTTGTCCCTGTCGGAGGGCGGAGAGGAGGTTGGTGCCATTGTTGCAAACCACCATTCCTGGCTTAAGCTGGCGTGGCGTCAACCACCTCTCGGCCTGGCCCTGCAGAGCAGACAGGACCTCTGCCCCAGTGTGGCTTCTGTCCCCCAAACACACCAGCGCAAGCACGGCATGGCATCTTTTTGCCTGCGTACTTGCGTAGCCCCGTGAACGGCTACGGAGCACCGCTGGTTCATAGGACAAACCACAGGAAGAGGCCATGGAGGAAGAAGAAGAGGAGGGGGTGGAGGAGAGAGGTGTGTCACAACCAGTAGTAGCATTTTGGAGGCGTGGCGGTGGGACAACCTCCAACACTACTGCACCTTGTCCTGCATCCTTCCCAGCTGCCAAAAGAGTGACCCAATGGGCCGTGAAAGAAAGGTAACGTCCCTGTCCATGCCTGCTGGACCATGAGTCAGCGGTAATATGCACCTTACCACTGACCGCCCTGTCCAGCGAGGCCAAGACATTGCCTTCCACATGCCGGTAGAGAGCCGGAATAGCCTTCCGTGAGAAAAAGTGGCGTTTGGGAACCTGCCACTGAGGAACCGCACATTGCACAAACTCACGGAAGGGGGCCGAGTCTACCAACTGAAAAGGCAGCAGTTGAAGCGCTAGCAATTTAGCCAAGCTAGCATTCAACCGCTGGGCATGTGGATGGCTGGGAGTGAACTTCTTTCGACGGTCCAGCAGCTGGGGCAGGGAAATTTGCCTGCTAGAATCGGACGTCGGTGTACTGCTAGCAGAGTGGGCGCAAGTACTTGGCTGTGACACACCTAATTCTACACCTTCATTCCTCTCAGAGCATGTTTCAGAGAGGACTGAAGTTATAGTGGGGTTGGAGATCCCAGCTGATGCGGTGCAAGGAGAGGTCCGCTTTGTTCTTTGGTGTGGGTCTTTGAGGTAGGCTTGCCAACGAGCTGCATGGCAGGTCAACATATGTCTGGTCAGGCATGTGGTACCCAAGCGGCTGATGTTTTGGCCACGCGATATACGCTTGAGACATATGTTGCAAACAGCAGCTGTGCGATCTGATGCACTAGCCTCAAAAAAGGCCCACACCAAAGAACTTTTTGAATGACGGGCAGAGGCAGCGCCCTGCACAGGCGGAGCTCTGTGGTGTGATTCCGTCGGTGTACTGCCCTTACGCTGGCCACCAAAGGGCATCCTGCCTCGTTGGAGATGTGCCTCCTCCTCATCCTCCTCCTCCTCCTCTCTCCTATTAGGCACCCACGTGGAGTCAGTGACCTCATCATCACCTCCCTCCTCATCACTGGAGGCAATCTGGCAGTATGCTGCAGCTGCTGGAACATGACTGCCAGATTGGTGTCCTTCTTGAGCATCCCCTCTGTCTGCTCTCACGCTACTGCCTTCCTCTAGCTGGGTTTCATCATCAGACCCTTCGAAACGCTGGGCATCCTCCTGGAGCATGTACCCAACACTGTGCTGAAACAGTTCGGGGGACTCCTCAGGAGGAGGACATGGTGGGTCTAGGGAAGGAGTGACTGATGATGAGTCTGACATTGATACCAGGGAAGAGGACGCTTTGGCAGCTGCTTTTCCAGTACCCTGAGCCTGGGTGAGAGAGGATGAGGAGGAGGAGGAGGGCTTGGTCATCCACTCTACCAAGTCTTCGGCATGATGTGGCTCAACATGTCCAGCTGCCGAAAAGAAGGACAAGCGTGTCCCATGGCCATGTGCTGATGACAATGCACCGCGTCCACGACCAGCACTGTTGCCCCCAGACACAGAGCCTGCTTGCCCTCTTTTATTGCCTCCTGACTGTCTGCCTCTCCTTGTTTGCCTTCCAGACATTCTAATAGATGGCCTGCAGGGAGATGGGAAAAAAGCAATAAGGGCTACCTTCAGGTGTCCTTCTCTGTCCCTTGAAACAAGGACTTTCACAGTGAAAGAAACTGACACTCTCCCTACCTACAGTTTTCTGTCCCTAGAATAAATGTTTTTTTTAAGCACAATATAGCACAAGGACAATTCACTCACTGTCCTTACAGGTCCCTGGAAACAAGGACTTGCAGAGTGAAAGAAAAAAAACACTCTCCCTACCTACAGTTTTCTGTCCCTAGAAAAAATGTTTTTTTTAATCACAATATAGCACAAGGACAATTCACTCACTGTCCTTACAGGTCCCTGGAAACAAGGACTTGCAGAGTGAAATAAACTGACACTCTCCCTACCTACAGTTTTCTGTCCCTAGAATAAATGTTTTTTTTAAGCACAATATAGCACAAGGACAATTCACTCACTGTCCTTACAGGTCCCTGGAAACAAGGACTTGCAGAGTGAAAGAAAAAAAACACTCTCCCTACCTACAGTTTTCTGTCCCTAGAAAAAATGTTTTTTTTAATCACAATATAGCACAAGGACAATTCACTCACTGTCCTTACAGGTCCCTGGAAACAAGGACTTGCAGAGTGAAAGAAACTGACACTCTCCCTACCTACAGTTTTCTGTCCCTAGAATAAATGTTTTTTTTAAGCACAATATAGCACAAGGACAATTCACTCACTGTCCTTCCAGGTCCCTGGAAACAAGGACTTGCAAAGTGAAATAAACTGACACTCTCCCTACCTACAGTTTTCTGTCCCTAGAATAAATGTTTTTTTTAAGCACAATATAGCACAAGGACAATTCACTCACTGTCCTTACAGGTCCCTGGAAACAAGGACTTGCAGAGTGAAATAAACTGACACTCTCCCTACCTACAGTTTTCTGTCCCTAGAATAAATGTTTTTTTTAAGCACAATATAGCACAAGGACAATTCACTCACTGTCCTTACAGGTCCCTGGAAACAAGGACTTGCAGAGTGAAAGAAAAAAAACACTCTCCCTACCTACAGTTTTCTGTCCCTAGAAAAAATGTTTTTTTTAATCACAATATAGCACAAGGACAATTCACTCACTGTCCTTACAGGTCCCTGGAAACAAGGACTTGCAGAGTGAAATAAACTGACACTCTCCCTAACTACAGTTTTCTGTCCCTAGAATAAATGTTTTTTTTAAGCACAATATAGCACAAGGAGAATTCACTCACTGTCCTTCCAGGTCCCTGGAAACAAGGACTTGCAGAGTGAAAGAAAAAAAACACTCTCCCTACCTACAGTTTTCTGTCCCTAGAAAAAATGTTTTTTTTAATCACAATATAGCACAAGGACAATTCACTCACTGTCCTTACAGGTCCCTGGAAACAAGGACTTGCAGAGTGAAATAAACTGACACTCTCCCTACCTACAGTTTTCTGTCCCTAGAATAAATGTTTTTTTTAAGCACAATATAGCACAAGGAGAATTCACTCACTGTCCTTCCAGGTCCCTGGAAACAAGGACTTGCAGAGTGAAAGAAAAAAAACACTCTCCCTACCTACAGTTTTCTGTCCCTAGAAAAAATGTTTTTTTTAATCACAATATAGCACAAGGACAATTCACTCACTGTCCTTACAGGTCCCTGGAAACAAGGACTTGCAGAGTGAAATAAACTGACACTCTCCCTACCTACAGTTTTCTGTCCCTAGAATAAATGTTTTTTTTAAGCACAATATAGCACAAGGACAATTCACTCACTGTCCTTACAGGTCCCTGGAAACAAGGACTTGCAGAGTGAAAGAAAAAAAACACTCTCCCTACCTACAGTTTTCTGTCCCTAGAAAAAATGTTTTTTTTAATCACAATATAGCACAAGAACAATTCACTCACTGTCCTTACAGGTCCCTGGAAACAAGGACTTGCAGAGTGAAATAAACTGACACTCTCCCTACCTACAGTTTTCTGTCCCTAGAATAAATGTTTTTTTAAGCACAATATAGCACAAGGACAATTCACTCACTGTCCTTACAGGTCCCTGGAAACAAGGACTTGCAGAGTGAAAGAAAAAAAACACTCTCCCTACCTACAGTTTTCTGTCCCTAGAAAAAATGTTTTTTTTAATCACAATATAGCACAAGGACAATTCACTCACTGTCCTTACAGGTCCCTGGAAACAAGGACTTGCAGAGTGAAATAAACTGACACTCTCCCTACCTACAGTTTTCTGTCCCTAGAATAAATGTTTTTTTTAAGCACAATATAGCACAAGGACAATTCACTCACTGTCCTTACAGGTCCCTGGAAACAAGGACTTGCAGAGTGAAATAAACTGACACTCTCCCTACCTACAGTTTTCTGTCCCTAGAATAAATGTTTTTTTTAAGCACAATATAGCACAAGGACAATTCACTCACTGTCCTTACAGGTCCCTGGAAACAAGGACTTGCAGAGTGAAAGAAAAAAAACACTCTCCCTACCTACAGTTTTCTGTCCCTAGAAAAAATGTTTTTTTTAATCACAATATAGCACAAGGACAATTCACTCACTGTCCTTACAGGTCCCTGGAAACAAGGACTTGCAGAGTGAAATAAACTGACACTCTCCCTACCTACAGTTTTCTGTCCCTAGAATAAATGTTTTTTTTAAGCACAATATAGCACAAGGACAATTCACTCACTGTCCTTACAGGTCCCTGGAAACAAGGACTTGCAGAGTGAAAGAAAAAAAACACTCTCCCTACCTACAGTTTTCTGTCCCTAGAAAAAATGTTTTTTTTAATCACAATATAGCACAAGGACAATTCACTCACTGTCCTTACAGGTCCCTGGAAACAAGGACTTGCAGAGTGAAATAAACTGACACTCTCCCTACCTACAGTTTTCTGTCCCTAGAATAAATGTTTTTTTTAAGCACAATATAGCACAAGGAGAATTCACTCACTGTCCTTCCAGGTCCCTGGAAACAAGGACTTGCAGAGTGAAATAAACTGACACTCTCCCTACCTACAGTTTTCTGTCCCTAGAAAAAATGTTTTTTTTAATCACAATATAGCACAAGGACAATTCACTCACTGTCCTTACAGGTCCCTGGAAACAAGGACTTGCAGAGTGAAAGAAACTGACACTCTCCCTACC
Organism: Rana muscosa; assembly: GCA_029206835.1. Lineage (NCBI taxonomy): Eukaryota > Metazoa > Chordata > Amphibia > Anura > Ranidae > Rana > Rana muscosa. Next base: position 797,455,567 of record CM055116.1, on the reverse strand, counting down.
TACAGTTTTCTGTCCCTAGAATAAATGTTTTTTTAAGCACAATATAGCACAAGGACAATTCACTCACTGTCCTTCCAGGTCCCTGGAAACAAGGACTTGCAGAGTGAAAGAAACTGACACTGTCCCTACCTACAGTTTTCTGTCCCTAGAATAAATGTTTTTTTAAGCACACTATAGCACAAGCACAAAACACACTGACACTCTCCCTACCTATCCTTCTCTTTCCCTAAACTAAAGGAATCCAGGTTAAGCAAGAAAGAAATAACAGTCACTGTCCCTGCCTATGCTGCTCTATCCCTGCTCCGGAACACACTACACTAGGCCGCCGTGCTGGCGGCCTTTTATAGTGTGGGGCGTGTACTAAACACCCTCAGCAATAATTGGCCACAGGCATCCTGCCTGTGGCCAATCATTGCTCTCCTCGCTGCCGGCGCTGTGATTGGCCAAGCATGCGGGGTCACAGTGCATGCTTGGCCAATCACAGCGCCTGGATGACACTGCGATGGCGTAGTGCATTGTGGGCCGTTCGCGTCACTCGAATTTGGCGCGAACGGCCCAAATCGTTCGATCTTCGTCGAACGATCGAACAGCCGATGTTCGAGTCGAACGTATGTTCGACTCGAACACGAAGCTCATCCCTACTCACCAACAAGCCAGCGACCTCTAAATGAATAAATATCATAAAAGGCTTTGTGACATGCCCAGGGATATCCACCAAATCGGTATAGTAATCCTTCAGTGGTCACTCTCCATCCTCTCTCCAGGAACAGTCGTACCAGAATTATCACAACATGCCAAAGGAGATACTTATAGTGCAGTAATTATATTCATACCTTTATGAAAACAGGTAAAAAATACACACTTACAATTACTTGTGATCAAATATGGTAACAATATAAATAGCCTGTATGATACCCTGTTCCTCCGCTCTGCTAGCAGGAGACCGGCATGCATTCCGTAGACCAGAATTTTGGGCCAGACGTGACAGCAGACATGGAGCCTCCACTAGTTTCGCTATCCCAGCATTCTCAGGAAGCCACAAGTGTCACTCTTGTCCTGGTGGCCTTTTTCAGCATGCACATGGTGGAAAAGGCCCTTGTGGTGGCACTTCAGTAAGCTTGTAGGCAAAGGACAAGACCCAGAACATTGGGAAACCTCATTATTAACTTCTAAGTCTAGAGATTTATGCTGCATCTTTGGTGTGGTTTATTTTACATGTTACTTTTCACAGGGATGAACAGTAACATGCAAAACAGATCTAGAACTGTCAGCACGTAGATCTCCAAAATAAATGTGATTCTTGTATTATAATTTTTCTTTTCTCTCTTTCTGTATTTATATAGTTGCCTCCTTTTTTTGTATGGTTGAGACATGCATCCCCTGATGAAGCCTGAAGGCGAAACATGTCGGGATAACGTATGATTACTCAACCCATCATTAAATCTCTAATGCAACCACCATTTGGAACCACTTTGTGCTATCGCTCTATTTTTTAGCAACTTTGTATAAATAATTAATAAATAAATAATTTTTGTATATTTTTTACTCAAAGTGTATCTGAGTCTTCCATTGTTATGGTAGTACCCTACTTAAGCACCGCTATAGTCCCATCTCTTCTTTCATTTCTCTATTCAAATTTCAGGATGAGGTGCGTCTATTTTGGTGTCTACCCTTAGCCAGACCAACAACTTTAGATCTAGAAAGCACTGCAATCAAAAATATTGATGTGTGACTATAGCCTTACTGAAAAATTTACATGGGTAAACAGACATGGAAAAGCTAAAAGAAAGAAGTAAAAGCTTCATTTAGAGATTACACAAGGCTGAGGATCCTCTCCACTCAAGGGCTTCTTGTCATAGCTTCTGCAGGCTAATGGAATGGCAGGGGAGTAAGGGGAATGCAAGTATATGCAACTGTGGAAGCCCCCATCAGCCTTAAGCTGTTGCTTTGACCCGCATAGGCAAAACATCAGTTCACCTAAATGCTGTTAATCGCTTTGTCATTGTACGGTTAATGTGTTGTTATAATAATAATATTAATAGCAAATATTAATCATAATTCCTAATTTATGTATTATTTTACTCTTTGTTCAGTTTTTTTTTAAGTGGTACTAAAGTCTCTTATTCAATGTAAAATAATGGCCCCCCTTGCAGGTTTGAGTCATAATGTACTAGTTTGCACTACATACTAGTACATTATGACAGACTTACCTGCAAACTGAGCCCTCCAGCACTGCGCTGTCACGGCTCCCCGGCGCTTTCATTATTATCTTCCTTCCGAGTTCGGAATCTTTGGCCACTTGAATGACCGGGCAGCGGTGATGTCACCCCCACACGTGCGCACAGGAGTCACATTGCCATGCAAAGCGGGCCTTAATGTGGTCTGAACTGCGAATGTGCGGCTCAGATCACATTACCAGCTGTCAGCAAATTTTACATTTCTAAGATTACTAATTTATCACTTTAAGCTTGCATATTGCTCATTTACTTTACATTTCCTATATTTTACAATATCAAGGTGCCTTTACTTCTGTTGATTCAGCAATATACACTAAGCATGCACAAATACTATTCCTTGTGAAATAAGATCAAATAGTCAGAAGTGCCTTTATCTTAAATTAAATTATACAAAGCAAACATCTCATCAAGTTTATTTGAATATAAAACATTTAATTTAAATTAAACTGGAAAAAAAATGACCTATTACAAATTATCCTTAAAAGGAAATATTCAATATAAATGAAAGAACACACGGCAAATATAAAATCCAACACAATCGACTTAATTAAAGGAGATGTCCACAAAAAGAGAAATATTTAATGTTTAAATACCTTCCTTTCATCTACTGATCGACAGGAGTGTATGCATACCCATAGGCATATGGATGGCAGCATTTTAATGGAAAGTATTGAACAAATGTTTAGAACCTATTTGATTGTAGGTACACATTCCTTAAGTATGACACACTGTTGAAGCTTAAAGTAAATCTGTCACATAAATAATGTGATAAAACTAAGCTGAGTGTTTGAAAGAAGGTGAAGTGGTGCAGAAGTGAACGTGGAATACTAGCTCCCTGCGTCTCTGTGTGGCTGTGATGGGAAGTGCATGCTTCTCAACCTTTCTTCAGTCACAGCACCCTTTAATATTATGCAAAATTGTGAGGCACCCCAGTCCATAAGGCCCCTTTCACACTGAGGCGTTGCAATAACGCGCTAAAAACGATTAGCGTTATTACCGCGTTTTTAAAAATACCGCTAATGCCTATGCGTTTTTACGGCGTTTTTAGCGGTAAAAAGTATTTCTTCATATCCCACAATCCTCCGGTCATTATGACCTTCCCACAGCTTCTGGGCGTTTTTACCGCGCTTTTACGGTGGTTTTACAGCGGTACTCATACATTTCAATGGGAATAGGCGTTTGTGCAGTGCTAGTTTATGCGCTCCAAAGATGCTCCAAAAAAGCTGTTTGCAGGAATTTTTCCAACGCACAGCCAGCACAACGCCTCAGTGTGAAAGCCCTCAGAATGCTGGGGCAGGATTATTTCAGGTGTGTTTACAGCACTATTTTTAGCGCTAAAACGCCTGAAAAACGCCTCAGTGTGAAAGGGGCCTAACTGAAGAATACTTACATTTGCACTAGACGATAATGTCACCCTCGCATTGGCGCCACATGGACAAGTACGCTCTTCACATCAGCATTCCCACTTCACATCAGAGCCCCCCATCACATCAGAGTAAGCTCTTTTCACTGTCCACCCATGACATCAGAGTCAGCCACCTTCTCATTAGAGTTAGTCCCCTTAACATCAGAGTCTCCTCATTACATCAGAGTCCCCCCATCACACCAGTTTCCTCCACCATTCACATTAGAGTCTCTGATCACATCAGAGTCTCTTTATTACATCAGATTCCCTCATAACTTTAACGTCTCCCCCATCACGGAATAGAACGTAAAAGTAGTGTAGAATAGTCTATTCCACTTGGGTTCTGATATCACCTTCAGTGATTGCTGCAGTACCACGACCCATAGATTTGGCAGGCGTAGGAATACTACCATTTATCCGTCTCCCCCATCGCACCTTCACTTTAGAGTCCTTGCTTCACATCAAAGCCCCCCCATTAGATTAGAGTCAGCCTCCATCATGTCAGAGTTCCCACTTCACATTACAGCCTCTCTCCCCACCATATCGGAGTCAGCACCCATCATTCTAGAGATTGCTCACATCACATCAGAGTCAGTCCCTATGACATCAGGGTCAGCCCCTATCCTATTAGAATGAGTCCCCAATACATCAGAGTCAGTCTGCATCACAGAGTCAACACCTATCACATCAGAGTCACCCCTACCACATCAGTCTGCCCCATCACATCAGAATCACCCCCACTCTATCAGAGTTATCTCCATCACGTTAGTCAGTCCCCTCAGTACCCCCCTCATAGATTCCTACCTTCAAATCCTCACCCTAGCTGCAGCATCATGGAGGGGGCGGGAGGTGGAGTAGGCCTGGATGAATGCAGCACTTCAGTCCTCATCTGAATACCTTCCCCGGATTAACATCATCTGTTTCCATGATGTGGTCAGGACGGGCTGCCAGCACCATATCAACTAACTACACCATGTGTCCTGGTCTGCCCCTCTGCACAATGGAAAGGAATGATGTGGTGTGGTGGATAGGGGCAGGGCACTGTACAGCCATGCCAACTCTTCACTTACTGATACCAATGTCACTGGCCCCTGGGGGGTACGACTGAAATCCCCCAGATGCCCCAGATCCCCCAGATGCCATCCACTGCAGCACCCTGCTAGATTCGGCCTTGATCATCAGTTGCCTGCACCTCTAATGGCATAAAATCCTTTGCAGTGCTCCCCTAAAGCCCCCTTTTCAGGTAACAGCACATCATTATTTAGTGAGGACATGTTTAAAGGCTTGGCTTTCTGTAAACCATGAAGACAGAATTAGCGGTCTCCTGGGGTGCACATGCATCGTATTTTAAGCAGCAAGTGGTATCTCAAAAGCCGTATTTTTGCACACTTTACAAGTGACACGTTAAAAGTATAACTAAAGGCAAAACTTTTGTTTTTAGTTTTGGATAGAGTAGAGATGGATTAGAACACTTGTCAGTTTTATTGTTGTCTGTGCCCCCCGTTAGGGAGATTCACCTTCTCTGTTTGTCCAGTTTACCATTATTGAAAGTGAAAGTAAAAGAAAATCCCAAATTTTGGGTTGTCCCCAGAAAAGTAATGAAGGGGAAATCTTCCAATAGGGACACTAGTTCTGGTGACCTGGGGGTCCCCAAGGAATTTCCTTAATTAGCAGGGATTTCCTCTCACTTCCGGTTTAGCTATGAGACAGGAGGTGAAGGAAAGTCTCCACAATGGGACATAGATGGCAAAATAAATCTGACAGGGAATATAGCCCTCCCTTGCTCTATCCGAAATGAAAAAAATAAAGTTTTGCCTATAGTTCTACTTTAAGTCTCCTGGCACTACCAGATTAAAAAAAATCGTAAAGCCCCCTTTTGAACCCTGAACTTGCCTTATGGAAGAAATGGATTTGCTTAGCGCTAGTATCCACTAAAACCATATCTTGCACAGACCTGAAAATAGTAAATTTTTCATGACCCGTGTCAGTGTTTCTTACAACATATACAGAAGTTGGGAAAATTTTGGGAATATATAATGTCTTCCCCCTCTACTTTCAAAAATATTTTATTACATTGCCTTCAGAGGGATTGGGAAAAAAAAATGTTTTGCCACTGAAGCAAGTTGGATAATGCTTTATTAAGGTTTTTTATTTTGCCTTCCTTTGGATCGTTGTGGGTATAGGAATATATAGAGTTATGGGTATAGGAATATAAAGTAGATATATAGATTTTTTTAGTTGAACTTGTAGTACGTCTTTAACCTGACTAACTATGTAACAGTCTGTTCTAAAGAAACGTTGCTCTCTTCATGTCTTGGTGACCTCAGAAGAAGTGAGGAAAAAAAAATCCCCCTGCATGGCTATAGAAAAAAATTATGATCATAGGCCTGTCATTCACGGAGCAAATTTCTTTCCTGCAACCACAGACAGTGTTCATGAGGCAATCCCTCCTGCTGGGCTATTGTCTTCTCCCGGCAGGCGGGGGGAAGCCATCCCTGCCTGTAGAAGACAGTAATTATCGCTAGCGGCTTTAGCAGGCAGGCTGGTTGAACCCAAGTTGATCGACTGATCAACTTGGTACATTCAGCCTGCCTATTAACGGTTTGAATATCGGCCGGTTCCTGCTGAATCGGCCAAGATTTGAGAACCGTGTATGGTCTGGCCTAACCCTTCCTCACTCTGTCCAAAGTTAAAAAAATGTGGTTGAAATTGTGCTTTAAAGCCCATCTCCAAGCAAAATGTTCTCATCTATCCAGCACATTTTTTTTTTTTTTTTTTTACCTTCTGAAGCATGGGTCTCTCGTTTTTCTTTCTAAAGGAGTGGGTACAGGTAATCCAGTGATGTTAATCTGCTTGCGTGTGTTGGTCCTCAGCAGTCTCATTTTGCTACACCCTTTTCTTTCTGCTCGTGTCACACTGGCAGTGATGAGGACACCTAAAGACAGACTCCATCTACTATAAACAGGGGAGAAGACTAAAGACTGGAGGTGAGTAAAAAGGTTAAGTAGCAGCTGGTACAATTTGTCAACAACATCTTAGAAAACATATTGTCATACTACATTATTACATGTAAAAGAAGCTCCATAACATAACACCCTATCTACGAATTTCTTTTATACAAACCTTTTAAACTGAAATTCATCAAAATACTTACTGTATATACTCGAGTATAAGCTGACCCGAAAATAAGTCGAGGCACTTAATTTTACCACAAAAAAATGGAAAAACGTATTGACTCGAGTATAAGCCTAGGGTGAGAAATGCAGCAGCTACTGTAAGTGGAAAAGAGGGTCAACAATGCCCATCTGCAGCCTCACTGTGCTCATTTGCAACCTCACTGTGCCCATTTTCAGCCTCACTGTGCCCATTTGCTGCCACACTGTGCTTCACTGTGCCCATCTGCAGCCTCACTGTGCCCATTTGCAGCTTCACTGTGCCCATTTGCAGCCTCACTGTGCCCATCTGCGTGCCTCACTGTGCCCATCTGCGTGCCTCACTGTGCCCATCTGCATGCCTCAGTGTGCCTCATGTACATACCTGATCTCCCGCTGTGCCGTACAGTCGGCGGCCGTCCAGTGTAACAAAGCCCTGCCTCCTCCTCGCCTCGTCTGTGATAGATGGGAACACTGATTCAGTTTCCCAGCAGTGAGTCAGTGTTCAGTGTTTCGCCTATCACAGACGAGGACGAGAAGGCGGCGGGGCTTTGTTACACTGGATGGCTGCCAACTGCAGTTAAGACTGCATGTCACAGCGCCGGGAGATCAGGTACATGACTCATGGCTGCAGATGGGCACAGTGAGGCAGGGAGAGTCGAGTATAAGCCGAGGGAGGATTTTTCAGCACAAACAAATGTGCTGAAAAACTCGGCTTATACTCGATTATATACGGAAAGTAAGAGAAAAGAGCTTCACTTCACAATTCTTCTTTATAACTTATACTGTATTCACATGGGGATATTTTAAAGATATGACCTGTTAGGAATGCTTGAAATTATTTGGCCTAGATTGAGACATAAACTGAAATGTATGCCTGTCAAGTAAATAGGTTTGTCACTGTAAAAGATGATCATTTCCCTGCATTGTCCTGCACATTGTAGTTCTAGGGTCTGGGCTTCCCCTTAGAAATGTATGAAGGGTAACTTCAATAAGTTTGTCTCCAAGAAACTAGTACGATGATGAGGAACTTAGTCATAAACTGTTAAATTTTCATTCTTCCAGGAATACTAAGACATAGCACATTGTCCTTCTACAGCAATTTAAACATTGCATTAATCACTAAAAGCTCATCAACTTGCATAATCTGTTTTCCTTTTTTTAGGCTGCAAAATATATATTGTATACTGCAAAATATATTTTCATTTCCTTGGTAGGATTAAAAAAAAAGGATAACTTATAAAGAAGCATAGCCAGGTGTCTTTCATTTATGTAGAGGATATAGTAGGTTTTGTTTGTTGCTGTTATTTTAGGCTTCTGCTCTGGCTAGCCAACTGCATCAGTTATGTCAACATCTGACACAGATATGAGCCAATTTTCTTTTACAACAAGCACAATATGGGAATTGGATGCCATCCCTGACCTTTCCTTTTAAAAATGCTAGTTTTCTGGCTGTCACGCAGCTCCAATGGCTTCAAGGCTTTCTGGATTGTTGCCATACCATGAAAATCAGCAGCTCAGGTAATTAGTATGTTCAAAATGAGCCACATTTAAAAGATAAATGTACTTACATATAACGTACCCTTCTGCTAGCCACACCTCTGAAGTGGATCCTCATAGACATGATATAGACAGGGCCGGATTAGGAGCATCATGGGCCTGGTGCTGATTTTGGTGGTCCTGGACAAGCGATGGTGTGCGCCTTTCTGTGTAAGGGGAGCAGCTGCACAGGCGTAATGCTATGAAAGCCTGCAAATTGATTTGCCAGGCTTCTGTAAGGGCTGTGGGTTGGTGTGTGCTCTGAGGTGACAGGGGGCAACTGCGCAAGTCCAATGCTACAGAAGCCCTAAGCTTCCGTAAGAGCCCTGTATCAGCCTTCGTGGTGTGCCCTGAGGTAAGGTGGAAGGGCACAGCCGCGCAGGCCTAACACAACACTACAGAAGTCGAATATCAGGCTCCTGTTAGTACTACCTGCCTGGTGGCCATTATTAATCCCACCACCCGGCCCAGGCGATGCGGAATGCAGAGCCAGTCAGAGCAGGGCTGCGGCCCCCCAAGTTAGTCTGTGTCCACTACAATTCCTCCCACCCCAGATTAGTCTGTGTCCACTATAACCCCCCAGGTTAGTCTGTGCCCACTACAATCTCCCCTTTCAGGTTAGTTTGTGACTACTACAATAAGGTGACCAGATTTTTAAAATGAAATCCGGGGACATTTTTTTTTTTTTAACTAGTAATGGCGGCAATCAGTGACTCTCTGCCCGTTGCCGCCATCGCCCACCTCACAGCCTAATAAAGGGGTTGTAAACCCTTGTTTTTTCACCTTAATGCATCCTATAACGTGGGCACCGGGGGGCGGGGCCGAGTCATACATTCGGCGGCTATGGACGCCTAATGAATGACTCGGGAGCACACACCCGCAAGGTAACCCCCCTGGGAGAGCGTTTCTCCTAGGGGGGTTATCTAATGCGGGGAGGAGCCGCGAGAGCCACGAGGGACCCCAGAAGGCAGTGTTCGGGGCCACTCTGCAAAACGAGCTGCACAGTGGAGGTAAGTATGATATGTTTGTTATTTAAAAAAAACAAAACGATCCTTTACAATCACTTTAAGTCTTACTCTTTGGGCCTACTGGGTGGGGAGCGGAGGAAGATCACTCTGCCAGGGAAGGCAAGGAGATAAGCAGGCAGGCGGCTGGCCAGGACTTGAGCCAAGGCAGAAGAACAGCCAAGCGGAGCGGAATGGGCATGCACCCGAAACTGAAGAAATATTCCCTCCATTTCGACCAGCACATGATCATCAGAAAGGGGCACAGATAATGGAAAAAATACACCCCCTAAGCTAGTAGGAGCGGCGGAGCGGGGGGGTGTAAGTCAGATTTTTTTTTTTTATTCTGCACTGACTGTCTTTGAAATTGCCCCAGCCCCTGTTCAAATCCAATCTGGGGACAAAACCAGGGACAGACTTGGTCCGGGGACAGTGTCCTCAATCCGGGGACTGTCCCCTGAAACCAGGGATGTCTGGTCACCCTATACTATGTAGCGATACCTCCAACTAAGGAGGCCGCAGAATTAGATTTGGGCCCTGAGTGCAGCTCCGCCAACCCCCGGCAATAGGCTCTATCCCCTTCTGGCACAGCTAGTACTAACAATCAATGATATATCCTATGCAATATAATAACTAAGCAAGGACACAGTAATGAATTGTAATAGGTAAAGTGTTTTACTTATTTTTCTCAATATGGATAAAGGGGGTAACAGTAATCACAGTTCAAGATAATCACTCCTAAGGGCAGCGTCCTTCCACTCTAACACACTATGTAGTAACACACGCTACAGGGGCGCCATACGGGCGACCGTTAACTAAGTGCCCTATGGCGCAGTAATCAAACACGCTAGAATCCCCACCAGGCCTGGTTCTAATATTTAACTTAGTCCTTCTTTCTTCACCGGCAGGTCTGTAATGGTGGTGCACTTTAAACAGAGTATAACTTTGTAATCTAAGGGGTATAGAACTTGGTTAAATAAAGCCGCAGGCTCAGTTCTGACAAGGCTCTTCAATAGGGGTATCAAAATAACTTGTAGGCCACGGCAGTCTATAGGCCTATATGAAGTAACAGTATCTTAGCTGGGCTTATGCCCTCTCACCCGCCGGACAACGGATCCAGTCCGGGAAACCTCCACCGACCGTGTCACACACACTCGATCTCTCCAACGATCGGGTCCCCGATCCAACAAGGCTGTAGCGCACAAAGTCAGATGTCACCCAGGCTCGCAGAGGGGGGTGGAAGGCTCTCTGGTGCTGAGCAAGGCCTCAGGCTTCAGGCCCTGCACTCCGACACATCTGCACAGGAGGATCCATCTGTGAAGTCTCGTGTCCCAAAGAGACCGAGCCCGGCCTCGCCTCCTCCTTTTATAACCCCTCCCATGAGTCTCTGCGGTGGAACATGTGAAGAATGGGGTTATGGGTGATGTAGTCTCTTCCCATTATAGGGGAACACCCCGCTACACACTCCCCCCACTTAAACTCTTTGGTCCCCAAAGATAAATTTTAACAACAACTATATATAACACTGGACAATTCTGAAAACGATGTTGGGATAGGGGATTCCCACCATAACTGAGGGGTAGAATTCCCTTGCCCACAGGTCACATTATCATGGGTGGCCTGCCTAACTGTGCCAGAGAGTGAGCTGGGGTTGCCCTCCACCAAATGGACAGTGGAGGGATCCGGAATCTCAGCATTTCTCCTAGCAGTGACTACAGAGTCTTCCGAACTGTTCCCCATCTGAGGGTAGGTCAGCTTCTTAGGAGGTCGAATGACTCTTCGAGCCCTTTGCCCTTTGCTCTCCTGGAATCTCTGGTTCTGGCGCCACAGGCTCCTCTTCCTCGGAGCAACTATCATGGGCATCTTCCCAGTAATCTGCTGAAGGACTAAAGGGGATGAACTCTGTAGCCTCTGGGTTCAGTGTTTCATCTGTGGTATCTTGGGTGACTGGAAGATCTATGATAGAAGTTCCTGGAGTTGGGGAAGGCCACAGCCAATCAAGTTCTCCCTCCTCATCTCCACTAAGTTGGGAGGCTTCTCCATTTTCAGCTCGGGAGGTCTGTGACCGAGTGTTCGGCCTAGGAGTATCCAAGATAGAGGCCGGTTCAGGGGAGTCTCCCACGGGAGGTATTCTAACTGCCTCCGCAAGTGGGAGCAGGTGGTTTCGATGCCATGTCTTCAGTGGGCCTACCTTTCCCTCTGGCTTCACCTTGTAGACAGGTAGGCCCGGCAACTTCCTGCAGATGACATAGGGTTCAGATCTCCATCTGTCTGCAAGTTTGTGCTTTCCGGGGACTCCCAGATTGCGCAACAGTACTCGATCCCCAGGCTGTAGATCTTTTACCCGGACCTTCAAGTCGAAATTTCTTTTATTCCGAGCTCCCCTTTGATCTGAGGCCGCTTGAGCTTGTTCATAGGCTACTTTCAGGCTGTCCACATATCCTTTGTGGGATGTGGCTGAGGAATGGTCCAGTGAGGTGCCAAAAGCCAAGTCCACCGGTAGTCTCGCTTCTCTCCCAAACATGAGTCGATATGGGGAGTAGCCTGTAGCATCACTGATGGTGCAGTTGTAAGCATGTACTATGGCTGCTATGTGTTGGCTCCAATGTTGCTTTTTCTTGCTTTCCAGAGTCCCCAACATGTTGAGCAAGGTTCGGTTGAACCTTTCCGGCTGAGCATCTCCCTGAGGATGGTAAGGTGTAGTTCGAGTCTTCTTAATTCCCAAAGAATCCAAGAGCTTCCGGATCAGCTTACTCTCGAAGTCCCTCCCTTGGTCTGAATGGAGTCTCTGTGGCAGCCCATAATGGACAAAGTACTTCTCCATAAGTACCTTGGCCACGGTGGAGGCCTTCTGGTCTTTGGTGGGGAAAGCCTGGGCATACCGGGTGAAATGGTCGGTTATCACCAGAACATTTCCTAGTCCACTCAGGTCGGGTTCGAGGCAGAGAAAGTCAATGCACACCAGGTCCATGGGCCCTTGGCTCTGTAGATGGCCCATTGGGGCAGCTTGATGGGGCAAAGTCTTCCTCTGGATGCATCGCGCACATGAGTGGCAGTACTCCTCTACCTCTGCCCTCATGCAGGGCCAATAGAACCGACTTCTGACAAGTTGAAAGGTCCTTTCAGCTCCTAGGTGGCCATGATTGTCATGCAGGGCAATCAGAACAGTCTCCCGATGTTTCTCTGGGAGGAACAGCTGCCACTTATCTTCTGAGTCATCAGAGGGGCCCCTTCGGTAGACCACTCCCTGATGTAACTGCAACCTATCCCACTCCTTCCTCAGCAGGCGAGCTTCTTTTGAAGGTTGACGCATGAGTCTGTTTGGATCCTGATTCTCCAAGGCCTCCAGGACCAATCTCCCCATGGGGTCTTCCAATTGGTCACACCTCAGTTCCTTCTTGGACAGTCTTGGTAGGTTGTCCTCTTCCAATTGAGCTACTCCACAGTAGTGTTTGGGGACTCCCACCGTGGTAACTCCTATTTCCTCTGCTCTGGAGCCTCCTCGGGCTTGGAAGAATTCAGCTCCTTGACAAAGGGCCCGCACCCCGTCCGGTGCCACTTGGGTCCAATCTTCTATTTCAATGGTGGGGGAATGAGATCTCCTGGACAGAGCGTCTGCGTCTCAATTCCCCACTCCTGGTCTATACTTAAGGCTGAAGTTGAATCCAGACAGTGCGGCCAGCCACCTGTGTCCAGTGGCGTCCAGCTTGGCCGTGGTGAACAGGTAGGTAAGGGGGTTGTTGTCGGTCTTCACAGTGAACTCCGCTCCATACAGGTAGTCTTTGAGCTTGTCTACTACCGCCCACTTGAGGGCCAGGAACTCCAGCTTGTGAGTGGGGTAGTTCTTCTCAGAGGGGGTCAGGCTCCTACTCACATAGGCAACGGGCCGCAATTGCCCCTCGTGTTCTTGGTAAAGTACTCCTCCCAGACCGTCATGACTAGCATCCACGTGCAGTTCATAGGGTTTGGTTGGGTCTGCGTAGGCCAAGACTGGTGCAGTGGTCTTCAATACCTGGAAATCCTCTTCACACTTCTGATTCCACTGATCTCTGATGGACTCTCCTGGCCTCCTGGGCCCCGAGCCATCCTCTTCTCCTTCAGTCTTGAGCAACTCATTCAATGGTCTAGCAATTCGGGCAAATCCCTCCACAAACCTCCTGTAGTAGGAGCAGAAGCCCAAGAAGGATCTGAGTTCTGTTACTGTGGTGGGCCGTGGCCAGGAGGTAACTGCCTCCAATTTCTCAGGGTCTGTGGCCACCCCTTCTTCAGACACTATGTGCCCCAGATAGTTCACAGAAGACTGGTAGAACCGACACTTCTCAGGCGAAAGCTTAAGTCCTTCCTCACTGAGTCTTCTCAACACTTTTTCCAGCCTCTCTTCATGTTCCTCCAAGGTTCTCCCAAAGACAATGACATCGTCCAGGTATACAAGGACTTCGATCAGGTTCATGTCTCCTACTGTCTTCTCCATGAGACGTTGGAAAGTAGCTGGGGCTCCAGACAGACCTTGGGGCATCCGGTCGAATTCAAAGAACCCCACTGGGGTTATGAAAGCTGTCTTCTCCTTGTCTGCTGGGAGCATCGGAATCTGATAGTACCCACTCTTGAGATCCATAACGCTGAACCATTTGGCTCCAGACAAGCTCTGTAGGGCATCCTCTATCCTCGGAGTAGTGTATTGGTCAGGTACGGTTCTCCTATTGAGAGTCCTGTAGTCGATACAGAGCCTCAATGATCCATTCTTCTTTCGGACCACCACTATGGGGGAGGCATAGGGGCTTCTGGACTCCCGTATCACACCAGTCCTCTTGAGTTCTGCAAGTTGTTCCCTCAGATCCTCCAGATCTGCTAGCGGGACCCGCCTGACCCTCTCTCGGAAGGGCTTATCTTCTTGGAGGCGGATCCGATGGGTGGCACTCCTTGCACACCCCACATCAAACTCATCCTTAGAGAAGATCTTCTCCCATCTATTCAACTGGGCCTTGGCTCTCTCTTTCCAAGCCCTGGACAGATTCGGGTTTTCCATGGACAGCTTCTCCCAAACATCCCCTCCTCCACCTGTCCTCTTCACTTCTGACAGGGTAACAGGGGCCGCCGGGCTCACCTGGCCTAGCAGCATTCTGGCTGGGATTTCCATGGGGTCTTTGGTAGTATTCCTAACACTCACTGGAACTCTATAATGGGCCTTCTTCAGGACCTTCAGCGGAATCACTTCCGGTATCACCTCCAGGCCTGAGGACTCACCCCTTGGGTCTGACTCCAGCATGACAAAGGGACCAGGCTGCTCCCAAGTAAGCTTCACAGTGGCCCTGAGACAGGTTACTTCGCCGGGCTGCAACACTACCCCTTCTCTTCCAAATCTCCACACCTTCCCTATCCCCTCTCCAGGGGTCTCCCGCTCTTGGACCAGCCGTTGGTAGGCTGTCTTCAGCATGGGATGGATCTTGGTAGCTGCTTGTCTTTCTTCTTTCACGAGAGGGGTCAGGAGTCTTCGGACCAGGTCCGTGTTCGTCCCTATTATAAGGGAATTCTTGTTGGCTCCAGGCGGCCTAGGGCACACAACTGCCAGGGCGTCAAACACTTCGGCCTTCCCAGCCACGGATGGGTCAAAGGTCATTTTGATGGGAAGGTAGCCGTCGTAAGGGAAACTCTGAGGTTCCAATTCCCCATATTTCCAGCTCTTCTATCTTCTGGATAGGCAGATGACTCAGGTGCCTGTCGTAGAAGTCCCGGTATAGTAGGGTCACTTGTGCCCCGGTATCCAGGAGGCCCCTGGTGTAGACTCCCTCCACTTGAATGGGCACTATAGGGGATGGGCCTACCAGCTTCTCTGGATATGGTCCGGCAGGAGCCGCCTTCTTCAGACCTTTTCCCTTTGGACCCTCTCTTGTCCTATTCCCTTTGGACTTGAATTTTTCTTGAGCCTGGTATGCACTGACTTCCCTCCTTTTAATGGGTGTAGGAACCCGCTGAGGGGTACTATTATTTTTCTTGGGTGGGAACCCCTTTTGGGGAGTGCTGTGCCTCTTCTGAGGGGTCTCCCCCCTTCCTCCTGGAGTATAGCTTTGTTGAGGGGTATTGCGTTTCCCCTTTGGTGTTCTATCTCTCTTTTTGTTTTTCTTCGCATTCAGCTTGGAGTTTACTGAAGATGATGGGCACCCGGTTGACTCCTTCACCGGGGCCCTCTGGAGTTTCCCGCCGGCTTGCGGTTGTCTGGTCTCTTCTTCTTCGGACTAGAACATGTGGCTGCAATGTGGCCAACTCCCCCACAGTTGAAGCAGACTATATCTCCCCATTCTTGTAAAGGTTCGGGTGCTGAGGCAATCGGGAACAATTCCTTCCTTGGACTTTCCTTCTTCTTGGGACACTCTGTGTCTTTTGCTATCAGAGAGGTCAATATCTCTAACACCTTGGACATCTGAGTTTTTAGGGTGTCTATCTCCGCCTCTCTTTCAGGGGTCATTACTGGATTGACCAGCACCTGTGCGGGTACAACATTTGTCTTATCCTTCTGCTGATCCTGTTGCAGCGCCTCCTCATCTCTGATGATTTTTATTAAATCAGCATAAGTCAGCAACATTCCTCCTCCCAAGGTTTTCAGGTGCAGCCAGACTGGATCGGAGCGTAGCGCTCCCTTTAAGACTTGCTTCATTCTTGCCGCATCGGCATCTTGGGGCTTCATCCCTTTCTTTAACACAATCTTGCACAACAGCCTGTTGAGCCTTCTGACATACTCGGAAAGTTTCTCCTCCGGTTTTTGGAAAGTGTGTTCAAACTGGTAGACCATCTCTGTCACCTTGTCTAATTGACCAAACTCTTCCTGCAGCATAGCTAGACAGTCCTGCGCCGTGCACCCTGCATTCCCAAACCGGAAACTTTTCACTGCTTCTGCTGCTGCACCTTTAAGGCTTTCTAACACTCGCTGCCTCTTCTGTGCTTCAGGCACCTCTCATGCCTCCACCGCCTGTAATGCCTGCTCCACCCAGGTATCAAAATCTTCTTCCCCTGCCGGGACAGGGAGCTTCCCTGAGAATATTTTTAGTCTCCGGTAGCTAGTTTCCACATGCACCGTGCTTGTCTTCTGACATTTGGCTAGCAAATCCCCTATTGCATTTATCAGTTCTGGTGATATAGCAGTGGCCGGTGCAGGTGCCACCGGGGGTGTCGCCCTGTCTTCTCTTTCAGGTGGAGTTCGGGCCGCAGCCTGTGGCGATCCCGTAGGGGATGGTTCCCTTTCTACAGTTATTGAGTGCACCAGCCTAAATGTTCTGTTGTCTGGCGTCCGCAGACACTTGTGCTTACAGGCCTCTGGCATCCCGTCCCAATATTCCACTAATGCGTATTGATATGAGATGTCTGGGTCTGTCTTTATGTCTATCACCCACGGTGTGTGATCTGGGGACACTGAACTCATTAGTTCCTCTACCGTCTCACTCGACCATTTCTCCCCAGGGAGGCTAATGGCTATCGACTGTTTTGGCTCTGTATTAGCGGCTTTTCACCACTCGTCTACCGCTCTTGGATCCATGGGGTCCATGCCGGCACTTCTGGCGTTCGCTTGCTGCATCAGGATCCCGGACGAGAACCCCCACGTGTAGCGATACCTCCAACTAAGGAGGCCGCAGAATTAGATTTGGGCCCTGAGTGCAGCTCCGCCAACCCCCGGCAATAGGCTCTATCCCCTTCTGGCACAGCTAGTACTAACAATCAATGATATATCCTATGCAATATAATAACTAAGCAAGGACACAGTAATGAATTGTAATAGGTAAAGTGTTTTACTTATTTTTCTCAATATGGATAAAGGGGGTAACAGTAATCACAGTTCAAGATAATCACTCCTAAGGGCAGCGTCCTGCCACTCTAACACACTATGTAGTAACACACGCTACAGGGGCGCCATACGGGCGACCGTTAACTAAGTGCCCTATGGTGCAGTAATCAAACACGCTAGAATCCCCACCAGGCCTGGTTCTAATATTTAACTTAGTCCTTCTTTCTTCACCGGCAGGTCTGTAATGGTGGTGCACTTTAAACAGAGTATAACTTTGTAATCCAAGGGGTATAGAACTTGGTTAAATAAAGCCGCAGGCTCAGTTCTGACAAGGCTCTTCAATAGGGGTATCAAAATAACTTGTAGGCCACGGCAGTCTATAGGCCTATATGCAGTAACAGTATCTTAGCTGGGCTTATGCCCTCTCACCCGCCGGACTACGGATCCAGTCCGGGAAACCTCCACCGACCGTGTCACACACACTCGATCTCTCCAACGATCGGGTCCCCGATCCAACAAGGCTGTAGCGCACAAAGTCAGATGTCACCCAGGCTCGCAGAGGGGGGTGGAAGGCTCTCTATTGCTGAGCAAGGCCTCAGGCTTCAGGCCCTGCACTCCGACACATCCGCACAGGAGGATCCGTCTGTGAAGTCTCGTGTCCCAAAGAGACCGTGCCCGGCCTCGCCTCCTCCTTTTATAACCCCTCCCATGAGTCTCTGCGGTGGAACATGTGAAGAATGGGGTTATGGGTGATGTAGTCTCTTCCCATTATAGGGGAACACCCCGCTACACTACAATCCTGCCCCCCACCTCAGGTTAGTTTGTGCCCACTGCAATCCCCCTCCTAGGTTAGTCTGTGCCCACTACAATTTCTCCCTCCCCCACCAGGTTTGTCTGTGCCCTCTACTGAGGTTAGTAATACATCAAATGATCAGACTTGAAGTAGCAGTAAGCTCTTTTCACACCTTTGTGCTGGGAAAATATGTGCAACACTGTGTGTCTTTTTTCATTCTCAATGGCACCCAAAATGCACCTGTCAATACATGTGTGATAAATCACACCAAAACGTATGGTAACTTATTGCATTAAAAAAAAGATCATACTTTTCTTTAGTGTGATATTGCTGCAGTGGGCAGCCATTTCAAATAAATGGGTTGCCAAAATGTGACGCACATTGAGTGGGGTAAAAACAGGAATCATCGCACATGTGTTACCACAGCTAATGGATGTGAATGGGGGCTAAATTGCAGTTTAGTAAACAGCAATAATGCAAAACAGGGTCAGAGTGGCAAAGAGCATACATACACTGCTGAGTAATACATAACAGAATATTGTCACAGCAATATCTCTTTGGCTCAGTCAGAATAATATGTGACTGCATAGCATAGTCTCTATAATATTCTATAACAACAGAGTATACCTCAGAATCACTACTTCACAAGAACACAAGCAGCTACTTGCAATCATCCTCATAAATAGCATCCCTCACATTGAAGTCCAGGGTAACTCTGGTAACACAGGAGAACAGCTGAAGGGATTCAAGACCAAAGGACAAAGGGCCAAGCCACATGAATTGGAATACTCTGATTGCAATTGGTAAGGGGCTCTTCATAGTAGTTGAGTTATCCGGAGAAGCTGTATGCTATTGGGATATGGTCTGGCTGCCAACATACTGGTTGGGGGGTGCTCACACTTGGCTACACATCACTTGCCCAGCTACCTCTGCCTCTTCTGGTGTGGCCTCTCTGAGCTGCAGAGAGAAGTAAGAATTTATACTCCTTAAGCCCTGTACACATGATCGGTTTTACAGACGAAAACAGTCCGATGGACTTTTTTCATCGGACAAACCGATCGTGTATGGGACCCATCGGTCTTTTTTCCATCGGTTTTTAAAAATAGAACATGTTTTAAATTTTTCTGATGGATCAAAAACCGATAGCAAATTCCGATCGTCTATGGGCAAGTCCATCGGATAAAAAACCCAAGCATGCTCAGAATCAAGTCAACGCATGCTCAGAAGCATTAAACTTAATTTTCTCGGCTCATCGGAGTGTTTTACGTCACCGCGTTTGGAATGGTCGGTTTTTTGACTGATGGTGTGTAGGCAGGACTGATGGAAGTCAGCTTCATCAGATTTCCGATGGATAAAACCATCGGATTAGAATCCATAGGATATCCGATCGTGTGTACGAGGCTTTAGTCATATCCAGGAACCCAGGGAGGTGTGGGAAATGGAGTGACAGGGGGACTTCGCCTGCATCTGACCATGGTGTGTAAATGTGCATTCGATTACAAGGGTACTTAATTTATATATATACGTTGTATATTTCAGTTCTCTAAGCATGTTTAATTGGTGTTCATGAGCTATGAAACCTTTTATGGGCACTTTGCTCCATAGGCTTAAATAAAATCATTTCTGGTAGAAGGTTTTTTGTTAATGTCATCAAATCCATAAAACTAAGGATAAACTTTGCAGCTGCTCTCTTGAGAATTCCATGGGTTTGGCTGTGCTTTGTCAGAGAACTTCATGTACAGGTAGTTTTCAAATTAAACATTTTGTACTACACAAGATTTGCATCCAGGGTATGATAACAGCCTATTTATATTCCTGGATTTCGCAACTGTTCCCTTGGGCAATGTTGATATGTTCCAAGAAGAGAAGATTATATAACGACAGCTAAGAAGGGATTTTCTTCACAGCTGCATTCTGGGTAACGCAAGTGCTCAGCCCTACGTACTTGCTGTGTAGTTTTATTGCAATGACATTACTTTCTTCCCAACGATCAAAGAAATGGTATTGAGTAGATACATGTGTTTGTGTACCGCACATCTCAAAAGCCACTTAAAGTGCTTTGTGCTTGCCTTTCAAAATAACTATTATAAAAGCAGAGCCAAGACTCCTTTGTGTATGACCGCAGTCAAAACTTCAAACATGCTTCCCTGTATAACTCCAAAGTAGTGCAGCAAGTTTCTTTCTTTACATATCATCAGACCTAATTATTAGCATTAGCTTTCTGCTGGCAGCAGCCCTGCATCACATGGTTGCATTTCAGTTTGAGAAAAAGGTCAGCATATGGCATAAACACTGTGAGAGTTATACAACCTTGTACTCTGATCACATTGCACATGCTCCAGAAAGCATTATGCAATGTTATGTGCTGTGATTAATGACTCTTTGCACAAGAAGTTTCTCATTACTCTGTATGCCAGCATCCTGGGAATGATTAACACAGTGACATAACTCTCGTCACATGAATATGGAAAACCCAAGCCAGGCTATAGAGTAATGTGTTTCAGAAGGACTCAACTTCTTTATTGGAGTGCACTACACTTGATTTATAATAGCTTTAAAATTGCTTTTGCGTTTGTCAGGTTCAGACTTGACATTTACAAAACAGAATCGTTTTCTTAAAGCAATATTCTCACTGAAAACATCATACAGGTGGTTTGGCAGGTATTTCGAGTGCTCTATTTGTCCAGTATTAGGCAGTAAAAATTATCGAAAAACGGTAGATGATTTGCATACCATATTTACCAACCATCATGAATTTTGCTTATTGAGAGGGTGACCTTCACCTTAAACTGGGCACTGATAAGATGCATTTGTCAGCTGTTTCGGTGAACTGGGTCTAGGCCCACGTTTTTTTCAGTTATGATATAATTAAATATATTTATACTTTATTATTTATAAAAAGATCAAAAGCTAAACTGGATTTCTGAAGCTTTCCTGTAATGTCTAAAGCAGGTGCCAGTAAATAGTGGACCATGGTCCGGACACAGACTGAGTGACAGTCCTGTCTGGGCCGCGACCGCACCACTTAGAGTGGACTCCTCTCCTGCCGCTGCCGCTGCTGCTGTTAAAACTAAGACCCGACAAAGGCGGGAGACACAGCAGGGTGGATTCCAATTCTGTATATATATTTACCTGCCTGCCTGCTGCCACCACCGCTAAACTTGCAGCGAGGAAGAGGGCGGGAGATATGGCAAGTCTACATGAGGAGCGGGAGCTGCTCAACCTTTCTCTTAACAAGAAGAGTTGGGCCCTCTTCTCTGCTGTGCGTTTAACAGCAACGGTGGTGGCAGGCAGGTGAATACATATACAGAATTGGAATCCACCCTGCTTGTCTCCCACCCTCTGCCATGCTGTTTTAAGGTAAGACTGTGAAGGGGGAAGAGCTTTAGAGTTTAATGGGGGGGGGGCTGTGATTGTAAGGCAGGACTGTCTTTGGGGGGAGTTGTGATATGGGGGGACTGTGATGTAAAGAGGGGCTCTGATGTGAAGGGGGGGAGACTGTGAGGAGAGGGGGCTCTGATGTGAAAGGGAAGGGGTGTCTATGATGTGAAAAAGGGAACTAAAGACACTGATGTAAAGGGGGTTGTGATGTGAAGGACCTGAGTTATAGAACAAGAATGAGATTTGGACCTCTGGAAAAAGAAAATGTTACTGTCCGGACCTCTGTGAGTTTTAATTCAGTACCCCTGGTTTAGTGGATAAAATATGATAAGCACGCCATCAAGACCAATATTGATGTAAGCCACAATTAGTTCAAATGTCTCTTTATTCAGATGTTTTTAACAGAAGATAAGATAAGATAAGGTTTATTGTCATTGTAGAAAACAAGTTCACAATGAAATTACATTTCTATTTCACACATTATTCATACACTACAATAGTGATGAGCCGAACACCCCCGGGTTCGGTTCGCACCAGAACCCGCGAACGGACCGAAAGTTCGTACGAACATTAGAACCCTATTAAATACAATGGATGCAAACGTTTGAATTCTAAAGTGCTAATTATAACGACTATTATGCATGTTATTGTCCTAAAAAGGGTTTGGGAACCCGGGTTCTGCACCAGGGGACATGTATCAATGCAAAAAGAAGTTTTAAAAACGGTCGTTTTTCGGGAGCAGTCATTTTAATGATGCATAAAGTGAAAAAAAAAAGTCAAATATTCCTTTAAATATCGTACCTGGGGGGTGTCTAAAGTATGCCTGTGAAGTGCCACGTGTTTCCCGTGTTTAGAACTGTCCCTGCACAAAATGACACTTCTAAAGGAAAAAAAAGCCATTTAAAACTGCTTGCGGCTTTAATGTAATGTCTGGTCCCGGTAATATGGATGAAAATCTTTAAGAAAAATGGCATAGCTACCCCATGACCCCCCCCCTACCCCAGCCCATTACCAGCCCCTTTGGGTCTTGTATGGATATTAAGGGGAACCCCGCACATAAAATAAAAAAGGCCCTATATACTCTGAACAGCCGTATACAGGCGGTGCATACAAGACAGGGACTGTAGGTTTGTTCTTATGTAGAATCTGTTTGTAATTTTGAACAGGTACATTGTTTAAGTGTAGCTCCAGCCCAAAAATCTATTTTTAAACTTTTTGGAAAACATAGGTAAGGGTTATCACCCCTGTAACATTTGTTTTGCTGTCTGTGCCCCTGTTCAGAACATTTCACCTCACTTTCCGTCCCAATGACAACTGTTTTTGAAATGTGGTGTTTTTCTTGAAACAAGGATTGGTGATAAAGCATCAGTACAGAGGAGACACCTTTCTCCCATATTAATTCTTACAGGAGAGAATTTTCCTTCCTAGGGGTAGATTTCCTCTCACTTCCTGTTGTCTTCTTTCGTTTGCAAGTAGGAGTCGTTTGTAAGTTGGATGTTTGAAAGTAGGGACCTGCCGTATATACTCTGCAGAAATAGGCCCCTTAGTTGTTGGTGTTGGCACAACACTGTAAGCACTCACAGTTACTCTTGGTTGGTGCTGGAACGCCCTGCTGTCAACTATTATATCAGGAATTGTAATTACATATAATTGTTGAACAGTGGTAGTAAAAATTGGGCCTTTGATGGTGGTGCTGGTGCCACAACACTGTAAGCCCTGACAGTTACTCTTGGTGGGTGCAGCAATGGGCCCTGCTGTGAATTATTAGATCAAGAATTGTAATTGCATGCCCCTGTTGAACAGGGGCTGAAAAATTGGGCCTTTCGTGGTGGTGGTGGTGGTGGTGGTGGTGGTGTTGCCACAACACTGTAAGCCCTCAGAGTTACTCTTGGTGGGTGCAGGAATGGGCCCTGCTGTGAATTATTAGATCAAGAATTGTAATTACATGCCCCTTTTGAACAGGGGCTGAAAAATTGGGCCTTTCGTGGTGGTGGTGGTGGTGGTGGTGTTGCCACAACACTGTAAGCCCTCAGAGTTACTCTTGGTGGGTGCAGCAATGGGCCCTGCTGTGAATTATTAGATCAAGAATTGTAATTACATGCCCCTGTTGAACAGGGGCTGAAAAATTGGGCCTTAGGCAGTGGTGGCACAACACTGCAACCCCTCACAGATACTGTACTTGGAGCATAGCAATGAGCCCTGTTGCAAAGTATTGCTTCAAAAATTGTAATTACACGCCCCTGTTAAACAGGGGCTGAAAAATTGGGCGTTAGGCACTGGTGGCGGCACCCATAAACAAAAATGATCTTCCAAGCTATCATCATCAATCGTATCATTGAGGACTCGGAGGAGGAGGATAGCCAGTCAACATAACAGCACAGGCACTCAGCATCAGCATCAGTCTTGAAGGGATGTGACATGTTAAAATCAATTAGTCTGTTATATCAGCATCAGGTGTGTGGTAGCTGGTGGTGATCCAAGACTGGTTCATCTTGATGAAAGTCAGTCGATCAACCGAGTCGGTGGACAGGCGCACCCTGTGATCCGTGACAAATCCTCCAGCAGCACTGAATGTGCGTTCCGAAAGAACGCTGGATGCAGGACAGGCCAGTAGCTCAATTGCATACTGTGCAAGCTCTGGCCAGTGATCCATCCTCAAGACCCAGTAAGCCAGAGGATTTTCGGTGGGGAAGGTGTCCAAGTCTGACCTTGCCCCTAGATATTCCTGCACCATGTTTATCAGACGCTGGCGATGGTTGCTGGAACCGATCATACTTTGGGGCTGCGGACTAAAGAATTGTCTGAACGCATCGGTCAGACTGCCACCTTCCCCACCGCTCCTTCTTTGACTGGCCGAAGCCTCAGCAACTCGTTGTCCAGGACCAGGAGTTTGTAACCTCCCAGTCTCTGGGAACGCGTTGCACAGGCCTCCCGGAGTTGTCTCATCCTCTGCTCCCTCTGCGACGGTAACATAAGGTCCGCAACCTTACCCTTGTACCGTGGATCAAGGAGAGTGGCCAGCCAGTAATGGTCCCTCTCCTTGATCCGAAGAATACGAGGATCCTTCCGCAGACTTTGCAGGATCAGGGAGGCCATGCAGCGTAGGTTAGCTGAGGCATTCGGTCCGGAGTCCTCTGGGTCACTAAGGACGACATGATCCGCAGCCACCTCCTCCCAGCCACGTACAAGTCCACGGGTTTCTTGGGACTGTAAATCATCCCTAAAAGACTGCTGCTGTTGATGCTGCTGAGTGCCAGGCTCCACCTCCATGCTGACACAATCCTCCTCCTCCTCCTCCTCCTCCTCCTCGTCCTCTTCCTGTGCGATGGGTGGGACAGAAGGAACACTGTCTGGGTAAAGGGGGCCTTGAGAGGCAAGGAAGTCCTCCTCTTCCTGCCTCTGTTCTGCCTCAAGTGCCCTGTCCATTATTCCACGCAGCGTGTGCTCCAACAGGTGGACAAGAGGTACAGTGTCACTGATGCATGCACTGTCACTGCTCACCATCCTCGTGGCCTCCTCAAATGGTGCCAGGACAGTGCATGCATCCCTGATCATGCCCCACTGGCGTGGAGAAAAAAAAACAAGCTCCCCTGACCCTGTCCTGGTGCCGTAGTCGCACAGGTACTCATTGATGGCCCTCTGCTGCGTGTGCAGCCGCTGCAGCATGACCAACGTTGAGTTCCACCTGGTGGGCATGTCACATATAAGGCGGTTCTTGGGCAGGTTCAACTCCTTTTGCAGCTCAGCCAGGCGAGCACTGGCATTATAAGATCTGCAGAAATGCACACAGACTTTCCTGGCCTGCCTCAGGACATCCTGTAAGCCCGGGTACCTGCCCAAGAACCGCTGCACCACCAAGTTAAGGACGTGAGCCACACAGGGCACATGGGTCAGTTGTCCCTGTCGGAGGGCGGAGAGGAGGTTGGTGCCATTGTCGCAAACCACCATTCCTGGCTTAAGCTGGCGTGGCGTCAACCACCTCTCGGTCTGGCCCTGCAGAGCAGACAGGACCTCTGCCCCAGTGTGGCTTCTGTCCCCCAAACACACCAGCGCAAGCACGGCATGGCATCTTTTTGCCTGCGTACTTGCGTAGCCCCTTGAACGCCTACGGAGCACCGCTGGTTCAGAGGACAAAGCACAGGAAGAGGCCATGGAGGAAGAAGAAGAGGAGGGGGTGGAGGAGAGAGGTGTGTCACAACCAGTAGTAGCATTTTGGAGGCGTGGCGGTGGAACAACCTCCAACACTACTGCACCTTGTCCTGCATCCTTCCCAGCTGCCAAAAGAGTGACCCAATGGGCCGTGAAAGAAAGGTAACGTCCCTGTCCATGCCTGCTGGACCATGAGTCAGCGGTAATATGCACCTTACCGCTGACCGCCCTGTCCAGCGAGGCCAAGACATTGCCTTCCACATGTCGGTAGAGAGCCGGAATAGCCTTCCGTGAGAAAAAGTGGCGTTTGGGAACCTGCCACTGAGGAACCGCACATTGCACAAACTCACGGAAGGGGGCCGAGTCTACCAACTGAAAAGGCAGCAGTTGAAGCGCTAGCAATTTAGCCAAGCTAGCATTCAACCGCTGGCCATGTGGATGGCTGGGAGTGAACTTCTTTCGACGGTCCAGCAGCTGGGGCAGGGAAATTTGCCTGCTAGAATCGGACGTCGGTGTACTTCTAGCAGAGTGGCCGCAAGTACTTGGCTGTGACACACCTAATTCTACACCTTCATTCCTCTCAGTGCATGTTTCAGAGAGGACTGAAGTTATAGTGGGGTTGGAGATCCCAGCTGATGCGGTGCAAGGAGAGGTCCGCTTTGTTCTTTGGTGTGGGTCTTTGAGGTAGGCTTGCCAACGAGCTGCATGGCAGGTCAACATATGTCTGGTCAGGCATGTGGTACCCAAGCGGCTGATGTTTTGGCCACGCGATATACGCTTGAGACATATGTTGCAAACAGCAGCTGTGCGATCTGATGCACTAGCCTCAAAAAAGGCCCACACCAAAGAACTTTTTGAATGACGGGCAGAGGCAGCGCCCTGCACAGGCGGAGCTCTGCGGTGTGATTCCGTCGGTGTACTGCCCTTACGCTGGCCACCAAAGGGCATCCTGCCTCGTTGGAGATGTGCCTCCTCCTCATCCTCCTCCTCCTCCTCTCTCCTATTAGGCACCCACGTGGAGTCAGTGACCTCATCATCCTTTCCCTCCTCATCACTGGAGCCAATCTGGCAGTATGCTGCAGCTGCTGGAACATGACTGCCAGATTGGTGTCCTTCTTGAGCATCCCCTCTGTCTGCTCTCACGCTACTGCCTTCCTCTAGCTGGGTTTCATCATCAGACCCTTCGAAACGCTGGGCATCCTCCTGGAGCATGTACCCAACACTGTGCTCAAACAGTTCGGGGGACTCCTCAGGAGGAGGACATGGTGGGTCTAGGGAAGGAGTGACTGATGATGAGTCTGACATTGATACCAGGGAAGAGGACGCTTTGGCAGCTGCTTTGCCAGTACCCTGAGCCTGGGTGAGAGAGGATGAGGAGGAGGAGGAGGGCTTGGTCATCCACTCTACCAAGTCTTCGGCATGATGTGGCTCAACATGTCCAGCTGCCGAAAAGAAGGACAAGCGTGTCCCATGGCCATGTGCTGATGACAATGCACCGCGTCCACGACCAGCACTGTTGCCCCCAGACACAGAGCCTGCTTGCCCTCTTCTTTTGCCTCCTGACTGTCTGCCTCTCCTTGTTTGCCTTCCAGACATTCTAATGGATGGCCTGCAGGGAGATGGGAAAAAAAGCAATAAGGGCTACCTTCAGGTGTCCTTCTCTGTCCCTTTACTTAAGGATTTCTAAATATGGTTGAGGATGATTGCTTTCGCACAGAATAGCACAATGACAATTTCCCTGACTGTCCAAAAAACAAGGATTTCAAAGATGGTTGATGAGGAATGCTTTAGCACAGTATAGCACAATGAGAATTTCCCTCACTGTCCTTCCCTGTCCCTACAAACAAGGTTTAGCACAGTAAAACACACTGACACTCTCCCTACCTATAGTTTTCTGTCCCTATAAAAAATGTTTTTTTAAAGATGGTTGATGAGGAATGCTTTAGCACAGTATAGCACAATGAGAATTTCCCTCACTGTCCTTCCCTGTCCCTACAAACAAGGTTTAGCACAGTAAAACACACTGACACTCTCCCTACCTATAGTTTTCTGTCCCTATAAAAATTTTTTTTTAAAGATGGTTGATGAGGAATGCTTTAGCACAGTATAGCACAATGAGAATTTCCCTCACTGTCCTTCCCTGTCCCTACAAACAAGGTTTAGCACAGTAAAACACACTGACACTCTCCCTACCTATAGTTTTCTGTCCCTATAAAAAATGTTTTTTTAAAGATGGTTGATGAGGAATGCTTTAGCACAGTATAGCACAATGAGAATTTCCCTCACTGTCCTTCCCTGTCCCTACAAACAAGGTTTAGCACAGTAAAACACACTGACACTCTCCCTACCTATAGTTTTCTGTCCCTATAAATTTTTTTTTTTAAAGATGGTTGATGAGGAATGCTTTAGCACAGTATAGCACAATGAGAATTTCCCTCACTGTCCTTCCCTGTCCCTACAAACAAGGTTTAGCACAGTAAAACACACTGACACTCTCCCTACCTATAGTTTTCTGTCCCTATAAAAAATGTTTTTTTAAAGATGGTTGATGAGGAATGCTTTAGCACAGTATAGCACAATGAGAATTTCCCTCACTGTCCTTCCCTGTCCCTACAAACAAGGTTTAGCACAGTAAAACACACTGACACTCTCCCTACCTATAGTTTTCTGTCCCTATAAAAATTTTTTTTTAAAGATGGTTGATGAGGAATGCTTTAGCACAGTATAGCACAATGAGAATTTCCCTCACTGTCCTTCCCTGTCCCTACAAACAAGGTTTAGCACAGTAAAACACACTGACACTCTCCCTACCTATAGTTTTCTGTCCCTATAAAAATTTTTTTTTTTAAAGATGGTTGATGAGGAATGCTTTAGCACAGTATAGCACAATGAGAATTTCCCTCACTGTCCTTCCCTGTCCCTACAAACAAGGTTTAGCACAGTAAAACACACTGACACTCTCCCTACCTATAGTTTTCTGTCCCTATAACATTTTTTTTTTAAAGATGGTTGATGAGGAATGCTTTAGCACAGTATAGCACAATGAGAATTTCCCTCACTGTCCTTCCCTGTCCCTACAAACAAGGTTTAGCACAGTAAAACACACTGACACTCTCCCTACCTATAGTTTTCTGTCCCTATAAAAAATGTTTTTTTAAAGATGGTTGATGAGGAATGCTTTAGCACAGTATAGCACAATGAGAATTTCCCTCACTGTCCTTCCCTGTCCCTACAAACAAGGTTTAGCACAGTAAAACACACTGACACTCTCCCTACCTATAGTTTTCTGTCCCTATAAAAAATATTTTTTTTAAAGATGGTTGATGAGGAATGCTTTAGCACAGTATAGCACAATGAGAATTTCCCTCACTGTCCTTCCCTGTCCCTACAAACACGGTTTAGCACAGTAAAACACACTGACACTCTCCCTACCTATAGTTTTCTGTCCCTATAAAAAATGTTTTTTTAAAGATGGTTGATGAGGAATGCTTTAGCACAGTATAGCACAATGAGAATTTCCCTCACTGTCCTTCCCTGTCCCTACAAACAAGGTTTAGCACAGTAAAACACACTGATACTCTCCCTACCTATAGTTTTCTGTCCCTATAATTTTTTTTTTTAAAGATGGTTGATGAGGAATGCTTTAGCACAGTATAGTACAATGAGAATTTCCCTCACTGTCCTTCCCTGTCCCTACAAACAAGGTTTAGCACAGTAAAACACACTGACACTCTCCCTACCTATAGTTTTCTGTCCCTATAAATTTTTTTTTTTAAAGATGGTTGATGAGGAATGCTTTAGCACAGAATAGCACAATGAGAATTTCCCTCACTGTCCTTCCCTGTCCCTACAAACAAGGTTTAGCACAGTAAAACACACTGACACTCTCCCTACCTATAGTTTTCTGTCCCTATAAAAAATGTTTTTTTAAAGATGGTTGATGAGGAATGCTTTAGCACAGTATAGCAGAATGAGAATTTCCCTCACTGTCCTTCCCTGTCCCTACAAACAAGGTTTAGCACAGTAAAACACACTGACACTCTCCCTACCTATAGTTTTCTGTCCCTATAAAAAATATTTTTTTAAAAGATGGTTGATGAGGAATGCTTTAGCACAGTATAGCACAATGAGAATTTCCCTCACTGTCCTTCCCTGTCCCTACAAACAAGGTTTAGCACAGTAAAACACACTGACACTCTCCCTACCTATAGTTTTCTGTCCCTATAAAAAATGTTTTTTTAAAGATGGTTGATGAGGAATGCTTTAGCACAGTATAGCACAATGAGAATTTCCCTCACTGTCCTTCCCTGTCCCTACAAACAAGGTTTAGCACAGTAAAACACACTGACACTCTCCCTACCTATAGTTTTCTGTCCCTATAATTTTTTTTTTTAAAGATGGTTGATGAGGAATGCTTTAGCACAGTATAGCACAATGAGAATTTCCCTCACTGTCCTTCCCTGTCCCTACAAACAAGGTTTAGCACAGTAAAACACACTGACACTCTCCCTACCTATAGTTTTCTGTCCCTATAAAAAATGTTTTTTTAAAGATGGTTGATGAGGAATGCTTTAGCACAGTATAGCACAATGAGAATTTCCCTCACTGTCCTTCCCTGTCCCTACAAACAAGGTTTAGCACAGTAAAACACACTGACACTCTCCCTACCTATAGTTTTCTGTCCCTATAAAAATTTTTTTTTTTTAAAGATGGTTGATGAGGAATGCTTTAGCACAGTATAGCACAATGAGAATTTCCCTCACTGTCCTTCCCTGTCCCTACAAACAAGGTTTAGCACAGTAAAACACACTGACACTCTCCCTACCTATAGTTTTCTGTCCCTATAAAAAATATTTTTTTTAAAGATGGTTGATGAGGAATGCTTTAGCACAGTATAGCAGAATGAGAATTTCCCTCACTGTCCTTCCCTGTCCCTACAAACAAGGTTTAGCACAGTAAAACACACTGACACTCTCCCTACCTATAGTTTTCTGTCCCTATAATTTTTTTTTTTTTTTAAAGATGGTTGATGAGGAATGCTTTAGCACAGTATAGCACAATGAGAATTTCCCTCACTGTCTTTCCCTGTCCCTACAAACAAGGTTTAGCACAGTAAAACACACTGACACTCTCCCTACCTATAGTTTTCTGTCCCTATAAAAAATTTTTTTTTTTAAAGATGGTTGATGAGGAATGCTTTAGCACAGTATAGCACAATGAGAATTTCCCTCACTGTCCTTCCCTGTCCCTACAAACAAGGTTTAGCACAGTAAAACACACTGACACTCTCCCTACCTATAGTTTTCTGTCCCTATAATTTTTTTTTTTAAAGATGGTTGATGAGGAATGCTTTAGCACAGTATAGCACAATGAGAATTTCCCTCACTGTCCTTCCCTGTCCCTACAAACAAGGTTTAGCACAGTAAAACACACTGACACTCTCCCTACCTATAGTTTTCTGTCCCTATAAAAAATGTTTTTTTAAAGATGGTTGATGAGGAATGCTTTAGCACAGTATAGCACAATGAGAATTTCCCTCACTGTCCTTCCCTGTCCCTACAAACAAGGTTTAGCACAGTAAAACACACTGACACTCTCCCTACCTATAGTTTTCTGTCCCTATAAAAAATTTTTTTTTTAAAGATGGTTGATGAGGAATGCTTTAGCACAGTATAGCACAATGAGAATTTCCCTCACTGTCCTTCCCTGTCCCTACAAACAAGGTTTAGCACAGTAAAACACACTGACACTCTCCCTACCTATAGTTTTCTGTCCCTATAAAAATATTTTTTTTAAAGATGGTTGATGAGGAATGCTTTAGCACAGTATAGCAGAATGAGAATTTCCCTCACTGTCCTTCCCTGTCCCTACAAACAAGGTTTAGCACAGTAAAACACACTGACACTCTCCCTACCTATAGTTTTCTGTCCCTATAATTTTTTTTTTTTTAAGATGGTTGATGAGGAATGCTTTAGCACAGTATAGCACAATGAGAATTTCCCTCACTGTCTTTCCCTGTCCCTACAAACAAGGTTTAGCACAGTAAAACACACTGACACTCTCCCTACCTATAGTTTTCTGTCCCTATAAAAATTTTTTTTTTTAAAGATGGTTGATGAGGAATGCTTTAGCACAGTATAGCACAATGAGAATTTCCCTCACTGTCCTTCCCTGTCCCTACAAACAAGGTTTAGCACAGTAAAACACACTGACACTCTCCCTACCTATAGTTTTCTGTCCCTATAATTTTTTTTTTTTAAAGATGGTTGATGAGGAATGCTTTAGCACAGTATAGCACAATGAGAATTTCCCTCACTGTCCTTCCCTGTCCCTACAAACAAGGTTTAGCACAGTAAAACACACTGACACTCTCCCTACCTATAGTTTTCTGTCCCTATAATTTTTTTTTTTTTAAAGATGGTTGATGAGGAATGCTTTAGCACAGTATAGCACAATGAGAATTTCCCTCACCGTCCTTCCCTGTCCCTACAAACAAGGTTTAGCACAGTAAAACACACTGACACTCTCCCTACCTATAGTTTTCTGTCCCTATAAAAAATGTTTTTTTAAAGATGGTTGATGAGGAATGCTTTAGCACAGTATAGCACAATGAGAATTTCCCTCACTGTCCTTCCCTGTCCCTACAAACAAGGTTTAGCACAGTAAAACACACTGACACTCTCCCTACCTATAGTTTTCTGTCCCTATAAAAATTTTTTTTTTAAAGATGGTTGATGAGGAATGCTTTAGCACAGTATAGCACAATGAGAATTTCCCTCACTGTCCTTCCCTGTCCCTACAAACAAGGTTTAGCACAGTAAAACAGACTGACACTCTCCCTACCTATCCTTCTCTTTCCCTAAACTAAAGGAATCCAGGTTAAGCAAGAAAAAAAAAATGTCACTGTCCCTGCCTATGCTTCTCTTTCCCTGCTCCGGAACACACTACACTAGGCCGCCGTGCTGGCGGCCTTTTATAGTGTGGGGCGTGTACTAAACACCCTCAGCAATAATTGGCCACAGGCATCCTGCCTGTGGCCAATCATTGCTCTCCTCGCTGCCGGCGCTGTGATTGGCCAAGCATGCGGGGTCACAGTGCATGCTTGGCCAATCACAGCGCCTGGATGACACTGCGATGGCGTAGTGCATTGTGGGCCGTTCGCGTCACTCGAATTTGGCGCGAACGGCCCAAATCGTTCGATCTTCGTCGAACGATCGAACAGCCGATGTTCGAGTCGAATGTATGTTCGACTCGAACACGAAGCTCATCCCTACACTACAATCATTACCTACACATTTTCAATACAGGCTCTCTTAACACTTCGTCTTTCTAAGCTTCCCCACTCACAACTCACACATGCACAGGTGTAGCCACATCAGCTGCTGCGTCTGTGCGCGCCACCGTTTTCACAGATCTCCACCTCTGCCATTTTCACAGATCTCATCTCACCATCTCTCTTAACAGTGAAAAATCTAATAATAACACATCATACATTGCAATACTATGTACTACAGTTTATATATATGTAGCACACCCCCGCAGGAGTTGCTGGTTTAATTTTGGGCCGGCACGTTACCTCGGTATTCGTTGTCTAGGGGAAGAATATCTGTAGAAACTCCAATGTCCACACAAGATGTAAAACCTTAAGCAGTTAGGTTTTATTTTCCTTTTTTGCATAAACATATAGAAAGGTGAAGGGAAAAGGGTAGGTTCAGCCATACGGTACAGATCACTAGGGAGAACTCCTCAAGTATACAGTCACTCACCACTCTCCCTGGAGTGGGTATTGCTCACCCGGATAGACCCCTCTCACCTGGCCTAGCAGCCGGTATGATGCACGAACAATATCAGGACCAGTCTCTGCCACAGACTGGTGGGTGATGCACAGAATTGGATAATCCGGGATCCTCTGCCACAGGACTTAACGCCCGAACATCCAGCCGAACAGTCAAGAGCCTTTATGCCGACCCGGCAGACTGTAAGGTAACTTTAGTTGCGGTACATCCTCCAATAGATTTACCAGGCCCTCCTCAAGAGAACAGCCTTCCGTTTGGTCTTTTCCAGGACAGGTCCTCACCTGGTTTCCCACATTGAGTGGCTTCCTCCCTCAGGACGGACAGCACAGGATCACCTTCAAAGTGCAGACCCAGTCAGCATAACTGGGCCTACTGGTTGGAGTTGCGGCCTCGGACCAGCATGGTTCAGAGGCCAAAAATCACACAATACACCCCTCACGCTAGGAGGGCCGCGAGGGGACGAAGGACCCCAAAAGATGGCGTCTGCCCCTTAAGTACCCTTCCCCAGCATGCTCAGCGGGTAGACCACGTCCACTGAACTGTTCCCGGGGGAAGGTACCCAATACACTCTGTCTTGTTAATCTTCCTAAATGGCCTGAGGTGGTAACGCCACCTACAGGCAACAATGGGAAGTTTTTCCCAACACAGCCATAGCTGAACAGAGGCTAATTCAGCAACAATTATGTACATCTGAGCCTAGCTATTGGCTCAGATACCCTCTAAATTGAAACATAGCGCCCAGTCATTGGGAACAGGGCGCTACATATAGGAAAATGAGACTATATCAAATTTATAGCCACTAAAAGAACAAAAACAGGGCCATGATAGGAAGGGAAGGTTGCAATCAGGAAAAGGGGGAGAAGGAAAGAAGGAGCCGGGAGGGGAAGGTATGCATTGGAAGTAGAGAATATTTAAAGAAGTTTCAATGTTCTCATTGTTACACAATGAAACCAAGTAAAACCTTCAAAGTGAATGTTTATAAATGTAGATATATGTCAGAAAAATGTTCGAGAAGAGAATGAGTTTCATGTATGTATATATTAGGGTGTTATCTAACTGGAGAGATCATTAAAACTGAAAGTGAAGAAGCTTATTATAGCATGTATAGGGCTTAGAAGCTGACTCTCTATAGGCTCGTCAACATGTCCACATTGCAAGTCACAATTAGAATAAGCACGCCAAATTTTAGATTGGATTGTCTGACTTGGTGCCAGTAATCCATCATGAGCACTTGCAGCTTAAAACAGATGTATGGGATTTTTTTTTCCACAATCATACTTACCTAGGTGGATGCATCATCGGCCCGATGCTGCATCTGTCCCCCGCCGACTCTAACTCTGAGAACCGAGTAATCCAACACTGCCAATCGCTTGGTTCTCAAGGCTCCAAGAGCAGAGAGCTGGAGACTGTCAGTCACCAGCTCTCTGCTCTGCCTCCCCCCCGCACTCACTGCAGCTCTAGGCTGTGGAGAGGGTGGGAGTGGCCACCTTAGGCTCTAAGCAGCTTGCTGGGAGGCTGAACTGGGTGCCGGTCCATGCATGTGGGTGGATCCCTACTCCATTTTTTTGCTATCTTGCCGAGCCTGTGACATCAGCCAACAGCGGGCTTCAGCCTGCTGTCAGTTGAAAACGGGTCACAGAAGTGCAAAACGAACTGCACTCCTGTGTTCCACATAGGGTTGCCACCTTTTCTTCAAGCCAAACCCAAACACTTTCGTGGTGCATGGCAATTTTTTTGCACTACGCACTATAGGATTGTAAAATACCTGGGACACCTTTTGGGTTACCCAAAGAGAGTAGTAATGAGGTGTTCTACAATGAACAGTGGCTGTGGCCAAATTGCATTAACAGTGTGGGGGGGGGACTTAGAGGGGCATGGTTAAATAAAACAAAAGCATTAGTGTACCCATAAAATATGATTCAATTAATAAAAGAAATGTCAGTTAAAATATGAAACTAGCCTACCTTAAAAGTTGACACTGTCAGCCTGTAGAGCAGTCGACGGCGTCAGTAGAGCAGTGGATGGTGTCAGAAGATCAGTGGAAGGCATCAGTAGAGCAGTGGACGGTGTCAGTAGGGCAGAGGACGACATCAGAAGATCAGTGGATGGCAGCAGTAGAGCAGTGGACGGTGTCAGTAGGGCAGAGGACAGTGTCAGTAGGGCAGGGGACAGTGTCAGTAGGGCAGAGGACGGTGTCAGAAGATCAGTGGATGGTGTCAGTAGGGCAGTGGGCGGTGTCAGTAGGGCAGTGGGCGATGTCAGTAGGGCAGTGGATGGTGTGTCAGTAGGGCAGAGGACGGTGTCAGTAGGGCAGAGGACGGTGTCAGTAGGGCAGAGGACGGTGTCAGTAGGGCAGAGGATGGTGTCAGTAGGGCAGTGGATGTGTCAGTAGGGCAGTGGATGGTGTCAGTAGGGCAGAGGACGGTGCCAGTAGGGCAGTGGATGGTGTCAGTAGGGCAGAGGACGGTGTCAGTAGGGCAGAGGACAGTGTCAGTAGGGCAGAGGACGGTGTCAGTAGGGCAGAGGACGGAGTCAGTAGGGCAGTGGACGGAGTCAGTAGGGCAGAAGACGGTGTCAGTAGGGCAGTGGACGGTGTCAGTAGGGCAGAGGACAGTGTCAGTAGGGCAGTGGATGGTGTCAGTAGGGCAGAGGACGGTGTCAGTAGGGCAGTGTACGGTGTAAGTAGGGCAGTGGACGGTGTCAGTAGGGCAGTGGATGGTGTCACCCGGTGAGAACTGTATATATGGATGATGTATGGGGGGGGTGGAGAACAGTTTATATGGATGGTATATGGGGGGGTGGAGAACTGTATTTATGGATGGTGTATGGGGGGGGACGGTATATATTGGGGGGGGCTGTATATATGGATGGTGTATGGGGGGGGGAGAACTGTATATATGGGGGACTATATATATGGATGGTGTATGGGGGGCTGTATATATGGGGGGACTGTATATATGGATGGTGTATGGGGGGGAACTGTATATATGGGGGGACTCTATATATGGATGGTGTATGGGGGGGATGATAAATGTGTATATGGATGATGTAGGAGGAGGAGAGGGATAACTATATGGATGGATGGATGGTGTATGGGAGGGCGGTGGCAGAACTGTATGTATAGTGAATGGTGGGGGGGGGCAAAAACGTACCTTACAAGCTGAGCTCTATTCCCAGCGCGATCTCTGCACACTTTCCAACAGAGCAGCAGGGAATGGGGAGGCTCCGCCTTCAACCCCAACTCCTTGTCCTTTCTGCAGCCAACCAGAGGAGAGTCTCCGGCAACATGAAGGCTCCGTCTCTGCCTCTGTGTCCCGTCTGCAGACTGCAGCACAGGACAGGTGGCAACCCTAGTTCCACAGGAGAAGTACACTCATAGGAGCTTTGGCTGTATTCCTTTAAAAGTTTAAATTGACTACTGTGTATGTTTGTGGCTAAATAATGATGTTTGTTGGGAGAGAGTGTGCATTTCTGAACAACATTTTTCCTACACCTGGGTTAAGACATTTAGCAGCTGTGATTATGTAGAGGCTGAACCCTAGGCAGATATAGAAGATACACATCAATAAAGCTCTGTAATCAATAATACATCATTATGTATTTTTAATTGCAAACAGTGTCCGTATGTGATTTTGACCTAGTATTAGTCACCTGCACAGCAGAACTGGTGTGTGAGAGGAAGAAACATTACAAGGAGCCAATCAGTTTATTTGCTGACAAGGAGCATGCTGATAGGAAGAAAAAGCAGAGTATTTGTCTATGCTGCTTCTCCTTTCACTGGCCAGTCACAGGCCGGGTAGGGTCCAGGACAACCTGGGTTTAGAGGAAGTAGGTTGAGTGATGATGGCCATCAGGGGACATCTAGCAGCAGATAAAAGTGCTTGCAGGGAATCTCTTAAGTAAATACTGCAGTAAAATTAGCTGTTTTTTGTTCTTTTCTTTTTTTTTATTGTAGCAATACCCCCGCAGGGGGCTGCTGGTTTAAAATTTGGGCCTGCCGTTACCTTTCTTTTCACCACACTCGTCTTAGGGGTTCCTCTTGAAGAGCTCTTATGAATGTCCACACCAACACTTGGTTTCTTTTTCTTCAAGAGTTTTATTAAACAGTTCCAACAGAGGGGTAGAGGGATAGAGAAGGTTCAGGTACCTTGCTTTGCAGATCACGGGCACAATCTCAGATCCAGAGGACAAATCAGTTCCACGCTGGATTCAGCAACCCCCGGATAGGCCTACTCTCACTGACCTAGCAACCGGTGCGAAGCTCGCTCAAAGTCTCTGCCACAGACTTGATGAGTACCGTCGCGTCGTTCCACAATCTTCCCCAAAAGATCGTGTAACCACACTGACACTTTGCAAAAGTTCCTTCAAAAAGTACACAGCTCACGGTGCCAAAATCTTTTAGCCAGCCGGCAGCACCGTGAGGCAAACTGGCCAGGATGCGTTCTTCAATTGAGTCCCCAATTGTTCCGCTTCTTCCCGCAGGCAAGACTGCGTAGGACCATCCCTAGACTAGTAGGCCCCAGCAACTCCTGGGCCTACTTCTCAGTTGCAGAGCCTCGGGCCAGCAGGCCCCGAGGCCGAAAATGGCTCGCACATCGCTGAGGCCAGGAGGGCCCTCAGGCCAGGATCCGGCAACAAACCCCGTAGAGCGGTCTCTGTCTCTTAAGTACCCCCTCCCAGAATGCACAGCGGGTCCACCACGCCCCCTGAGCCACTTCTGGGAAAGGAATACTCAATTCATCCAGCCTGCTGCATTTCCAATCTTGACCTGTGGTGACAGTGACACCTACTGTCAAGTGGAAAACGTGCAACCCAGCTAGACTGAAACAGAGTCAACAATTTAGCATAATCCCTCTGAGCTAAACTGCAGCTCAGATAACTAAATTTAACACATAGCATCTACCCAACAGGAGCAGGGCGCTACATTATCTAGCTATTTTTGGCAGGATTTCTGTTTTAATGTGTATCAGTTACAAATGCCCAAATATGTGGGCTACCTATGCTTACAAAATGCATCAGAGAAGTATGACTTATGGTAAACATATGAAGTTACTCAATATTCCAGGAAACACAGTCTCTTCTTTTGGAGATATTTTGCAATAGTACTCTACATCTATTTTTCTTATAATTATAATTTAGATACTGTATTTTCAATACTAAATTGTCTATTTCTTGTCTGTTTGCCTACAGGATGGATGACACGTGCACTACACAAAGAACGTAATGTAGTTAGCTGTTTCCTGGAATGTAGGAAGGTTAAATTCCCATGTGAAAAGAAAATCTAACCTAATATTTAAAAAAAACTTTAATCATACATAGTTTCTTTACAAGGGACCCAGAGGAAGGCAGCTCCACATACAAGAGAGACATCTTTATATGAATCAAAGAATATGAAGCAGTTTAAGTGAACTCTAAACAATGTGGACCGTGGGGTTGATTACTAAAGTGAATGTTCACTGAGCTTAGTAAATAACGTTTTGTACACTTCAATTATCCAATCATATAAGAAAAAATGCCATTCTTTAATTTCCCCTGAATGTGACTGGGTATTCAAACTCATCACAGCTTAACCTTATTTACTAAACTCGGTGAACATTTACTTTGCAATCTCTACTACTTAAGTAATTCAGCCTCTATGAGTTTTAGGCCCCTTTCACACCAGCGGACCGTATGTCCGCTTTTTCATCTGTCCGTTTATGGATGAAAAAGGGACATACATTGGTCCCTATGAGATCGTGGGTGTCAGCGGATGAACATCCGCTGACACCCGATCTCATCCATGTCCGCAATCCTCCAATACTGCAGATGGAGGAAAATCCTATTTTTCTATCCGTCTGCAGAGCGGATCGGATGAACACGGACAGACGGTCCGTGTTCATCCGATCCCCCCCCCCATAGGGGAGATCGGAGATCTGACAGGGCGGTCCCTGCACAGTGTGCGGGGACTGCCTTGTCATCCGCCAGCTCAGCAGGGATCAACGGAGCGATCCCCGCTGAGCAAGCGGAGGTTCACGGGGCGGATCTTCACGGATCCGTCCTGTGTGAAAGGGGCCTTAGGTCAGTTTCTGCACCGGAAACTGACTGCATGGTGTGAACTAGAGCCAACAAGAGCCATTGGAATACATGGAAAACACTGTGCATGCATTTTGTGCAGAAAAAATGCACACAAAACTGTACGGAACTGCGTCTGGTGTGAACTGGCCCTTATAGAATTGATGCTAGATACTATTCTTTTTTATTCTAGTATATGTTATATTATTTTTTTCTTTAAGTCAGGAAAATTATTGTTCTACAGTCAGCTTTACTCACCTGGTAAAAACAGTGGGGTTGATTTACTAAAACCAGAGAGTGAACATTCTAGTGCAGCTGTGCATGGTAGCCAATCAGCTTCTAACTTCAGCTTGTTCAGATACACTTTGATAAAAAATAAACCTGGAAGCTGATTGATTTCTTTTCAGAGCTGCACAAGATTTTGCACTCTGCAGTTTTAGTAAACCAACCCCAATGTGTCTTCAAAAATTTCCAGCACACCTAAAACAATGCAGACTTAATGGCTCAAAGCACACAACATTTATTTGATTGTTTACATAGGTGCCTTTGTCTCTTGTAAAAGCTTGTGTTGCAATTGTTTTTTTTTAAAGTGATTCACTTAGAAATAAGACTATACTTTTACTAACTGATGAGAATAATTAGCATCCTACAGCCTGGAGTGCAATTACATTCACCCTGGAGTGCAATTACATTCAATACAGTTGCATTCCAGAGTCTGGCATAGCAATACTGTTTCTAGCAATGCTGGGTTGATAAGAAGAATTCCAGCTATAGATATTTTTACATACCTAAATTGGTCAAGCTGGAACCAATGTAACTATGTGTAGCACACGGACCCTTTTCTCCTGTTTACCTCCACCTTGCAGGGATAAAGGCACACCGTGCCACAAGCCCGGATCCTCCTGGTTTAGAAGGTTGAGCGGTGTTCTTTAATTTTGGGTCCTGCAGCGAGTTACCTCCCGTTCACTGGTTCTCGTCCCTAGAATGTAGGGAAAAGTCTGTGTTCTTTCCCCAAAGAAAACTCAATGTCCACACAACTTCAACTCCAACAAAGAGTTTATTTTCCTTTGCCTCAGTTAACAGGAAAATCGAAGAAAGAAAGAAGCTAGCGAAGTTAGGAGGTAGATTCAGGCACAAACCACTTGGCTTACTCGTCGCCACTCGATCCCAAGTGGGTTTAGCTCACCCAGATAGATCCCTCTCACAGTTCTAGCAGCCGGAGTGGAGCTCGAACAATACTGTAACTTTGTCCCCCACCTGGGACAGGTTCAGGTGATCCTCTAATAGAGCAGAATCCTGTTATTCCTGAATCCAGAACTTTACTTGAACCCCTGTAAAACTTAAAGAACCGATGATGCCAATGGGCACTTTACAGGGTTATCTTGCAGAGCAAGGAATCCTTCCCTCTGACAGGTTACCAGACCTCTCCCGAGACAGCGACCTACTATCACTCATCTCTTCCGTGGGACCGATCCTCCCCTGGCTTCCTCTCAGTCAGAGCGGGTTACCCTCACCTGGGCACCCTGGGACTCCAGTGTTCTAATTGTAGGCCCAGTTCAAGGTACTGGGCCTACCCGGAACGTTGTAGCCTCGGGCTAAAAGGTGCCCGAGACTTCTCGACCAGATCAAGCACCCCCATGGGGCACACTCTCTTGCCCTTCTCCAGGGGCACACACCTTTGCCCTCATGGCGTCTGCCCCTTATGTATCCCCTCCCGGCATGCACAGCAGGTGAAACCCCGCCCCCCGCATGGTAGCCGAGAGAGGACACCCAATCACGCAACTGTGTCACCTGAGGTTCGACCCTGGGCCTCCGCTACAGTGCCACCCACAGGCCAAAGGGGAACCATACACCAGAAAACAATTACAGCAGAGCAGAGTCCAGTATAACAAATTAGAGATAACAACAAAGGCCTGGGGAATGCCCAGGAAAAAACCAAGCATACTTACCGACCAGCTAGCTGACAACCAATTAACCTGTCTAACAGTATGCGTTAAAAACAGGGGTTTGTCCGCACGCATATGCAAACGCATGCGTGAGCCACAGAGCCGCGCCAAGGCCCCCTGGAATCTGTGGTCCTACACTAACTGTGAGTGTCCCCACAATGGAGGCACATGCATTCTGATGGTTAGATGAGGACAGGTGGACTGAAGGGGAGCCACCCCTCCTTAAAGGTACAGAAGCACACCAAACACCCAGCATAGCACAATGGCAGCAAAGGTGTTGGTGCGCTGCTGGACCAATAACAAATTAGAGAACCTGAGCCAACTATGGCTCATACTACCCCCTAAATTTAGTACATAGCGACCCCCATATTGGGGTACCCGCTACATATGCATATACCATACCTGTGGGATCCCTGTGGAAACTGTAAATCACTGTAGTAAGCACCACTACTCCAGTGATATCGACTAGCTTTCGGGTCCCTGCCGAGCGGCTGCCCTGCTGCATTGTGAACACAGGAGATCGGCTACTTGGCACAGGTGCCATTCAGAGAATGCTTTGCTTTTTCTCAATGAATGCAAAGCATTCTCTGATTGGATGAGGTGGAAAGTGTGATATCACCGTCCTGCCTCACCACCTTGTTCAATCAGAAAAACCTTTGCATTCATTAATAAAATGCAAGGAGATCTCTGAATGCTGCCTGTGCTTAGCAGGCAACGTCTGTGTTCAGTAAGTAGCAGGGAAGCTGCTTACTGAACACATCTTTTGATTCCATTGACAAATTGTGATTTCTTCCTTCTGTTTCTAGGTGGTACAAGTGCTGAAAAAGGAGCGAGACGCCTCTATTTGCATCAGGCATAGGTCAACTCCATGTGGAAGTGTGGGTGCACATCTGTGGATTTTAATGCATTAATTGCACTCCTAACCAAAGAAGTAAAAAGTTATACTT
Source organism: Rana muscosa (assembly GCA_029206835.1). Taxonomy (NCBI): domain Eukaryota; kingdom Metazoa; phylum Chordata; class Amphibia; order Anura; family Ranidae; genus Rana; species Rana muscosa. The sequence goes on along the minus strand of CM055116.1, from coordinate 797,413,393 downwards.
CACTAAAATGAAGGTTTTGGGAGGACTGATTCGAATTAGAGCCTCCTAATTGTCTACCTAATACTATTGAGTCTGAAAAATTATGTTTCATAAAAAACATTATTTTGTCTCTGTAAATCTTATTAAGCTGAGATAATCATTACCCAATGTGATTCCTTTTACAGTTTACTTGAAACCTGATATTTTGTCTGGTTGCCTTCCTCATGGCTAACACATAAATCACTGAACTTTGTGCAATAAACTACTTGTGTTTTGTGGAAATCTTTTAACCGCCCTTCCTTTTCTAATCATTATGCAATCCATGTCTGTGTTCTGTATCTGTATTGTTCAAGCAGAAATGATTCAGCATCTTGATTGTTTCACACAATGTGTTTCGTTGAATACGGACCATGGCGTACTTAATGTTAAATCAAACAACATTTGTACCAGACTGCTTCCAGTGACGCTTCCTCTGCAGCTCATTAGCATTTGCGCACCATTATTGCCTTGCCTTTTCCCTTTTAGTCTTCACTTCTAGAAGTGGTGTTTACAAAATGTCCTTCTCACATAGACAATACAGCGATGATTAGGTCTTTTGTTTCTCAGTGGTGTACGTGAGTGCGTAAATGTAGACAGGGCATTTTTTATGATATCACCAGTGCGAGAAGCTACACACAATAGTGAGCTCAGACCCTTTACAATCTGTTCTGTACATTTAAAGGGTTAGGTTACCTTTACTTGCTTTTCCCAAAAACCTCTCTATGCATTAGTGTGTCCTTAATACATAATAGGTTGTGCTCCGTTTTAAAAATAAATGCTTACTTTTTTAGACGCTCATATAATTGTCCTCTCCGCTCCTTCCTGCACATGGCTGCACATACACAATGCTGCATGCGTGGCCCCCGAAACTCACCAACAAGGACTAGGCTTTGTTCTCTGCCCATGCTTGTGCAGTCCGCGCTCTTCACTCTTTCAGAAAGCTAAAAGACCAAAGGGAGCAAATAAGATGAGTTCATTGTTAGCATTTACATACACTTTAGGCATTTAGGTACATTTAACCCGGTACTCATATTACATTTGTACCGTAAAAATAGAGCTTAGACATGAGTTAGAAATCAATGGAAGAAAAAACACTGCAGTTATTTAGGTTTAGCAAAAACTGTGAAATTTAAAAAAAAAGATTGAATGGTGAAAAGGATAGCAAAATGTTACTGAATCGCTAGGATAAATTAATATGCAGAGACCTGAGGCTGGGACAAGTCTGGATTCAGGAGACCATGGACTGTGAACCATTGAATATTCTAGATGCTGGAGCCAGTTGTATAAGCTATGTCAGCACATGATCGCATTCATAATGTTCAATTCACAAACACATTTATTCTATAGGTATGCATTTTGCATAAATAGTTATTTAACCATTGCAAGACTGCATTTGTCATAAATTTGTATATTTGTGTCCTAAAACATTTTATCTCGAAGTTGAAATGTCTCTATTTTCTTTTTCCCCCTATAGACATTGAGGCAAGAGGGCCAGCATGACGCCAAGCAACTATTATTCGAAAAATGAATGTCAACAATGGCAGGGTTCATGCTACTCTCAGGAAAAGTTCCCTTTAATGTATTGAGAACACTAATTGTGATTTTAGAAATGATGAAATAACACAGAAAAGTAAAAACTAGCGTGTAGTTAGTGAAGAAAGAATTCTAAAGGACCCTGTATTAAAGTCTAAACAAGTCTCAAATCAATGCACATGCCTCATATAGTAAACAAAATGGTATTTTACCTTCCCTGACTGAGCCAAATCCTCCTTCAATTGTGTCTCACACGCTCTCCCTCCCAGACACTGCAGATCACAGTGGGAGGGTTTTAGCAACAGAGGCAGTGCTGTCAATCCAGAAAGCAGTGGGCGGTACTAGGTGTGGCCAAGTGCTGAGTTGAAAAGCTACAAGCTTGACAATGCTGATGCCCATTTCCCCTGCAGCATTTTTTTCACCCCTACTGTAATACAAGTATTTGACAGGATCTGAGGCCCTGCCGAAGCGGGTCAGCCCGCGAAACGCATTGGATAAAAGATATACAAAATCGGATCTTCAATCCAGGATTACATCACCCTGGACAAACAGTTTGTCAACTTGTTTTTATAGAACAAACTCCTTTCTTTTAAGAATTGTAGAATATTCAAAATAAAGTTATGTACAAATGATTTTATATAACGTGTTGGCTCAGTGGTTATTAACTCAAGGAAGTACATGAAAAGTCCCAAACCTTACTCAGATTTCTATAATTGTCCCTCAAGGGATGGTACTCCCTTATGACCCGTACACACGATCCGAATATCGTACGAAAACGGTCGTCCGAGGAAGGATCGTACGATTTTCGGATTGTGTGTACACTACTTTCGAGAGCCGATCACGACAGTTCATCCGATATTATTAGATCGGACAAACATGAAAATTTTCCTCGTACCATACCAGATCGTACGATTTTCGTTTAGTCAGTATAGTTGTCGTCCGAAAATACAATACAAATACATTGCAACACATGACATCACTTCCGATTTTTTTTCTGTCGTACGAGAATTTGAGACTTTATTACCCTATTCAATTTCTTCTTGCGACTATTAAGCGAGAAAAGTCATACGATCCGTCCTACGATATTCAGATCGTGTGTACGGGGCATTAGAGTGCATATTGATTCATACTTTGCCCCACACACAAAGCGTTTTTGAATTCAGTATGCATGCAGCATTGGCACCCCATCACAGGAAGCAGCACTGGGTAGACTTCACTGGCAGAATCCAGTGATTTTGCAGGGATTTTTAATTTTATTATTTTTTCTGTATTAAAGGTATTTTTATAGGGCCATCAATTTACAAAGAGCTTTAAACATATATTGTGCATTCACATCAGTCCCTGCCCTCAAGGAGCCTAACTCACATTCATACATACACATACCAGGGCCAATTTAGACAAGATCCAATTAACCTTCCATCATTTCTTTGCAGTGTGGGAGGAAACCGAAGTACCCAGAGCAAGCACAAGCAAAATATGCAAACTCCAAGGAGGTAGTGTCTAGACATGTGCAGAACGAAAAAATTTGTTTTGTTTCAATTCGATATTTACATAATTTTTATTTATTTATTTTTTAACAATCAGGTTGTGTTTATTGAGCAGACATGTATACATGAACATAAAAACAGATCTCGGCCAACATCGCCGAGGGCATGACAATACATCTAGTGACATATGACTCATTACATATCGCAGGTACCAATACAGTAAGGAATAATACTGCTGGGGGGGGGGGGGGGGCCCACGAACTCAGACACTAATTCAATACAGGGCCAGGTGTTTAACCTGTCAGAGAAATGAGGAGGGGGAAAGGTAGCAGGTACACTTCATCCATCACCAGACACTCCCAAACCCTCACAGACCATCCCAGGAGTCCCCCCCCCACCCCCGAGGCCACAGGGCCCCAACCAAGGGCAAGGACCCAGGAGAGGCCGCATGGAGTGATCAGGGAGTTATCCACGGCAGCCACACCTTGTCGAACTTCCAAGTGCAACCTCTGCTAATATACGTTAACCTGTACATTGGAATAGCAGCATCCACCATGGCCAACCAGGAGGACACAGTCGGAGGGCTAGGGGATATCCACTTGCAAACAATACATTTTTTAGCATAAAATAACAAATACGCAATCAACAGGTTTCTATGGCGTGGCCTCTGCTCATCGTCCGGGACCCCCAACAGGGCCAGCTCCGGTGTCACGGGAAGCGCCAAATCCAGTTTCAGATTGATTAATTCAAATACCGCCCTCCAGAACGTCTGTATCCTAGGGCATTCCCATAAGAGATGTATAAGGGTACCGGGGTGGACCCGACATCTAGTGCAGCTGGGGTCCCTGTCTGGGTATATCCTGTGGAGCCTGACTGGAGTAAAATAAACCCTGTGAAGTAGTTTAATCTGTGTCAGTTTGTCTCTGGAGGAGATCACTAGCTTAGGGCAGTCCTCCAACGCATCCTCCCACTCCTCCCTACTCAGGGATGGAACATCCGCCTTCCACCTATCCCACAGTCTTTCCAGTCTCGGGGTATCTAACTTAAGCAGTGTCCCATACAGTTCCGAGAGTGGCTTCTTGAGGTTCTCCCGAGTCAAGAGCGATTCCATTGGGTCTAGTTCCAGCAGGGGCGGGGTGGGGAATTGCGCCCTATAAGCATGACGCAACTGAAGGTACCGGAAAAGCATCCAGCCCGGTAGCCGAAACTGACCGCCGAGCTGAGCAAAGGTTAATAGCACTCCATTTGGCATGATATCTCTCAGTGTTTTCACTCCAAATCTGGCCCATACCTGTGGGTCGGGAAGCGATTTAAAGTGTGGTAATGCAGGATTGCCCCACAGGGGCTGAACCGGGGCCCACCTACCGGGCAGGGAAAAGCGTTTCCTAGCAACCGCCCAAACCTTAAGTGTAGTTTTAGTATGGGCCGGGACCTTAGGATACGCCTCCGCCCCTCTATAGACCAGGTTTCGCAGATCCGCCAGGGATCCCAGACAAGCAGCTTCGAGGCACACCGCCGCGTTAGATCTATCCCCCGCTTACATAAATTTGTTTAGTTAAATTTGTTTTATTCGTTTAAAATCGTTTTCGGTATTTGTTTTGTTTATTCATTTTCAAATCTATTCAAATTGTTCGAATTCGAATTTGGATCGATTCCAAAAGTTCTCGAAATTGAATAGTTTTCCAATTCAAAATTTATTTTTCGAATAGTTTTCCAATTTACAAAGAAAAAAAAAATAGAATAGAAAATAAAGGAATAGAACAGAAAACAATATAATATAATATAAAAGAATGTAACAGAAAATAAAAGAATATAACATAAAAGAGTAAAACAGAACAAAATAGGATAGAAAATAAAAGAACAGAATAGAATATAAAGGAATAGAATAGAATCAAAAAAATAATAGAATAAAATAGAAAGATTATAACCATCTTCTGAAATTTGAATAGAATAGAAAAGAATAGAATAAAAAACAATAGAATAGAGTAGAATTAATGTAACCATTTTCCAAAATTCAAATAGAATCAATTCGAATTTGAATAGAATAGTGAAAATAACACAATAGTATAAAAAAAACAACAGAATAGAGTAGAATGAATATAACCATTTTCCTATTCCAATCTATTATTTTATATTCTATTAAAATTCAAATTGATTATATTTGAATTTTGGGAAATGGTTATATCCTTTCTAGTCTAATCTATTCTATTCTATTCTATTGTTTTTTTAATTATATTCTTTTCTTATCTGTTTATTCTATTATTTTCCATTTTATTGTCTATTGTTTTCTATTCTATTCTATTCCATTATTTTCTATTCAAATTCAAATGTATTCTATTTGAAATTCAAATTTAAGAAGATGGTTATATTCTTACTATTCTATTCAGTTCAGTTTATTTCTATACTATTCGGTTAAATATTGATTCTATTTGAATTTTGGGAAATGGTTATATTCTTTCTATTCTATTGTTTTTTAAATTCTATTTTTTTTATATTCTATTATAGTCTATTCTATTTTTCTTCTTTTTTCTATTCTATTCTGTTATTTTCTTATGTTTTTTTAATTAAAATTTATTCTATTCAGTACCAATAAATTCAGTACTATTGTAATTCAGAAATTCGGTTACATCTGAATTTCTGAAAAATGAAAATTTGTCCTAATTTCAATTCAGAACGAAATGAACCGCACATGTCTAGTAGTGTCGTGGTTGGGATTCGAACCAATGGCCCTATTGGTGCTAGGTAAAAGTGCTAGCCAGAGAAACATGAAGAGTTGACCCCACTCCAAGGTGTAGAGGAATAAAATGCAGCTTTATTATAAATTCAAATCCATGTGGATAACATCAATACAGACACAGCAGAGATTGACGCTTTTTATGAATCAAATTTGCCTAATCATAATTATAAAAGTGCTAACCACTTAGCCACTGGATATGAAGAGACTGCTGTAAGTGCAGATGTACTTATAACTACCCTATTTATTGGCGGATAACACACACCTTTTCACCCTGAAAATTGAGTGTGAATAGTGCATGCGTGTTATACACCGATCGTTCAATTTGGGCTGCCTCGGGGGAGCAGAGAGGGGGGGGGGCGGGAGGAGTGTTATCAGATTACATACAGTGAGAATCTCCTGTGTACTCAGCGGGCCTCTGTAATAGGAAGTCTTGTCTCCTGCACTGGCATTGGACCACTGTTCTGTCTATCATAGCCGTCCCAGGAGGCGGGACTTTGTATTAAAGAGGCCGCTGAGTAAACAGGAGTTTCTCGCTGTATGTAATCTGTCGGCATTCGTCCCGCCCCCTCCCAGGTAGCAGTAAGGTGAGGCTGCATTGATGGCAATGGTGAGGCTGCATTGATGGCAATGGTGAGTCTGCATTGATGGCACTTGGGAGGCTGCATTGTTGGCACTTGTGAGGCTGCATTGATGGCACTTGTGAGGCTGCATTGATGGCACTTGTGAGGCTGCATTGATGGCACTTGGGAGGCTGCATTGTTGGCACTTGTGAGACTGCATTGATGGCAATGGTGAGGCTGCATTGATGGCAATGGTGAGGCTGCATTGATGGCAATGGTGAGGCTGCATTGATGGCACTTGTGAGGCTGCATTGATGGCACTTGTGAGGCTGCATTTGTGGCACTTGTGAGGCTGCATTGGTGGCAATGGTGAGTCTGTATTGATGGCAATAGTGAGTCTGCATTGATGCCACTTGTGAGGCTGCAGCTGCAGATGGGCATTGATCAAGCTGCATTGGTGGCAATGGTGACACTTCAGATGGGCATTGATCAAGCTGCAGATGGGCACTAATCAGGCTGCATTGACAGGCACTGACCCTTATTTTGCTTCACAATTGTTTATTTAAAATGTACGTTTTTTCCTGAAACTTTTAAAGCGAAGGTGCATGTTATACGCTGATAAATACGGTACATGCTGCAGCCTTTTATTTAATGAGTGAGAACTAAAATCTATGGATGGCTATATACAGTTCTTTTTTTTTGTTCAGCCAGATGGCACACAAATAAGGTGCGCAGGCAAGTGCAGTCTATTTTCTCCACTACAGGTAGTGCCCAACTGCAGCAGCATCGCAGAGGGAGAGGAAGTCAAGAGGAACCTAGTTCCTCTATGGTTTCCTGGGTCACAGAGAACAGCTATCCGATTGAATGCTGGCACCCCATGTGACTTTGGTGGCCATCTTGGGTCAGGCAAAGTCTACTTAAGACCCTGACTCCCAGGCTTGCCACACATTTCGCATGGGGCTAGAGTAGGGACAGTTCTTTCGTCTATCAGGAACACTGTTCAGTGTCAGGGATAGGTTTCTGAGGAGTAGGGAAAGTGCAGGGACAAGGCATTCTTTTTGTAAGCCTCTCCACTAGGGTATGGACCGGCCTGGCTGCATTACTTTCCTTGAGACAGATGCTATCGGCACACCTGAAACCTTCTGTTACTGACACATCGCTGTTACATCCCATGAGTTCTCCCAGTCGGGTTGCCTTTCTGTCAGGCTTGTTGTGTAATGCCAAACTTTAATTACAATATATTCCTGTTACTCTGCACCTTGACTCTGGGTGTTTTCTGTCACTGCATCCTCCTTGCTGGGACACTGTATTCTGACAGTGCCACCTGCCTCAGTAGAATACACTAATTAGTGGCTGCAACTGATTGGCTATAGCTGCTGATCATTGGAAAAGTATTTGGCATGTCTTGGGGAGGCCACATATTGATGGAAATTTGGCCAGTCCAGCAGAATTTCCATTAGGGTATTACCAGTGTAGCAGCCTCAACGCTCTCCCTCTATGTATCAGTTCTTCTGGCTCTGGCTTTTGTCTAGGGGTACTCTGAAGGAGAGAGTGCGGGGTCACCATGCCAATTCCCCCTGCAGATGTATGTACAGTGAGAGACAATCTCTTTTACCTTCGGGTCGGTGTTCTGCTTCTGGAGCCTCCTCCTGGTTTCTTGAACAATGTCTAACAGAAAATGAGCCCCACACCAATAAAGTCCAACACTCTATTATTCTTCCCAAGAAAAGTGAACACAATCAGTTGGACTCCCTCAACTAACAGAACAGACAGGGGGTGTGGATGCGAGTAGGCCCAGGCACAATGAACTCTCCTACTTCCTTCCCAGAAGTAGGTTTCTGCTCCCAATCGAGGAAGACATCCCTCCCGGCGGTCTCCGGAGGCTCACCCGTCACTGGCAATTTGCTGCACCAGGTCTTCAGGTAAGTACCCCCTCCGGTCCCTTACGCCTCTGGATTCGGGTACCCACTCCCGGCCTAGGATCTCCTTCCCTTGCGGAACTCAGTGGTGGGCACTGAGCTCCAGACCTCCATCCGAGTACCTCACCCCAGGCTAAAGGTGCCCAGGATGGAACACGACCTCCGAACGTCCTCCAGGCCTAGGCCGCCTAGAGGACCGACACGAACCACCGCCCTCAGGCTGAAGGTGCCTGGGACTCCGACCCCGTGACAAAGATGGCCGGCCCCTTTATACCATCTCCCAGCAAGCACAGCGGGTTCCCCGCCCCACCATACCACTGCCGAGGGAGGACAAAAAGGGGTACGGCACACTCCAGCCCAAGGCGACAGCGCCACCCGCTGAGCCGCAGGGAACTGCACATCACTGGTGTCTCTGCCAGTTCCAAATACACAGGGAAAGTGCATGCCTGCTACACCAGCTTTAGTGGTTTCTTTGCACAACTAGAACTGATCTGACATGTTTATGGATGGTAGTCTAGGTCTTTGCTGAACTGTAAAAGCCTGTATGTGGTATCACAAAATGCTTGATACTTCATAGAGATAAAATGCGTGTGAAAACACCTATGATGTTTTACATCCTGTTATAAGTATTTTTTTTCTTCCCACAAGATGCTTTTTTTTTCAATGTACTATTTATAACATATTTTCAGTATGACTAGTCATAAGTTACTCTCCAGCTAATGGAGAATATTTATTACATTAGGTCTCTAGCCCTGAGAACGCATACAATGAAACAAAATATCCATACAGGGAATGTTTTTTTTTTTATATATGGTAATTATGCATCTCACATGCCAGATATTTATGCTCTTAATAGGAAGGATAACATAGAGAAAGTATGTGAAAGAGTGGAATAAGGACACGAGTGCTTGAATAGTCCATTAGTTGTACTTATATAAACTATAGCCTAGAACATGAATTATGCCATATGTGAAAATGGCAGAAAGTGACTTACTGTACTTAGAAAATGTAAGAAACAAGTGTAGCGATACCCTCAGTTAAGGGGGCTGCCTGTATGATTTTTGTGCCCTGTAGTGCACCGCTGTCAACCCCTGGCAATCGGCTCTAACCTCCCTTGGCACAGTTAGTAGGGGTGGATAGGACTGTGAGGCCTGTAACTCACAGCGGCACAGTCCTATGACAAGAACACACAGCAATATATTAAAACTTCCTTTAACTGTCTGTTCTGTAAAGTAAAGGACACAGACACCAATATACTTAACCCTGGTATATTTACTTAGACTAGTGGGTAAGCAATAAAACAAGAATGTACATGTCATGTGCAGAGCCCTACAATAAACAGTGTTTAAATGAGCAGACAAGTATATAATGCTACACAACTCTAACAGTCCCCTTTGCAGTTATTTCCCCTCGTGGACAAAATGGCGCCAGGAAAATCTACGCTACACAGTCAGGCCTGACTGAACTAAGTGGAAGTTCTGTAGGGAAAATCTTTGCTAGCAACGATGGTGCACTTGAAGAATAGAATTTGTAATCCACCAATATATCAGGGATACTGTGTCTGTCTATGAGCAAGTGCTCTCTCACCCAACCGGACCAGTCCACGTCCGTTTCTTCCGCTGCTGTGTCTAGGTACACAGATCCCTCGACATCTGGGTCTTCGGTCCTCCTGGCAATGGTGCAGTAACAAAGGAGAGACGCCCCCCAGGTTCCTCGGTGTGAGCGGAAGGCTCTTTGGAGAAAGGCCCCGGCTTTGGGCCTAAAGTCACAGGAGCTTAAGCAGTCGTTCAACCTGCTGGGCGGGCGGTGTCCAAAGAGAAAGACTGGGCTCCGCCTCTCCCTTATAAAGTCCACCCCAGCAGTCCTTGCGTGGAGCAATGCACCCTGGGTGCCTTAAAGTGTACTGGGTAATGTAGTCTCCGAGATATAAAAAGGCAATACCCCGCTACACAAGTTTCAAACATCAATACACTCCAGGTTGAACCGCAGTGGTCTGTACTCCAAAAGTACAAATTTACTACACAACCAGTTTTTAAATCCTAGCAGTGCTGATTGCTTAGCTTGTTGCTAAAAAATGTGGATACTGGGGTACCCCCATTATCTATAGATACCAGGCTGGAACACTTGAATAGGAAGTGAGCTGTAAAAGCCATGCCTATAAAAAACACAGACAGAAAGCAAATGACTATTTACCAGCACTGTCCATTGGCTCCCTACAGCTGATCTTTTCCCCAGAATTATTATTATACAGGATTTTTATAGCTTTATGCTTTGCATTATGGCTTTGCATCCTCATCTCACAGTTGCACTTTGATGACCGGTGGGGCAATATTCAAGAAGAAGTAGGAATGAAAGAAGGAAGCAGAAGCAGTGACAACCTTACACTGTAGCTTCCTCTCCAGGAACAATTTGTAGCTCAGTAGTGTGAAGCCTAGTACACACGGCCAAAAATCTCGTCAGGAAAAAACCAGTTGTTTTTCCTGACGAGATTCTTGACAAGAATCTTGTCCCGGCCGAGTGTACACACGTACGATTCAAAAGAACCGCCGTTCTTTTGAATGGCACGAACGCGGTGACGTCATCGACTACGACGAGCATGCGCTCGTCATATTCGATGCCGTCGCCGCCATCTTGCTACACCCTACCTATGCCTAGGAAGCTACCGCGCATTCGTCAAAGTCATTTCGAGCATGCGCGGGTTTCCACCGCGACAGGTAAGTATACACACGCTCGGGTTTCTCGTCTGGAAACAGGCCGACAAGAATCCTGACGATAAAATAGAGAGAAGGTTCTCTATTTTTCTCGTTGAGATTCTGGGCAGTTTTCTTGACGAGAAACCTGAAAGCCTCCTACACACGGCCGGTTTTCTCGGCAAGAAAGCTCTACCAGCAGTTTTCTTGTCGTTTCTTGATGAGAAAACCAGCCGTGTGTACGAGGCCTTACTCTCAAAGTCTCAAAAGACTAGCATTAGAGGCAGCAGTGCCTTAGGCTGGCCATACATGGAGAAAGATTTTTGTTCGAATCCCCCATCAACACAGACAGTGTTGATTCGGGAATCACTCCTGCCGGGTCATTGTCTTCTCCCAGCAGGGGAGGGTGGGGGAAACCATTCCTGCTGGGAGAAGACAGTGATTATCGCTAGCGGCTATAGCAGCCACTAGAAATAATTGCAAGAGAATCCGGCAGGCTGGTTGTACCCAAGTTGATTGATCAATCAACTTGGTACATTCAGCCTGCCCAGTAACGGTTCTAATCTCAGCCGGTTCCTGCTGAAAGATTAGAACTGTGTATGGCCAGCCTTGGATCTCATACTGCAGTTAAAAGCTATGAGATTGAAGTTACTGGAGTGTCTATGCACAGGAAACTTATTGCTTTTTCAGGAAGAATTCAAGAAATAATTGTAAATTTGACAGAGTACTGCTTAGGCACAATGAACATTTCTAGATGATCTATATGTAATAGCAATACTTCACTTATTGGGTTCATGTTCACTTCAAGAGGATTGATATCCCTATAGGTAAAAGGCACTAGGCATGCAGGACTAAAAATCTCCTCCCCACCTTTCCGACAAAGCACCACAGCCTGGTATTAACAGGTAGTGGGCTCTTCTCCATCAGTTTTCCAGGAGGTTCCTTAGTCATTGGTGGACAAGTAGGCTGCTTCCTGTCCCCAGTAGGCATAAGCCCGATGTTTGAGTCGAACGTAAGTTCGACTCGAACATCGGGTGTTCGCCAAATTTAGAACATTATGGGGCGTTTGCGTCAAATTCGAGGGCCGTGGAATGCCCGATAATCATGGCTCAGGGGACCACGCCCCATACTATATAATGCTACTGCTTACACGGCAGCCGTATAAAGTGTAATGAATGAACCCTCCCTATGTTGAGGACATGTGGCCTGGTACGGTTCAGGGGGCGCTCACTCGTCCCCTTTTCCTGTGGCCTGCCAGGTTGCGTGCTCCGATGAGGGTCTGGTATGGATTTTGGGGGGGACCCCCACACCATTTTTTTTTAATTGTGGCGCGAAGTTCCCCTTAAAATTCATACCAGACCTGAAGTGCCTGGTATGGATTTTGGGAAGACCCCCACGTCATTTAAAAAAAAAAAAAAATTGTCCCCTTAATATCCATACCAGGCACCGCGATTTCCCCTAATATCCATACCAGACCTGAAGAGACTTTTTTTAATGATTTTTTATGTATATTGCTGGGATCCAACAATACATTACAGCGCTAGCAATTTTTTATAAAAATGTTTCCTTTAGAAACGTAATTTTGCTGTGGGGCTGTTATGAAAATGCAAAAGATGCGCTACTTTACAGGCAAACTAAGGGGACCCCCAGACACGATATTTAAAGGAATATTTAATTTTTATTGTTTCACTTTAAGCATTATTAAAATCACTGTTCCTGAAAAAACAGCAGTTTTTAAAACTTTTTTTTGCATTGATACATTTCCCCTGGGGCAGTACCCGGGTCCCCAAACACTTTTTATGGCAATAACTTGCATACAAGCCTTTAAAATGGGCACTTTTAATTGTTCATGTTTGTGTCCCATAGACTTTAAAGGTGTTCGCACAATTTTTTTGCCTGTTCGCATGTTCTGCTGCAAACCGAACTGGGGGGGGGGGGGGTGTGTTGGTTGGAGTTCGACTCATCTCTAGTCCCCAGGTGGACTGGTAAAAAAAATCCAACTGTACTCCGTACTTGTCACCGCTTAATTTGTTCATTCATTTATTACAATCGGCAGTGCTGGGACCAAGTCACCCAGTGCCCAGAGCGAACATGCCAAACTGTGCCCCCCTTCTCTGTAATGTGCACACCCAATTATCTTACCCACCCCAGTGTGTGCATCCGATCATCATATTCATGCCCAATGTGTGCACTCAGTCATCTTAAACATACCCGATGGTCATACCCGTACCTCCTATGATTCATTCCACCCCTTTATTATTGTATTCTATCTGTATTTTCTGTCTTAATTTTGAAAAGCGATGCTCAAACTGTTGGCGAAGCATTATTCTATGAGGCATTTCAATAACATGCAATCACTACATACATCTGTTTACAGACATATACACACTCAGAGCTACAGACAAACACCCAAACACATTTACTGACAGGACAGTTTCTCCCACATGTGATGCTAAGGCAGGTCTTCCGTCCCACCTTGGGCCCAGGACAGCTCCCCCTTTGTCCTGGCCCTAACAATGGAACTTTTGTTACCAGAGCTTTGCATTTTTTCGTCAATTTAATTTATAGCACTGCTATAATGGCACTGATTGTGAAACATCAGACCTGTAGAATCTGGCCCAGGTTTATCCCCAAAAAAATGCCTTATTTTGCATGACAATCACTGAGCACTGCAATCACCTGATTATTGTCACTTTAAAATCCTCTAGACTCTGCCAATGATAATAGAACAGGAATTTAATAAATAGGGATACACAGTTAAATTGTGTTGTTTGGTGCTCTACAAATGTGGTATTCAGTTAGGTTTAGTAAAACATACCTAAATCTGATTATCTGTTATTTCTTTTCATAGTTACAAGAGAATGCTTGAGAAAAACAAGGCTGTGACAGGAGGTATTTTGTTGTAATTTTATGGGACATTTCACATTTGTGCATGTGTTAATGCATAGTTTTTTGCATTATGTGCGTTTTTGTGCACACTTCGTTAAGGCTAATCCCTGGGGAGTTGTATCCAGTAGGTGGCTGGGGGGAACAGAAATACCCTGTGGTCGGAAACAGCCCTATTCTTGTCCTACCAAAGACATTCCCAGCCTCAGGGGCTGTTGCCTCTTTGAGGCAGTCCTGTGTGAGTCTACTAATGTTGATTGAGTACCCAGCTTTTTAGAGAGCTGGGGGGCTATTACTAATTTCTTCTGGAGCTAAGGACCTGATTTGGAGAACTCATCAAGGAATGCCTGGTGGAACCTGGGAGGTGTAACTGCCCTGGGACACTGTACAACCCGACCCAAGCTCAAAAACCCAGAGACTGTGTGCTGTTCTACTTTGGGAGCCAGTGGTAGCTCTTTTCTCTAAAACTGCTCCTACAAGATCTCAGTTATGGCTTTCCCCTTGGTTACTGGATTAAAGACTGCTCAAAGAAGTTTCATGTAGTGAAGTGTGGCCACCTGTTACAAGTCTACATTTTTGGAAAGTCCCATACCAACCCAACCCCTCTTCTGTTACAAGTTCTACAAGCAAAAAAATCATAAAAATACATTGTCTAGACTGTTTAATGGAGCCAGAGTGAATGGCCTGTTGCCTGTGTGACTGCTGTTGAAGAGTTTCAGGAGAGATTCCTTCACTTTCTGTCACCATGACAGCGAGCAAACTAAGGGTTACAGAATCCTACACCCAAAGACTGACAAAGTGACAATAAGTCATAGTGTTTACTTTGATGAAAGCCCATCACCAAAAACACAGATCCCTGAAATCTGTTAAGTTATTATGCCAGGCAAACCAGAAGAAAAGGTTGACCAAAGCGAACCTTTGCAGGAGTCAGAACAAGATGTGGAACTCACATTGCCTAAATCCAATTACCCACCAAATCCTGTTGAACTGCCTGAAGTCAGAAGATCTACTCAGACTACAAAGGGGATACCACCCCGCAAGCTGTCATAAACTGTCAAAACACACAGCATACTTGAACCAACATCCTGGGAGGACATAGAAAAACTGCCAAAACGTGAAGCCGATAAATGGAGAAAGGCAGCGGAAGAAGAACTAAAGTTAATAAAACCTGGACACTCACAGAGCTCCCTCCCTTCTAACCGCAAAACTATAGGAAGTAAGTGGACTTTCAAAGTAAAGTCAGATGCAGAAAGGAATATCAGAGCGCTTCCTAGCATTGCAGCCAAGAAGGGCATGCAAGTGAAACACCTAGATGTTAAAACTGCTTTTCTATATGGAGACAGTAAGGAAGACCTCTACATGGAGCAACCACCAGGGTCTGAACAAGGAGACAACCTTGTGTGTAAACTTCAGAAGAGCATCTACGGTCTTTTTTTTTTTTTTATTATTATTTTTTTTTTTTTTATCTAACACATAGTTATTGACATACATAACATCATACATTAACATCACATTCATTTTAATCAAGTATCCCCCCAACCCAATAAAAAAAAAAAAAAACAATCTGCAAGGATATGGAAAGCTAACGAAGTGCTTACTAGAGAGGGATTCTCAAGAAGTAAAGCAGATCCCTGTCTCTACTCCAAGAATCAACAAGACAGATGGATATACATCCTTATCTATGTTGATGACATTATAACTTGTTTTGAACAAGAAGGGGATTACAATCAGATAGTTCACAAGCTGAAAGAAAATTTTGAAATCAAAGCGCTTGGGAATATTAGCTACTACAGACAGTCCCCGAGTTACGAATGGGCTAGGGACTGTAGGTTTGTTCTTAAGTCGAATATGTACGTAATT
Organism: Rana muscosa; assembly: GCA_029206835.1. Lineage (NCBI taxonomy): Eukaryota > Metazoa > Chordata > Amphibia > Anura > Ranidae > Rana > Rana muscosa. The sequence goes on along the minus strand of CM055116.1, from coordinate 797,397,703 downwards.
CCGAACAGCATGCGCAGAATGGCAGATACGCTGTTTTCCGATTTTCCGTTGATTGTGCCCGCCGTCGAAAAGTGGCCGCACAATCGCAGAACGACAGATACGTCACGCAGCCTCCCGTTCGTAAGTAGGAGTCGTTTGCAAGTCGGATGTTCGTAACTCGGGGACTTCCTGTATCTGGAAATCCACATAGAGAGAGAAGAAGATGGAAGTTATCTTCTCAACCACTCTTAGAAAATCTCTGAAATCTTGGTACAATTCCATATGCAAGATACAAAGGAAGTTAAAACTCCTTGTGAGGGGGTTAGCTCGGCGGCGGGTGTGTGTGACCCCCGAGATGGGCTCCCCACACAAAACAGGCCCAGCAAACGGAGGTTGTGGTTTTCAAAATCAAAAAGGTGCGGTTTATTTTCTATTTACAGTGACAAAACACAGCAAAGAAAAAGAAACATAAACAAAATAAATCCTGGTCAACTTGACCTCTGACTAAACATACAGGTTTCCTAACTAACAACTGGGATCAGCCTAGTGCTGTCCTAGTCCCTAAGTCCCTGGTTTTAAATGTCCAAGCAAATAGCCACACAGGCTTTGTCTCACCGCACAGGGGTTCACTCTCCCTAGACAGTCCACACAGGTCTGGTTCCAGGCATGAGCTAACATCTAATGAAGCTGGGAGTTCTTATAGAGGCCTAAATGAGCTGACAAGCTTCAGCTGGTCTCATCAACTCCCTGTCTGCACGACGCCCCACACTCTCCCTAGAGGTATGAGTCATCCATGAGCCCACTAGCCTTATACAACTCTCCACCTAGTTGTATAAGTCGGCGTAAAGCCTGAATCTGGGCGAAATATATCTACCCCCCTGGATGCAACCAGGTGACTTTACCTTCCTGCTGTCACATACCCCCCCCTCTTGTTTTAACCTCGGGGTTGGAACACCAGCAATCAGGCATTCATGTACTCGAGACAAAGCATCCACATTCCCCATTTGAACGCCAGGGCGATGCTTTACTGTGAAGTTGAATTCCTGGAGGGCCAGGAACCACCTATTCACTCTTCTATTTGTTTCCTTGTTTTGAGCCATCCACTTTAACGGAGCGTGATCCGTAACCATGTCAAAGTGCCTACCTAGCAGGTAGTACCGAAGGGAATCTAGAGCCCACTTCACCGCTAAACACTCCTTTTCAACGGTGGCGTAATTTACCTCATGGGACTTCAACTTCCTGCTGAGGTAAATGACTGGGTGCTCTTCCCCGTTCCAGACCTGGGACAATACTGCTCCTAACCCCACATCTGACGCATCACTTTGTACGACAAAGTCTTTAGAGAAGTCGGGTGAGTACAACACTGGCTGGCTACATAAGGCTTGTTTCAAGAATTGGAATGCTGCCTCAGCCTCGGGGGTCCATTTAATCATGACCGACCCTTTCCCCTTCGTCAGGTTGGTTAGGGGCACAGCCTTAGAAGCAAAGTGGGGAATGAATCGCCGATAATACCCAGCGATTCCCAGAAAGGCTCGTACCTGCTTCTTGCTGTTGGGACGTGGCCAACTCTGGATGGCCTCGACTTTGTTGAGTTGGGGTTTTATTACTCCCCTCCCAATGGTGTACCCAAGATATTTGGCCTCCTCCTGCCCAATGGTACACTTCTTGGGGTTAGCCGTAAACCCCGCTTCCCGAACAGAGTCCAGGACTGCTTGCACTTTTGGCAGATGTGAGGCCCAATCTGTGCTATGGACAATTATGTCATCCAGGTAAGCCGCAGCATACTTCCGATGGGGCCTCAGCATCTGGTCCATTTTCCGCTGGAATGTGGCCGGCGCATTCTGTAACCCGAACGGCATTCTTTTATATTGGAACGCCCCGTCTGGGGTTACAAATGCGGTTTTCTCTTTGGCCGACTTGGCCAGGGGGATTTGCCAATACCCTTTTGTGAGGTCAAGAGTCGTCATGTATCGGGCTGTTCCCAGCCGGTCGATCAACTCATCTATACGTGGCATGGGGTAGGTGTCAAATTTTGTAACTTTGTTCAACTGACGAAAATCGTTACAAAATCGCCAGCTCCCATCCGGTTTAGGCACCAACACAATGGGACTAGACCAATCACTTTGGGACTCCTCTATCACCCCTAAGTTCAGCATTTTCTGTACTTCCTCCCGTATTGCCTCCCGTCGGGCCTCTGGGATCCGATAGGGTTTTAACTTCACCCTTTCACCGGGCGGGGTAATGATGTCATGCTCTACCCCAGATGTTTGTCCCGGCAGCTCAGAGAATACCTCCTTGTTGCGAAGCACAAACCCCTTAACCTCCTGTTGTTGGGGTTGTGACAAGGTGGCTGCTATTCCAACCTCAGGAATCACGCAACCAGTTTGAGCTGGTGACCAAGTGTCTGCGACTAGGGACTCTCTATCCCTCCAGGCTTTCAACAGATTAACGTGATAGATCTGTTCGGGCTTTCGCCTTCCTGGTTGTCTGACCTTGTAATTCACTTCGCTCACTTTTTCCATTATCTCGTAGGGGCCTTGCCATTTGGCAAGGAATTTACTTTCAACCGTAGGGACAAGTACCAGTATCCTATCCCCCGGGGAAAAGGTACGGGTCTTGGCTCCACGGTTGTACACTCTCTGCTGTGCTAACTGCGCTTGGGCCAAATGTTCCTTCACGATGGGCATTACCTGTGCAATTCGGTCTTGCATCAGGGCGACATGCTCAATCACACTCCTGTGGGGAGAACTCTCACTTTCCCAAGTTTCCTTGGCAATATCCAACAGCCCTCTTGGGTGTCTCCCATACAGTAACTCAAAGGGGGAGAATCCCGTAGAGGATTGGGGCACCTCCCTAATAGCAAACATCAGATAAGGAAGTAGACAGTCCCAATCCTTTCCATCTCTATCCACCACTTTCTTCAACATTTGTTTTAGGGTTTTGTTGAACCTTTCAACCAGCCCATCGGTTTGGGGGATGATACACAGATGTACGTAATTGCGTCACTTTGAACAATTTACACAGCTCCTTCATAACCCGGGACATAAAGGGTGTACCTTGGTCCGTAAGCAGTTCTTTACAAATACCCACCCGGCTAAACACAAGAGATAGCTCTTTGGCTATGGTTTTGGCCGAGGTATTTCGGAGAGGGATCGCTTCTGGATAACGGGTGGCATAGTCCATTATAACTAATATGTACTGGTGCCCCCTAGCGGACTTGATTATAGGACCTACCAAATCCATGGCGATCCTCTCAAACGGGACCTCAATGATGGGTAGAGGGACCAGCGGGCTACGGAAATGTGGCATCAGGGCCGACCTCTGACACACAGGGCAGGAGGAACAATAATTTTCTATGTCCTTCATCACCCCCGGCCAATAGAATCTCTGTAATACCCTCTCTCGGGTTTTCTCTGTCCCCAGATGACCTCCAAGAATGTGCCCATGGGCCAACTCCAACACCAACTTCCTGTAAGGTTTGGGCACCACAAGCTGCTCAACGGTTTCTTCTGCCCTTTTTGCCACCCGATACAGTAGGTCCTTCTCTACGCTGAAGTATGGGTAAGTGCAGGTATTATCTGGGTTCACTAACTCACCATCTATTTTCACTACGTTTTCCCGTGCCTTTATTAGGGCGGGGTCTTTCAACTGTTCTGTGGCAAAGTTTTCCCTGTGAACCTCAAGATCAGAAAACTCCACAGACGGTAGGTTTTCGTCTGAGGAGGTGGGCTCCTCTCCAGTTTCTTGAGTCTCCCCTGCCAATACTGATAAGGGAAATTCCGGAGAGTCCTCACCACTCTCAGGGGAGTTCTGGCTATCACATTCCTGGTACATAGGGGCACCAGTGGGGGGCTCAGGATCATCCCACAGTTCCCAGAACTTCGGAAAATCCCTTCCCACAATGGCGTCATGCGGTAACTGAGATACTAAGCCCACTGGATGAGAGAGGGTACCTTTGGGGGTCTCGAAACACACTGTAGTCACTGGATACTCTCGGGTGTCCCCATGCACACAAATAACAGCTACCTTGCTATTCCCAGAGACCTCTGTTTTAACTAACTCAGCCTTTATCAGGGTCACAAGGCTACCTGAATCCAACAATACCACAACATTTCTACCATTAACACACATTTTGCATAAATGTTTCTCAGTTCCTCGAATGGCAGTGCATGCGACTGTCGCACACAGCGACTGACGTCTGCCCGTCAGAAAGTCACACTGCATGGGTTCCTCCACAACCGGGCAATTGGCTGCAATATGTCCCGCTTGCCGGCAGCGGTAGCAAACGATCCTTCTTGCCGCCTCTTGAGCCGCTGATTTCCCAGGCTGTTCTCGCCAAACTTGGGGTAGAGCTCCCACCCTCTCACTCTCTCCACCCTCACCCCTTGGAATCCTCTTATCCGCCCCTGGGGATGGTCTGGTCTTAGGGTGGAAAGTCCGAGTGTCTCTGGAAGAGGCCGTCAGGTTCTCTGTAGCCAAGTATTTCTCCACACGATCCACAAGACCATCGGCCGTCTCTGGGTCTCCATGGCTTACCCACTTTTGGATGGCAGTAGGAAGAGCTCTCAAAAACCGATCCATTACAACACGTTCCACAATCTTTGGTGCGGACAAAGTCTCTGGCTGTAGCCACTTTCTGCTCAGGTGAATGAGATCATACATTTGAGACCTGGGGGGTTTTCCAAGCTGGAAAGTCCAGTTATGCACACGCTGAGCCCGGACAGCCTGGGTGACACCCAGCCTTGCCAATATTTCAGCTTTTAGCATCACATAGTCTTTTGCTTGGTTAGGCTCTAGGTCATAGTAAGCTTTCTGCGATTCACCAGTTAACAGAGGAGCCACCAGTCCAGCCCACTGCTCCTCAGGCCACTTTTCTCTTTCAGCGGTCCTTTCAAATGTGGTCAAAAATACCTCTGGATCATCCTCTCCAGTCATTTTTGTCAATAAACGACTCACCCCAAAGGACGCGGTATTAGTGGGACGGCTTTCCTCACTGGTCTGCGGACGTTGCTGCATTACTGCTTCCATCTGTTGTTGTAGTCTCTGCTCTTGCTTCTGCAACAGGTCTATGAAGCGGGCCTCAGATTGCTGCTGGGCTTGTTGCTGAGCCTCCAGACTCTGTTGCAAAGTTGCGTTTGTCTGCTGCTGGGCTGCAAGGCTCTGTTGATGAGCTTGCTGCTGGGCTGCGAAGTTCTTTTGCAAACCTGCATTTGTCTGCTGTTGATTGGCATTTGCTAGAGCCAGCTGCTTCAGTATCTCCTCCATGCTGGCTTAAAAAAAAACTGCCCGCATTCTCCACCAACTGTGAGGGGGTTAGCTCGGCGGCGGGTGTGTGTGACCCCCGAGATGGGCTCCCCACACAAAACAGGCCCAGCAAACGGAGGTTGTGGTTTTCAAAATCAAAAAGGTGCGGTTTATTTTCTATTTACAGTGACAAAACACAGCAAAGAAAAAGAAACATAAACAAAATAAATCCTGGTCAACTTGACCTCTGACTAAACATACAGGTTTCCTAACTAACAACTGGGATCAGCCTAGTGCTGTCCTAGTCCCTAAGTCCCTGGTTTTAAATGTCCAAGCAAATAGCCACACAGGCTTTGTCTCACCGCACAGGGGTTCACTCTCCCTAGACAGTCCACACAGGTCTGGTTCCAGGCATGAGCTAACATCTAATGAAGCTGGGAGTTCTTATAGAGGCCTAAATGAGCTGACAAGCTTCAGCTGGTCTCATCAACTCCCTGTCTGCACGACGCCCCACACTCTCCTTAGAGGTATGAGTCATCCATGAGCCCACTAGCCTTATACAACTCTCCACCTAGTTGTATAAGTCGGCGTAAAGCCTGAATCTGGGCGAAATATATCTACCCCCCTGGATGCAACCAGGTGACTTTACCTTCCTGCTGTCACATCCTATTGAACCAGGCTATCAAAAGAGTAATGAAGTAGAAAACTTGCTACCCAACATTGATACGTATTGCAGAGCAATCGGTAAGCTGCTAAATGTTCCCACTGTGACAAGGCCAGACATAGCCGCAGCAGTGGGCATACTATGCAGGAAAGTCTCAGCTTCCTGTCAGCGTGACTGGAACGCAGTAAAAAGAGTGATGCAGTACCTCAAAGGAACAATTCAGATGAAGTTACGGCTACCAGCAACATCACATCCAAAACTGGTCGGATATGTGGATGCTGATTGGGCCGGAGACTGCACAGACCACAAATCCACAAGTCGATTCATCTTCCAGTATGGGGAAGGAGTCATAAGTTGGTCTAGTCGAAAGCAAGCAACTGTCTCTTTATCTTCAACTGAACCAGAGTACATTGCAGCAGCACACGCATGTCAAGAAGCGATATGGATTCGTCAACTTTTTGAGGACATTGGGATAGACATGTCAAAACCAATTACCATTTTTGAAGACAACCAGGGATGTATAAAGCTTACACAATCAGAAAGGGTCAATCCTAGGACCAAACACATCACCGTCAAATATCACCTACTTAGAGACAATCAAGTGCAAGGTGTTATTGACATTCAATACTGCCCCTCAGAGGAGATGACTGCTGATGCACTCACCAAGCCTTTATTGAAGAAACATCATAGCTATTTCTAGAAGAAGCTGAATATAATTTGACAAAGCACATGCTGTTGAGAAGGGGTGTTGGAAGAAGCAACAGCAAGTAGCTTTCTATATTGTGAACTATATATACGTGCATTATACCTATCTATACCAGGAGGTGGCACTGCAGTGTTATGGTTTGTATTCCATGGCAATGTAATGAGAGGAAGTGCTTGTCTTTCCTCCATATATGTTCTTGTATATTCCTGCATCCTGTTTCTGTCTACACAATGTAAAGCCATGATAATGATATCCTCCATGAAAGTAAGGGTGTTCTGCTGTATACAAGAAGTTTCCAGCGCATGTTTCAATCAGAGGCTATCACAGCAATTAGGTAATCAGTAACCTGGAGTCTCGGTTCCCGATCATTAGTATGAGCCCCGTCTCTGTGCTGGGAATGCGATGTTTGGTGTGCTTCCAGCTAAATCACTAGTACGCATATATGCAGTTTCACAGAAGAAAATCCACTTCAGTGAGGCTGCATATATGTGTGTGCAGGCGGCACGAAGGGTTAACAAGAAATACACTAGACAAATTTGTGTCAGTTGTTGCAACATTCCTTTAAGCTGGGAACACATGGTTAGTAACAGAATCCTGCATCCACACTAACAATGTGGACGCAGCCCCAACTCCCTCCACCCAAACCTCCTCCCCCCCTCCTCGGGACATTGTATTCTGACAGCAGTAACTCTCCACTGTCATCAATACATTGATCAAAGTTGCAGCATATTGGCTGCAAGCCACTTATTGAAGATGTTTTTTCAGCAGTCCCAATCGACAGAAGTCGATCTAACTATCAGCTTCTGTCTACCAGGGAGGGCTTCACACAGAACGAAATTCATCCATGTGTAGCCAGCTTTAGTCTTATGCCGCGTACACACGATCGGAATTTCCGACAACAAATGTTCGATGTGAGCTTTTGGTCGGAAATTCCGACAGCAAATGTCCGATGGAGCCTACACACTGTCGGAATATCCGACCAAAAGCTCACATCGAACATTTGTTGTCGGAAATTCCGATCGTGTGTACGCTCCATCGGACATTTGCTGTCGGAATTTCCGACAACAAATGATTGAGAGCTGGTTCTCAATTTTTCGGACAACAAAAGTTGTGGTCAGAAATTCCGATCGCGTGTATCCAATTCAGACGCACAAAAATCCTACGCATGCTCGGAATCAATTCGACGCATGCTCGGAATCACTGAACTTGTACTTCATTTTTCCTGGCTCGTTGTAGTGTTGTACGTCCCCGTGTTCTTGACATTCGGAATTTCCGAGCAACATTTGTGTGACCGTGTGTATGCAAGACAAGTTTGAGCCAACATCCGTCGGAAAAATTATCAACAGTTTTGTTGTCGGAATGTCCGATCGTGTTTACGCGGCATTAAACTGAAAAATAAGATCTTTAGCAAAGATTTGAGGAGTTTTGTCCTTCTCCCAGTTTCCATCATTTCTAGTTTTGAGTGACCAAACAATCAGAACAAAGATTCAGGGGAAATTGACTCAACCACAACAATGCCAGCTGTTTGATTTCATACAGCTGGGAAGATTGTTGCGGACTGTTCAATTACACGCAATTCTGTTTTCAATCAAGAGCTGATAACATTTTCCAAAGTTGCTATTTCCAGGTATATGCTTAGCATTCCCATCAGGATAAAAAACCCTAGTAAACTTGTATAATCTTTAATAATGTACACTTATTGGAATTTGGCTTTCCTTGACAGGCCAGAAGACATCTGAAAAATTATAGTTTAAAGCAAAAAACATAACATACCATTGTTGGGGCAATTTAACATGAAAAAAAAAAAAACAAACAAAAAAAAACTTATAAAAGTGAAAAAACACACACTTGTAGCTCAAAGTCCATGTGATGATCCCATTCTTTACTGAGAAAATTAAACAAATCACTGCATTCTCCACTGGTGTAATAAACCGTCACCAAAAATGAATGTATGGTGGCTTACCAGAGTTCCATGAAAATAGAAAGGTCGTACCTCACATGGATAGAGGCTCCCTGGCATACTGTACTGTAGTACACAGAACTTGATAGTAGATCAGATGCAAAACCACCCAAAGATGTAAGATTAAAGTGCTTGTAATCCTAAAAAACAAAATGCTCCTCTCCCTTTAGACCCCTTTCACACTGGGGCGCTTTGCAGGCGCTATAACGCTAAAAATAGCGCCTGCAAAGTGCCCTGAAACAGCTGCTGCTGTCTCTCCAGTGTGAAAGCCCCAAGGGCTTTCACACTGGAGCGGTGAGCTAGCAGGACGGTAAAAAAAGTCCTGCTAGCAGTATCTTTGGAGCGGTGAAGGAATGGTGTGTATACCGCTCCTCCACCGCTCCTGCCCATTGAAATTAATGGGGCACTGCGGCTATACCGCCGGCAAGGCGCCTCTGCAGAGGCGCTTTGCGGTGGTTTTAACCTTTTCTTGCCTGCTAGCGGGGGGTAAAAGTGCCCCGCTAGCGGCCGAATAGCGCAGCAAAATTGACAGTAAAGCGCTGCTAAGAATAGCGGCGCTTTACCGCCGACGTACCCACCGCCCCAGTGTGAAAGGGGCCTTAGGGCATGATATATAGCAGGGGTAGGGAACCTCGGCTCTTCAGGTGTTTCGAAACTACAAATCTAATCATGCCTCTGCCTCTAGGAGTCATGCCTGTGATTGTCAGGGTCTTGCAATGTCTCATGGGACTTGTAGTTTCGAAACAGCTGGAGAGACAAGGTTCCCTACCCCTGATATATAGCATAGTGGATTTGCAGTGTCATATGTTCCTTTCCATGTTGTACAATACCTGTCTGATCCTGCCTGTTCCTGTGTTCCCCTACGTAATCTGACCATGCTTATCACGAATGCTGATCCACGATAGCATGGTCAGTTTAGGTCCCTCGGTCATCCTGCTTTCTCCTCAGCGTGACTGTATCTCCCCCTCTCTCCGTGTCATTTCTATAGTCTGTGCGAGAACCTAATCTCCTCCCTGCCCCTCTTGCCTCGACTATGTAATACTATTCCCTTGCAGTTGCTCTTCCACTCCTCTTTAGTAAAGTGGTTGTAAAATCTATGAAATACTTTTATCCCCTCTGTTTTAGGTCTATATTAAATTCAGTGCAAATGTATTTTTTTTATTATAATGCTACATACCTTTTTTGCACAGCACTGCTGTGCAGTCACGTGTCCTCCATCTGCTAGCTTGCATACATCAGAAGGGATTCTCAGCCCCTCCCACTGTACTATCTTAGATCAGGAAGGAGAGCAGAGGGAGGACACGTGACTGCACAGCAGTGCTGTGCAAAAAAGGTATATAACATTATAATTTTAAAAGAACACACATACTGCATTTAATGTAGACCTAAAACAGAGAGGGTAAAAGTATTTAATATCTGTGACTTTACAACCACATCTGGGCTTAAACTAAATATGTCATTTGGCCAGGTATGCCTAAATGTTAGTGTGTAACTATGGCTGGCTAGATGGGATCGCGACACTAGAGTTTCTCCCATCCTCTAGAACTCCTCATTCTAATCTGTCTGATTATCTCCTACTCTGGCAGTTGGGAAGGATGCAGGATAAGGCACATGGCTGGAACAGGTGGTGCTTCCCCATGTTCTGCACTTCAGTGATGGTAATAGTGCAGCCAACTCTACTCCCTCCACTGACCCTTATCCGGTGACTGTTCCGCCAGAACCCTCCACACACCCCAGAGCCTATGAAACAGCCCAGGCATAATACTTACATGCCGTTTTGCAGCTGTTATGCCCAGCAGACAGAAGCCACACTGGGACAGGGCAGGCTGAGATGTGGCTAGCTCCACACCATCTTGCGCCAAGCAAGGTTATGTAATTTGCCTGGCACATGTCCTAAAGCATCTGCAGCCAATTAAATGTTTGCCTGGTTGACATGCAGTGGCAACACGAGCTGCTTGATTAACCACATGATACATAAAAAACCCAGATGCTAAAACTTCATGTGGCAATGCTGCAGCATGTTTACATTTTGGAAGAGGACAAAATGGAGCAGTTTCCCAGAGTGATGTTTTACCTCCCTCAAATTCTGTGAGTTGTACGTTGGTAGGGTGGGATTGTTAAGAAAACTGTTATCCTGAGCACTTGGGGTCATCTTCTGCAGGCAATTTGTGCAAATTGACTCATTCATGTCTAAATAAAATGCATGTGTAATTATCCCAGAATTCAGGCCAAGAAGAAGGTTCAGTACTGAGTGGTCACTCATTTGGACCTTCAATACAAGGGGAGAATGTCAGATCTCATTTTACTATCCCAGAGGAAGCAAACAAACTTGTGCTCTTGGCTGCATTTTATGGATAATGGCAGGATCCCCCCTTATGCCCAAAGTGCCTCTGATCCTCAGATTGTTAAAAGGAGAAGTGGCGGTGAATGCTCCAGCAGTATTTTTAGGTCATTTTTCCAAACACAGAGGACAGACTTGACTGAAGGCAGTGCCTAAACCATACGATTGCAGACTAACTGAGATATAGGGGTGATGCAGGCATTTTTTCAAGTAAAGACCATATGGACTATTGAATTTCCAGGCTAGATCACTAGATTGAGCTTACTAAGCATCTGGCCTGCCCTAAGGCCATCTCTTTTGGCCTGCCACCATTTCCAGCTCTTGCCACCTCTGCTAACCTTTCACTATTACAAGATCCTGCCAGTAATACCAACTCCTATCAAGTAAGGTGGGGCTGTAAAGGGGACTGGGGTGCAAGGAAGGGGGGCTGTGAAGTGGACTGGGGTGCAAGTAAAGAGGAGCTGTAAAGGGGACTAGGGTGCAAGGAAGGGAGGCTGTGAAGGGGACTGGGGTACAAGAAGGGGGGCTCTGAAGGGGACTGAGATGCAAGAAAGGGGGGCTGTAAAGGGGACTGAGGTACAAGGAAGGGGGGTGTGAAGGTGACTGAGGTGCAACTAAGGGGGGGCTGTAAAGGGAAGTGTGGTGCAAGGAAGGGGCTGTGGTGTGGACTGGGGTGCACGAAGGGGACTGGGAACAAGTAAAGAAGGGCAGTATATGGGACTGGGGTGCAAGGAAGGGGAGCTGTGAAGGGGGCTGTGATGCAAGAAAGGGGGGGCTGCAAAGTGGACTGAGGTGCAATGAATGGGGGGCTGTGAAGGAAACTGTGATGCAAGGAAGGGAGGGCTGATGTAAAGGGTAAAGATCTCTACAGTAAGCTGTGGGTGCTGTGATGTGAAGGGGACAGAGGACATTTAAGTAAAGGAGGCGCTGTGATGTAAAGGGGGGCTGTAATGTAAAATGGGGGGACTTGGATGCAAAGGGGGCTGTGATGTAAAGCAGGCACTGTAATGTAAAGGGACTGTATTGTAAAGGGGGTGCTCTGATGTAAAGGGGTGCTGTATTGTTAAGGGGGTGCTGTGATGTAAAGGGGTCACTGTAATGTAAATAGGGGCTGTATTGTAAAGGGAGGTACTGTGATGTAAAGAGGGGGTTCTGCAATGTAAAAGGGGGTACTGTGGTGTAAAGGGGGGCTTTGATGTAAAAGGGGAAACTGTAATGTAAAGGGGAGGGGCTGTGATGTGAAGAAACAAAGTTTCACAAACATGAGACTCGGACCTCTGCTGGATGAAAATTTTAATGGCCGGACCTCCATGAATTTTTATTCAGTACCCCTGTGATAGTTAGATGGTTGGATGAATGACAGATTAGAAACTGGTAAGTGTAGATAGGGAGACTCTGAGTTCCAGGGCCACATGATTGATGCTGGTGAGAATCTGCATTCCAGGCTGGTTGGCCAACAATTGGAGGATCTCCCTATCAGCATATATCTTATCTTCAGGTCTCCAACACAAAGATGCATCGTGGTCATCCTTAGGGGCCCCTGCAACTGAACTTTGCTGCAACATCCATCTGGAGATATTGATATTTATATGCACATAATTCCACCAGGACTCTTGTCGGTCCCTTTGCTGATATTACCTGTTCGTATATTGGATATATACACTATTATTAGCCTTTTCTTCTATAAAGCTTGTATTATTTCCATACTGGCATGTATCTATACAGTTGTGGTTAATGTTATATGCTGGTTGCAGTATTTCCTCTGCACCCAATTACTTTGATTACACTACTGGTTAATTTCCTGTCTGTGTCATATACATTTGCCATACCCTTGCATCCTGCCCAGGAGCCCAAGAAACAATGTGAAAAAAAAAATTGGTGCCCAGATCCAAATAGGCTATATGAAAAAATGCTATAGAGGTGTGAGCGCATAACACACATTATAAAGTACATATGAATAAAAAAAAAAAGGTTAACTCACCCTGTGGTATCCTATTATCTGGAGTGCTTGATCTGGTCTTCCGACCACAAAACAACTGCTTTCACAAAGGCATTTCTACGTATATTGTTTGTAATGGAAGACAAAAAAAATATACTGTATTTTTTAAACACTCACTAAAACATGCTGATCACCTCTGGTGAACATTTTAAAAGAAAACTCTTATTAAGGGTCATGAGAGCAACAGATCTGGAACAAGCATGCAGCAAATGAAGGTCAGAGCAAAGTAAAACCTGAAACACACTATACGTTTTATTTTTTTTGTTCAACCCAGTTAGCTGATAGAAAAAAAACCTGACCCCTGCTGTGCTATTGTATTCTGACATGGGGACCACCCCCACCCCTTTCAAGTGAACACACAGGTCAGCGCTCGCAGTCATTAGCGGATGCCGATCGTGTGTACCCGGCATTCGAATTCCTCTGTTTTTGTTGTGGGTCAGTTAGTAAGAAGATATGGAACCAAAAGCATGCATGACACAGATAAACAATAGTGACCCATCTATATTAAATTTGTACTTTAAATCTTGACCTCCTGCACACTGTGATTTAACCACTTGCCGACCACCCCACGTATATGTACTGCAAGGCAGCGGCTCCTACAGGCAAAATCACATACCTGTATGTGATCGCTTTTTCCGTGTTTGCGGCACGCACGCACACCGCCGGCGAACAGCTCCCGTTGTGATTGTTCCTGACATAGGCAGAACGGCGGTCTGCCTATATAAACAAAGCAGATCAACGTTCTGTGACAAGGAAAGACAGAGATCCTATGTTTCTAAGCAGAAACTCGGATCTCTGTCTTCCCACAGTACAAGCACCCCCAACACAGTTAGAAAGCACTCCCTAGGAACACTTTTAACCCTTTAATCACCCCTGATGTTAACCCCTTCCCTGCCAGTGTCATTAGTACAGTGAGAGTGCATATTGTTTAGCACTGATCACTGTATTGGTGTCACTGGTCCCCAAAATGTGTCACTTAGTGTCCAAATGGTCCGCCTCAATGTCGCAGTCCCGCTAAAAATCGCTGATCGCCGACATTACTAGTAAAATAAATAAATACAAATTCCATAAAAATATAACTTTTGCGAAAACCAATTAATATACACTTATTGGGTTTTTTTTTTTACCAAAAACATGTAGCAGAATAAATATTGGCCTAAACTGATGAATAAATTCGATTTTTTTATTTTATTTATTGGGTGTGTTTTATAGCAGAAAGTAAAAACAATTTTTTTTTGTTTAAAGCACAAAAAATAAAAACAGCAGAGGTGATCAAATACCACCAAAAGAAAGTTCTATTTGTGAGAAAAAAAGGACATAAATGTTATTTGTATACAGCAACGCACGACCACGCAGTTGTCAGTTTACCACTTGCCAACCACCTCGGCTGTACGTCGTTTCGTGCACTAGCCTGTGTGGCCAGCGGGGGAGCCAATCAGTGGATCCAACGGGTGCGATGTCCGCCGACCACCTGCGATCGATCCCCACAGACAGAGAATGGGCATCTGCCTATGTAAACAAGGCAGGTCTCCGTTGTGACAGGGGAGGACACAGAGATCTTGTCTTCCTAGGAGGAAGACGGATCTCTGTGTTGTCCTAGTCAGTCCATCCCCCATACAGATAGTAAACACTCCTAGGGAACACAATTAACCCCTTGATCGCCCCTGGTGTTAACCCCCTTCTTGCCAGTGTCATTAGTACAATGTCAGTGCATATTTTTAACAAAATGGATTATATTCATTACTTTCCTCAAAATCCTACAAACAAAACCCCATAATGACAACGTTAAAGAAGTTTGTTTGAAATCTTTGCAAATTTTTTAAAAATAAAAAAGGAAAAAAAAAACACATGTACATAAGTATTCACAGCCTTTTCTCAATACCTTTGGCACCAGTCACAGCCTCAAGTATTTTTGAGTATGATGCTATAAGCTTGGCACACCTATTTTTGCACAGTTTTTCCCATTCTTCTTTGCAGGACCTCTCAAGCTCCATCAGGTTGGATGGGGAGCATCGGTGCACAACCATTTTCAGAGATGTTCAATCGGGTTCAAGTCTAGGCTTTGGCTGGGCCACTCACAGAGCTGTCCCGTAGCCACTCCTTTGTTATTTAGGATGTGTGCTTTGGGTCGTTGCCCTGTTGGAAGATGAACCTTCGCCCCAGGCTGAGGTCCAGAGCACTCTGGAGCAAGTTTTCATCAAGGATGTTTCTGTACATCGCTGCATTCATCTTTACCTCGATCCTGACTAGTCTCCCAGTTCCTGACACTGAAAAACATTCCCACAGCATGATGCTGCCATCACCATGCTTCACTGTAGGTGAGCAGTGCTTGATTTCCTCCAGACATGACGCTTGCCATTCAGTCCAAAGAGTTCAATCTTTGTTTCATCAGACCAGAGAATTTTGTTTCTCATGGTCTGAGAGTCCTTCAGATGCCTTTTGGCAAACTCCAGGTGGGCTGTCATGTGCCTTTTACTGAGAAGTGGCTTCCATCTGGAGTGCTGCAGAGATGGCTGTTCTCTTCTCTCCACAGAGAAACGCTGGAGCTTTGTCAGAGTGACCATCGGGTTCTTGGTCACCTCCCTGACTAAGGCCCTTCTCCCCTGTTCACTCAGTTTGGCCAGGCGGCCCGCTCTAGGAAGAGTCCTGGTGGTTCCAAACTTCTTCCATTTACAGATGATGGAGGCCACTGTGCTTATTGGGACCTTCAATGTTGGAGAAATGTTTCTGTACCCTTCCCCGGATCTGTGCCCCGATACAATCCTCTGGGAGGTCTACAGACAATTTCTTGGACTTCATGGCTTGGTTTGTGCTCTGACATGCGCTGTTAACTGTGGGGCCTTATATAGACAGGTGTATGTGTATGACTCCAATCAAGTTGTAGAAACATCTCAAAGATGAGAAGTGGAAACAGGATGCACCTGAGCTTAATTTTGAGTGTCATGGCAAAGGCTGTAAATAAAGGGATTTTTAAACCAGCTTACCTGTAAAATCCTTTTCTTGGAGTACATCATGGGACACAGAGCGACTTAGTCATTACTAATGGGTTATATAGATACCTTCAGGTGCTGGCACTGGCAACTTCCAAAACCGGAAGTACCCTCCCCTATATAAGCCCCTCCCATCCGGGAGCACCTCAGTTTTGTAGCAAAGCAATAAGTGTCCCAAAAAGATGGGTGGGAGCTCTGTGTCCCGTGATGTACTCCAAGAAAAGGATTTTACAGGTAAGCTGTTATAAAAATCCCTTTTTCTTTTTCGTACATCACGGGACACAGAGCGACTTAGTCATTACTAATGGGACGTCCCAAAGCAATGCCAAATGAGGGGAGGGATACACTATACATAAGCTGGGCGCCATCAGGCATGAGGATCTTTTGGGGCCTGCAACACACTGCGCCCAAAGGCGACATCCTCCTGACTTCTAACGTCTACCTGGTAGAATCTAGTAAACGTGTGTACTGAAGACCATGTTGCGGCCTTACAGACTTGAGCCAGGGAGGCCTGGTGATGCACTGCCCATGAAGTTCCAACTGCTCTTGTGGAGTGCGCCCTAACTTTGAACGGAGGCGGTCTCCTTCTCAAGCCATAGGCTTGTATTATGACCTGTCGAATCCACTTGGCTAAAGTAGATTTTGATGCTGCCTGACCCTTTCTGGGGCCTTCCGGCAGAACAAACAAAGTATCCGTTCTACGAATCTGAGCAGTGGCTTTTAGATAAGCTTTAACTGCTCTTACTACATCCAAAGAATGCAATAACTTTTCCTCTACCGAACTAGGTTTGGGGAAAAAGGAAGGAAGAACCACATCTTGGTTCAAATGAAACCTCGATACCACCTTAGGAAGAAAGGCTGGATGAGGACGTAACACTACTCTGTCCTTATGGACAACCAGATATGGCTCCTTACAGGACAAGGCGGCTAATTCCGATACTCTTTTAGCCGAACAAATGGCTACCAAGAAAATCAATTTCCTGGTGAGAAGAACCAAGGAAATGTGCTGCAATGGTTCAAATGGTTGTTTCTGTAGAACCGACAGAACCAGGTTTAAGTCCCATGGACATATGGGAATACTAACCGGAGGGCTAATACGCATCACTCCTTGTATGAAAGCTTTGACTAGTGAATGCGAAGCCAAGGGCCTTTGAAAAAATATTGACAAGGCCGAAATCTGACCCTTGATAGTACTCAAGGCAAGCTTCCTATCCACAGCCCACTGTAGGAAGTCCAGAATCCTACTTTTTACGTACTTACGTGGATGCCATCTCTTGGCCTCACACCACGCGATGTACGCCTTCCAGATCCTATAATAGATCTGCCTGGATACCGGCTTCCTGGCATTGATCATGGTAGATACCACAGGATTAGAGAGACCTCTCTTTTTTAGAATGTGGGCTTCAATAGCCAGGCCGTCAAACCTAGGGCTGGTAAGGAAGGGTGGTATATCGGTCCTTGCGAAAGCAGGTCCGGACGATGTGGGAGGGTCCAAGGACTCCCCACTGACATTTTTACAATCTCCGCGTACCATGCCCTTCGGGGCCACGCTGGAGCCACCAGAATCACCGGTTTCTTTTCTACCCGGATTCTGCGGATTAATCGCGGTAACAATTGTGGCGGTGGGAATGCATATATCAGCTTGAACTGATCCCAGGGGAACACTAGGGCATCCGAGCCGCAAGCTAGGGGATCCCTTGTGCGAGACACAAATCTGTCCACCTTTGCGTTGAATCTGGATGCTAGCAGATCTACATCCGGTGTTCCCCACCGCTGGCATATTGCCTGGAAAACCTTGGGGTGAAGAGACCATTCCCCCGGGCATAATTGCTGGCGACTTAAAAAGTCCGCTCTCCAATTTTCCACTCCTGGGATGAAAACCGCAGATATGGCTGGGACATATCTTTCTGCCCATTCCAGGATGCAATTCGCTTCCCTCAGGGCTGCACGACTCCTGGTGCCACCCTGGTGATTGATATATGCCACTGCTGTGGCATTGTCTGATTGAATTCTGACAGGGGACCCTTGGAGTTTGGATGTCCATGCTACTAGGGCATACCGGGCTGCTCGTATCTCTAAGAGATTGATGGGCAGGGCCTTCTCTGCTTCTGACCACTTGCCCTGGAGAGACCATTGCTCCAGTACTGCCCCCCAGCCTATGAGGCTGGCATCTGTAGTGACCACCTTCCAAGAAACCAGACTGAAGGGTTTCCCTTTTTCCAGATTCTGGGGCACCAACCACCAATGGAGGCTCTTGCGAACGGAAGGGGACAGGGACATTGGTAAGTCTAAAGCCTGAACTTTTTTGTTCCAGGCTGACAGTATGGCCCTCTGCAAGTTCCTTGAATGGAATTGACCGTAGGGTACTGCTTCGAATGAAGCCACCATTTTTCCCAGCAGCCTCATGCACAGGCGTATGGATGGTTTTCTTTTTGTACCCACTAAGTGGGTCAAATCTTTCAAAGACGACACCTTCTCTGGAGGTAAGAAAATCTTTCTCTGATTTGAATCCAGCCTTAGCCCCAAGTATTCCAGACTTTTGACTGGTCTTAGAGCTGACTTGTCTCGGTTGATAATCCAACCGTGATATTCCAGATACTTGATTGTCTCGTGAATAGCTACTTCCAGTTTTTCCACTGAGTGGTCTATTAGTAGCAGGTCGTCTAAATATGCCATTATCGTTACACCCCGTGTTCTTAGATTGGCCAATAGTGGGGCCAGAATTTTTGTGAACACTCGTGGTGCTGTGGCCAGACCGAAAGGTAAGGCTCTGAACTGAAAATGGCGCCCTTCTACTACCAAGCGTAGAAATTTCTGGTGGGCCGGAAAGATGGGAATATGCAGATAAGCATCCTTTATGTCGATCGAGGCTAACCATTCCTGCCCTTGTAGGGCGGTGGCCACCGATCGGATCGACTCCATCCGAAAAGTCCTGATATGTAGGAACTTGTTTAGCCCTTTTAGATTTAATATGGGCCTCACGTCCCCATTTGGTTTGGGGACTGTGAAAAGGTTTGAGTAAAACCCGAACCCACTTTCTTCCAAGGGAACCTTCATGATTACACCTTGGAGCAATAGTTGTTCTAGTGCCAGAAGGAGGGATCCTCTCTTCTGGGGATCACTTGGTACGTTTGACCTCATAAAATGGGCAGGAGGAGTGTCTTTTAACTCCAGCTTGTATCCCAGACTTACTGCAGAGATCACCCATCTGTCTCTGATGGTATCCCGCCAGGTCTCTGTGAACAACTGAAGTCTTCCCCCCACCCGATTGAGTGGGGGCAACCCTTCATGACTTGGGGGGAGGTTTTGTACCTCTCTTGACCCAGGGTTTCTTGTTGCCCTGTGATTGTCCCTGATTTCTGCCCCCTGGATTTGACCGCGGAGGCCGTCGGAACTGTTTCACAGCCGATGTGCCAGGGACTGGAGAAGTAGGCCTCTTAAAAGAAGGACTTCTACCCTTGTTCTTAACCGGCAAGAGTGTACTTTTACCGGCAGAAATTTTCTGGATATACTTGTCCAGATCTTCTCCAAATAAGCGTTCTCCATGAAATGGGAAGCTAATCAGCAATTTCTTACAGCGAGCTTCAGCAGACCAGTTTTTGAGCCATAGAAGCCTACGCATATGTACTACAGACAGCGTAAAGCGGGAGGCCTGTTGGATTGTATCCTTTATGGCGTCCACCGCAAAACACAAGGCTCTAGGTAGGTCAGCTAGGGCAAGAGCTTGCTGATCTGGTAAGTCCCTTAAGACTTGTTTCAACTGATCTTTCACTGCTTGGCAGACTCCAATCGCTGCTACTGCAGGTTGTGTCACCATGCTTGCTGTAGAGAAAGCAGATTTTAGTAAAGACTCCAATTTTTTATCTATTGGGTCTTTGAACATTGGAACATTATCTACTGGACATGTCAGTGATTTATTCACACAAGAGATGGCTGCGTCCACTGTAGGGACCCTCCATTTTTTTATGAACTTATCCTCCATGGGATAGATCACTGGAAATCTCTTGGGGGGAGTAAATATTTTATCAGGATGCTCCCAATCCTGGTAAATAAGCCCTTCCAATAAAGGGTGGATTGGGAAGGAACAGACAGCCTGGGGAGCTTTCAGCGACCCCAGCGAGGAAACCGTAGTGGTTGATGGTTCCGCCAGAGGCATTTTAAATGCTGATCGGACCATGTTAGTCAGAGACTGAACCCATAATCTTTCAGCCTGAGATGCTGAGAAAGGTTCTTCCACTGTTGATTCCTCTATAACCGAATCAACCTCATCCTGATCCCCTTCAGGTAGGTCGATCTCTGTGTGGGACTGTTCCTCCACTAACAGGCACTCTGAAGGAGGAGACGGAGATCGGACGCGCTTTCCCTGTGACAGGGAAGCAGCGATCAATGCTGTTAATCTCTCTTCCAATCCTCCCAGAGTTGGGGAAAAAACCTCCTCTGTTATATATACAGGAGCAGGTGGACTGGGGACAGCCGCAGCACCAGGTACTCCTGCGGGGTTCCTACGGCTACTGACCTCTGAATTTTCAGGGGAGATTGGTGCAGTACAAGCATGCCCAAAATCCTCAGAGCCCGATGGAGACCCCTTTGGCTTCCTGGAAGACTTATTTCCGGAGCGTCTGGACTACATATCCTTTAAGCACAAAGCTGAGGTATTCCCGTCGTCATACACCAATTTTGCTGGTAATAGTCTAACACAGTTGCTGCTATATACCAGCTGGTGTCCACTAAAGTGTCTTTCTATGGGGATGCCTGCATCAACCGCCTCTGTGTGCCACCGTTTGTTGCTAGCTCTGCTTGCATCCAGCTGACACTTGTACTGTGTCTTTTATCCATGCTGGGACGCCTGCACATGCGCAGAAGCGCCGCGGCGCGCATCGAGCGTCATCCACCCGCCCCGCCCCTTTCCTTTCATAGGAGGCGCGTGCACGCGCCCGCGCGCCTTTGGCACTCTTTTTTGAAACCAAGCAGGGACTAGGAGCCAGGGCCCTTTTTGCCGGAGGGCCTGTGCGGTGGATGAGCGCAGCAACAGGGCAGAGGAAACTTACCAACTGCCTGGATCTTTTGACTTAAAAAAACCAAAGATCCACATGACAAGAAAAATGGACCACAGCGGCCTCTAGTGGTTTAACACAGGTACCGCGGTCTCCTTTTTTTTTTTTTTTTCTTGACTACTATTAAAATTTTACATTTTCCAGTAGTTACAGGCATACACAGATATCAGCGGGAATACCGTTAGGTAACAGACAGAAAGACAAATTAGGCATGGGGGTCCCCCAATAGAACCAAGTTCCTGGGGGCCCCCACTCACCTGTTCCCCGCCGCAGGACTTTGTTTGGTCCACAGAAGCCCAAACTTCACCTATCACGGCAGGCATTGTATTTAAACCTTCAGGGACCGGGTTCCCAAGGATTCCACTCCCCTGGACCTGTATAGCACCCTGCACAGACAACATTTTGGTCGTGGGTATGACCAGAGCTCTGGATCCCAGGGTCCAGCCCTCCTAAGAGAGGCATTACAGGCAAAACCTTGCTCTTCTGTTGCAAGGCCCGGGTACCGACCGTTTAGCTATGAAGCTTTTTTGGTCGGATCCGGAACAGCTTACTAAGGCCCGTAAAAGAACCTGTACGCAAGCCCAGTGAAAACACATATTACTCTTTGGCCAACACCTTAGACACTGGCAAAAAACTGAGGTGCTCCCGGATGGGAGGGGCTTATATAGGGGAGGGTACTTCCGGTTTGGAAGTTGCCAGTGCCAGCACCTGAAGGTATCTATATAACCCATTAGTAATGACTAAGTCGCTCTGTGTCCCGTGATGTACGAAAAAGAAACTTATGTACATGTGTTTTTTTTTTACGTTTTTTTTTTTTTTTTATAAATTTGCAAAGATTTCAAACAAACTTCTTTCAAGTTGTGAGTATGGGGTATTGTTTGTAGAATTTTGAGGAAAATAATGAATTTGGACACCGTAGTATGTCAAACAGAATATGAAGGAATACAGGGGATAAAAAACGGGAGAATATATAGGACTAAAACTACAACTCAAAAACCAATAGATGAGGTGAGTTACTCAGAGCAATCCAAGCAAAGCAAAAAGACAAAAAGATGGTCTCAGGTAAATACCAAGCGACCACCCTGCAAACATAAAAGTGTCAGGTTAAGCAGATAAGCAGTTATGACTTTGGTGCATCTTTTACATTATAAATTAAGTAAGGTTTTGATGTATATCAATAAACGGTTGTTTTAAAGTGGTGTTAAACCCAAAAGCAAACATTTATTATATTGCAGCTTACCAATTCTTATGCCTAGTACACACGATCGGTTTTCCCGGCGGTAAAAAGTCCGCCGGGAAAACCAAGGGGAAAACCGAGAACCTGCTCGGTAGCTTTTTCCCCCTACACACGACCGGGTTTCCCGGCAGGAAAACTGCCATGAGAGCTTTGGTCGGGAAACCCGGCCGTGTGTATGCTCCACTGCAGTGATTCCCATAGGAAAACTGCCGGCTTAAAAACCGCCGGGTATCCCGGCAGGAAAAAAGAGAACATGTTCTCATTTTTCCCGCCGGGATTCCCAGAGGTTTTCCTGACGGAAAAACTGCGATGGAGTATACACACGGCCAGGATTCCCGGCCAAAAGCTCTCATGGCAGTTTTCCTGCCGGGAAAACCGGTCGTGTGTACGAGGCATTAGATGGCTGCATTTGTTTCCTTTTTTTTTTTTTTTAGGCTTTCTTCCTTCTATTTTCATCTGGTGAGCCAGCCAGCAAGTCTTTTGTTTTTCAAAAGCACAAGCTCTCCAGCGGAATGTATCAGTTTACATAGATGAGACAAACCATTTAACACTTACAGGGTAATTAAAATTATTAGCTTTTATTTATTTATGTAAAACCTTTATCCCAGAAGGAAAAAATGCGTTACTGACCAGATCACCAGGTGAAAACAGGGAAAAAAGCCTAAGAAAAGAAAACTGATGCAGTCATCACATCTAATGATTGGTAAGCTGCAAAATAATACATTTTTAGTTTTGGATTTAAAGTGTTTGTTACTCCAACATTTCCAATTCATGACACGTGCCTGCCATGCACTTGTAGGAAATAAGTCACCTGTTCTCTTTGTATCGCTTTCTTTATGTGTAATCCCTGGTGATCCTGCCTGCCCCTCTTCTTTTCCAATTAAAAACTGACTATGCTAAGCATTATAACACATCGTGGTCAGTTCTCTAGCTATGCTGGGAACTCAGCCTGCTCTCCTCCTTGGATCAGACTTGTCCTGACACCCCTCTCCTGCACAGCCTTTCACTGGGAAGCTCAGTGTACTGTTGCTTCTCCTCCCCCTGGCTCTTATGCAGCTGAGAACAGAGGGAATGTGATCACTTATAAAGAAAAGGAAAAAAAAAAAAAGGTATTTATAATTTTTTATGTCTATATACAAATGTTTTGCCTTTCATTTCTATTTTAAATTCATGTGCCTGCTGTACAATGTACTTGTAGAAAACGTCTCCTGTTCTCTTTGTATTGCTTCCTTTATGTGAAATCCCTGGTGATCCTGCCAGTCCCTCTGCTTTCCTAATAAAAACTGACCATGTTAAGCATGAGAACACACACCGTGGTCAGTCCTCTAGCTATGCTGGGAACTCAGCCTGCTTGCCTTCAATGATCAGACTTGTCCTGACACGCCCCGCTGCACAGCCATTCACTGGGAAGCTCAGTGTGCTGCTGCTTCTCCTCCCCCTAGCTCTGAGAACAGAGGGAATGTGATCACTTATTAAAAAAAAAAGAAAAGGTATTTATATATTTTTTTATATCTATACACAAATGTTTTGCCTTTCATTTCTATTTTAAACTGAATGGATTGTTTTACAAGGTTATCGTTTACAATCACTTTAACACAATTTTAAGTTTTTTACTGGCTGACAGTACTTGATGTTCTAACAGCAACCTTGTACTTGTATTGCATATTCACTGGGATGTAGTGATTTCCTAAGGTTCTTAAAATGTATTTTGTTTTGTTCTTCCTTAGAAAAAAAAATGTCCTTAAAGCATTTGTTACCCCAACAATTCATATTCCTGATATGTGCCTGCCATGTACTTGTATGAGAAAGTATCCTGTTCTCCATGTAGTGCTTCCTTTATGTGAAATCCCTGGTGTTCCTGCTAGTCCCCTTGCTTTCCTATTAAAAACTGACCACACTTAGCAGGAGAGCACACTGTGGCCAGTTCTATAGCTATGCTGGGAAATCAGCGTGCTCTTCTCCAATGATCAGACTTGTCCTGACATGGCCCCGCTGCAAAGCCATCCACTGGGAAGCTCAGTGTACTGCTGCTTCTCCTCCTTCCCCAGCTCTTTTGAAGCCGAGAACAGAGGGAATGCGATCACTTATGTAGCACACGGATCTTTTTCCCCCTCTTACCTTCTCAAGCAGGGGGATAAGACACACCATGCCACATGCCTGTGTCCTCTACATTATGAAAGGTCAGGCAGTGTTACATACTTGGGTCCTGCAGTTAGTAGCTCCCTTCTTCTGGTTCTCCCCTCTATGTTTATAGAGGCGAGTCTTTATCTTTCCCAAATGAGGTCAATGTCCACACAACATATCAACTCCAACATCAGTTTATTTTTATGTTGCTTTCAGGAACCAGAAAGTTGAAGTGAGAAAAAGGTTAGCAAATGGAAGTGGATTCAGGCACACTCTCGGTCCAGAGTGGGTACAGCTCACCCAGATAGTCACTCAATAGTACTAGCAGCCGGCGTAATGCTGGAACAATGGCTCAGTCCCCTCCAAGGACCAAGTCAAGGAGATCCCTCCTGAACTTTCAACACTCCGCAGAGGCAGTCTGCGAAGCGAGGAATGCTTCCCTCCGACAGGTCACCAGGCCTTTCCTGAGTCAGCAATACTCTATTACTCGCCCTCTTGTTATGGGATCGATCCTCCCCTGGTTTCCTCTGTGTCAGAGCGGTTACCCTCACGCGGGTTCCCTGGGACTCCTCTTCGGCTGTAGACCCAGTCAAAGGTACTGGGCCCACCTGGAACTCCGTAGCCTCGGGCTAAAGGTGCCCGAGACTCCTCAATCAAGATAGGGCGCACCCCCCCCCCTGAGGGGTAGCTCCCTCCCGGCAGTGGGCCCCGGAATTGACTCTCATCCGGGCATGGGCCCCGGGAATTGGCTCTCATCCGGGCATGGGCCCCGGGAATTGGCTCTGTGTGTAATGGCGTCTGCCCCTTATATATCCCCTCCCAGCATGCACAGCAGGCCAGAACCACCCACCAACGGCAGCCGAGAGAGGACATCCAATACCTACTTCATCACCTGTGGTTCAACCCCGGGTATAGGTGACAACACCACCTATACTCCCAAAGGGGAACTGCACGCCAGGTGACACAGCAGTAAGGCAGAGTCCAAAATAATCAAAAGACCCGAGCCAAACTATTGCTCTGGTCTCCACTAAATTTAGGTATAGCGGGGTTAAATTTGGGGACCCCGCTACATACACCCCCCTCTAAATGAGACACTGTCCCCAGTGTCTGGAATAAATTCACACACTCAGTATAATGTTTTATTTATATATATATATATATATATATATATATATATATACACACTGTATACACACTGTATACTAGTAAGGCATAAGAGTAAGGAATATCACATCTAAAATTATATACAATACTGACTTATAAAATGATGATAAAATAGCAGCTACTTAAAAGATAAACATATGAATAAAACAATATTAAAAACACTCAAAATTGCATAGAGTCCTCAGTAATACTGTAGCAGCGCTTTCG
The DNA here is from genome assembly GCA_029206835.1 of Rana muscosa. Taxonomy (NCBI): domain Eukaryota; kingdom Metazoa; phylum Chordata; class Amphibia; order Anura; family Ranidae; genus Rana; species Rana muscosa. Next base: position 797,372,034 of record CM055116.1, on the reverse strand, counting down.
TCAAGTTCTGAGTATTGACGAGACTTCCATATATTGTTCATACAGGGAATAAAGTGCCAAAGAATTGTGCAGTAGCAATCAGTCCTAATCCGTGCACCATCCACCAAAGCTTCACCACGTGGGGGGGGGTTATCCCCTCTAGGGGATGCACTCACCACAACTCTGAATGGGATGCGCCTTGATCTCACTGATCATCCACCACTGTCAGGAAAGGCGTTTCCGTAATCTGCCTAGCAACGGCAGTGTCAGGAGAATGCCTGTGCTGGGAAGATCCGTTCGGCGCACACGTGATGACAGCGCTTGGCGCCAGAATTTGTCATTTAAACCCCTCAGACACTCTGCTCCTTGCTGTCCGGTCTACAGCGTTCCTGAGACCCCTGCTATCTGACTCCTGATCTTGAAAACCCGCTATCCGACCCGGCTCGTCTCTGACTACTCCTGATTGCTGCCTATCTTGATCCCGGCATGTCCTGACTATTCTTCAGGTTACCCCTCAACCTGGTTGCTGCCCCCCTGATGAACTGACCCGGCCTGGACTCGACCATTCGCACCTCCCTGCTGTTGCAACCAGTTCTGGACTACAGAGCACCTCCCTGCTGTGGCAAACCAGTTCCGGACTATAGTGCACCTCCCTGCTGCTGCTAACCAGCCCTGCACTACAGTGCACCTCCCAGCTGCTGCAAGCCTGCTCCGGACTACAGTGCACCACCCGTTGCTGCATCAGCCCTCTACTCAGCTTACCTGCCAGGCACTTGTGCCCCTTTGTCCTCTTGAGCTCCTGTCTGCTCTATCAGGGGTTCTTGAGCCAGAGGCTTACGAGAGGCCGCTCCCTGCACGTTGGGCTCCACTACCAGGTACGTGACAGTACCGGACAGCCATGTCCGAGCCCACGCAGGGAGCCTCTCCCATGGAGGATTTATGCCGTCACCTGGATGGACTTACCACGGCAGTCAGAAACCTGCAGGAAGGTTACACCCGTCTGGAAGAACGGGTCCAGACCCTATCTACCACAGCCTCTGGCTCATCTGGAGCCTCCCCTGCACCTTCAGTTATGTTGCCACCTGAACCCAGGGTCCCCACTCCGGAGAGGTTTTCTGGGGACCGCAGCAAGTATAGGGCTTTCCGCAATGCTTGCAAACTTTTCTTTGCTCTTCAGCCCAGGACTTTCTCCCTTGAATCCACCAAGGTGGGCTTTGTTATTGCTCTGCTGTAAGACGAACCTCAGACATGGGCTCATCGTCTCCTGGAACATAAGGACGTCTGTCTCAACCTCCTGAGTACCTTCTTCCAGGCAATGGACCTCCTCTATGAGGACCCGCAACTAGCAGCCACCGCAGAAGCAGCTCTATGTTCTCTACAGCAGGGTCGTAGGGCAGCGGAGGACTATGTGTTAGAATTCAGGCGCTGGAGTTCCGATACCAACTGGAACGATGCTGCTCTGCGACACCAGTTCCACATGGGTCTCTCTGAACCCCTAAAGGATGAGTTAGCCCGGGTCGGCATACCAGCCACGCTTGACGCCTTAATCCTCCAGTCCATTCAGATAGATAGGCGGTTGAGAGAGCAAAGAGCTGAGCGAACATCGGGGCCCTCTCACCCGGTGTGGATGCTACCACGTGTGCCCAACTCTCCTCACTCCGCTCCTCCGGCTCCTATACGCTCCGCAGTCGATGCTTCCGAGCCAATGCAACTAGGGTTGCTCCGACCCTCACTCACCCCCGAAGAGCGTCAACGCCGTCGGGCCAATAATCTTGGCCTCTACTGCGGGGAACCAGGGCATTATGTGAGGACTTGCCCCACCAAGCTTCGTAAGTGCTCCTATCTCTCCTCTTCTGTCTCACCTTCTCAGCTTAACAATACCACTCACCTGACAATCTCCATCTCTCTACAGCTTCCAGGAGGGAATATTTTGGCCCCTGCCATTATTGACTCCAGTGCTTGCAGCGGCTTCATGGACTTATCCTTTGCCTTGAAACATCAAGTCCCTCTACGACCCAGATCCAAGGAGCTTGCTGTCCATTTAGCTGACGGATCGGCCATCAGATCTGGCCCTGTAACACAGGAAACAGTTCCCCTGAACACTACCATCGCTAACAACCACCAGGAACTACTCTGCCTGGACATTATCGAATCCCCTCTTTTCCCAATCATTTTGGGAATGCCATGGCTGAGGGCCCATAACCCACATTGATTGGAACTCTGGAAAAATCAATTTTCTGTCTTCTTACTGCCGCCAACACTGCTTTCAGGAATCTACCGACACCCCGTCTCCATTACTGTGCCTGGAAAGTGATGTTGAGAACCGTCAACTTGTCCCAGAGGTCTACCACAGTTTTCTGGACGTCTTCAGTAAAAAGGGCGCAGAGACTCTACCCCCATATAGGCCCTATGACTGCCCTATTGAACTCCTTCCTGGGGCAGAGGTTCCTTTTAGAAGGATCTTTCCCTTGTCCGAATTGGAACTAGGGACCTTAAATACTTACCTGGACGATAACCTGGAGAAGGGATTCTTACGTCCCTCCACCTCTCCCGAAGGAGCTGGAATATTCTTCGCAGAGAAGAAAGACCACTCTCTTCGCCCCTGCATAGATTACAGAGACTTAAATAAGATTACTATTAAAAACAGGTAACCCCTTCCTTTGGTACCTGAACTGTTCCAAAGGCTCGGAGCAGCAGTAATCTTTACCAAATTGGACCTCCGCGGGGCCTATAACTTGGTCCGCATTCGGTGTGGCGACGAGTGGAAGACAGCGTTCCGTACCAGATTTGGACACTTCGAGTATCTAGTCATGCCCTTCGGCCTTTGTAACGCTCCCGCCACCTTCCAACACTTTGTAAATGATATCTTCAGACAGTGGCGGCTGGTGCTCAAAATTTTTTGGGGGGCGCAAACAAACTGAAAAAAAAAAAAACATCAATTGCCGCCACTGTGCCCATTAAACGCAGCCACTCTGCCCAAACGCCACCAGTTTGTCCCCTCAAATGCAGCCAGTTTGTCCCCAAATGCAGCCAGTTTGTCCCCAAATACAGCCAGTTTGTTTCCATATACAGCCAGTGTGTCCCCATATACAGCCAGTGTGTCCCCATACACAGCCAGTGTGTCCCCATATACAGCCAGTGTGTCCCCCATATACAGCCAGTGTGTCCCCCATATACAGCCAGTGTGTCCCCCATATACAGCCAGTGTGTCCCCCATATACAGCCAGTGTGTCCCCGTATACAACCAGTGTGTCCCCGTATACAACCAGTGTGTCCCCCATATACAGCCAGTGTGTCCCCATATACAGCCAGTGTGTCCGCCATATACAGTCAGTGTGTCCGCCATATACAGCCAGTGTGTCCCCAAATGCAGCCAGTGTGTCCCACATATGCAGCCAGTGTGTCCCCCATATGCAGCCAGTGTGTCCCCCATATGCGGCCAGTGTGTCCCCCAAATGCAGCCAGTTTGTCCCCATATACAGCCAGTTTGTCCCCCAAATGCAGCCAGTTTGTCCCCCATATACAGCCTGTTCCCCCCCCAGCCCTGCACTTACCTTCCTCGGTCCGCGCCATCCTCCATGTCTTCTCCCATCCTCGATGTCGCTTCAGCCAATCAGGTTACCGGTAACCAGATCCGGTGAACCTGATTGGCTGAAGCCCCCACAGTCTTCCCAAAAAGGAACGCACCCCCGTGCGTACCTTGGAGGAGTTTTTGGAAGCCGATTACAGCGTGAGAGCTGTATTTGGAAAGCCTATCAGAGCCGCTGGCTCTGATAGACACTTCCAAGTCACACCCACCGCCGGCCACCACTCTAATTCATATGGCCGGCGCTCACCAGGAGGCCGGCCATATGAATAGTGGGCAGCGCGGCAGCGGCGAAAATACACAGATTCATGCAATGCATTAATCTGTGTATTGTCTTTCAGTGGTGGTGCAGGAGCGAGAGGGGGCGGCGCTCCGGCGCCCTCTATGGACGCACTGCCACTGTCTTCAGAGACTACTTAGACCTATTCGTCATAATCTATCTAGACGACATTCTGATCTTCTCCTCTTCCCTGCTTAATCACCGAGAGCATGTCAGGAAGGTATTGACCCGGCTTCGCCAACATGGCTTGTACGCCAAACCTGAAAAATGTGAATTTGAACGGCAGAGTATCCAATTCCTAGGACTAATCATCTCGGTGGAGGGCGGTAAGATGGACCCCCAGAAGGTCACGGCCATCTTGGACTGGCCAGCCCCCCCGATAAGGGGATCCAGCGCTTTGTGGGATTTGCGAACTTCTACCGGAAGTTTAAGGGATTCTCCACCATCATTTCCCCCATCACCAGTCTAACCAGACAAGGCACCTGGTTCCACTGGTCCCCTGAAGCTCAGGCCGCCTTCATTACTCTTAAGAATCTGTTTATCTCAGCCTCGGTCCTGAAGCACCCTGATCCAGCCTTACCCTACAAGTGGATGCCTCTGAGGTGGCAGTTGGAGCAGTACTTTCTCAGATACAGGGACCCAAGGCTCTGCTGCATCCAGTTGCATTCTTTTCCCGTAAGTTAACGGAAGCTGAGAGGAATTACGATGTCGGGGACAGGGAACTTCTTGCAATAAAATCTGCACTCGAGGAGTGGCGTTATCTTCTGGAGGGAGCGGCACACCCTATCTTGATTTACACTGACCATAAGAATCTTGAGTACCTGAAAATCGCCAAGAGACTCAGACCACGCCAGGCCAGGTGGGCACTCTTTTTTACTCGATTCTCTTTCCATATTACCTACAGACCAGGGTCAAAGAACACCAAACCGGACGTTCAACAATGTTCCAGAATGTACAGTACCAGCTGCTCAAGAAACCTTGAACTTTTTTGCAACCAATAACAAATTACTCCAGGAGACAATGACTAATGCCGTGTACACACGACCGTTTTTAATGACGAGAAAAATTAAATTTTTTAAAATGGTCTTTAAAATGATCGTGTGTGGGTTTCAAAGCATTTTTCACGACGTGAAAAACGGCCATGAAAAATTGGAACATGCTCTAATTTTTCACGTCGTTTTTTTACATCGTCGTTTTTCTCGTCATGAAAAACGGCCGCGTGTGGGCTTTAACGACATGAAAAAAAATGCGCATGCTCAGAATCAAGTATGAGACGGGAGCGCTCGTTCTGGTAAAACTAGCGTTTGTAATGGAGATAGCACATTCGTCACGCTGTAACGGACTGAAAAGCACGAGGCTGAAAAGCGCGAATCGTCGCTCAAACTTTATTAACATGAAGGGTGGCGCCATCCGAATGGAACTTCTCCTTCATAGTGCCGTCGTACGTGTTGTACGTCACCGCGCTTTACTCAAGCAAGCTTTACTCAAGCAAGCTTTACTCAAGCTTTACTCAAGCATTTTTTTCCACGATAGTAGGCAGGCTTGAGAAGAATCACGTTGAGAAAAATGCAGGTTTTTTCAATGACATTAAAAACGGTCGTGTGTACACGGCATAAGGCTCAGAAATACAACAAGAAAGTGTTTGACAGGAGGAGGAGAGGGGAGCTCAACCTAGCACCTGGGGACCAAGTCTGGCTGTCTACCCTGAACCTGAAACTGGCATGCCCATCTAAGAAGTTGGGTCCTAAGTTCGTGGGTCCCTTCCAAGTAACGAGGAAGATCAACGAGGTAGCCTACGAATTAAAACTACCAGAGTCCTTTCGGATTCATCCAGTTTTTCATGTGGCCCTACTCAAACCTGCAGTCCCAGACCCCTTCACCAACCAGAACACTGGTCCCCCTGAACCAGTGCTCATCAATGAGGAGGAAGAGTTAGAAGTGGAGTCCATCCTGGATTGCAGGAAGAGACGCAACCAGATTCAGTACCTGGTGAAGTGGAAGGGCTACGGCCCAGAGGAAAAAACTCATGGGAACCAGAAACTAATGTCCATGCTGGAAGGCTGATCAGGGACTTTAAAAGGTCTCACCCAGATATGTTGGCCCGGCTGGGCATCCGGAGGCTGCCCCTTGGGGGGGGGGCAATGTCAGGAAAGGCGTTTCCGTAATCTGCCTAGCAACGGCAGTGTCAGGAGAATGCCTGTGCTGGGAAGATCGGTTAATGCGCGCGCGTTAGCACAACCGGCGCGCGCGGGCGCACGGGAGCACGCACGCGTGCGCGATAACAGCGCTTGGCGCCAGAATTTGTAATTTAAACCCCTCAGACACTCTGCTCCTTGCTGTCCGGTCTACAGCGTTCCTGAGACCCCTGCTATCTGACTCCTGATCTTGAAAACCCGCTATCCGACCCGGCTCGTCTCTGACTACTCCTGATTGCTGCCTGTCTTGATCCCGGCCTGTCCTGACTATTCTTCGGATTACCCCTCAACCTGGTTGCTGCCCGCCTGATGAACTGACCCGGCCTGGACTCGACCATTAGCACCTCCCTGCTGTTGCAACCAGTTCTGGACTACAGAGCACCTCCTTGCTGTTGCAAACCAGTTCTAGACTACGGTGCACCTCCCTGCTGTGGCAAACCGGTTCCGGACTATAGTGCACCTCCCTGCTGCTGCTGACAAGCTCCGGACTACCCTGCACATCCCTGCTGCTGCTGCTACTCAGCCCTGCACTACAGTGCACCTCCTAGCTGCTGCAAGCCGGCTCCGGACTATAGTGCACCACCCGTTGCTGCATCAGCCCTCTACTCAGCTTACCTGCCAGGCACTTGTGCCCCTTTGTCCTCTTGAGCTCCTGTCTGCTCTATCAGGGGTTCTTGAGCCAGAGGCTTACGAGAGGCCGCTCCCTGCACGTTGGGCTCCACTACCAGGTACGTGACAACCACTGTACTTTTCACTTCACTAAGATTAACCCCTTTGTAAGGGTGCAGCAACCATATGTGGGAAAGAATGAAATAATCCACATAGTGTAATATTGCCTTTTGAAAGTTTATTAGAACCCCAAACCCCTTTACAAATAAAGCGTACCAAAAGATCAAAACACTCAAGCCAAAATATATAGGATGACAAGCTGAGCGTGAACACTCGGTTACCGCGGTCCGGAGGGGATTAAGTCTGTGTACAGCAGCCGTAGAGTCCACTTCCTGATTTTCCTGCGGTCCGTGGAGCGAACGCGTCACTTCTGGCCAACGCGATCATGTCACTGACGCGTTTCGTCACTTCCTGACTTCGTCGCACTCAGACGAAGTCAGGAAGTGATGAAACACGCCAGCGACGTGATCACGTTGGCCGGAGTTGACGCGAGTTAAGAGTGATGCGGTACACAGACGTAATCCTCTCCGGACCGTGGTAACCGAGCGTTCACGCTCAGCTTGTCATCCTATATATTTTGGCTTGAGTGTTTTGATCTTTTGGTACGCTTTATTTGTAAAGGGGTTTGGGGTTCTAATAAACATTCAAAAGGCAATATTACACTATGTGGATTATTTCATTCTTTCCCACATATGGTTGCTGCACCCTTACAAAGCGATATTCATAGTGAAGTGAAAAGTACAGTGGTGGATGATCAGTGAGATCAAGGCGCATCCCATTCAGAGTTGTGGTGAGTGCATCCCCTAGAGGGGATAACCACCCCCCCCCCCCCCCCACGTGGTGAAGCTTCGGTGGATGGTGCACGGATTAGGACTGATTGCTACTGCACAATTCTTTGTCACTTTATTCCCTGTATGAACAATATATGGAAGTCTTGTCAATATTCAGAACTTGACGAAAGCGCTGCTACAGTATTACTGAGGACTCTGCAATTTTGAGTGTTTTTAATATTGTTTTATTCACATATATATATATATATATATATGTAGCGGCCTCACCCTCTCTCTCTTCTTTAGTGGTTACTTTGGCTTCGGTCTAGGGGTACCTTGAAGGGGAGAGCGAGGTGCGCCACGGCCCATGTCCTCTAGATTACAGCATGTAGAGGTGAAGGCCAGCATAAAATTACATTCGGGCTGTGTATACGCTCAGAGCCAAGTCTGTTCTGCTGATAACCCCCCTTTGCTTCCAGTAATTGGAGTACCACACACTGAAAAAGGTCCAACACGTATTTATTCCATAACGGCAAACAAATAGTCCTTTGTGAGCAGACAGTTTGAGACCCATAGAACAGTCCAGTATTGGTGGGGAGTAGGTCAAGGCACAATCCTCAAAGAAACTAAACCGTTGAAGTTTCACCAACGGTTGCTAAGCACAGTGGCTGTTAAATGGACTTTTTAGTTGCAGAGTCTCTTCGAGCGACTCTAGTGAACAGGAACTGGAGTTACCTTCGCTACGTTGCAGCCCCTGTCAGGGGGAAGACATCCCTCCAAGGGAGTTACCAGAGGCCCCGCTGTCACCGGATTAATGCTGTACCGGGCTATTCGGAAGGGTTACACTCCCCGGCCTCCTCGCCTCAGATACGGGTCCCAACACCTTAGGGCCCCTCGGACTCCTCCACCCTTGCGGAACCCAGTCGAAGTCCTGGGCTCCAGGCCTTGGCCATAGTACCTCACCCCAGGCTTAAGGTGCCTGGGATGGACTCCATCCCTCGCTCCGGCCAGGTCAAGGGCACCTGGGCCCGGAACTCTGGAACGCCAGCACCCAGGCCGAAGGTGCCTGGGTGCGGCCGCGTCCTCCAACTCTGAACCCGAGGTCAGGGCTTCCGCCCCTTTTATCTCCTCTCCCTTTGCGTCACAGCGGGTTCCCCGCTCCGCTGTACCGGCGCCAGGAAAGGACAAAAAGGAACAGTCTTGCGGTGCAGGTTCAACTCTGACCCAGGGCGACAACGCCACCTGCAGGCCACAGGGAACCTTGCACCACCAGAGTCCTCCAAGAACCACAAAAGGGACTCAGATTCCCTAACAATTAGTACATCTGGGTTAAATGACCCAGATGCTCCCCCCCCAAATTTAAATACCCGTGGGTAATGGCATCTTATCCCAACCCTTGCGGTGAAAGACCTCGTCAATCTCGCCATCATCGCCGGCATCTGACAGCGACTCTAGGTCGGAGGTGTCGTACATTTCCGCGGGCAGGTAATTCCTAGTAGATGTAGAATCACCCTCCCTTACGGGCTCCACCGACAATGGACTCCCGACACCTCCAACCACACTCACAGTCCCAACCCCTGGCTCACCTGGACCTTCAGTAGAACAGGGATGTCCAGGGCTCTTCCCTCCGGATCCATCCAGGCCAGGCAAGCAGCAGGGCGAAGCTCTTCCACGACCTTAGGATGCCTGTACAAGGCCGACTTTCCTCTTCGGAGGTGGGGGCAGGGAGCTTGTGGTGACCAAAGCAGCATCCTCGGATTTTTCAATCTCAGTCTCTGGTTGGGCACTCTCTTTGCCCTGGTCAGCGCGCACAGCAATCTCCGCAAAGGCCTGGATCTCCCCTTCCGGAGTGGCGGTACCTGTGAGGCAGTTGAGGTGGAAGGCCCGGGGCCTTTCTGTGAATGGTTCTACCTCAAAAAGAAACTCCTTGCAGTCCTCACATCGCCCGAATGGCTTCAAGCTGACCACCAGTCCTGAGCATACATACAGAGCCAAACGTCCTCGGGGCCTGAGTCTTATTCCTGTATCCGTTATGGAAGCAGCAAAGGAAGTCATCTTCGTGGGGTAAGGAACCGAAATCCACGGGGTACTTGAGGTCATCTCGACTGTCTGCTGCTCCATTGCGCACTGACCAACTCGCGCCAGAATCCCCACGTGACTACTTCCACATGGCCAGACTCCTCCCATAGTCTGCATTTGTTCGCGGGCTTTCCCTTCTCCTCGCCCACGAACTGCGCAGCTATGGTGTGCCTCGTGGCGCGCCTGCCAACATAGCCGACCTACTCGGAACTCCACCGGGCAGCAAAGTCCAAACACAGACGTTCCCAGCTCCATACACGAAACACACATCCCGGACTTACGAGCCCCCACGTGTAGCGGCCTCACCCTCTCTCTCTTCTTTTTTTTGTAAAATCTTTTTATTGAAGTTTTATAAAACATACACACATTTTGCCCACACGTAGGCACAACATCTGCCCACGTAGGGGGCGTTACTCTGTTTCGGCAGCATACCGCCACAGGGCAACAAATAACACATACACTTAACTTAACTTATACTACAACCCCAAACTTGGGGAGAGGGTCCATTCAAGATAAGTCATGCCCAAAGTGATATCAATAGAGGAAGGCAACCTGGAAAAAGTATTTGGGTTAATAGAGTGATATTCCAACGATACAGTAGGAGTCTAGGCAGTGGTCACTGTATCACTTGCCATGCTTCTGTCATCTAGCCAACAACTACACACCTTTTCAAATTTGTGCAGACAACCTCTGGACAAGTATGTGGCTCTATACAGGGGCAAACTGGCATTAACTAAGCTTTCCCAGAATTTAACAGAGGGGGGAGACGTTTGTTTCCAGTTCATTGTAATGGCTTTGCGCGCATAGTACAATAGCAGGGATATGAGTGTTTTTCTGGCTCTGAGCATTGGCAGTTGGTCAACCAGTCCTAGCAAACAGTATATGGGCTCACATGGGACGCAAGTCCCAGTGGCCTTAGTGATCACCCGTAGCACTTCACTCCAGTACTGTACAATTGCTGGGCAAGCCCAGAAAATGTGGAAGAAACCCCCTGGTCGGTAGGAGCAGCGCCAGCACTCCGGAGAATGCTCCGGTGACATCTGGTGCAGCCTATGAGGTGTGTAGTGAGCTCTGTGCACAATTTTATATTGGACTAATTTATCCCTCGCTGAGATCAGGGGGGAGAAGGGAAAGTCCCAAACCTCCCTCCAGTCGTCCGCGTCCAGCCCCGGTATGTCCTCCACCCATTTCCTGTGGAGGGAAGACAGCTCAGAGACAGCAGCAACCAGCAGGGATCCATAGATTTGGGACGCGGGTTTCTCCAGGTCCCTCACCCGGATGGTAGATTCTAACTCTGAGTATGCCAGTTCAACTGGCCTGCCCAAAAATTGGCACCTGTAGGCATGTGCAATTTGGAGATATCTAAAGTGGGCTCGGTCAGGTACGTTAAATTTAGCGCATAAAGTGTGAAAGGGGGTGAGATCTCCGTTGGTGATGATATGTTTGAGGGTCAGTATTTTATACTTGGCCCAGGCCTGCGGATCGGGGATAGTGTGGAATTGCGATAGGTTGGGATTCAGCCACAGGGGGGTGTGAGGAGACCAAGAGTTCGGCTGGGGTGCCCTTAGTGCCTCACCCGCCTTCCATGCCCGCATAGTGGTACGCATGGAAGGGGTGAGATTGTGAGGCGTTTTAGGCCCCCTGAATAGCAGCCCCTCCAGTGCCTCCAGGGACCCCACTATGGCTGCCTCCAGCACCGTCGCGGAGTTGGTCAGGTCCGGTCGCAGCCACCAATGGGCGGTCACAAGCTGAGTGGCCAAATAATACTTGTAACAATCAGGGAGAGCCAGGCCTCCACTGTCCACAGGCCTGGTCAAGGTGGAATATTTGAATCTAGGTGGCCTGCCCCCGAAATAAAGGAAAGGAAGAGTTGCCTGAGGGAATTAAAGAAGACTTTAGTCAGCCAGTGAGGGGAGTTCCGAAAAATGTACGTGAGTTTAGGGAGGACTTTCATTTTTATCAAGTTAATACACCCGATGAGAGAAAGGGGGAGATTACTCCACGCCTTAAGTTTGGCTTTAATGGTCACCAGGACAGGGTCGAGATTGAGCCGCACAAAATCCCCAGTCTCTCTTGAGATAACAATTCCCAAGTAGGTGAACTGCTCAACCCATTGAAGCGGGAGAGAGGAGGGTGAGGAGGACCTGGCCCCTGCATCCACTGGAAACAATTGCGACTTGTGCCAGTTCACCCTCAACCCCGTGAAGGCGGCGAAGGCATCCATGATCCCAAGTGCGCCCCGCAAAGAGTCACCAGTGTCATTCAGGAACAGGAGCATATCGTCCGCGTAGAGAGCCACTCTCTCCTCCAGCCAGCCCACCCTAAGACCACGGACCTCGGCCGAGCTCCTAAGGGCCTCAGCAATAGGCTCCACGGCCAGGGCGAAGAGAGCCGGGGAGAGAGGGCATCCCTGTCTGGTGCCCCTATGCAGGGGGAACGGAGGAGACAGGGAGCCATTCAGCTTAATGCGTGCCGTAGGACCAGTGTAAAGTGTGCGTATCCACCCTTTAAATTTTAACGGGAACCCCATTCGTCTAAGCACCTCCCACAGATAGACCCATTCCACTGTGTCGAATGCCTTCTCTATATCCAAGGTGGCAATGGTTCTAGTACCCTGGTTAGTATGGGGGGCATGAATATTAGTGAATAATCTGCGTATGTTAATGTCTGTAGATCTACCGGGCATAAAGCCTGTTTGGTCGGAGTCAATCAGGGATTTTATTACTACGTTAAGTCTAGTGGGCAATAACTTGGTCAAGATTTTAAGGTCACAGTTGAGAAGTGCAATTGGCCTGTAGGAGGCGCATAACTTAGGGTCTCTATTAGGCTTTGGAATGAGAACTACGTGGGCTTCTCTCATAGAGGGCGGCAAGGAGTCTTGATTCAAGCAAGCTTGAAACATCTGAGCTAGTTTGGGGGCGAGCAATTCTGTGTGGGCCCTATAGTACTCAATGGGCAGGCCGTCCGGCCCTGGGGTTTTACCTGCCGGAAAAGATTTAATGGCCAGTATGACCTCTTCTGGGGTGATCTCCGAGACAAGGAGCTGCCTCTCCGTGTCAGCTCTCTCTCTTCTTTAGTGGTTACTTTGGCTTCGGTCTAGGGGTACCTTGAAGGGGAGAGCGAGGTGCACCACGGCTCATGTCCTCTAGATTACAGCATGTAGAGGTGAAGGCCAGCATAAAATTACATTCAGGCTGTGTATACGCTCAGAGCCAAGGGAGTTACCAGAGGCCCCGCCGTCACCGGATTAATGCTGTACCGGGCTATTCGGAAGGGTTACACTCCCCGGCCTCCTCGCCTCAGATACGGGTCCCAACACCTTAGGGCCCCTCGGACTCCTCCACCCTCGCGGAACCCAGTCGAAGTCCTGGGCTCCAGGCCTTGGCCGTAGTACCTCACCCCAGGCTTAAGGTGCCTGGGATGGACTCTATCCCTCGCTCCGGCCAGGTCAAGGGCACCTGGGCCCGGAACTCCGGAACGCCAGCACCCAGGCCGAAGGTGCCTGGGTGCGGCCGCGTCCTCCAACTCTGAACCCAGAGGTCAGGGCGTCCGCCCCTTTTATCTCCTCTCCCTTTGTGTCACAGCGGGTTCCCCGCCCCGCTGTACCGGCGCCAGGAAAGGACAAAAAGGAACAGTCTTGCGGTGCAGGTTCAACTCCGACCCAGGGTGACAACGCCACCTGCAGGCAAAAGGGAACCTTGCACCACCAGAGTCCTCCAAGAACCACAAAAGGGACTCTCAGATTCCCTAACAATTAGTACATCTGGGTTAAATTACCCAGATGCTCCCCCCCCCCAAAATTTAAATACCCCCCTGCCAGTAAATACCTTATACAACCCACTTCCTGTTTCTTGTCTGGTCATTAGCCTAGGCTTATGACATCACTCTCTCTCATACTTGTGACAGTTTACCAGAAAGGGAGGGGGGGATGAGTCATACGTGGGCCAATGAGGGCTGCAGAGCTGGAGGTCTGCCTCTGTGTGTCTGTGTATATCCAGGAAGTGAATAGGAAGCAGCTTCAGCTGCCCACAGTTAAAATGGATGCAGCCAGACTCAGTGGTGAGAGATTTCTGCAGCATATTTGACAAGTACAGAATCACAGTATATAAAAAATAAAATGCAAAGTGGTTGGAGGGAAGCTTCAGAATGGCAAAGATGTTTTTATTACAAATTATGTAAGCAGACTGCAGTTCCTCTTTAAGGTTCCTAAAATGTATCTTGTTTTGTGTTTCCTTAAAAAAAAAAAAAAAAAACAATGTCCTTAAATGGGTCCATCCTGAATCTGATTTTTAATTTCTAGTTCATACTTTTGGTATGATGATATATTATACATTGGTGACCTTTAGCTTATTTGTCGTTAACATTAATATACTTCAGAACACCAATGTTTACACTTTCTCTCTAAGTGCACTTCCTCATTGTTAGTAAAAAGGGTTTTGAAAAAAATAAATAAAAAATCAACATCAATATTATTGCACCTTTCATTGATCCCTAGACCTGAAGATGGCCACAAGTAGTGGTTGTAAAAGGAACTTCTGACTAAGCATGAACTACCACTGTAGCCTAAATATAGTTAACAGGAGGATTCTTCCTTGTGTGCCTACGTGCAGAGCCAGCAGGTCTTTCAGCTGTGATGACGAAATACCATACATTTCTTCCTGGAATAGTACAGATGAAAGGGCTTCTTGTTATACTGAGGTTTCAGAGCTTACAAAACACACTGTCAGAATTCTATTGGGTGTGTTTAGTCACTACTTAGCAAGATTTTATGGAAAATAAGAGCACACAAGATCAGAGAGCAGATAGAGCTCCGATGAAGTGTCTTAAATTCAAACTCATGCAGAAAAAAAAAGTGACAGGCAGATAAAAGCTCATAGATAAAATAAAGCATGTCTGAACAGTTTATTTTCTTCTGAACCACAGATAAATAGTAACCTGGTAACAACCTGTTCTACAACTGCCAAGACAATTGCATATTTACTGCATTATCAAGCAGTTTGTTATGTCAAGGGTACAACCAGCCACAACTGATTTTTTTAATACATGTTGGAAATCTCTCACATATTGCTTTCTTAATCTAAAGCCTAGTACACACGGCCGAGAATCTTATCAGGAAAAAAACTGGTTTTTTTTCCTGACGAGATTCTTGTGCCGGCCGAGTGTACACACATACGATTCAAAAGAACCGCCGTTCTTTTGAATGGCACGAACGCGGTGACGTCGTTGACTACGACGAGCATGCGCTTGTCACATTCGATGCCGTCGCCGCCATCTTGCTTCACCCTACCTATGCCTTGGAAGCTACCGCGCATGCGTCAAAGTCATTTCGAGCATGCGCGAGTTTCCATGGAGGCAGGTAAGTATACACACGCTCGGGTTTCTCGTCGGGAAACAGGCCGACAAGAATCTCGACGAGAAAATAGAGAGCAGGATCTCCATTTTTCTCGTTGAGATTCTGGGCAGATTTCCCGACGAGAAACCTGAAAGCCTCGTACACACGTACGGTTTTCTCGGCAAGAAAGCTCTCCCAGCAGTTTTCTTGTTGTTTCTTGCCGAGAAAACCGGTCGTGTGTACGATGCCTTAAGCCCCGTACACACGGTCAGACTTTTGGCCAATAAACTTCATTTTGAGCAAGTTGGACCAACAATCCCAAAGTGTGTACGCTCCATCGGACAAACTTTTTTTTTTATTTTTTGTTTTCATCGGACAAATGTTGGGTCTGCAAACGGACAAACTTTTGCCCAACAAAAGTCAGATGGAGCAAAGTCCGACCGTGTGTACAGAAAACCATCGGACTTTTGTCCGATGGACAAAACAACTAATGTTAAAATCAACCAACAATAGCAGAAGTTGACCAAAGGGTGGCGGTAAAGAGCAGAAAAGAGCAGAAAAACCACGTGATGTTGCAAAGTTTAGGGAAAGTTTGCAGAAAAGTCCGAGCGTGTGTATGCTATGGGTGTTCCCGACCAACTCCGTTCGGACAAAAAAAACACGGAAAAGTCCGATAGAAGTCCGACCGTGTGTACGGGGCTTAAGACTCCTGTTGGTCTCTAGACATTTCAGTGCTTGCTTTGGGTTATTTTGAGGGGATTAAAACTTCCAGGACTATGTTTTTCAATTCACTTAATATTATGGAGAATGAAACAAGAACAGTGAACCATGGTCAGGAACAATCCTGTTTTAGCTGGAGGAATGAAACTCCAGGGCAGAAAGTATGGTGGGAAGCTCTGTCAACTATAGACCCCAACAGATATTGAAGGTCATTTGGGGATTTATAACACTATAATCCACCTCTAGCTGAAATATAACTTTGAAAGTAAAATTATCCCTTTAAACAGGAAACCTATTTCTTCAGGAGTACCTTTCTTCACAGTAATGCTTGACTAGGGTAGCTTAGAGGTATCCACATGGGCGTAGCATAAGGGGTTGCAGGGGTCACAATCGTAACCCCGGACCTAGCTCCAGGGGGCCCCTGCAGCCTCCCTGTCATATTATTGTAGCGATACCCTCAACTTAAGAGAGCCGCAAGTTTTGATTTGGGCCCTGAGTACAGCTTCCCCAACCCCCCGGCAATCTGCTCTTCTCGCTCTGGCACAGTTAACCCACAGCAATTTCACATAAACAATCACTTATGCTTTAAATGTGGGTGTGTGGATTGATAACTCAGACTCATAGACAATGTTGTAAATAATAACTGACTTTACTGCTAGTGGTAAGATAAAAGGGGATAACATGCATGTAACATTTGGTTCACAACACATAAGCAGGTCCCTGCAGTTATAAATCACAATACTGTGTGTGTGTGTACCAGCAATGGAAAGGGGACGGAACGCCACGTGGGGCGACCGTTACCTAAACACCCTGTGGTGTGATAACTAACTTATAACTATCTAACGGATCCGGCCTGATCCCTAACCATGAAACTCAGTCTTAGAAGAAACACAAATCTTCACCGGCACAGGATCTGTAAAGGTGGTGCACTTGAAGTATTCAAAACCATGTATTTGTAATCCAATAGGGGGGGGGGGTAATTCTCCCTCACCGGAGGTGTTAGGCTTCGGAAGTCTAGTAGGCACAAAGTATAAAAGTAACAGTTTAAAGATGAGCTTTCGCTCGCTCACCACTCCAGAACACTTCCCTCAGTCCGGAACTTCCACCGGCTGTGTCGGTCCTCGTCCACAGCGGCTTCTGCGATCGGATCCCCGATCCAGATAACTTTAGAAGAGATGAGTCTGGACGCCACCCAGGCTCGCAAAGGGGGTGGAAGGCTCTTTGGTTCGCTCCACAGGCCCCAGGCTTCAGGCCTGGAACAGCACAGATCCGCACAGGTGTATCTCTCTCTGCCTCCCCGTGTCCAAAGAGAGAGAGCTAGGCCTCGCCCCCTCCTTATATTCCTTCCCCCCGACTCCCCTCTCTCTGGAATTTCCTGTCTCTGATTAAAGGGGAACACCCCGCTACACACTCCCCCCACTAAAACTCTTTGGTCCCCAAAGATAAACATTTCAACAAAATTTCTGAACCATTTTAGAGAGTGCGGAGTATGATGTTGGTACAGGGAATTGCCACCAAAACTCAGAGGTGGGATTCCCTGTCCCACAGGTCACACTGGCATGAGTGGCCTGCCTAACTGTGCCAGAGAGTGAGCTGGGGTTGCCCTCCACCAAATGAACAGTGGAAGGATTGGAGCACTCGGTACTTCTTCTAGCGGTGGTAACAGAGTCCTCTGAGCTCTTTCCCAATTGAGGGTAGGTTAACTTCATGGGAGGCCTCACGACTCTGCGAGCTCTCTGTTCCCTTGGGACTTCAGGCTCTGGTGCCACAGGCTCTGTTTCAGGAACACTCTCTGACATTGTCACTGGTTCTGGGGCCTCTGTCTCTTCTTCATCTGAGTACAGGCCCGGAATATCTTCCCAGCATTCAGGCACGCCACTGGATGGAATGAACTCTGTAGCTTCTGGGTTCAGGGTCCCATCCTGCATATCCTCAGTGGGTGGAAGGTCTATGGTGGGATTTTCCGGGGTTGGGGAAGGCCATAGCCACTCCAGTTCTCCTCTCCCATCTTCACTTGGTTGAGAAGCCTGTCCACCTCTAGATCGAGAGGTCTGAGACCGGGTGCTGGGTCTGGGAGTATCCAAGATGGAAACAGATTCTGGTAGGTTCCTCACTGGAGGTATCCTGACTGCTTCTTTAAGCGGGAGTAAGTGGTTTCTGTGCCAGGTCTTCAAGGGTCCCACTCTCCCCTCTGGCTTTAACTTGTACACCGGTAGTCCAGGGAGTTTCCTACAAATAACGTAAGGCTCAGACCTCCACCTATCAGCAAGTTTGTGCTTCCCTGGGATCCCTAGGTTGCGTAGCAGAACACGGTCTCCAGGCTGCAGGTCTTGCACTCGAACCTTCAAATCATAGTTCCTTTTATTTCGGGCCCCTCTCTGGTCTGAGGCCGCTTGGGCTTGTTCATAGGCCGCTTTCAAATTATACCTAAGTCTGTCTACATATCCTTTGTGGGAGGTAGCAGAGGTATAGTCTAGAGAAATGCCAAAGGCCAGATCCACTGGCAATCTTGCTTCTCTCCCAAACATGAGGCGGTAGGGAGAGTAACCCGTCACATCACTGGTGGTGCAATTGTAGGCATGCACCAAAGTGGATATGTGTTGACTCCAATGCTGCTTCTTCTCTGTCTCCAGAGTCCCCAGCATGTTTAACAAAGTCCGATTAAACCTCTCAGGCTGGGCATCTCCTTGTGGATGATAAGGGGTAGTCCTGGTCTTTTCCACTCCCAGGGAGTCCAGTAGGTTCCGGATCAGGCGACTCTCAAAGTCCCTTCCTTGGTCGGAGTGGATTCTCTGTGGTAATCCATAGTGGACGAAGTATTTTTCTAGAAGCACCTTAGCTACAGTGGAAGCCTTCTGGTCTCTGGTGGGGAACGCCTGTGCATAACGGGTGAAATGATCGGTTACCACCAGAACATTTCCCAATCCACTCAAATCGGGTTCGAGGCAGAGAAAGTCAATGCATACCAGATCCATTGGGCCTTGACTCTGTAGGTGGCCCATTGGGGCAGCTTGATGGGGTAGAGTCTTCCTCTGGATGCATCGTGCACAGGAGTGGCAATATTCCTCCACTTCAGCCCTCATACAGGGCCAATAGAACCGGCTTCTGACAAGTTGGAAGGTTCTTTCAGCTCCCAGGTGACCATGCTGGTCATGTAAGGCAACCAGCACAGTCTCTCGGTGCTTCTCTGGGAGAAACAACTGCCATTTATCCTCAGAGTCATCAGAGGGGCCCCTTCGGTAGACCACTCCCTGATGGACCTGTAGCTTGTCTAGCTCTCTCCTTAGCAGACGAGCCTCCTTGGAGGGGTGATGTCGAAGTTTCTCTGGACTCTCGTTTTCCAATGCTTCAAAGACCAATCTCCCCATGGGGTCTTCCAATTGGTCGCACCTCAGTTCCTTCTTAGACAGCTTCGGTAAGCATTCCTCTTCAAGTTGAGTCACCCCGCAGTAGTGTTTTGGGACTCCCACTGTGGTAACTCCTATCTCCTCGGCTCTGGAGCCCCCTCTGGCTTGAAATTCAGCCCCCTGACAAAGGGCTCGCACTCCCTCCGGTGCTACCTGAGTCCAGTCCTCCCAGTCATCAGCCATGGTATGAGATCTTCGGGACAGGGCATCTGCATCCCTATTTCCAGTCCCTGGTCTGTATTTAAGACTGAAGTTGAACCCAGATAATGCAGCCAGCCACCTGTGTCCTGTGGCATCCAACTTGGCAGTGGTGAATAGGTAAGTCAGAGGGTTGTTATCTGTTTTTACTGTAAACTCTGCCCCATAGAGGTAGTCTCTTAGTTTGTCCACCACTGCCCATTTGAGGGCCAAGAACTCCAACTTATGAGTGGGGTAGTTCTTCTCCGAGGGGGTCAGACTCCGACTCACATAGGCCACTGGTCGCAGTAGCTCTTCATACTCTTGGTAGAGCACTCCACCTAGGCCTTCATGACTAGCATCAACATGTAACTCGTATGGTCTGGTGGGATCAGCATAGGCCAATACTGGGGCTGTGGTGAGGCTCCTCTTCAGGGTTCTGAAGGCCTCTTCACACCTGGGGGTCCACTGATCTTGAACCGACTCCCCGGGTCTTCTGGGTCCCTGGCCATCCTCTTCCCCTTCAGTCTTGAGCAGTTCATTTAGGGGCTTGGCAATACGGGCAAACCCATCCACAAACCTCCTATAGTAGGAGCAGAAGCCCAGGAAAGATCTAAGTTCAGTGACTGTTGTGGGTCTTGGCCAGGAGGTAACTGCCTCCAACTTCTCAGGATCAGTAGCCACCCCCTTTTCAGACACTATGTGTCCCAGATAGTTCACCGAAGACTGGTAGAACCGACACTTCTCGGGGGAAAGCTTTAGTCCCTCTTCACTAAGCCTTCTCAACACTTTCTCCAATCGGGCCTCATGTTCCTCCAAAGTTCTCCCGAAGACAATGACATCGTCCAGGTACACGAGGACTTCTATGAGGTTCATATCTCCGACAGTCTTTTCCATGAGACGTTGAAAAGTAGCTGGGGCCCCAGATAGGCCCTGAGGCATTCTGTTAAACTCAAAGAATCCCA
Source organism: Rana muscosa (assembly GCA_029206835.1). NCBI lineage: Eukaryota > Metazoa > Chordata > Amphibia > Anura > Ranidae > Rana > Rana muscosa. The sequence continues at coordinate 797,351,875 of CM055116.1, read as the reverse complement.
CAGGAGTTATGAAAGCGGTCTTTTCTCTATCCTCTGGGTGCATGGGGATTTGATAGTACCCGCTCTTGAGGTCCATCACGCTGAACCACTTGGCTCCAGACAAACTCTGTAAGGCGTCCTCTATCCTTGGCGTGGTGTACTGATCAGGGGTGGTCCTCCTGTTGAGAGTTCTGTAGTCAATGCAGAGCCTCAACGACCCATTCTTCTTCCTGACCACCACTATTGGAGAGGCATAGGGGCTTCTGGATTCTCGAATCACCCCAGTCTTTTTCAGTTCTGCAAGCTGCTCCCTCAGATCCTCCAGATCTGCCAGCGGAACCCGCCTGACTCTCTCCCTGAACGGTTTGTCTTCTTGCAGGCGGATGCGGTGGGTAGCACTCCTCGCACACCCCACATCGAACTCATCTTTGGAGAAAATCTTCTCCCATCTAGTCAGCTGGGCCTTGGCTCTCTCTTTCCAGGCTCCAGGTAAATTCGGGTTCTCCATGGAAAGTTTTTCCCAAACATCTCCTTCTTCACCCGTCCCCTTTACTTCTGACCAGCTGACTGGGACAGCAGGACTCACCTGTCCCAACAGCATCCGGGCAGGGATCTCTATGGCCCTTTCTGTAGAGTTCCTCACACTCACCGGGACTCTTCCCCTGGCTTTCTTCAGGGCCTTGATTGGAATCACTTCCGGTATCACTTCCAGGCCTGAGTGATCTTCCCTTGGGTCGGATTCCAGCATGACAAAGGGACCAGGCTGCTTCCAGGTGAGCTTCACAGTGGCCCTGAGGCAAGCCACCTGTCCGGGCTGCAGCACCACTCCTTCTCTCCCCAGTCTCCACACCTTCCCTATCCCCTCTCCTGGGGTCTTCTGCTCCAACACTAACCGTTGGTAGGCTGTCTTCAGCATGGGATGGATGTTTGGATCTTGATGGCTCCTCATCTTCACCAGGGGGGTCAGAAGTCTTCTCACTAGATCCGTATTGGTGCCTATGATGAGGGACATCTTGCTGGCCCCGGGTGGTCTAGGACACACAACTGCCAGGGTGTCGAACACTTCTGTCTTCCCAGCCACAGAGGGGTCGAATGTCAGCTTTATGGGCAGATAACCATCATAGGGGAACCTCTGCGTTCCCAGGCCCCATATCTCCAGTTCTTCTATCTTCTGTATAGGCAAATGGCTTAAGTGCCTATCGTAGAAGTCTCTGTACAACAAAGTCACTTGAGCTCCAGTGTCCAGGAGGGCCTTCGTATATACTTCTTCCACCTGGATAGATACAGTGGGGGACGGGCCGACCAATTCTTCTGGGTACGGCCGGGTTGAGGTCACTTTCTTCTGAGGACTTGTCTTCATCCAGTTTGTTTTTGACTTTATTCTCTCTTGAGCCCGGTATGCATTGACCTTCCCCACCCTAATGGGAGTACAAACCCGCTGAGGGATGTTATTGTCTCTTGGTTGTAGACATTCCTTCTTGGGAGTGCTAAATTTCTTCTGAGGGGTCTTGTCCCCTTTCTCTGGTGTGTATCTTGGTTGAGAGACCCTAGATTCCTTCTGAGGGGTCTTGTCCCCTCTCTTTTGCTTCCTTCCATTCAGTTTGGAGCTCACTGAAAGAGATGGGCACCCGGTTGACTCCCTCACCGGGGCCCTCTGGAGTTTCCCGCCGGCTGGCGATTATCCATTTTCTTCTTCTTGGGACTGGAACACCTACTGGCAAAGTGGCCACTGCCCCCGCAGTTGTAACATAGCATCTCTTCTCGGTCCTGTATGGAGGCTGGTTCTGAGGTATTCGGGAACAACTCCTTTCTTGGACTTGGTTTCTCTGCTCTTCTTTGATCTTTCTCCATCAAAGAGGTCAGCATCTCCAACACTTGGGACATTTGTGATTTCAAAGTGTCGACTTCTGCATCTCTTTCCGGGCTCTTGACTGAACTGACCAACACTGGTACAGGGGTGACACTCACCCTGGCCACCTGCTGATCTCTCTGCAGCGCCTCTTCGTCCCTAATAATTTTTATTAGATCAGAGTAGGTTAGTGACATTCCTCCTCCTGAGGTTTTCAGGTGCAGCCAGACTGGGTCTGAGCGCCGCGCTCCCCTCATGATCTGCTTCATTCGTGCTTCATCTGCATCTTTGGGCAGCATTCCCTTCTTCAGGACGATCTTGCATAACAGCCTGTTCAACCTTCTAACATACTCTGACAGTTTCTCATTCGGCTGCTGGAAAGTATGTTCAAATTGGTAGACCATCTCTGTCACCTTCTCCAGCTGTCCAAACTCTTCCTGCAGCATGGCCAGACAATCTTGAGCTGTACAGTTTGCATTTCCAAAACGGAAGCTCTTCACCGCTTCTGCCGCGGCACCTTTCAAACTTTCTAAAACTCGTTGTCTTTTCTGTGCTTCAGGCACCTCCCATGCCTCTACTGCTTGTAATGCCTGTTCCACCCAAGTGTCAAAATCTTCCTCCCCCGCAGGGACGGGGAGCTCCCCCGAGAATGTTTTTAGTCTCCGGTAGCTAGTCTCTACGTGCACTGTGCTTGTCTTCTGACAGTTTGTTAGTAGATACCCTAACGCCTTTATCAGTTCGGGTGATATGGCCGTGGCAGGTGCAGGCGTCACCGGAGGTGTCGCTCCGTCTTTCCTCTCTGGCGGGGTACGGGCCGCAACTTGCGGTGATCCCGTTGGTGATAGCTCTTTCTTAGTAGCGTGCGCCAAACTATAAGATCTGTTATCCGGCATCCGCGCATATTTGCATTTACAAGCCTCTGGCTTCCCATCTGAATATTCCACTAGCGTATACTGGTGTGAGGTGTCTGGGTCTGACTTCATTAACCCTTCCACCGTTTCGGTCGACCATTCCTGACCCGGAATGTTAATGACCACTGACTGGCTTGGATCTGTCTTAGTTACTTCACACCACGTTCTGATGTCTTTCGGGTCCATGCCGGTAAGTCTTGGCGGGCTCTCACCGCTGTCTCAGTAATCCCGGATGTACGAGCCCCCACGTGTAGCGATACCCTCAACTTAAGAGAGCCGCAAGTTTTGATTTGGGCCCTGAGTACAGCTTCCCCAACCCCCCAGCAATCTGCTCTTCTCGCTCTGGCACAGTTAACCCACAGCAATTTCACATAAACAATCACTTATGCTTTAAATGTGGGTGTGTGGATTGATAACTCAGACTCATAGACAATGTTGTAAATAATAACTGACTTTACTGCTAGTGGTAAGATAAAAGGGGATAACATGCATGTAACATTTGGTTCACAACACATAAGCAGGTCCCTGCAGTTATAAATCACAATACTGTGTGTGTGTGTACCAGCAATGGAAAGGGGACGGAACGCCACGTGGGGCGACCGTTACCTAAACACCCTGTGGTGTGATAACTAACTTATAACTATCTAACGGATCAGGCCTGATCCCTAACCATGAAACTCAGTCTTAGAAGAAACACAAATCTTCACCGGCACAGGATCTGTAAAGGTGGTGCACTTGAAGTATTCAAAACCATGTATTTGTAATCCAATAGGGGGGGGGGGTAATTCTCCCTCACCGGAGGTGTTAGGCTTCGGAAGTCTAGTAGGCACAAAGTATAAAAGTAACAGTTTAAAGATGAGCTTTCGCTCGCTCACCACTCCAGAACACTTCCCTCAGTCCGGAACTTCCACCGGCTGTGTCGGTCCTCGTCCACAGCGGCTTCTGCGATCGGATCCCCGATCCAGATAACTTTAGAAGAGATGAGTCTGGACGCCACCCAGGCTCGCAAAGGGGGTGGAAGGCTCTTTGGTTCGCTCCACAGGCCCCAGGCTTCAGGCCTGGAACAGCACAGATCCGCACAGGTGTATCTCTCTCTGCCTCCCCGTGTCCAAAGAGAGAGAGCTAGGCCTCGCCCCCTCCTTATATTCCTTCCCCCCCGACTCCCCTCTCTCTGGAATTTCCTGTCTCTGATTAAAGGGGAACACCCCGCTACATTATTATATCATATCATATTATCATATCTTCTACAAAGTCCAGCTCCAAACTGCCCTAGGGCCTCACAGCCACGCTTTAGTACTGGGCTTCCACTTTGCCTTCCACAGTCCACACCCCTCCGTTCTCATTGGCTGGGAAGAAGCTGTGAGCCATTTCCTGAATGGAGTGGAGCACAGGGTGAGAGCAGCCCAGGATGGGGAAGTGTCTGTGCTGTGTGCTGGCAACATGGAATGGTAACCGAACTCAGCGAGTTAGGAGGAAGAGAGTGCCGCCCTGTAGCCACGATGGGACTGATGTCACGTGTGAGGTAAGACACCGCTCCTAGTCACCAGCTGGGATTCTCTGTACCCCCCCACATTGTGTCCACTTCCCTAACAACTGGGGAAAAGACACACACCTCTGGGAGGTGACCTAGCCCCAACACCTGCCATCACTGACAGAGAAACCTTCAGAAATTGCTAAAACAAATCACTTAACACCTCCTGAGGGGCCCCTGGGGGGCTGCAGGCTCCAGATTTTGTGTCACATGGCTTTGCCCCCCATATCTAAGTTGCACCCCCCCTAAGCCCCTTGACCACTCCCTTCACTCCACCCTGGATGCTATGCCTGGCTGCTGAGCTCCTTTTCCATTACAGCACTCTTTAACAGCTCCTCCTCCGCAGGACTGAAATCACATTCCTTTACAACATAGCCAGTCAGCCACGATCTGTACAAGGTGTATCTGCCTATTGCAGCTACACTGTCGTTCCGACCAGAGAATTTCACAGGTCAGAATGGCAGCATAAAAGCCAGATACACCCTGCGAAGGCTGACAGACTGTGTGTAAAGGAATGTGTAGTGTGTGTGGGGGGGGGGGGGGAAATGTATACAGTGCTGGGATGAGAAAGGAGTTCTGCCAAGTGACCTGCCAGGGGTCCCTGCCCTCTGATTCTCCAACGGTGATCCCTGTCCTCTGATGTAAGGAGGAACTCTGAGAACTCAAAACTCTTAAGCCACTTTGAGTGTCTTGGTGTGCGGTGGATATATCTGCAGGATGTTAGTGGTGGGTTGTAGTGGGGGGGCCCAAGTCAACTTTTGCATCAGGGCCCACAAGCTACGCCTCTAGGTATCTGTCCTACTACTACATAGCCCCTTATACCTCCAACCCCCATTCCTGTTAAAACACATGACACTAGTTGGAGTTAAATGGTTTTGTTAAACAACAAATACTAAATAACAATTTAAACAGTAACATAAACCAAAGCTAGATGTCCCCAGCCGCAAGAACACTGACTCAGGGAACAATAACAATTGCTCCACAGACCTTACAGGTCTACCCCTGCCCGGTCCCTATTAGTGGACCACACCTAACCAGAGGACACCATACCAAGGATGGTTCCCCACTTGTATCCCACAGACAGATATTTTAACCCCATCCAAGGGGTCCCAACAGCCATCTCTACACCTAAACCCTCAAACCGACCTACCCTATCTCAGGGAGGGAAGGCGGGACGTTCATCTGATGGCTTCCCAACCCGACTGTTATGGAACCACGCCTTCTTCCAGTCTTTTCTCCAATTCTCCTCCCCATAACCCCGCCTACTCCACTATTAATGTAAGTAGGGAACTCCCACATATCTCTCTTGCACATTAACTCTACTCTGTCTGGTTCCCCTTCCACCCTGTCATGCCAGCCCTACGCTTCATTTATTCCTCCTAGCTCTAGTCCTTCCTTCTAGGTGAGAGCTGCATTGTAATTCAGATATCCTCAGCAGCAGTGGCAGACCCGTCGATTAGCAGGTGTGACCCAATCGAGCGGGAGCGGGGGGTGCCACCAGCCAACCGGGGGCAGGCTGTGGTTGTATGCCACCCCCCAAAAAAAATCCACCAGCCGCCACCTGTCAGCAAAAATCACCCAAGTGCTCAAAACTGAGCACTAATCTACATGATTACCCCTAAGCACAAATCCTCTACCTCTAAAATGTCCCCTCCAAGTACACATCCTCTCCCCCACTCCAAATCCCCTTCTCCCAGCACACAGCCCCCCCCCTTCTCCCCCTGCTAGCACAGACCCTCCTACCTAAAATAACTTTACCTCTTAGCACAAATACCCCCCAATCATCCCTACTAGTACAAATCCTCCTTTCCCGAAAAAAAATCCCCTCCAAGCACAATTCCACACCCCCTACCCCCTATACAATATCACCTCTTCTAGCCCAAAACCACCCAAACCCCCCTCCTAGCACAAATCCTCTTTCCCCATCCCCCCTCCCAACACAGATCCACCTAAATCACAACTCCTAGCACCCCCTCTTTCTCTCCCCAAATTACCCTAGACCAATTTTTACCGCCTGCCACCCCCCTAAATCCCCCCTTCCAACACAGATCTCCCTAAATCACCACTCCTAGCACACACACACAAATTTCCCCACCTAGACCAATTCTTACGCCCCCCCCCAAATTCCCCCTTCCAACACAAATCCTCTCCCCCCTAATCTCCTTGCGGTGCCCTCCCACCTCACATGATACCACAGTGCCCAAGGCAGCCACCCCTCCTGCCCACCCCTTGTCCCCACCCTGATCCTCATGTACCCATGTATGCCTTTAATCAATCTACACACCACAGCCTTGTGACATGCAAATTGAGATTTTCTCTGAGAAAGTTTAAACTAGCCTGTCTCTCCCACAACTCCCTAATGATTATTAAAGTCACAGACAGCTGCAATCTCCCAACAAAAATCATGCAGGAGTCAGGAGTGTTTAATGCACATGTAGGGAAGGAGAGCGCAACATTCTCCCTCTCCCCCACTTTACCCTTTGAGCAAAAATCCCCACTTATCCACCTCCAAAAAAAAATTCCAGCACTAATTTGCAGGTCCCTTAGGCACAAATCCTCTCTCTCCCTGCCAGAACAAATCCCCTTTCCCTACAAAATTCTTCTTCCCCTTTCCTCAGTAGAAGTCCTCCTCCATCCTTCCAAAATTCCCAGTCCCAGCACAATCCCCCTTTCGTCCCCATCCTAGCACTTATCCGCACACCCCTCTATTCCCCCTACCAATACAAATAATCTTCCCCTCCCAGTACAAATCCTCCTTCCCCCAATTCCCCTCTAAGAATAAATCTATTCTAGCACAAATCCTCCCCCACCCAATTCCACCCATCCAAATCCCCCCGCACCAATCCACCTTCTAGCACAGATCGTCCTACCAGCGTAAATCTTTTCCCCACTTCAAGCACAAATCCTCTCCCCAAATCCCCCCTCTCAGCACAAATCCTCATCCCAGCACAATACCCCACCCCACTTCTAGAACAAATCCACCCCACCCTCCCCCCCATCGCAGCACAATCCCTTCTTCAAAACCCCCCAGAACAACCGCCCCCCCCTTCCAAATCTCTCTCCCAGCTAAAGCCTCTCCCCATTTTTAGCGCAGATCCTCTCCCCCAAGTCCGCCCTTCCAGCAAAACCCCCCATCCTGGGTCAAATCTTCATTCGACTAAATCCCTCACGCCAGCACAAGTGCTCTCCCCAATTCTGTCACAAATTCTCCTACCCAAATGCCCCTTCCCAGTCTAAACCTTCCCACCAAATGCAGATCCTCATCCCTTCTAATACAAATCCATACTTCCCAACTGTCCTGGTTTTGGTGGGACCTTTCTGACATACAAACAAGTTCCCGTAAATTTGGACTAAAAGCTTGTTCACACCAGAACGTTTCCCGCGCCGCATTCAAAATGCACTAAAGAAGTGAGAGTCAGGCACCAAAGCATCTTGGATTTAAAGGAACCATTTTTTTCCCCTACAAGACATTAAAAGGAATACATTTCTTGAAAAATATTGACGCAGTCCCGCTAAAAATTGCTGATCGCCACCATTACTAGTATAAAAAATCTGATAGTTTATAGACGCAATAACTTTTGCGCAAACCAATCAATATATGCTAATTGCCATTTTTTGACAGAAATATGTAGCAGAATACAAATTGGCCAATCGATTTTTAACATATTTTTATTGGATATGTTTTATAGCAGAAAGTAAAAAATATATTTTTGTTTTCAAAATTGTTGCTCTTTCTTTGTTTATAGCGCAAAAAATAAACACTGCAGAGGTGATTAAATACCACCAAAAGAAAGCTCTATTTGTGGAAAAAAATGGACATCAATTTTGTTTGGGTACAGCGTCGCATGACCGTGCAATTGCCAGTTAAAATAACACAGTGCCGTATTGCAAAAAATGGCCTGGTCATTAAGGGGGTAAATCCTTCTTGGGCTCAAGTGGTTAATTATAATGGAATGTTTTTTGTTCTTTCAGATTTTCGAATTTTCGTTCTTATTTTTGGATTTTCTGATTTTTCAAAAGTTCTTTTAGAAAATGTTTATGTAAAAATTTGTTAAAAGCTCTTTTGTTAATTCGAATATTTCAGAATTAACGAATATGCCGAATTTTAACGAAAAACGAATTTGGACTGAAACGAATTGCATGTGTCTACTGCAGGGCTGATGTCACTTGTGCCAACACTAGCATGCCCCTGCCAAGCAAGTCACTGGCGCTCCGGGTTTTAGTATTAATTTGTCGGGAGTCTGGGACTTTCATCAAATCCCGTTGAATCTAGAACAGTTGGAAGGTGTGGGAACAGAAGACAGGTATTTTATAAACCCAAATCCCTAGAAAGTGGCTGGAGTTTTGGATTTTACAGTCCCCCTATCATAGTGCCCTCAGACGGCTGCCTAAGCTGCCTTAGGCTGCTACCAGCCCTGCTTTCAGGGATCATTGCACCATATCCTAGCCATTCTCCTAGAGTGCATTCATTACTAATTATAGGTATAAAGAGTATTCACGCGCTACTATGAGCAGCTGGTTGAGCTAGGAAAGGCAGAGGAAAATGAATCAACTGCTACAAAACACTGAGAGGTAAATCCACAAAATGAGTATATAAAGATAGTGCTGAGCTGTTGGTAATGGATATGGAAAATAGCCACTATATGACTTATACCATAAATGATGCAAAAAATAAATAAATAAACAATACTAATAGTATAGGTGCAATGTGCAAAATAAAGTGCAAGTGACATACGGTAAAGTGCAAGAATGCGACTCCTGGGTGTACTCCAGTACTAAAAAGAGTCTGCTGCAAAGTGACAAAAACTTGTCTCAAAAATACATAAAGTGCAGATAATACATATGCGTGTTCATACAAACAGAACAAATATGCAAATGGTTGTCACAGAGTTGTCGCAGAGTGAAATGAAAATGTGCATGGGTGAAAAAACTTGATGAATCACGGGATGTGACAGTAAGATGTCAAGAGTCCAAAAGTGAACAATCACACTTGAAGTGATAGGTGTGGGGTGATGGCTCTTCAGTGCCTTCCACTAGGGTGAAAAGATGGCCCCTTACCTCACTGCTGTGAGGTTACAGCATATAATTGGAGCCTGGGGTTGTCAAACGTGGTCCTGCCTGGATGGTCCCTTGGAGCATGTGGGTATGGTTCCTGGTTAAAGGGAACGGCTATCGCGTCCGTGGTAGATGTGTCTCCAGATGCCATACACGTGTGGTAGCAGGGGGAGAAGTAAAAGGAATCCCAGAATAGTGTAGTAGGTTTAAAATTAGGTGGCGTTTATTGCATAAAAATATAACGTTGGGTACTTACATTAAAACCACGAGTGCCGAGCTCGCCTGTGTCACTCAGTGTCTGCTTTGGACAACCAAGCGCCTATGCCCACCCCAATGATAGACTGAATCGCCTGATCCACTGAAGCATATTTGAGAGAAAATTCTTCTGAAGGAATCAAAGAGTTGAGGCTAGCTATGTGTGAACAATGAGGGGCAGGCAAGTCATAGATTAAACGTGGTTTATTGGAAAACTTCCCTCTAACAAGCCCCAGGGGGTGACCCTCCAAACCCGGAAAGGTGGTGTAGTGAATGGCCCGATGACAAACCCTTTTTCAAGTTCTGACTGCAGAAACAAATCCACCGCTTCCATATATATGGAAGATGACCTGAGGTTCTGACACTCAAAACTATCTGACGGCAAGGAGACAAACCCCGTGTGGAACCCCTCCGTGAAACCCTTTACCAAAAAAACGTTCAAAGAAGGTGACGAATGGGCGTCTAAACACTCCTACAAAAAAGGCACGTTGATGCGGCTTAGTCACAAGGCTTTGTTCTGCCTAAGCGAACAGGCCGACTTGGGGTGAGCCCTGAAACACCCGGTAAAGATGTGCAACAGATGACATTGACTGTAATTGTATGTCCCAAGGCTGTAATTGTTGCAAATCTGGGACTTCCCCAGAAAATTAATAGGCCTGCCTAACTTATCCAAGGGTGCCGGATAGCCTGAGGATGGGAGAGAAGCACCTGACCCCCTGGACATGCTAGGCAGTGCAGGAACCTCTGAATTGGGGCACCAGTACGCCGTGTGCGTGGACAACTGGCAAGTCGCACACACCGGAGACCTGAGCCCAGCAAAATGCCGGCAAAACAATTCGGTGTCTATGTTGCTCCAAACCGTCACCACTTGGAATTGAGCAAAACAGGCCGCAGCCTTGGCGGAAAATGACTGGTGATAGTCATAAAAGTTGGACCCCCCCATACTTATGGCCTAACTCGACCACCGTATACAGGTACAGGTCCAACTCTTCCCTTCTAAGCGGACTCACAGAGCAAATAATGTCTCTGTAGAGACTAAAGGGCAAGAAAAACTCAGGGATGGACAACTTACAACTAAGCCTGTGATCCCTGGTCTTAGCCACCACTGAAACATCCCTGCAAGCGTAGGACCTGTTGTCCGCTACATCATGGGCAGCAATTAACAGTGATGCTAGGTTAACATCTTTGCCTTCCAGGATGTCCTTCTTGATGTTACCTGGGATAACATTTTCCGGGGTAATAGGGGGAAGAACGCAAGTTATTACCTGGGCCTACTGGTACCGGCCTAGGTACCGACGGGGTCTCGGAATCCGCTGAAGCCACTGGGCCGGTAGCAGCTCCAGGAGCTGCAATCGGCTGACTCTCCAAAACCTTGACTCTATTACGCAACTCTTGGCAGGACGTAGCCAGGAAACTAAGGGTAGTGTGGATTTGAGATAGGAAGGAAGCCACAGTCCGCAGGATAACTTGCTCCGCACTTGCGTATGACGCACAAGGGAACAGCAACCTAAAAAGCTGGGCTTTCCGAGCCGACGCTGGGTATGAAATCCCCCTGCGCTTTAGTTCTGCCATCAGCCTTGGGACGGTCCAGGTTCTGAGAGAGGGTGAACTACCGTGCTCCAAGCCCCTAGCCGGAGAAGAAGGGATGGAAGCGAAGTCCCCAATATCTGCTGCCTGCGACATGACCTGCATAAACCGAAAAAATAAACTTGACATAACCAAGGACATAAAAACCGACCCCATGACTTACCTGCGACCAACCAGCCACCCCTCCCTGAAAATAAAACAAAACGGGAAACGGGACCAAAACATGCCAGTCTTAAGAAATTACCAGGCCGAGTTACCTGCGGCGCAACAGGCAAATGAAAAACGTAAACTCAGGCCTTGAAACCTGAAAACGTGTCAGGCTACTGATGTAAGTGGTAAAACATGTAAAACTTAGAAACAGAAAACTAGATGTAACGTATGTGACACGGATAAGGAGACTTGCCACCGAACAAAGCCAATTAAAACGGCCAATGCAATCTGCGTGAACCTATAACGTGATAGGTAATACTGCAGTGGAGCCGCCATGAACTAACCGTGAAGATGAGATGCAAAACCCATGTAACCACAGAAAATAACATAAGAACTCAACGAGGAGAAAACATATGAATGGCAAAATCTGCATGAGAAACGTAAGCCGTCATGAGAACGTAAGCTGTCATGAGAAAAGTAAGCTGCGTGAGGAACTTAACTGGGGAGGAACGTAAGCATGTAAGAGAAACGTAAGCTGTGTGAGAAACGTGAATTGCATGCATTTCTCATGCAGCCTTCATTTCTCGTAAAAGCCTTTCTGTGCGAGAAATGAAGGCTGCATGAGAAATGCAAACTGCATGAGAAATGTAAGTTAGCATGAAAAACGTAAATTGACCACTCAGAATAAAACGACAAAACGTGAGTAGCATGAAAAACGTGAGTAGCATGAAAAACGTAAGTAGCATGAAAAACGTAGGTAGCATGAGAAACATAAGCTGCCTGAGATCAGATGAGGAGACTTGTCACTGAACAATCCAATTAGAAACTATCACCTCAATCTGTTAAGAACCCATAGACATAATGGGTAACCTGCAGTGGTAAAACTGTCAGCCCTAACGTGTGAAAATGTGTCAAACATGATGGAGTATGAGAAAACCGAAATGCCTACCTGAAACTAGACTGGGAAACCAACAAACAACAGACTTATAAAAACCCTGTTGCAATGAAGGAAACCACCACTAAAAGAAGGAATACAAATACACAAAGCAACTACTCAGAACAATGCGTATCTACCTGAAGTGTCAGGTTGAAAAAAATAAAATCACCCATGAAACCTGTGAGAGGAAAAACACACTCCGACCGGAGTAAGGTGCCGAGACCTGCAACAAGCAGGGAAAGCGAAGCCGCCGAACGTCCCCCTCGTACGATCCGTGACCCGGAAGTGAAGTCAGAGTCGCCCGCAAATGACGCTGACACGAGAGCCTATGACCACAAGGGGAGGAGGCCATGGAGGGCAGGCTTTATGCGGCCTGACTCCTCCTACAAACCTGCGGTCAGCCTAAAGCCCCGTACACACGGTCGGACTTTTGCCCAACAAACTTTGTTTTAAGCAAGTTGGACCAACAATCCGACCGTGTGTACGCTCCATCGGACAAACTTTTTTCGTTTGGTTTTGTTTTCATCGGACAAAAGTTGGGTCTGCAAACGGACAAACTTTTGCCCAACAAAAGTCAGATGGAGCAAAGTCCTACCGTGTGTACAGAAAACCATAGGACTTTTGTCCGATGGACAAAACAACTAATGTTAAAATCAACCAACAATAGCAGAAGTTACCAAAGGGTGGCGGTAAAGAGCAGAAAAGAGCAGAAAAACCATGTGATGTTGCAAAAAGTTGTGGGAAAGTTTGCAGAAAAGTCCTGTGGTGTGTATGCTATGGGTGTGCCCGGCCAACTCCGTTCGGACAAAAATCCACGGAAAAGTCCGATGGAAGTCCAACCTGTGTTTCCGAGGCTTTACACTTATTCTAACCCGTTCCAATACACTGAGTTAATTTACCACCAAATGGTCTTGTGTCGCCTTCATGGTACTAATTCACCTCTAAGTTAACAGTTACATAGTTATAGTCAGGTTGAAAAAAGACCATCTAGTTCAACCATAAAAAAAATAAAAATAAATTGTACAATCCCATATACCCAATTCTATACCCACAGTTTATACTTATGTTCTTATAAGGCACAGTGGTGTAGTGGGTAGCACTCTCACCTAGCAGTAAAAAGGGTTGCTGGTTCAAAGCCCAACCACAACACTACCTGCCTGGAGTTTGCATGTTCTCCCTGTGCCTGTGTGGGTTTCCTCCGGGTACTCCGGTTTCCTCCCACACTCCAAAGACAAGCTGATAGGTTAATTGGCTTCTGTCTAAATTGGCTCTAGTATATGAATGTGAGTTAGGGACCTTAGATTGTAAGCTCCTTGAGGGTAGGGACCGATGTGAATGTACAATGTATATGTAAAGTGCTGCATAAATTAACGGCACTATATAAGTACCTAAATATTAATAAGTGCTTGCAGTAACTTTCATTCAGCCAGGTGGGCTGAGGTTGTTCTTGGAGTCAAGGCGCAGAACAGAGAACACAAATTACCAAGTAGCTCCTGCAGGAGTAGTGCTACAAAGCTACTCCCCCATTTAGACATCAATCAGAGCATGACCTGCAGTCATTAACAAATTATGAAACTACTTGCTCCCTGTTCAGAACTGCAATCACATCACTTGGCAAAAAATAAGTCTTTGGCCTCGTACACACGACCGAGTTTCTCGGCAAGAACCAGCAAGAAACTTGCTGGCAGAGATGTCTTGCCGAGAAATTCGTTCGTGTGTATGGTTTCTCGTCAAGAAAACCGACAAGTAATCTCGACGAGAAAATAGAGAACCTGCTCTCTATTTTCTCGTCGAGATTCTCGTCAGCCTGTTTCTCGACGAGAAAAGTGAGTGTGTGTACACTTACCTGTCCTCCGGGAAGCCCGCGCATGTTCGAAATGAATTTGACGCATGCGCGGTAGCTTCCTAGGCATAGGTAGGGTATACCAAGATGGTGGCGTTGGCATCGAATGTGACGAGCGCATGCTCGTCGTAGTCGATGACGTCACCGCGTACGCTCCATTCAAAGAACCGCGGGTTCTTTGAATCGAGCGTCTGTGCACTCGGCCGGGACAAGTTTCTTGTCCAAGGATCTCGTCGAAAAAAACGACGTGTTTTTTTCGACGAGAAACTCGGCCGTGTGTACGAGGCTTCACAGTACTGACTTCCTTTCCTTTTCCTGAGGTGTTATGCAACCAAATCCTGAATGCTGCAAAGGAAGTCAATGCTGGAAGAATGCAAAACTCTGAAATGTGCTGTGCTTATTTGGTAAACAAACCTGAAGTATAAGTATTATTTGTGATAATGGTATGATACTTTTATAATAATTTATTTAGGCGAGCTGATGTAATTTTCAAAGATCAGCAGGCAACTTATTCAGCTGTAGAGCTCTCCTCGGAAGGGGTAAATGTGAATTGACCTAGATTTCCCCTTTTAGGACAGAGGCTGCCAGACCCAGACACAGTTCCAAGCACACCAACGAATGTAGGCTTAGTCAAGAGGATGCCCTTTTATGGATTTAATGCAGAACACATGAACAGTAGAGGGGTGTGCGTGCAGGATACTCCAAAACGTCAGGAGAAATTAGCAATAGGTCAGACTTTAGCTTGTAAAAGCTTTTGCTCCCTACTCTCCCAAACATTTAACTTCTTCCTCTGCCACCTTCTTGTTGCCCCTCCCAGGGACTGCCCGAGAGCAGATAAATATAACGCCAGGGATTGACTCTCCTACTCTATTCTTTGGAAGCTTCTACCAGAGGCAGGCAGTAGTAACCAACCACTAAGCTTAGGGAAACCTGACCAGATAAAACAAAAAACAGATCACCACTCTACAGCAGAAGTAAAAACTAAAGCCGTGTACACACGATCGGTTTTACCGATGAAAACAGTCCAATGGACTGTTTTCATCGGACGAACTGATCGTGTATGGGCCCCATCGTTTTTTTTTCGATCGGTGTGAAAAAATAGAACATGTTTTAAATTTATCCGATGGGAAAAAAAACAATAGCAAAATCCGATCGTCTGTGTGGAACTCCATCGGAGAAAAAACCCACGCATGCTCAGAATCAAGTCGACACATGCTCAGAAGCATTGAACTTAATTTTTCTCGGCTCGTCGGAGTGTTTTACGTCACAGCGTTTGGGACGGTCGGATTTTTGACTGATGGTGTGTAGGCAAGACTGATGGAAGTCAGTTTCATCGGATTTCCGATGGAAAAATCCATCGGATTAGAATCCATAGGAAATCCGATCGTGTGTACAGGGCTTAAATGTACCCTAACTAGGGTAGGGTGCTACATAGCTCATAAAGTAATTCCACACTTATGTGAGCTAAACAGGTCTCTACTAGTGATGGGCGAATTTGCCTAGACTCTGTGTAGGCAGGTGCCTACAGAAGGGTTAATGTTTTTTCTGTGCTGACTTGTGTTCTGCAGTTATCTGGGTCAAGTCTTCTGTCTTTCCTGAGCTGATGCAAGTACATACAAGATGAAGGCCGTTATGCTGCTGGACTGCACCCCCAGATGGGGGGCCAGTTGGGGTTCACTAAGGGACT
Source organism: Rana muscosa (assembly GCA_029206835.1). Classification (NCBI taxonomy): domain Eukaryota; kingdom Metazoa; phylum Chordata; class Amphibia; order Anura; family Ranidae; genus Rana; species Rana muscosa. The sequence continues at coordinate 797,336,091 of CM055116.1, read as the reverse complement.
GGGAACCTGAGCACTCTTAAAGTGGTTGTAAACCCTTTACAACCACTTAAACCTACAGGTAAGCCTAGATTAGGGTTGCCACCTCATCCCTTTAAAACCGAACACATATGAAATACACAAGTTATGAGGCTGATTAAGGTGGTGATTAAACTCACTTGGTGCCCTATCTGCATTAAATTAGCCTCAGAACCTGTGTAATTCATATGTGTTTGGTTTTAAAGGGATGAGGTGGCAACCCTAGCCTAGATTAAGGCTTACCTGTAGGTGCTTGAAATATCTCCCAGACCTGCACGGTCTAGGAGATATTTGCAAATCGCCGTACGGCGATTTCTTCTGCGCATGCACCGGAGTTAGAAAGGGCACGCTGTGCTGTTTATATCTCGGGTCATGCCGTTAAAGGCGGCTCCCGCATGCATATGCAGGAGTGACGTCACGCGACTCCGGCCAGTCACAGAGCCGGAGTTCGCGGCCCCCGGAAGGAAGAGGGGAGAAGAATGGACGCTCGCTACTAGCGAGGAAGACGTCTGTACTCGCCCCCCCTCCGATGACGGCTCTGATGTCTCAGCTTCACTCACCCGATACCTCTAATAATACTGCTAACGGCGTGCTGCTCCCTACCGGCCCCTCCTCTCTTCTCGTCCGTCCCAGGTGATGTCACGACGCATACAGTACAAGCACCTGGGTGGACGGGAAGGAAGGAGGGGCCGGCAGGGAGCAGCACGCCGTTAGCAGTATTATTAGAGGCATTATTACAGCCGCTTCAAGTGGCCTCTCATGGGGCCGGGTCCGGGCCCCAAATGGCCTCCGGCCCTCAGGCGGTGCCCGATGGGTCAGTCCGCCCCTGACAGGGAGTGTAGGTTAGAGTAGATACATTGCACTTTAGTCCAGCAGGTAGTGTGGGCCATATTGCCATTGCTAAGGAAAACCATACATGTATCATAGCTTAAAGCCACCAGCCAGCCAGGGAATGGGTGACTTGACGTAGGGTAACAATTACTCTGGTAGTAAAGGGGTGTTGTGCTTGTCCTCTTCACTAGCAGCCAGGTCCCTGCATTTTTGGGACCGGACCTGCAGAACAGAGTGCCTGGGGACCTAGCCTGGGAGTCACAGGAGAGATGTAGAGGGGCCCCTGAAAGAGAGAGTGTGAACTCATAGTTACAGAGTGAGGTTAATTTCCTGTATATATTAGTAACTGTGGACAATAGGAGTGAGGTGACAGGTATTGCTTGGTTGGTAGATGCTGGTTGAAGTGGTTAACTGCCACTCTTCCTACTTATACAGTATATGTGAAATAAAGTGCTGAAGTGCATTGCTCTTACTATTGCATGGATAAATCTGTGCATTAATTCATAAACCATGTGAAAAAACTCATCAGTGTCCAAGAATCAATCAAAATAATGAATCAATGTGGACTCAAAGAACATGAATTCATCAATGTGAAATCAAAAAAAGAAAATTATATATGTGCAGTCCATGATTTAAGAAAAGAAGCATGTTGCCAGTGAAAAAAAGTGCATAAAAGTTCATCAATATAAGATGCATGTGAAGTTTATCCAGTATAAAGTTGTAATGTGCTCTATGCTTGTGCAAATACTGCAACACCCAGCGTGCAGACTCCCACCATAGTGCGCACTCCCCCGCAGGGTTGGACCCCCTGGGCTTATGCCGAGGTGGGTTAACAAGGCTTTGAAATAGATGTATATCCACCCGATGGCTTGGGAGTCCTCTTATGTGCTCCAGATCATGAAAGGAAAGATAATCACAAAACGGACAAAGTTGAATTACCGTTGCAAAAAAAAGTATGTGAACCCTTTTGGAATGATATGGATTTCTGCACAAATTGGTGATAAAATGTGATCTGATCTTCATCTAAGTCACAACAATAGATAATCACAGTCTGCTTAAACTAATAACACACAAATAATTAAATGTTACCATGTTTTTATTGAACACACCATGTAAACATTCACAGTGCAGGTGGAAAAAGTATGTGAACCCCTAGACTAATGAAATATCCAAGAGCTAATTGGAGTGAGGTGTCAGCCAACTGGAGTCCAATCAATGAGATGAGATTGGAGGTGTTGGTTACAGCTGCCCTGCCTTATAAAAAACACACACCAGTTCTGGGTTTGCTTTTCACAAGAAGCATTGCCTGATGTGAATGATGCCTCGCACAAAAGAGCTCTCAGAAGACCTACGATTAATGCCGCGTACACACGATCATTATTCACGGCGGTTAAAAAACCGCCGTAAATAATGTCATTAAAAACGAGGGAACGGCTTGTTCCCCACACACGGTCATTTTTCACGTTGTTTTTTCTCTTGTCGAGAAAAACGACCGTCTGTGGGCTCCGCGGCAGTGTTTCCCTATGGGAAACACTGCAGTGGAAAACATGTTGAAAAAAACGACAAGAAAAATTAGAACATGTTCTAATTTTTCTCGTCGTTTTTAATGCCGTTTTTCTCGTCGAAAAAAATGACAGAAAGCCCACAGACTATCGTTTTTCTCGTCGAATGGGAAAAAATTTGTTTTTCTCGACGAGAAAAACGGCCGTGTGTACGCGGCATTAGAATTGTTGACTTGCATAAAGCTGGAAAGAGTTATAAAAGTATCTCCAAAAGCCTTGCTGTTCATCAGTGCACGGTAAGACAAATTGTCTATAAATGGAGAAAGTTCAGCACTGCTGCTTCTCTCCCTAGGAGTGGGCGTCCTGTAAAGATGACTGCAAGAGCACAGCGCAGACTGCTCAATGAGGTGAATAAGAATCCTAGAGTGTCAGCTAAAGACTTACAAAAGTCTCTGGCATATGCTAACATCCCTGTTAGCGAATCTACGATATGTAAAACACTAAACAAGAATGGATTTCATGGGAGGATACCACAGAGGAAGCCACTGCTGTCCAAAAAAAAACATTGCTGCACGTTTACAGTTTGCACAAGAGCACTTGGATGTTCCACAGCAGTACTGACAAAATATTCTGTGGACAGATGAAACCAAAGTTGAGTTGTTTGTAAGAAACACACAACACTATGGGGCTGATTTACTAATAACAGTGCGCTGCGCTGCTTCTAACCTTAATTGGTGCGCCTGATAACTCCTTTACTGGGCGCAGGAAGCAGCGGCGCACTGTTATAGTAAATAGAAATGTCAGCGGCGCTCTATTGAAAATGAATGGTTCCCTATGGGAGCCCATTTATTTTGAATAGAGGTCGCCCGGGAAGTCGGATCCGACTTGCGGGCGACTCATGTGCCGGCTGACACAGGGACAGCACGACTTTGCAAGGCGACCTGGACACGACCTGAGCGTGAAGCAGCCGCTCAAGTCGTGTCCTAGAGGCGACTAGCTGGCCGAGAATGTGTCCAGCGCGATGTCATCGCGCTGGTTCTCGGCAGCCTCGCTGTCCCATGTTTGGTATGAATCATGAAGGGGAACTCCAGGCCAAATTTTAATGAAAAAAACGGCATGGGTTCCCTTTCAGGAGCATACCAGGCCCTTAGGTCTGGTCTGGATTCTAAGGTGAACCCCCTAAGCCGAAAAACGGCGTGGGGGTCCCCCCCAAAATCCCAACCAGACCCTTAGGTCTGGTCTGGATTTTAAGGTGAACCCCCTTAAGCCGAAAAACGGCGTGGGGTTCCCCCCAAAATCCAAACCAGACCCTTATCCGAGCACGCAACCTGGCAGGCCGCAGGGGAAAAGGGGGGACGAGAGAGCGGCCCCCCCTCCCTCCTGAACCGTACCAGGCTGCATGCCCTCAACATGGGGGGTTTGGTGCTTCGGGGCAGGGGGGCGACCTGCGGCCCCCCCACCCCAAAGCACCCTGTCCCCATGTTGATGGGGACAAGGGCCTCTTCCCGACAACCCTGGCCGTTAGTTGTCGGGGTATGCGGGAGGGGGGCTTTTCGGAACCAGGGCGCCCCCTTTAAAAAGGGGGCCCCCAGATGCCGGCCCCCACCCTATGTGAATGAGTATGGGGTACATCGTACCCCTACCCATTCACCTGGTGGCAAAATAAGTCAATAAAAAAAGACAACACAGGTTTGAAAAGTAATTTATTGGGCAGCTCCGGGGGTCTTCTTCCGACTTCGGGGGTCTTTCTGCCGGGCCCCCGCTATCTTCTGCTAGCTCTTTTGCTAGCGGGGGTCCCGGGCTTCCTCGCCGTCTTCTTCCGACTTCGGGGGTCTCTTGTTCTGTTCTCCGGTTCTTCTCCGGTGTCTTCTCCACGATCTCCGGTTCTTTCTGCCTTCTGCCGGGCGCCCCGCTATCTTCTCGCAGCTCTTTTGCTAGCGGGGCCCGGGCTTCTTCGTCGCCTTCTTCCCTCTTCTCTTCACCCGATGTTGCCTCGTCGCTGTCCACCGCCGCAATGATCTGTCCGAGCAGCGGTGCCACTTTTATTGGCATGGGGCGTGGTCACCGGGTGATGCCACCGCTGACCCCGCCCCCGTTTCACATCACAGTCCCATCATTCCCCGGGACTGTGACATCATACGGGAACACGGCGTGATGTCATAACGTCGTGCCCACGCCTCCGACGGTCATAGAGATGACTGATGACCATCTGGTCACCAGTCATCTCCAAATCGTTCTCCGAGCCCCAGATGGCACGGGAGAGCCCGGAGAAGCACCGGATGGCGGCAAGAGGGGGGGGGGGACGTCCCCTCCCCCGCCTATAAGAACAATCAAGCGGCGGAACTGCCACTATGGGAGAAAAAGAAACCCTGTATAGACAGTTATTTATTCCAAAATTTCAAGTAAAAAATCCAAATTCAAAATAAATCCATAAATCCAAAACAACAAATGCAGATAGTATGCATGCAGGGAAGGGTGGCTAACGCGTTTTACGTCACGAATTGACGCTTACTCATAGCTAGAACTGCCACTATGATCGTTTTTATTGTGCACAGAATCGCCGGCTGAAAAGAATGATATCTGAATGATGCCTGCAACTGCAGGCATCATTCAGATGTCACCGCCCAAAGCCAAGGATGTCATTTGACGGTGGGCGGTAGGAAACTGGTTAATATTTTTAAAAAAGGTAATTTTTCTTCTTCATAGATGTACACTGATGAGACTGCACTGATGGGCACCGATAAGGTGGCAAGGGTGGGCACTGAGAGGTGGCATTGCTATTTGGCACTGGTGGGCAGTTAGAAGTGGCACTGCTAGGTGGCAATGATAGTTGACAGTGATGGGCACTGATAGGCAGCACTGCTAGGTGCCACTGATTGGCACTAGTGGTGGGCATTGATAGGTGGCACTGGCAGGGGCTACTAATTGTCACAGATGATGCAGAATTGCCTCTTCCTCTTCGGGCCTCATGTCCCTTGCACATAAGCCGGTGATTGCCTTTTTTTTATGCTCACGCTGTCATCACAAGGAGAAAACAAAAACCATTACCCAGCTTTTGTTTACATCACGTGATCAGCTGTCATTTGCTGACAGCTGATCACATGGTAAAGCGCAGGGATCGGGCCCCTTACTCGGATCTGTCATCACCTGAGTCTCAGTGACTCTGTGACCACAGCGCGAGCAAAGGGGAGGACGTTTATTGACGGACTCCCGGCAATTGAGGACCATGCTGTGGCCGTCGATCAGTTATAGCGCTGATCTCAAGTGATTAAAGAGGGTCTAAATGGGCCATTGACATGCATCACAATTCAACTTAGGAATGAGTCTTTGAAAAGTTAAACTAAATAATTTGGCCACTTTATCCTTCCAAATAATTTACTTCCTGTCACATAGCCACACAGGAAGTGAGGGAAAATCCCTAACAATGTCTTTCCTTGGGGACACACAGGTCAGTCTAAATACTTTCCCCATTATCCACATTGCACTCCAGCATATTGCGGGGTACACCACAATTTATTAGGTAGTTTGGACTGTGGGGTTTATTTACTAAAGGCAAATCTACTTTGCACTACAAGTGCACTTGCTGTATATCTGAGGGGGACATGCAAGCCAAAAAAAAAAAAAAAAAACATCTTTGCTTTTACATGATTGTAACATCCAATCACCAGTACTTTCACTCAGATTTTCAGCAGCTACACTTTTACTGCAGAGTGGATTTGTCTTTACTAAACCCCAAACTATACATTGATTTGGGGTGTACACAACAAAGTGCTAGAGTGCAATTTGCTTAATGGGGACACTAGATCTGTGTGTCCCCAAGAAAAGACATTGGTAGGGTTTTACCTTCACTTCCTGTTTAGATGTGTGACCGGAAGTGAAGCCAATGTTAAGAAAAGGAGACACAAAAGCCAAACTACAAAAAATAAAAAATAAATCTAAAAAAAAACACACACGCAGGGGTTCTAACACTTACTGCGTTTCCCTCAAAATGCCCACAATTAGAATTGTATGGCCTTGAGCTATTTTTAAGTGCAGTGCTCTAAATCAGTGCTTCTCAAGTACCCCCAACAGGCCATGTTTGCAGGTTTTCCTTCATCTTGCACATGTGCTTTAAATCACAGTCAATGGTTTTGATTTTTGGACAGCAATTCTCGATAAGATAAATTCACAAAACATGTCCTGTTGGGGGTACTTTAGGACTGAGGCTGAGAACCACTGCAGTAAAAAAGGAAAATTGAATACTTACCGCTCTGCATTTTTCATTTCCTGGTGATGCTCCATGGCAACACACAATACAATCCATGCATATGCTACCATGAAGGCACCAGATTAGACAAATCACACCTGTTTTGTTTTGACATGCCAATCAGCTGTCACATTTGTTGCAAAGAAAACACAAAACAAACATCAAAACTTTCCATCTAATTTTATTGTTCAACAAAACAAAAGGGAAGGCAAAATAAAAAACATGGTCAGAATAACAAAAGATAGGAATCTGCAACAAAGTTTGTTAAAATCCTTGCAATGTACATAAATCACCCAGAGGGGAATGTTTTTTTTTTATAGACCAAAGTGGATTTACTCTATAACATCAATTTCTTATTAAATACCTTGCTAACTTACTTCACTTCTATGATCACTTTGCTTAGAAGACTGAGGCTTTGTACTCTAGCTTCTTCTTCCTATACAGCAGAAGGACAACAGGGCCCACACATCCATGCTTCTGTCTAGGGATGAGCCGAACACCCCCCTGATCGGTTCGCACCAGAACCTGCGAGCGGACCGAAAGTTTACGCGAACTTTAGAACCTTATTAAATTCTATGGGGCTCGAACGTTCGAAATCAAAAGTGCTAATTATGAAGGATAATATGTTAGTTATTGTCCTAAAAAGGGTTTGGGGACCCGGGTCCTGCCCCAGGGGACATGAATCAATGCAAACAAAAGTTTTAAAAACGCTCGTTTTTTCGGGAGCAGTGATTATAATGATGCTTAAAGTGAAAAAAAAAAAGTGAAATATTCCTTTAAATATCGTACCTGGGGGTGTCTATAGTATGCATGTGAAGTGGCACATGTTTCCCGTGTTTAGAACAGTACCTGCACAAAATGACATTTCTAAAGGAAAAAAAGTAATTTAAAACTGCTTGCGGCTTTAATGTAATGTCTGGTCCCGGCAATATGGATGAAAATCATTGGGAAAAATGGCATGGGTACCCCCCCCAGCCCATTACCAGCCCCTTTGGGTCTTGTATGGATATTAAGGGGAACCCTGCACCCAAATTAAAAAAAGGCCCTATATACTCTGAACAGCAGTACACAGGCGGTGCAAACAAGACAGGGACTGTAGGTTTGTTCTTAAGTAGAATCTGTTTGTAATTTGGAACAAGTAAATTTTTAAGTGTAGCTCCAGACAAAAAATCTATTTTTACGATTTTTTTAAAACATAGGGAAGGGATATCACCCCTGTAACATTTGTTTTGCTGTCTGTGCACCTGTTCAGAACATTTCACCTCACTTTCCGTCCCAATGACAAATGTTTTTTGAAAATGTGGGTTTTTTATTGAAACAAGGATTGGTGATAAAGCATCAGTGCAGAGGAGACACCTTTTCCCCATATTATCTCTTACAGGAGAGAATTTCCCTTCTTAGGGGTAGATTTCCTCTCACTTCCTGTTGTCTCCTTCCATTTGCAAGTAGGAGTCGTTTGTAAGTTGGATGTTTGAAATGGATGTTTGGATGTTTGCCGTAAATACTCTGCAGAAATTTGTCCCTTAGGTGTTGGTGTTGCCACAACACTGTAAGCCCTCACAGTTACTCTTGGTGGGCGCTGGAACGCCCTGCTGTGAACTATTACAGTGTTTCTCAACTCCAGTCCTCAAGGCGCCCCAACAGGTCATGTTTTCAGGCTTTCCATTATTTTGCACAGGTGATTTGATCAGTTTCACTGCCTTAAATATTACCACAGCCGTTTCAACTGGGGGAAATCCTGAAAACATGACCTGTTGGTGCGCCTTGAGGACTGGAGTTGAGAAACACTGAACTATTATATCAAGAATTGTAATTACATGCCATTGTTGAACAATGGTAGGAAAAATTGGGCCTTTGGTAGTGGTGGTGGTGCTGGTGACACAACACACTAAGTCCTCACAGTTACTCTTGGTGGGTGCAGGAATGGGCCCAGCTGTGAAATATTAGATCAAGAATTGTAATTACATGCCCCTGTTGAACACTGTGGTCAAACAGTTCGGGGGACTCCTCAGGAGGACATGGTGGGGCTAGGGAAGGATTGACTGATGCCATTGAGCCGAAGGAAGAGGCCGCTTTGGCAGCTGCTTTGCCAGACAAGTACCCTGAGCCTGGGTGAGACGGGATTAGGAGGATTAGGATGGCTTGGTCATCCACTCTACCAAGTCTTCGGCATGGTGCGGCTCAACATGGCCAGCTGCCGAAAAGAAGGACAATCGTGTCCCACGGCCACGTGCTGATGAGGATGCACCGTCCACGACCAGCACTGTTGCCTCTAGACACAGAGCCTGTTTGCCCTCTTTTATTGGCTCGTGACTGTCTGCCTCTCCTTGTTTGTCTTCCAGGCTTACTAATGGCCTGCAGTGAGATGTAGCTGCACAAAGGTGGGATGTATATATATAGATCTATAGTGATTATACTGCAGCTAGCACAATCAACTGCCTGCTGTGGTATTAGTATGAGAAAAGCAGCAATTGTCTTCAGTTAGTTTAAGGTGCACACTGTGCAGAGGACACAGTACACTAACGGAAAATACAGCAGCTCCCTGCCTGTGGTATTGGTATAAGAACACCACCAATTGTATTCAGGTACCATTAGGTGAATGCTGTGCAAAGGACACAGTGACAGTACACTAAATTAAATCAATGCAGCTCCCTGCCTGTGGTTTTAGTATGAGAACACCACTAATTGTATTGAGGTACACGCTGTGCAAAGGCCACTAAGTGAAACACTGCAGCTAGCACAATCACCTGCCTGCCTGTCAGTATAGAGAACAACAGGAACGGATCTAGCTAAACTGAATACAGCATGTAAATATATATACAACACCTAGGATGCATATATATCTTCTACACACTGTAACTGCAGCAAACTGACACGCCTGCCTGCTGTATCTAACTCAAAATAAATGACACTGCCTCTCTCTTTCTTTCTCTTAAACCTCTCTCTTTAACCACCGCAACACAAGCCGGCGGCCTTATATAGTGTGGGCCGTGTACTAAACCTATAAACAAAAACACAAAAAGACAGACAAAACCCAAGCTCAACTTACCAACCAATCAGCAACCAACCAAAATCACCTGTCTAACAGTGCGTTTAAAAACAGGGGTTTAGTTGCACGCATTTGCAAATACATGCGTAAGCTGCAGGCCTCGTCAAGGCTCCCTGTGTACTGCAGACCCAACTCTAAAATGTAAAGTCTTCTCAGTGGAAGCACATGCATGCTGATGGATAGATAAAGGGCAGATAACTGGAGGGGGCCCACCCTCCTTAAAGGGGCAGGAGCACACTAGGCACCCAGTGTTGGAGATACAACAAACTTTCAGCTTAGCTTACTGTATTTGACTGCAGTTTAGAAAAAGGACACAAGATGTCGCTAATGCTCAGTGATATGCTATGCTATGTATTTCTCTATGATGTGTTGTATTTCCTGTAAACTGTTGTGTACTTGTGATGTACTGGTGGAAAAAAATTGCAATAAAAAAACCACACAGCTTTTTAAAGTATTTTATTGCACAGCTCGGGGGTCTTCTTCCGACTTCGGGGGTCTCCGGTGTTGTCGCCGCGCTCTCCGGTTTTCTTCTGCCGGGCCACCGCTAACTTCTTTAGCTCTTTTGCTAGCGGAGGCCCGGTCTTCTCCGTCGCCTTCTCCCCTCTTCTCCTCTCCGGTTCTTCCTTTCTTCTGCCGGGCCTCCGCTAACTTCTTTTAGCTCTTTTGCTAGCGGAGGCCCGGTCTTCTCCGTCGCCTTCTTCTTCTCCCGCTATCCGGTTCTTCTCCCGGTTCTTCTCCCGCTTCTTTCTTCTGCCGCAGGGCCCTTGTCCTCATCAACATGGGGGCAGGGTGCTCTGGGGTGGGGGGCCGCAGGTCGCCCCCCTGCCCCAGAGCACCAAACCCCCCATGTTGAGGGCATGCGGCCTGGTACGGTTCAGGAGGGAGGGGGGCCGCTCTCTCGTCCCCCCCTCTTCCCCTGCGGCCTGCCAGGTTGTGTGCTCGGATAAGGGTCTGGTTTGGATTTTGGGGGGACCCCCACACCGTTTTTTCGGCGTAGGGGTTCCTCTTCAAATCCAGACCAGACCCAAGGGCCTGGTATGCTCCTGGGGGGGGAACCCATGCCGGTTTTTTATTTAAAATTCGGCCTGGAGTTCCCCCTCAAGATTCATACCAAACACAGTGCCTGCTATTGGCGGGGATCCAAGTCGGATCCCCGTTCATTGAAAGTCGGACATATGTCGGCTTCATGTCGCAGGGCAAAGTTGGATCCAAAGTAGGACAGATGTCGTGTCGCACTAGTGTGAACCCAGCCTAAATACAACTACACTGCTGCTCTCAGCTGCTCATATCACTCTGGTTTAACTAAATAGCTAAAATCGTAAATAATACTGTTTTTGGAGCTTAGGGCGGCTCCTTATCATATACATGCAAATGTGGTAAAACACGGCATGCAAACGCCACAAAGCGCGCCTTTCTAAACGCCACTTTCAACCTTAGTTCAGAACACTTTGCACCAGCGTCCCGTCTACATGGGGCCTAAAAACGCCTATGCCATTTACAGCTCCAAAACGCCATGGTGGCCATGAGGCCATAGGCTAACATGGAGAGATGTTTTTAAGCTGCAAAAAACGCTCAAACAAGCGGTTGGAAAAACGTCCGTGTGCATGTAGCCTTATATTAACCACTTGCGCACTGCCCAGACCAAGTTTCACATTTCAGCGCTGATGCACTTTTAATGACAATTGCGCGCTCATACAACACTGTAACTCAATGAAAATGTTTTATTTGTTGGCACACAAATAGAGCTTGCTTTTGGTGCTATTTGATCACCTTTGTGTTTTATTTTTATTTTTTTCTATAAATACAAAAGACCGAGTTTAAAAAAAAAAAAAAATGGATATTTTACCCACTTCAGCACTGGGCCTATTCTGGCACTTCTCTCCTTCATGTAAAAATCATAAATTTATGGCTATAAAATTACTTCAAAACACCAAACATTATATATTTTTTTGGAGCAGACACCCTAGGGAATAAGATGGCGGTCATTGCAAATTTTTATCTCGCTCGGTATTTGCGCAATAAATTTTCAAATGTCTTTTGTTTGCTAAAAATATTACAAAACAGTAAAGTTACGGGCAATTTTTTGGTATAATGTGAAAGATGTTGTTATGCTGAGTAAATAGATACCTAACACGTCACGCTTTAAAATTGCGCACACACATGGCATGACACCAAACTTCAGTAATTAAAAATCTCCCTAGGCGATGGTTAAATTTTTTTTACACGTTACCATTTTGGCATTACAGAGGGGGTCTAGTGCTAGAATTGCTGCACTCGTTCTAACGCACGCAGCAATAACTCACATGTGTGGTTTGAACGGCGTTTACATATGTGGGTGGGACTTACGTGTGTGTTCGCTTCTGAGCGCGAGCTACCGGGGACATGGGCGTTTTATCTTATTTTATTTATTTATTTATTTATTTTTTGACTTTTTTGTAATTCTTACTCTTTTTTATTTTTTTTTAATTTTTTGGGATCTCTTTTATTCCTATTACAAGGAATGTAAACATCCCTTGTAATAGGAATGTGTGTGACAGGTCCTCTTTATGGAGAGATGCAGGGTCAATAAGACCCCACATCTCTCCTCCAGGCTGGAAAGCATGATATTGTTCCAAAAAAATCACCAATCTCATGCTGACAGCCAAGATCACGGCTTGGTTAACATACGGGAACACGGCATGATGTCATAACGTTGTGCCCACGCCTCCGACGGCCATAGAGATGACTGATGACCATCTGGTCACCAGTTATCTCCAAATCGTTCTCCGAGCCCCAGATGGCACGGGAGAGCCCGGAGAAGCACCGGATGGTGGCAAGAGAGTCCCCTCCCCCCGCCTATAAGAACGATCAAGCAGTGGAACTGCCACTATGATCATTTTTATTGTGCACAGAATCGCCGGCTGAAAAGAATGATATCTGAATGATGCCTGCAACTTCAGGCATCATTCAGATGTCACCGCCCAAAGCCAAGGATGTCATTTGACGGTGGGCGGTAGGAAACTGGTTAATATTTTAAAAAAAGGTAATTTTTCTTCTTCATTGATGTACACTGATGAGACTGCACTGATGGGCACCGATAAGGTGGCAAGGGTGGGCACTGAGAGGTGGCATTGCTATTTAGCACTGGTGGGCAGTGAGAAGTGGCACTGCTAGGTGGCAATGATAGTTGGCAGTGATGGGCACTGGCAGCACTGCTAGGTGCCACTGATTGGCACCAGTGGTGGGCATTGATAGGTGGCACTGGCAGGGGCTACTAATTGTCACAGATGATGCAGAATTGCCTCTTCCTCTTCGGGCCCCATGTCCCTTGCACATAAGCCGGTGATTGCCTTTTTTTTATGCTCACGCTGTCAGCACAAGGAGAAAACAAAAACCATTACCCAGCTTTTGTTTACATCACGTGATCAGCTGTCATTTGCTGACAGCTGATCACATGGTAAAGGGCAGGGATCGGCCCCTTACTCGGATCTGTCATCACCCGAGTCACAGTGACTCTGTGACCACAGCGCAAGCAAAGGGGAGGACGTTTATTGACAGACTCCCGGCAATTGAGGACCATGCTGTGGCCGTCGATCAGTTATAGCGCTGATCTCAAGTGATTAAAGAGGGTCAAAATGGGCCATTGACATGCATCACAATTCAACTTAGAAATGAGTCTTTGAAAAGTTAAACTAAATAATTTGGCCACTTTATCCTTCCAAATAATTCACTTCCTGTCACATAGCCACACAGGAAGTGAGGGAAAATCCCTAACAATGTCTTTCCTTGGGGACACACAGGTCAGTCTAAATACTTTCCCCATTATGCACATTGCACTCGAGCATATTGCGGGGTACACCACAAATTATTATTAGGTAGTTTGGACTGTGGGGTTTATTTGCTAAAGGCAAATCTACTTTGCACTACAAGTGCACTTGCTGTATATCTGAGGGGGACATGCAAGCCAAAAAAAAAAACATCTTTGCTTTTACATGATTGTAACATCCAATCACCAGTACTTTCCCTCAGATTTTCAGCAGCTACACTTTTACTGCAGAGTGGATTTGTCTTTACTAAACCCCAAACTACCCAATGATTTGGGGTGTACACAACAAAGTGCTAGAGTGCAATTTGCTTAATGGGGACACTAGTTAGATTGATCTGTGTGTCCCCAAGAAAAGCCATTGGTAGGGTTTTACCTTCATTTCCTGTTTAGCTGTGTGACAGGAAGTGAAGCCAATGTTAAGAAAAGGAGACAAAGGCCAAACTACAAAAAAAAATATAAAAAAAAAACACACACGCAGGGGTTCTAACACTTACTTCGTTTCCCTCAAAATGCCCACAATTAGAATTGTATGGCCTTGAGTAGGGATGAGCTCGGTGTTCGAGTCGAACATACGTTCGACTCGAACATCGGCTGTTCGATCGTTCGACGAAGATCGAACGATTTGGGCCGTTCGCGCCAAATTCGAGTGACGCGAACGGCCCACAATGCACTACGCCATCGCAGTGTCATCCAGGCGCTGTGATTGGCCAAGCATGCACTGTGACCCCGCATGCTTGGCCAATCACAGCGCCGGCAGCGAGGAGAGCAATGATTGGCCACAGGCAGGATGCCTGTGGCCAATTATTGCTGAGGGTGTTTAGTACACGCCCCACACTATAAAAGGCCGCCAGCACGGCGGCCTAGTGTAGTGTGTTCCGGAGCAGGGATAGAGCAGCATAGGCAGGGACAGTGACTTTTATTTCTTTCTTGCTTAACCTGGATTCCTTTAGTTTAGGGAAAGAGAAGGATAGGTAGGGAGAGTGTCAGTGTGTTTTGTGCTTGTGCTATAGTGTGCTTAAAAAAAACATTTTTTCTAGGGACAGAAAACTGTAGGTAGGGAGAGTGTCAGTTTCTTTCACTGTGCAAGTCCTTGTTTCTAGGGACCTGGAAGGACAGTGAGTGAATTCTCCTTGTGCTATATTGTGCTTAAAAAAAACATTTTTTCTAGGGACAGAAAACTGTAGGTAGGGAGAGTGTCAGTTTCTTTCACTGTGCAAGTCCTTGTTTCCAGGGACCTGGAAGGACAGTGAGTGAATTCTCCTTGTGCTATATTGTGCTTAAAAAAAACATTTTTTCTAGGGACAGAAAACTGTAGGTAGGGAGAGTGTCAGTTTCTTTCACTGTGCAAGTCCTTGTTTCTAGGGACCTGGAAGGACAGTGAGTGAATTCTCCTTGTGCTATATTGTGCTTAAAAAAAACATTTTTTCTAGGGACAGAAAACTGTAGGTAGGGAGAGTGTCAGTTTCTTTCACTGTGCAAGTCCTTGTTTCCAGGGACCTGGAAGGACAGTGAGTGAATTCTCCTTGTGCTATATTGTGCTTAAAAAAAACATTTTTTCTAGGGACAGAAAACTGTAGGTAGGGAGAGTGTCAGTTTCTTTCACTGTGCAAGTCCTTGTTTCTAGGGACCTGGAAGGACAGTGAGTGAATTCTCCTTGTGCTATATTGTGCTTAAAAAAAACATTTTTTCTAGGGACAGAAAACTGTAGGTAGGGAGAGTGTCAGTTTCTTTCACTGTGCAAGTCCTTGTTTCCAGGGACCTGGAAGGACAGTGAGTGAATTCTCCTTGTGCTATATTGTGCTTAAAAAAAACATTTTTTCTAGGGACAGAAAACTGTAGGTAGGGAGAGTGTCAGTTTCTTTCACTGTGCAAGTCCTTGTTTCTAGGGACTGGGAAGGACAGTGAGTGAATTCTCCTTGTGCTATAGTGTGCTTAAAAAAAACATTTTTTCTAGGGACAGAAAACTGTAGGTAGGGAGAGTGTCAGTTTCTTTCACTGTGCAAGTCCTTGTTTCTAGGGACTGGGAAGGACAGTGAGTGAATTCTCCTTGTGCTATAGTGTGCTTAAAAAAAACATTTTTTCTAGGGACAGAAAACTGTAGGTAGGGAGAGTGTCAGTTTCTTTCACTGTGCAAGTCCTTGTTTCTAGGGACCTGGAAGGACAGTGAGTGAATTCTCCTTGTGCTATATTGTGCTTAAAAAAAACATTTTTTCTAGGGACAGAAAACTGTAGGTAGGGAGAGTGTCAGTTTCTTTCACTGTGCAAGTCCTTGTTTCCAGGGACCTGGAAGGACAGTGAGTGAATTCTCCTTGTGCTATATTGTGCTTAAAAAAAACATTTTTTCTAGGGACAGAAAACTGTAGGTAGGGAGAGTGTCAGTTTCTTTCACTGTGCAAGTCCTTGTTTCTAGGGACCTGGAAGGACAGTGAGTGAATTCTCCTTGTGCTATATTGTGCTTAAAAAAAACATTTTTTTCTAGGGACAGAAAACTGTAGGTAGGGAGAGTGTCAGTTTCTTTCACTGTGCAAGTCCTTGTTTCTAGGGACCTGGAAGGACAGTGAGTGAATTCTCCTTGTGCTATATTGTGCTTAAAAAAAACATTTTTTCTAGGGACAGAAAACTGTAGGTAGGGAGAGTGTCAGTTTCTTTCACTGTGCAAGTCCTTGTTTCCAGGGACCTGGAAGGACAGTGAGTGAATTCTCCTTGTGCTATATTGTGCTTAAAAAAAACATTTTTTCTAGGGACAGAAAACTGTAGGTAGGGAGAGTGTCAGTTTCTTTCACTGTGCAAGTCCTTGTTTCTAGGGACCTGGAAGGACAGTGAGTGAATTCTCCTTGTGCTATATTGTGCTTAAAAAAAACATTTTTTCTAGGGACAGAAAACTGTAGGTAGGGAGAGTGTCAGTTTCTTTCACTGTGCAAGTCCTTGTTTCTAGGGACCTGGAAGGACAGTGAGTGAATTCTCCTTGTGCTATATTGTGCTTAAAAAAAACATTTTTTCTAGGGACAGAAAACTGTAGGTAGGGAGAGTGTCAGTTTCTTTCACTGTGCAAGTCCTTGTTTCAAGGGACAGAGAAGGACACCTGAAGGTAGCCCTTATTGCTTTTTTCTCATCTCCCTGCAGGCCATCTATTAGAATGTCTGGAAGGCAAACAAGGAGAGGCAGACAGTCAGGAGGCAATAAAAGAGGGCAAGCAGGCTCTGTGTCTGGGGGCAACAGTGCTGGTCGTGGACGCGGTGCATTGTCATCAGCACATGGCCATGGGACACGCTTGTCCTTCTTTTCCGCAGCTGGACATGTTGAGCCACATCATGCCGAAGACTTGGTAGAGTGGATGACCAAGCCCTCCTCCTCCTCCTCATCCTCTCTCACCCAGGCTCAGGGTACTGGCAAAGCAGCTGCCAAAGCGTCCTCTTCCCTGGTATCAATGTCAGACTCATCATCAGTCACTCCTTCCATAGACCCACCATGTCCTCCTCCTGAGGAGTCCCCCGAACTGTTTGAGCACAGTGTTGGGTACATGCTCCAGGAGGATGCCCAGCGTTTCGAAGGGTCTGATGATGAAACCCAGCTACAGGAAGGCAGTAGCGTGAGAGCAGACAGAGGGGATGCTCAAGAAGGACACCAATCTGGCAGTCATGTTCCAGCAGCTGCAGCATACTGCCAGATTGGCTCCAGTGATGAGGAGGGAGGGGATGATGAGGTCACTGACTCCACGTGGGTGCCTAATAGGAGAGAGGAGGAGGAGGATGAGGAGGAGGCACATCTCCAACGAGACAGGATGCCCTTTGGTGGCCAGCCACTCTGCTAGCAGTACACCGACGTCCGATTCTAGCAGGCAAATTTCCCTGCCCCAGCTGCTGGACCGTCGAAAGAAGTTCACTCCCAGCCATCCACATGCCCAGCGGTTGAATGCTAGCTTGGCTAAATTGCTAGCGCTTCAACTGCTGCCTTTTCAGTTGGTAGACTCGGCCCCCTTCCGTGAGTTTGTGCAATGTGCGGTTCCTCAGTGGCAGGTTCCCAAACGCCACTTTTTCTCACGGAAGGCTATTCCGGCTCTCTACCGGCATGTGGAAGGCAATGTCTTGGCCTCGCTGGACAGGGCGGTCAGCGGTAAGGTGCATATTACCGCTGACTCATGGTCCAGCAGGCATGGACAGGGACGTTACCTTTCTTTCACGGCCCATTGGGTCACTCTTTTGGCAGCTGGGAAGGATGCAGGACAAGGTGCAGTAGTGTTGGAGGTTGTCCCACCGCCACGCCTCCAAAATGCTACTACTGGTTGTGACACACCTCTCCCCTCCTCTTCTTCTTCTTCCATGGCCTCTTCCTGTGGTTTGTCCTATGAACCAGCGGTGCTCCGTAGCCGTTCACGGGGCTACGCAAGTACGCAGGCAAAAAGATGCCATGCCGTGCTTGCGCTGGTGTGTTTGGGGGACAGAAGCCACACTGGGGCAGAGGTCCTGTCTGCTCTGCAGGGCCAGGCCGAGAGGTGGTTGACGCCATGCCAGCTTAAGCCAGGAATGGTGGTTTGCGACAATGGCACCAACCTCCTCTCCGCCCTCCGACAGGGACAACTGACCCATGTGCCCTGTGTGGCTCACGTCCTTAACCTGGTGGTGCAGCGGTTCTTGGGCAGGTACCCGGGCTTACAGGATGTCCTGAGGCAGGCCAGGAAAGTCTGTGTGCATTTCCGCAGATCTTATAATGCCAGTGCTCGCCTGGCTGAGCTGCAAAAGGAGTTGAACCTGCCCAAGAACCGCCTTATATGTGACATGCCCACCAGGTGGAACTCAACGTTGGCCATGCTGCAGCGGCTGCACACGCAGCAGAGGGCCATCAATGAGTACCTGTGCGACTACGGCACCAGGACAGGGTCAGGGGAGCTTGGTTTTTTTTCTCCACGCCAGTGGGGCATGATCAGGGATGCATGCACTGTCCTGGCACCATTTGAGGAGGCCACGAGGATGGTGAGCAGTGACAGTGCATGCATCAGTGACACTGTACCTCTTGTCCACCTGTTGGAGCACACGCTGCGTGGAATAATGGACAGGGCACTTGAGGCAGAACAGAGGCAGGAAGAGGAGGACTTCCTTGCCTCTCAAGGCCCCCTTTACCCAGACAGTGTTCCTTCTGTCCCACCCATCGCACAGGAAGAGGAAGAGGAGGAGGAGGAGGAGGAGGATTGTGTCAGCATGGAGGTGGAGGCTGGCACTCAGCATCATCAGCAGCAGTCTTTTAGGGATGATTTACAGTCCCAAGAAACCAGTGGACTTGTACGTGGCTGGGAGGAGGTGACTGCGGATCATGTCGTCCTTAGTGACCCAGAGGACTCCGGAGCGAATGCCTCAGCAAACCTACGCTGCATGGCCTCCCTGATCCTGCAAAGTCTGCGGAAGGATCCTCGTATTCTTCGGATCAAGGAGAGGGACCATTACTGGCTGGCCACTCTCCTTGATCCACGGTACAAGGGTAAGGTTGCGGACCTTATGTTACCGTCGCAGAGGGAGCAGAGGATGAGACAACTCCGGGAGGCCTTGCAGAAAGGTCTGTGCAACGCGTTCCCAGAGACTGGGAGGTTACAAACTCCTGGTCCAGGACAACGAGTTGCTGAGGCTTCGGCCAGTCAAAGAAGGAGCGGTGGGGAAGGTGGCCGTCTGACCGATGCGTTCAGACAATTCTTTAGTCCGCAGCCCCAAAGTATGATTGGTTCCAGCAACCATCGCCAGCGTCTGATAAACATGGTGCAGGAATATCTAGGGGCAAGGTCAGACTTGGACACCTTCCCCACCGAAAATCCTCTGGCTTACTGGGTCTTGAGGATGGATCACTGGCCAGAGCTTGCACAGTATGCAATTGAGCTACTGGCCTGTCCTGCATCCAGCGTTCTTTCGGAACGCACATTCAGTGCTGCTGGAGGATTTGTCACGGATCACATGGTGCGCCTGTCCACCGACTCGGTTGATCGACTGACTTTCATCAAGATGAACCAGTCTTGGATCACCACCAGCTACCACACACCTGATGCTGATATAACAGACTAATTGATTTTAACATGTCACGTCCCTTCAAGACTGATGCTGATGCTGAGTGCCTGTGCTGTTATGTTGACTGGCTATCCTCCTCCTCCGAGTCCTCAATGATACGATTGATGATGATAGCTTGGAAGATCATTTTTGTTTATGGGTGCCGCCACCAGTGGCTAAGGCCCAATTTTTCAGCCCCTGTTTTACAGGGGCGTGTACTTACAATTTTTTTAGCAATAATTTGCCATAGGGCTCATTGCTGTGCTCCAAGTACAGTATCTGTGAGGGGTTGTAGTGTTGTGCCACCAGTGCCTAAGGCCCAATTTTTCAGCCCCTGTTTAACAGGGGCGTGTCATTACAATTTTTGAAGCAATACTTTGCAACAGGGCTCATTGCTGTGCTCCAAGTACAGTATCTGTGAGGGGTTGTAGTGTTGTGCCACCAGTGCCTAAGGCCCAATTTTTCAGCCCCTGTTCAACAGGGGCATGCAATTACAATTCTTGATGTAATAATTCACAGCAGGGCCCATTCCTGCACCCACCAAGGGTAAGTCTGAGGGCTTACAGTGTTGTGGCAACGCCACCACCACCACCACCACGAAAGGCCCAATTTTTCAGCCACTGTTCAAAAGGGGCATGTAATTACAATTCTTGATCTAATAATTCACAGCAGGGCCCATTCCTGCACCCACCAAGAGTAACTCTGAGGGCTTACAGTGTTGTGGCAACACCACCACCACCACCACCACCACGAAAAGCCCAATTTTTCAGCCCCTGTTCAACAGGGGCATGCAATTACAATTCTTGATCTAATAATTCACAGCAGGGCCCATTGCTGCACCCACCAAGAGTAACTGTCAGGGCTTACAGTGTTGTGGCACCAGCACCACCATCAAAGCCCCAATTTTTACTACCACTGTTCAACAATTATATGTAATTAAAATTCCTGATATAATAGTTGACAGCAGGGCGTTCCAGCACCAACCAAGAGTAACTGTGAGTGCTTACAGTGTTGTGCCAACACCAACAACTAAGGGGCCTATTTCTGCAGAGTATATACGGCAGGTCCCTACTTTCAAACATCCAACTTACAAACGACTCCTACTTGCAAACGAAAGAAGACAACAGGAAGTGAGAGGAAATCTACCCCTAGGAAGGAAAATTCTCTCCTGTAAGAATAAATATGGGAGAAAGGTGTCTCCTCTGTACTGATGCTTTATCAGCAATCCTTGTTTCAAGAAAAACACCACATTTCAAAAACAGTTGTCATTGGGACGGAAAGTGAGGTGAAATGTTCTGAACAGGGGCACAGACAGCAAAACAAATGTTACAGGGGTGATAACCCTTACCTATGTTTCCCAAAAAGTTTAAAAATAGATTTTTGGGCTGGAGCTACAGTTCAACAATGTACCTGTTCAAAATTACAAACACATTCTACATAAGAACAAACCTACAGTCCCTGTCTTGTATGCACCGCCTGTATACGGCTGTTCAGAGTATATAGGGCCTTTTTTATTTTATGTGCGGGGTTCCCCTTAATATCCATACAAGACCCAAAGGGGCTGGTAATGGGCTGGGGTAGGGGGGGGGTCATGGGGTAGCTATGCCATTTTTCTTAAAGATTTTCATCCATATTACCGGGACCAGACATTACATTAAAGCCGCAAGAAGTTTTAAATGGCTTTTTTTTCCTTTAGAAGTGTCATTTTGTGCAGGGACAGTTCTAAACACGGGAAACACGTGGCACTTCACAGGCATACTTTAGACACCCCCCAGGTACGATATTTAAAGGAATATTTGACTTTTTTTTTTCACTTTATGCATCATTAAAATGACTGCTCCCGAAAAACGACCGTTTTTAAAACTTCTTTTTGCATTGATACATGTCCCCTGGTGCAGAACCCGGGTTCCCAAACCCTTTTTAGGACAATAACATGCATAATAGTTGTTATAATTAGCACTTTAGAATTCGAACGTTCGCATCCATTGTATTTAATAGGGTTCTAATGTTCGTACGAACTTTCGGTCCGTTCGCGGGTTCTGGTGCGAACCGAACCCGGGGGTGTTCGGCTCATCACTAGCCTTGAGCTATTTTTAAGTGCAGTGCTCTAAATCAGTGCTTCTCAAGTACCCCCAACAGGCCATGTTTGCAGGTTTTCCTTCATCTTGCACATGTGCTTTAAATCACAGTCAATGGTTTTGATTTTTGGACAGCAATTCTCGATAAGATAAATTCACAAAACATGTCCTGTTGGGGGTACCTGAAGACTGAGGCTGAGAACCACTGCAGTAAAAAAAGGAAAATTGAATACTTACTGCTCTGTATTTTTCATTTCCTGGTGACGCTCCATGGCAGCACACAATTCATGCATATGCTAGCATGAAGGCACCAGTGTAGACAAATCACACCAGTTTTGTTTTGACATGCCAATCAGCTGTCACATTTGTTGCAAAGAAAACACAAAACAAACATCAAAACTTTGCATCAAATTTTATTGTTCAACAAAATAAAAGGGAAGGCAAAATAAAAAACATGGTCAATTTGAAACAGTTACAGACTCAACATCTTGAGCAATTTTTGGCCAAAAAAATGCAGCACAGACAATTAAATCAAAGTGAACAAACGACACACATTAACAACATCAGAATTATTTCAGGGGAACATTTCCCCCACACAAAAAATATACAATCCACAAAAGTTAACCAATCACCTGTTTTGCAAAGACATAACAAATAAAATACATGTGTTACAAACTCGATAAGGACACCAACATGTACATTTTGCCCCCCACACACACACTTGCCTCTTCTCAGGGCAAGCGACCGAATGCTCTGTGAGCTTTATATAACATATGTTTGTGTGCTAATGAGGCAATTGAAAACACATGCACAGTCCATGAAACACCCAAAATGCAAGTTCACTCAATGTAGAGACTGAAATTCAAAGTGGATACACCTGTTAAGGATGTCCTTCAATTACTAACCCATCAAAACACTCTCTGAGTGAGCATGCCCAGAAATACCCAGGTGCTGTTCACACACAAAAAGCACGCAAAAAAAAACTAACTGGCTGGGCATGTGCAGAACAACACAATGCAGCTAGCAAAAAATAACCCCCCCTCCCCCCGTCCAAAATTAAGCACATCATCCAGCATGCTACAAAATTAGAGATGGGACAATCACCTCTCCCCCCCCCCACCAACAAATACCATTGCAGTCTATGGGAACTGACTTGTTAATTTTGCTAGTCCCCACTTGGCTGGCTTATCTTTTAGTTATTGGCCTTAAAATGGGGGCCCAGGTCCCACCCTAAGGGACATATATCAATGTCACCAATTTGGAAAACACCAAAAACAAAACAAGGAGAAGTGCCTTTAAATATGCCAAATTGCTTAAGGGCCATTTCACACCACATGCAGTGCATTGCGTTTTTTATGCATCCAAAGTGCATGGAAAGTTGGTTATATGGTTCTAAATGGCAGTGTTTGTTCCAGTTCCACCAAAAAAGTAGAACATGCTGCATTTTACCTGCACTGGACTGTACTGGAAGGCATCAAAACACATCATAAACGCACTGGAACGCACAGGAACACAACTAAATGCACCAAAAATGCACTGGAACACACTTGTCCTTATCTATGGTTAATAAAAAAGAGGGGTGAAAAAAAAGCACTGGACTGCATCAAAAACGTACCAAAAATGCACTGGAACGCATGAAAAACGTGCATGCAGAAAAGCACCTGGAACGCATCCGGATTGTGTTTCTATGGTGTGAACTGGCCCTAGTTCACACCATAGAAACGCAGTCTGGGTGCGTTCCAGGTGCTTTTCTGCATGCACATTCCAGTGCATTTTTGATGCATTTTTGATGCAGTTCAGTGTTTTTTCCCCCTCTTTTCACTTAGGACAAGTGTGTTGCAGTGCGTCTTGGGTGCATTTAGGTGCGTTCCGGTGCATTCCAGTGCATTTTTGGTACGTTCCGTTGCGTTTTTGATGTGTTTTACTGCGGTCCAGTACAGTTCTGTACCTAAAAAATGCAGCATGACCAATTTTTTTTTGCTTTCTGAAACGCACTGGAACGGACTGCAGTAGTGTGAACTATGCCATTGGCATTAATGTGATCAACTTTCTTAGCGTTTTTCAGGCATCAAAAAAACGCACTGCACTGCATTCGGTGTGAACTGGCCCTAAATATCATACCGGGGGTGTCTATAGTATGCCTGTAAAGTAGCACATGTTTTCCATGTTTATAACAGTTGGAGAGCAAAATTACATTTCTAAAGTAAAATAATAGTAATTTAAAAGTCCTTGCGGCTGTAATGAATTGCTGGTTCCCGTCAATACAGATAAAAGTCATTGAAAGTCTTTGATTACACAAAAAAAAAGCGTGGGGGTTCCCCCAAATTCCATAACCAGGCCCTTCAGGTCTGGAATGGATATTAAGGGGAAACCCGCTGCAAATTTAAAAAAAAATGATGTGGGGTTCCCCCCAAATATCCATACCAGGCCCTTCAGATCTGGCATGGATTTTAAGGGGAACTCCACCCCAAATTTAAAAAAAAAATGGCGTGGAGTCCCCCCAAAAATCCACACCAGACCCTTATCCGAGCACGTAACCTGGCCGGCCGCAGGGGAAAAGGGGGGGACGAGAGCGCCCCCCCCTCCCTCCTGAACCGTACCAGGCCACATGCCCTCAACATGGGGAGGATGTCCCCATGTTGATGGGGACAAGGGCCTCATCCCCACAACCCTTGCCCGGTGGTTGTGGGGGTCTACGGGCGGGGGGCTTATCGGAATCTGGAAGACCCCTTTAACAAAGGGGACCCCCAGATCCCGCCCCCCCCTGTGTGAAATGGTAATGGGGTACAAATGTACCCCTACCATTTCACAAAGAAAGTGTCAAAAATGTAAAAAATGACAAGAGCCGGTTTTTGACAATTCCTTTATTAATGTCTTTTCTTTTCTTCCATCTTCTTCCATCTTCTTCCATCTTTTTCTTCTTCCATCTTCTTCCATCTTCTTCTTTTCTCCATTCGGGTTTCTTCCTCCATCTTCATCTTCCTCTTCATCTTTATCTTCATCCTCATCTTCATCTTCATCTTCATCTTCCTTCTTCCTTCGGTCTTCTCGTCTGCATCTTGCTCCGGCATCTTCCCTTCTTCTTTCTTCTCCGGCCGCTCCGTTTGAATTGGAGGTTCCCGCTGTGCGAAGCTTCAGTTTTTCAGTTCCCCATCGGGTCCGCTTACACCCGGTGACCCCGCCCCCCTCTGACGCACATGGATTTCACGGGGACTTTCCCCGTGGTGTTAGAGGGGGGCGGAGCCACCGGGTGGCAGCGGACCAAGTGGTGAACTGAGGCGTCGCACAGCGGGAACCTCCAATTCAACGGAGCGGCCGAAGAAGAAAGAAGAAGGGAAGACGCCGGAGCAAGATGCGGATGAGAAGACCGAAGGAAGAAGGAAGATGAAGATGAAGATGAAGATAAAGATAAAGATGAAGAGGAAGAAACCCGAATGGAGAAAAGAAGAAGATGGAAGAAGAAGAAGGAAGAAAAGAGAAGACATTAATAAAGGAATTGTCTAAAACCGGCTCTTGTCATTTTTTACATTTTTTTACACTTTCTTCGTGAAATGGTAGGGGTACATTTGTACCCCATTACCATTTCACACGGGGGGGGGTCGGGATCTGGGGGTCCCCTTTGTTAAAGGGGTCTTCCAGATTCCGATAAGCCCCCCGCCCGCAGACCCCCACAACCACCGGGCAAGGGTTGTGGGGATGAGGCTTTTGTCCCCATCAACATGGGGACATCCTCCCCATGTTGAAGGCATGTGGCCTGGTATGGTTCAGGAGGGAGGGGGGGCCGCTCTCGTCCCCCCCTTTTCCCCTGCGGCCGGCCAGGTTATGTGCTCGGATAAAGGGTCTGGTGTGGATTTTTGGGGAGACTCCACGCCATTTTTTTTTCAATTTGGGGTGGAGTTCCCCTTAAAATCCATGCCAGATCTGAAGGGCCTGGTATGGATATTTGGGGGGAACCCCACGTCATTTTTTTAAGAAATTTGCAGCGGGGTTCCCCTTAATATCCATTCCAGACCTGAAGGGCCTGGTTATGGAATTTGGGGGAACCCCCACGCTTTTTTTTTTTGGTTAGCAATGACTTTCTATGACTTTTCTCTATATTGCCGGGAGCCGACAATTCATTATAGCCGCGGCTGCTTTTAAATGGGTTTTTTTTCCTTTAGAAATGTCATTTTGCTGGCGCAATGGGAAGTTCAGAGCTGCGCCTGTTCAACTTATGCAAATTGACTTAGGTGACTTGACATTTACTAAGATTTTGCCGGCGCAGTGTCTTGGCGCATTTGAACCATTGAAATTCCCGCGCTGAGCTCAAAAAGACCTCCCGCAGCTCGAATCGTACTTGCCGGCGCAGCGGGCTGGTTTTGAAAAAGTTACTTTATCACTCAATTTTGGCCATGTTTGTTATTTGGGCAGGTGTCACTACACTTCCTCACATCACCCCATGTCACCCCCATTATGTTCTCACTTCCAGCTTCTTTATATTTAGTGTTTAACATGCTGTGCGCCAGGTCCATAGTGGCGCACTGAGCGCCTCCTCCCGTCCGCCGACAACACTATAGTAAATGGGAAATAGGGCTGCGCTACAGGCGCTAATGTTTTGTAAATACCAAAACAGCCATTGCGCACGCAGATGCGCCAATCCTCATGGCACAAACGTTTTGTAAATCAGCCCCTATGTGTGGAGAAAAAGAGGCACAGCACACCAACATCAAAACCTCATCCCAACTGTGAAGCATGGTGGTGGGGGCATCATGGTTTGGGGCTGCTTTGCTGCGTCAGGGCCTGGACGGATTGCTATCATCGAAGGAAAAATGAATTCCCAAGTTTATCAAGACATTTTGCAGGAGAACTTAAGGCCATCTGTCCACCAGCTGAAGCTCAACAGAAGATAGGTGTTGCAACAGGACAACGACCCAAAGCATAGAAGTAAATCAACAACAGAATGGCTTAAACAGAAGAAAATACACCTTCTGGAGTGGCCCAGTCAGAGTCCTGACCTCAACCTGATTAAGATGCTGTGGCATGACCTTAAGAAAGCGATTCACACCAGACATCCCAAGAATATTGCTGAACTGAAACAGTTCTGTAAAGAAGAATGGCCAAGAATTACTCCTGACAGTTGTGCACATCTGATCTGCAACTACAGGAAACGTTTGGTTGAAGTTATTGCTGCCAAAGGAGGTTCAACCAGTTATTAAATCCAAGGGTTCACATACTTTTTCCACCTGCACTGTGAATGTTTACATGGTGTGTTCAATAAAAACATGGTAACATTTAATTATTTGTGTGTTATTAGTTTAAGCAGACTGTGATTGTCTATTGTTGTGACTTAGATGAAGATCAGATCACATTTTATCACCAATTTGTACAGAAATCCATATCATTCCAAAAGGGTTCACATACTTTTTTTTGCAACTGTATGCAATGTCCGTTTTGTGCTCATGTTTCCTTTATTGATCTAAAGTGCATAAGAGGACTCCCAAGCCATCGGGTAGATATACAGTATCTCACAAAAGTGAGTACACCCCTCACATTTTTGTAAATATTTTATTATATCTTTTCATGTGACAACACTGAAGAAATTACACTTTGCTACAATGTAAAGAAGTGAGTGTACAGCTTGTATAACAGTGTAAATTTGCTGTTCCCTGAAAGTAACTCAACACACAGCCATTAATGTCTAAACCGGTGGCCAGAAAAGTGAGTACACCCCCAAGTGAAAATGTCCAAATTGGGCCCAATTAGCCATTTTCCCTCCATGGTGTCATGTGACTTTTTAGTGTTACAAGGTCTCAGGTGTGAATGGGGAGCAGGTGTGTTAAATTTGGTGTTATCGATCTCACTCTCTCATACTGGCCACTGAAAGTTCAACATGGCACCTGATGGCAAAGAACTCTCTAAGGATCTGAAAAAAAGAATTGTTGCTCTACATAAAGATGGCCTAGGCTATAAGAAGATTGCCAAGACCCTGAAACTGAGCTGCAGCACGGTGGCCAAGACCATACAAGAAGGAAGCCTCTTCTAAAGATAATGCACAAGAAAGCCCGCAAACAGTTTGCTGAAGACAAGCAGATTAAGGACATAGATTACTGGAACCATGTCCTGTGGTCTGATGAGACCAAGATAAACTTATTTGGTTCAGATGGTGTCAAGCATGTGTGGCGGCAACCAGGTGAGGATTACAAAGACAAGTGTGTCTTGCCTACAGTCAAGCATGGTGGCGGGAGTGTCATGGTCTGGGGCTGTATGAGTGCTGCTGGCACTGGGGAGCTACAGTTCATTGAGAGAACCATGAATGCCAACATGTACTGTGACATACTGAAGCAGAGCATGATCCCCTCCCTTCAGAGACTGGGCCGCAGGGCAGTATTCCAACATGATTACGACCCCAAACACACCTCCAAGATGACCACTGCCTTGCTAAAGAAGCTGAGGTAAAACTGATGGACTGGCCAAGCATGTCTCCAGACCTAAACCCTATTGAGCATCTGTGGGGAATCCTCAAAGAGAAGGTGGAGGAGCGCAAGGTCTCTAACATCCACCAGCTCCGTGATGTCATCATGGAGGACTGGAAGAGGACTCCAGTGGCCACCTGTGAAGCTCTGGTGAACTCCATGCCCAAGGGGGTTAAGGCAGTACTGGAAAATAATGGTGGCCACACAAAATGTTTACACTTTGGGCCTAATTTGGACATTTGACAGGGGTACTCACTTTTGTTGCCAGTGGTTTAGAGATTAATGGCTGTGTGTTGAGTTATTTTGAGGGGACAGCAAATTTACACTGTTATACAAGCTGTACAATGACTTAACATTGTAGCAGTGTCATTTCTTTAGTGCTTTCACATGAAAATATATAATAAAATATTTACAAAAATGTGAGGGGTGTACTCACGCTGGTGAGATACTGTACATCTTTTCCAAAGCCTTGTTGACCCACCTCGGCATAGGCTCAGGGAATCAGTCCAGTGCACACTCTGGTGGGAGTCTGCACGCTGGGTGTTGCAGTATTTGCACAAGCACAGAGCACTTTACAACTTTATTCTGGATAAACTTCACATGCATCTTATATTAATGAACTGTTATGCACTTTTTTTCACTGGCAACATGCTTTTTTTTAAAATCATGGACTGCATATATATAATTTTCATATATTTTTTTTACATTGATTATCTCCTCTTCTTTGAGTCCACATTGATGAAATATTTTGATTGATTCTTGGACACAGATAAGTTTTTTTTATGTAGCACCCTGCTCCTGTTTGTTGTAATATGTTGGCCGATTTATGTGGGATATTATATTATTATAGATATGTACAAGTACAATATTGACCAGGCCATATTTCAGTTGCAAATAGCAACAATGTTTGTCAGAGGTTACAAAACCAATCAGAAACTGAGACAGTAAATTTAAAATTGCATACAGTTACCATTGGGGGAGCTTTGCTTGCGAAATCTAAACGTTGTGATGAATTATCAGAGGAAAAAGAGAGATTAAAATTAAGAATTATGGAATTAGAGAAGAGATCTCAGGAATGCAGATATGCATCAAATCTTGGATTAAGCAATCTGCAGCAAAATACAAACACAAACTTTCTATCAAATGAAACAGAACCTCATTTCAAAAATCAGTTTAAATCATGGCAGGGAACCATTCCTATTTCTTTAAGAATTGCATCTAGTTCTTTTGGTTTCAGATGCTGCATTACAAGCTGAACTTAACCTGTATTATTATTATTATTGTAAACATAACTTATATCATCATTATAATACTTAAACATCAATTATATATATGATATAAGTTATGTTTCCGCAGCAACACCCACGTTCTCCAGAGAATGCACTTTAATTGACTTCCAATACAGAATAAAGTCCAATACTTGCACAGATGATACAAATCCAACAGAGTACAATATATTCAAAGTCCCATGTTCCCTAGAATTATTCTAGACCTGTGCCTTCTTTCCTATCCATACAGACTGACAAGACTGGAGCAGACTGAATGCCAGCTTATATTGCCTATCTACTGAATGACTGCAACAAGCTCCCTTTGACATATGCAATTAGATTACAGATACCAAAGGTGGCCTGAGCACAGTTTTGATATGTAAAATAGACTTATCCTGGATTCTTACATCAACAAGCCCCCTCTGATATGTTCAGTAAATCTTGTTTGGCCCTTTGGTCAACAAACACCCTTTGAAATGTTCAATTAAGTTAACAGGCCACCCCACACACCTTGCATAAGATCAACACATCAAAGGGTCTTCAGCTGTCCCTTTGATATGTGTAATTCAGTTGGCTCAACCATTGTCACTATTGTCACTATTATCAACTGAAATATGGCCTGGTCAATATTGTACTTGTACATATCTATAATAATATAATATCCCACATAAATCGGCCAACATATTGCAACACTGTTGACCAGGCGCTATTATCTAAATTTAGAGGGATGTCTGAACTGTAGTTAGTTCAGATTCCATGTTTTGGCTAAATTGGCCTATGTTCCAGCTTTGGCTGAGTTGGGTGTATTTCCCGCGGTTACCAGCAGGTGTCGTTGCCACCTTTGGTTCGTGTTGGAAGGTACAACAAGCCGAGGCGTATTGGGTGCTTTTTGTCAAAGGCAACCTAGTGGGAGGTTGATACCGCTGGGCATGCTGGGAGAGGGTACTTAAGGGGCGAATGCCATTTTTGTAGAGGCTCTCTCACCTCATGGCCACCCTGGCCGGAGGTATGTGACAACTCCTCTTCTGCCTCAGGGCCTGCTGGCCTGAGGCTTTCGTTACTGAAGGTTGGTCCAGAAGCAATCTGGGGCCTACTGGTTCGGGGGTGATCCTGTGCTGTCTGTCCTACAAGAAGAAGCTGAGCAATTTCAGGAACCAGGGGAGGACTCATCCTGGAGAAAATGCAGCGGAAGGCTGGTATCTCGAGAGGAGCCTGGGGCCTCAATTGGAGGATGCATCCCGACCAATCTACCTCACAGTATTGCTGGGTCGGCTTAAAGGACTTTCTTATACTGTACAGTGGTGCTTGAACTTTGGAAATTCTGATTACCAAGTCTGTGGCAGAGTCTTTTCATTTTGTCCGTGCATCATCCCGGCTGCTAGGCCGGTGAGAGGGGCCTTTCCGGGTGAGCAAGATCCAGTGACAGCAAGTATACCTGTCTCCAGGATCTCAAGTTTCTCAGTGATCTGCACCAGGTACCTGAACTCCTCTAATCCTCCATCCCTCATTCTGCTAACGTTGTGGTTAATAAAAAAGCATTGGAAAAGACTCAGTGACTGGCAACCGTGTTTTATGCAACTTTTAACCCTAGACTTTGAGCCAACATGGAGAACAGTAGAGTAACGGCAGACCAAAAACTAACCATCAGCTCCTACGGGGGTAGTGCTACATTTACATGGATTATGAATTTATGCACAGATTTATCCATGCAATAGTAAGAGTATAGCACTTCAGCACTTTATTTCACATATATAAGTAGGAAGCGCAGCAGTTAACTACTTCAACTTCAGCACCAGGGTACATCGCCTTTAATGCTGCAGCACCCTAGCAGTGGGTAACCAGGCTTCTGATACTATCCATACGTACAAAAAAAATGTATTTTTATTTTCATTTAGTTCGTTTTTCTCCACTTTGCACGAGTGACATTTTTAACTTGGTATATGCCAGTGCAGGCTCTGCAGTACTGGTTTCTAAATGCTGCGCACCTGGCAGTTGGTGTTTGTAATGCTTAAAGCGGTGTTCCGGCCGAAATTATACTTTTAAAATAAAAATACCCCTATAATACACAAGCTTAATGTATTCTAGTAAAGTTAGTCTGTAAACGAAGGTCCGTTTTGTTAGTTTATAGCAGTAGTTTGTTATTTTATAAACTTACAGCAGGCCGTGGCCATCTTAAGTGTGGGCATCTGAGGCCAGACTGTATTTCTTCCTGGATCTCATCCTTGTAGACCTCGCACATGCTCAGTGCAGCACAAGCAGTGTAATAGGTTTTAGGTCAGGTTTCCATAGCAACGGCAGTGTCAGAGGAAGTTGCCGCCCCTTCCCAGGAGGTATTGCAAACAGGAAATTATGCGATGGGCCACGGCCAGGGAGGAGGAAGTGAAAAATGAATACAGCAGGTATACAGTAGGTGCTGAGAAAAAAAAAAAAAAATATCCAATTTGTTTACAGTGCACAGTTTAGTGAGGGATGCTGAAGAGTTGTAAAAGTGGGTGGAACTCCACTTTAATGTAATGGTACAGTCAGTTAGCCTGGGGTTGCTAGTGGGTTAACAGTGTGGCTCACTTCTAAGTCTGGAGTTATTCCATAATGCTGATTTTTACATGGAAGCAAACTACTGCCTAGAACCTAGGCAATTAGTGAGTGTAGTTCTAGTGTCCCCCACTAGATCGCCTAAGCCACACCCTCATCGATTCGGCAAAGGATTAGCGAATCTTGCTTGAAATTCTGAAAATCCTAATTTAGAGGCAAATCCCCTTAAAGTCTATGAGGCGAATTCTGTGTACAATTCTGGACATTTTTAGGGCTAATAAGCAAACTACTGTACTTCCGTCCTAACCTCGCCACGACGAGGTACGTCATTTCCACGTGTGTATCGGCCCTACTCCCTCGCTGCTTTGTGGGACCTGTGTGTGTCCCAGATGATGACATGGCTATTCAGAAAGCGCAGTGCGACTGACGCATGCGCAGTAGGAAACGGAATGTGAAGCCTGAAGGCTTCACTGCCGGTTTTCCTTAGTTGCAATGGCGGCGTCTGCACCTGAGTTGATGGACGAATCAGCTTCGGTGGGCCGATATCGCAGGGTCCCTGGACAGGTGTCCTTATATTAAAAGTCAGCAGCTACATTATTTGTAGCTGCTGACCTTTATATATTTTTTAGAGCCTGGAACTCCGCTTTAAGAAACCAAATAACTAACTTTGGACAAACAGAGAAGATGGAGGTAGCCAGGGCCACCCCTTACCAATCCCCCTCCCCTTCGCCCCACTCTTTACTCTCTTAAATACTATCCTCTTCCTCACTCCCTAATTTATTTTATTTTGTATTTATTTCCATCTAAATTCCCAAACTTTTACCCTCTCTGACAACTCTCAGTATCCTGAAAAACTAGGTATAACCCTGGGACTACAGGAAGGAACATACATAACCTTGTTTTTGTAAGTACTATATAATGTCATGTATTGTTATTGACATACTTGCTAGACTGTCTTTTTTTCAATAAAATCATTTATAAAAAAAAAAAATGCATGTGGTGTTATGGAACAGAACGTTTTTCACAGTTTTCACACATTTTTTAGACAATCCCAGCAAGAGTATATTTGCTAAAATTGAGAAGTGCTCTACAATCTGATTTATTTCAGTTTGAAACAAGGCTTTTTTTCAACTAGTTTTAGCAGCAACGCTTTTTCGTCAAAAAATATTAGGTCACTTTAATTTGCAGATAAAAAAAATTAACCAGTAGTCCACTGTGGTGTCCCTGTGTTTGCTGATGAAAAATTGCACTGCCACTGGCAAATTTCTTTCAGTCTCTCATTAAGAATTAGTAGACAGCAGGTGATACAGCAGTTTAAAATTGGCCATCAGCAGGGCATTTTAAATGAAGGAGAATTGGCCTAAATGTACTAGAAAAAAAAAGTGCAGGCAGGTGGTTTAATACAAGAATTAATTGACTGCAGATGACTGAGGCCGGGTTCACACTGGGGCGACAAACGCTCCGACATTGGGAGCTCATGTCGCATGACGTGTGAAAATCAATGTTTCCCTATGGGAGCCATCTTAACTGGTCCGACACATGTCGGTCCGACTTTGAAAATGCTCCCTGTACTACTTCGGTCCAACTTTGATCCGACTTCAGCCCATTGACTATCATTGAAGTCGGATCAAAGTTGGACCGCAGTCTTGCATGATCCGACTTTGGCATGCGACTTGTGCTGTGCTGCTCTTGAGGGGGAACTCCAGGCCAAATTTTAAATAAAAAAACGGCGTGGGTTCCCCCTCCAGGAGCATACCAGGCCCTTGGGTCTGGTCTGGATTTGAAGGGGAACCCCTACGCCGAAAAAACGGCGTGGGGGTCCCCCCCAAGATCCAAACC
Organism: Rana muscosa; assembly: GCA_029206835.1. Taxonomy (NCBI): domain Eukaryota; kingdom Metazoa; phylum Chordata; class Amphibia; order Anura; family Ranidae; genus Rana; species Rana muscosa. The sequence continues at coordinate 797,302,448 of CM055116.1, read as the reverse complement.
AGACCCTTATCCGAGCACGCAACCTGGCAGGCCGCAAGGGAAGAGGGGGGGTCGAGAGAGCGGCCCCTCCTCCCTCCTGAACCGTACCAGGCCGCATGCCCTCAACATGGGGGGTTTGGTGCTCTGGGGCAGGGGGGTGACCTGCGGCCCCCCCACCCCAAAGCACCCTGCCCCCATGTTGATGAGGACAGGGCCTCTTTCCGACAACCCTGGCCGTTGGTTGTCGGGGTCTGCGGGCGGGGGGCTTATCGGAATCCGGGAGCCCCCTTTAATAAGGGGGCCCCCAGATCCCGGCGCCCCCACCCTATGTGAATGAGTATGGGGTACATCGTACCCCTACCCATTCACCTGGTGGAAAAAATGGCAATAAAAACACAACACAGCTTTTTAAATTAATTTATTGCACAGCTCCGGGGGTCTCCGCGCTCTCCGGTTCTTTCTTCTGCCGGGCCTCCGCTATCTTCTTCCAGCTCTTTTGCTAGCGGAGAGGCCCGGTCTTCCCGTTGTCTCGTCCGGCTCTCCGATGTCCTTCTGCCGGCCCCTCCACTATCTTCTTCCAGCTCTTTTGCTAGTGAAGGGGCCGGTCTTCCCGTCGCCGTCGCCGTCTTCTTCTCTCTTCTCCTCCTCGATGTTGACTCGTCGCTTCCTCCCGCTGTAATACTGGCTGTTCGCTCCGCTCCGAATTAATATAGGCTTCTCATGATGTCACAGTCACATGCTCCCATGACGTCACAGTCACATGCTCCGGGGCCACCCGGAGCATGTGACTGTGACGTCATGAGAAGCCTATATTAATTCGGAGCGGAGCGAACAGCCAGTATTACAGCGAGAGGAAGCGACGAGTCAACATCGAGGAGGAGAAGAAAGAAGAAGACGGCGACAGCGACGGGAAGACCGGCCCCTTCACTAGCAAAAGAGCTGGAAGAAGATAGTGGAGGGGCCGGCAGAAGGACAACGGAGAGCCGGACGAGACGACGGGAAGACCGATGGAAGAAAGAACCGGAGAGCGAGAGAAGAACCGGAGAGCGGGAGAAGAAGAAGGCTACGGAGAAGACTGGGCCCCGCTAGCAAAAGAGCTGGAGGAAGATAGCGGAGGCCCGGCAGAAGAAAGAACCGGAGAGCGTGGAGACCCCCGGAGCTGTGCATTAAATTAATTTAAAAAGCTGTGTTGTGTTTTTATTGCCATTTTTTTCCACCAGGTGAATGGGTAGGGGTACGATGTACCCCATACTCATTCACATAGGGTGGGGGGGCCGGGATCTGGGGGCCCCCTTATTAAAGGGGGCTCCTGGATACCGATAAGCCCCCCGCCCGCAGACCCTGACAACCAACGGCCAGGGTTGTCGGGAAGAGGCCCTGTCCTCATCAACATGGGGGCAGGGTGCTTTGGGGTGGGGGGGCCGCAGGTCGCCCCCCTGCCCCAGAGCACCAAACCCCCCATGTTGAGGGCATGTGGCCTGGTACGGTTCAGGAGGGAGGGGGGGCGCTCTCTCGTCCCCCCCTCTTCCCCTGCGGCCTGCCAGGTTGCATGCTCGGATAAGGGTCTGGTTTGGATCTTGGGGGGACCCCCACACCGTTTTTTTCGGCGTAGGGGGTTCCCCTTCAAATCCAGACCAGACCCAAGGGCCTGGTATGCTCCTGGAGGGGGAACCCATGCTGGTTTTTTATTTAAAATTTGGCCTGGAGTTCCCCCTCAAGATTCATAGCAAACACAGTGCCTGGTGTTGGCGGGGATCCAAGTCGGATCCCCGTTCATTGAAAGTCGGACATATGTCGGCTTCATGTCGCGGGGCAAAGTCGGATCCAAAGTAGGACGGCTGTCGTGTCGCACTAGTGTGAACCCAGCCTAAGCAGTGTAAAATTGGTAAGCATGTGACAACTTTACCAAACAAGGCTAGATCCAAATTTACCAGAGACAAAAGGGCACAGGCTTGTGTTTTAGTACAAAAAATAAGATACTGCAAAGCTATAGGACAGTTAAGTTAGGCCCCTTTCACACTGGGGCGTTGGGTGCGGTGGCGGTATAGCGCCGCTATTTTTAGCGGCGCTATACCGTCGTAATTGCCGTGCAATTGCGGCGGAATTCGGTCGCTAGCGGTGCGGTTTTAACCCCCGCTAGCGGCCGAAAAAGGGTTAATACCGCTGGCAATGTGCCTCTGCAGGGGCGCATTGCCGGCGGTATTACCGCGGTTTCCCATTACTTTCAATAGGAAGGAGCGGTGAAGGAGCGGTAAACACACCGCTCCTCTCACCGCTCCAAAGATGCTGCTAGCAGGACTTTTGGAGCGGTCCTGCTAGCGCACCACCTCAGTGTGAAAGCCTTCGGGCTTTCACATTGAGACTGCTGGGGCAGGAGTTTTCAGGCGGTATTTAGGTGCTATTTTTAGCGTTAAACCGCCTGAAAAACTCCTCAGTGTGAAAGGGGTCTTAGGGATAACAGTCCTAATTGGTATATGTCTAACTTATTTTGTATACATACCTTTTTCCTTTAAAAAAAGCATCAACAAGCTGCAACAGCTTAAAGAACAGATGGTTATAACAAGTGAAAGCACTGCTTTAATCACTTCAACCGCGGAAGATTTTACCCCCTAATGACCAGAGCATTTTTTTGCAATTAAGCCCCGGACCATTTTGTAGCTAAAGGACCAGGCCACTTTTTGCGATTCGGCACTGCGTTGCTTTAACTGACAATTGCGCGGTCGTGCGACGTGGCTCTCAAACAAAATTGTAGTCCTTTTTTTTCCCACAAATAGAGCTTTCTTTTGGTGGTATTTGATCACCTCTGCGGTCTTTATTTTTGGCGCTATAAACAAAAATAGAGCGACAATTTTGAAAACAATGCAATATTGTTTACTTTTTGCTATAATAAATATTCCCAAAAAATATATAAAAAAAACATTATTTTTCCTCAGTTTAGGCCGATACATATTCTTCTACATATTTTTGGTAAAAAAAAATCGCAATCGGCGTTTATTGATTGGTTTGCGCAAACGTTATAGTGTTTACAAAATAGGGGGTAGTTTTATGGCATTTTTATAAAAAAAATTTTTACTAGTAATGTCGGCGATCAGTGATTTTTTCGTGACTGCGACATTATGGCGGACACATTGGACACTTTTGACACTATTTTGGGACCATTGTCATTTTTACAGCGACCAGTGCTATAAAAATGCACTGGTTACTGTAAAAATTACACTGGCAGTGAAGGGGTTAACCAGGAGGGGGCGCTGTAGGGGTTAAGTGTGTCCTGATTTGTGTTTCTTACTGTGGAGGGGCGTGGCTTAGCGTGTGACGTCACTGATCATCGTTCCCTATTACAGGGAACAGACAATCAGTGACAGGCTCACTAGGAAGCACAGGGAGAGGTTTGTTTACACTTGTTTGTTTACACTTACCTCTCCCCGTTCTTCCTCTCTGTGACCCGATCGCGGGACACCAGCGGCGATCGGGTCCGCTGTTCCCGCTGGGATGGTCACAGAGAAGAGGACCGGGTCACGAGCGCGCCGCCGCTGGGCTCTTAAAGGGGAGGTACCTGTACGCCCATGTGCCCAGCCGTGCCATTCTGCCGACGTACTTCGGCGTGCGGCGGTCCTCAAGCGGTTAACTGACAATTGCGCGGTCGTGCAATGCTGTACCCAAACAATTTTTTTTTCCCACAAATAGAGCTTTCTTTTTGTGGTAGTTGATCACCTCTGCTGTTTTTATTTTTTGCGCTATAAACAAAAAAAGACAATATTATTTACTTTTTGCTATAATAAATATCCCCCAAAAATATATAAAAAAACTAATTTCTTTCTCAGTTTAGGCCGATATGTATTCTTCTACATATTTTTGGTAAAAAAAAAATAGCAATAAGTGTATATTGATTGGTTTGCGCAAAAGTTCTAGCGTCTACAAAATAGGGGATAGATTTATGGCATTTTTATTATTATTATTTTTTTTATTAGTAATGACAGTGATTTGCAATTTTTATCGGGACTGTGACATTGCGGCGGACAGATCAGACACTTTTGACACTATTTTGTGACCAGTGACATTTATACAGCGATCAGAGCTAAAAAATAGCCACTGATTACTGTGTAAATGTCACTGGCATGGAAGGGGTTAAACACTAGTGTCATTCTGCCGATGTACGTCGGCGCGCGGCGCTCAGAAAGCGGTTAAGCACTCCATACTTAAAAAGTTTCTAATAACACAAAAAATCTTTCAAAATAAGTAAAATCTCAAAAATACCTCCCCTGAAACCAAAGTCTACTTTTTTGTAAGACTTGTAGAAAAATAACAGTTTAACCCAAAATCAGGGGCCCTAACAACTTTAAATAAATGCCAATACACCAAAAATGGCATCTTCTGAAACAAAAGCCCATTGTTTTGAAGAGTAACACGGCAGCAAGGAGAAAAAAAAAAGGGTTGCTATGGTCAGGACAGCAGCTAAAAGTGACCAGATCAACCAAAAAATAAAATGGAAGACAAAAAAGCCCCTAACATTTAGAAAAAAAGCAACAGCAACAGCATGCATTAACTGTCCTTAAAGGAGTAGTAAAGGTACATGTTTTTTCACCTTAATGCATCCTATGCATTAAGGTGAAAAAACATTCGACAATACCAGCCCCCCCCCCGAGCCCCCGTTTTACTTATCTGGCCCCTCGAAAGTCCCGCGCTCGTCCCCGTCATCCTCTTCGGTTCTCAGCCTGGCCGCCGATTGGCTACACTGGATGGATTGAAAGCAGCGCAGCCATTGGCTGGCGCTGCTGTCAATCACATCCAATGACGCGGCGTGCCGGGGGGCGGGGCCGAGTGATACAGTCGGCGGCTATGGCCGCCACTGTATCACAGGAGCGCGCCCGCAATAACTCCACACCATGCGAGCTCGCTCGCATTATGGTGTGGAGACCTTGTGGGGAGCAGCCAAGACAGCCGCCGAGGGACCCCAGAAGACCAGGATCGGGGCCACTGTGTGCAAAACGAGCTGCACAGTGGAGGTAAGTATAAACTGCTTGTTATTTTTTTGCAAAAAAAAGGGAAGCTTTAGTGTCCCTTTAAACTCTCTCTTTGCAGTTTCTCTTTCTCTTGGACGGACACAGCTTCCTTATAATCTTGACTTGTGGGTTATGTTCCATCTATTATTAGAGGACTAGGCAGACATGTAAATGGTTAAACATGTAATCTTTAGCAAAGCTGAACAGCCCCGCCCAGGGGGCGGTCCCTCTGGTCATCACCCCTCTCACTGCAGTGAGCAGCTCAGATTTTTTCTGCCTAGCAGAGGAGAGGACCTGGCTCCCTGGGGCCCTTTGGTCCTGTGGATTTTTTCTATTTTTCTACTTTTTGATCCTGAGATCTACTATCGACTGCTGACTGGGTGACAGGCTGGATCCCAGATCCTTGTAGTCCCCCCAGTTTTGGCCATCGAGCGTGTGCCGACCTTTAGCTACGCGATGGGTCGTCCACGACATGCCCCGTTGCTCCAGGGGTGGCCGGTGAGCTATATGCTCCGGGGCACACATATGACCGGGCTATATGTCCATGTCACAGTGTGCCAGGCCGCAGACGTTGGGTCTGTCAGGAATGCCTTCAGCTAGTCCTCGCAGGACGGGTAAGTAGCAGTCCCCCTGCTCCGGCAGGGTGGCACGGCTGGGCATTCCCGGGGAGGTCGATTAGGGGGTTCCCACCCTCCCTTTCCTCTCTCCCTGTCCTTTTCCCTCCTCCCCATGTGCTATGTGGATGGGCTTGCTGTGCACTGACTTGGGGGTCCACCAGGGGGCTCCGCTTGGTTGTGGGCTATGGGCTATGCTGCGCTTGGGAGGCACTCTCTGCTGGGGTGTGCTGTCTTGTGTGTGTGTGGGGACCTCAGTTTGGGTGCCCGGGTGTTCGCTGCCATGTTTTTTTTTTTTACCTGTGTGCTTTGTCAGCATGGTCAGCGACCATTTTGACGATGACCGGCACCGTTTTCTATTGGGAATAGCGGCTGCCATTTTCTTGTAGTCCGCACTCTTTCTTTCCATAGAGATGACTGGCGGCCATTTTCTTTTGGTTTTTTAAACCCGGTTTCTACCTCTAGTGGTCACTAAATAGCTCTCTGGACGGCACGAACGGCAGTAATCACCTCAGAAGAGATAGAGTGACACAGGGAACACCTCAGCTCGGGGAGAGCGGACGGCAACTGTGCAGTGCCTGGGTCGGGTGGTGAGTCCTCCAGGGGGGGTCCCCTCATCATCTGTGGCAGCTAGGGGGGTGGTCTGCATACTTGCCTTGGGTCCCTAGGGTCGGGCGAGTGGGTCAGCATGGTGCCATACTGGCGCTTCTTCCCCAGACATTCCTGTCCTGGCAGCCGGTGCCCCTGCACCTGCTGGGGCTGTGGACGCTATGTCGGCGGTCCTGAAGACTCATTGCCAGGATGGAATCGGTGTGCGGGCGCAAGGGGGGTAAAAACACCATCTTCAGGGAAGAGTTTCTGATTCAGACTCGGGCCTTGCTCTGACTTGTCAGAAGATGCAGACCAGGACTTTTTTCGGACTGTGCGGAACTGCTTCCTGCTTGCTTCTGTGTCCAGGTCGGCGCAAAAGGCAATTGTTGGAGCACTTATCACCGTCCCCACTGAAATGGAGGATACGGCAAGGGCATCTATTAAGGTGCCGGTCCCTTCGGGGTCCCACAAGCCGACCCGCACCGCTAGGATGTTTCCTTGCGTGCTTATTTGATAAGTTTATATTCTAAGTATGGAAACGCCCGCAGCGCTCCAAAAAATTGCATGGCAGTCCGTTATCCCATTTGAGAAGTATTTCCTGAAAAAGGGACTTCTCCCCCGATGGGGCCCCGATCTCCAGGGAATTACCATTATTCCGGTGGAAGGGACCCCTGGTTTAAGGACCCTGCAGACTGGAGGACCGAGGCGGTGGCCCGGTCCTTGTTCAAGGTTTTGGGGTCTGCGTTGCAGCCGCTGTTGGCCATGACCCTGGTATCACTGTCGCTTCCTTAAATGGGTTAAGATATGCTGGTGGCTGAAATCTCCGGCCCTTCAGTCCGGAAAGTTGTTCCTTCCTTTTCACTGGACGATACTCAGACAAGGCCACGACGGTGGCATATGTCTACCGTCAAGGAGGAACAAGCAGCTCGGCTGCAGAATTGGAGGTCGCTCACATCCTGCGGTGGGCAGAATGGAGCGTGCTGGCTCTATTGACCGTTTGGGGACCTGGGTCCTGCCCCAGGGGACATGTTTCAATGCAGAAAAAAGTTTTAAAAACAAACGTTTTTTCGGGAGCAGTGATATTAATAATGCAGCATCGACTTTACAGGCATACTTTAGACACCCCCCAGGTATGAAATTTGAAGGAATATTTCACTTTTATTGTTTCACTTTGAACATTATTAAAATCACTGCTCCCGAAAAAACGAACGTTTTTAAAAATTTGTTTGCATTGATCCTGGGGCAGGACCCGTGTCCCCAAACACTTTTTATGACAATAACTTGCATATTAACCTTTAAAATTAGCACTTTTGATTTTTCATGTTCGTATCCCATAGACTTTAACAGGGTTTGCGTGTTCGAACAAATTTTTTGCCTGTTTGCATGTTCTGGTGTGAACCGAACCGGGGGGTGTTCAGCTGATCCCTACTCACAATCTGTGCCCCCCTTTATGTAGTAAGGAGACACACTATGTGCCCCATTACTAACCATCCTAAACCTGCTGGCCAGGGTTTAAATACATGCAATGCATTCATTTTCACTGTCGAATCTGCATTAAAAATTTGCCTCTTTTCTAGTCTTTACCACGAGAAGGTCAATTTGTTGTGTTTGCCTCCCAGGCCATAATATCCAGTCTTCTCTAGTAGGGATGAGCTCAGGTGTGTTCAGACCTGAGCTACCCCACCATAATCTTCTCATCCCGCTGTAGTGCAAACAGGTGACAATGCTGCTCTGAATTTAGAAACAGTGCAGCAGCATTGTGATCCGATAAGACAAAGCTGTGAGATGTGGATTTTACTTGCAGGGTCAACTGTTAGTTGTAGGACTTTGTAGGGGACTAAGAATTTTTTTTTAAGTACAGATGCACCTTTAGTTGAAATATTACAACACATATTTTTAATGGGAATCATGATTCTACTTAAGTGAACAATTCTTAAATTTCATAAAAAATTCAATGTTTGTTAATATACTGTATGTAGCACACGAACCCTTTTCTCTTGCTTTGGCTCACTTGCAGGAAAAAGGCACACCGTACTATATGCCCGTACCCTCCTGGATGAGGAGGTTAAGCGGTGTTATGTATTTGGGTCCCACAGCTAGGTTCTTCCATCAGTTGGTTCTCGTCTCCTAGGATATAGGGACAAGTCTCTGTATTCCCCCCAGTAATTCCAATGTCCACACCACTTTAAACTCCAACGTTGAGTTTATTTTCTCAATGTTCAGCAGACAGGTAAAGGGTGGAAGAGAGACAGGACAGCAAGGTTTGGGAGGTTAGTCCAGGCACAATGGATAGCACAATCACTACTCTATCCCCTAGTAGGTTTAGCTCACCCGGATAGTCTCCTTCAAGTGGATCCTAGCAGCCGAAGTGATGCTCGGACGTTTGATCAAGTTCTTTCCTAGATGCGATCAGGAGACTCTCTGCCACAGAATCTATCAGACCCCAAACCTCTTATCTTCTGGTACTTAAGGACAGGTGCCAGCAGCAGCACATTACTAGGTCCTTGGTGAATAGGAGAATCCCTCCAGAGAGTTACCCGGCCCCTTCCTTCACCGTGAACTCTCACCGGTCCGTCAGAAAGGTCCTCCCCCGGCCTCCTCCTCTTAGAAGCAGGCTCCCTCGCGAGGGACACCCTGGGACTCCTCTTCTTAGAAGCGGGCTCCAGCTAAAGGTGCTGGGCCCAGTGTTGAAGATGCAGCCCCAGGACTAAAGGTGCCTGGGACTGATGCACACGTGGCCCCATGACCTGGAGGGCCATGCGCCACGCACCAGGACTCCGACTCTGGAACGAAGACCGACCACCCAGGCGGCGTCTGCCCCTTATGTATCCTCTCCCGGCATGCACAGCAGGTCGACCACACCCACCGTACCGCTGTCAAGAGAGGACACCTAAGGCACAGCACTAATACCAGTGGTTCAACCCTGACCCATTATGGCAGTGCCACCTATAGGCCACAGGGAACTGCACACCAGTATACCATCCTGGAAATAAACAGCACAACCTATAAATTGAGAATGGTCTGAGCCTAACTACTATCTCAGACCAGCCCCCTAAATTTGGGTATATAGCACCCCTAAATGGGGTGGGCGCTACATGTATTATATATTTTAGTTTTTGCTGGCCCTGTAATGCATATGTATGGTGGCAGGAAGGGTGGACCTTAACACCAACATGCCACACATATGCATTGATGATAGCTGAGGTTTCTGTGCTGAGAGCGTACTCACTTCATGTTCCCAGCACAGTGACTGATCTTTCACAAGCAGCTCCTAGTCTGTTAATGATCGGGGGCTACTGATCATGTGACCATTGGGACAGCCAATCAGTGATCAGATGATCACGTGACTGGGAAGTCGAGTGACTCCCAGCAATAAGACTCAGTTAAAGGGCCACTGGGAGGAGACACGAAGAGGTCAAAGAGAACCATTCACAATTGGGCTTAATAAAAATATGTAAGCTTTTTAGGTCAGGTCAGTGGCCGGGCAGAATTTTTGCAAATCCATGATAGACTGAGGCCTAGGATGGCAAAGCTGTCAGGGATAAAATATAAAGATACTGCCAGTAGCGCATCCCCTTGTTTAATTAAAGGATCCAGATTACTTGCCTACTACAACTTCTTGATTCGTGCATTTGTGTTAGTAGAATAGCATATTGTGTACTTGCATTTCACACAATCTGGATCTGTACACCTAATACCCAACTGACAACAGAATACAGTAACAGTTTGCTTTAAATGTCCAGTAGTTGGTTTTAGGTGTAAAGCCACAAGTTGGCAAGTTTTTTTTCTGCCTCAGCCCCAGTATATATTGACATAAGCCAGTTGGCCTAGCAAGTAAGTATAAATCTTGCCCTGCCAACCTGGTAAACACCTGAAGTCTGATCATTGCTGTCTGACTTCACATACTGCAGTGCACACCCAGATTGGGAAATTTGAGATCACTGACTGTCAGACATCCATTGACCTCTGGCCCTCTGATTACCCCAGAAAAGGCATCTCTCATATTTCAAAGCTGTCAGGCTCCTCCTAAATCATGTGTGCATAAATTCCTATTCTTAGTATAAATATGTAATGCTACTTCTTATTCATAATCATACTCTGAAGAAGTATAGTCATGTTCATAGGAACTCTTTACTTGTGATAAACACTATGCTCACTATAACAATCTGTGTAACCTTCCTTCCTTCTTCAAGGACAGTGATTATGGATGTATAACATCTTGCCACATCTATGGTTATTACATCTAAGGTCAAAAAGTTTATTATTTTACAAATATCCCTATGCAGCCCACGTTTACTTGTATTTATAAAGCGTATTTGACTCCTGTCATCGGTAGTCCATAGCAGCACAATCATGAAGATTTAATATCAAGGACCCTTTCATAAAAATTATATATGATATATTGATGTATTATTGTTGATTAATCGTATAGCGCACCCACCCCAGACTTTACCTGATTTTCTTAATTTGGCTCCTCCGCAGGAAAGACTGAGGCACACCGCACTACAAGCCCGTACCCTTCTGGATAGGGAGGTTGAGCGGTGTTAGTTTTCTCGGGCCTGCCTGCGGCTGGTGTTAGAATCCTCCCGAGCTGATCTCGCTTCTGCCTTGGCCAGAAACAAGTCCTTAATTCTCCCCAGTAAAGTAACTGTCCACACCAACTGAAAGTCCAACTTCTGTATTTATTTCACATGGATAATAAATAGTCCCTTTAAGAGCAGACAGGTTGAGACGAGACACAGGTCAGATAAGGTGGTAGGGAGGTCCAGGCACAAACTTAATCTTGGTTCTCTTACTGTTCTGGTATACACAAACAGGTTTGGCGTACGATCTTTGTCACAGACCTAATGAATATGAAAGTCACTGCCACTGACTTGTTGAGGATGGTCACTGCCACTGACCGGGTGAATAGGGCCTTGCCCTAGTTGGTCACTGCCACTGACCTGGTGTGCATAGAGTCACTTCCACTATGACCTACAGAACATGCACTGCCTTCTTGGAGAACTTGGCCCATGTCAAAGAGAAAAACGTCCCTTCCGGAGAGTTACCAGAGGCCCTTACTGTCACCATGACTCTGCGCTGGGTCTTCAAAAAGGGTCACCTCCCTGGCCTCCTCGATCCAAGATACGGGTCCCCTCGCAAGATGGTACCCTGGGAGCTCTCGATCCTTAGCGGACCCCAGCCGAAGGTTGCTGGGCCCGGGCCTCCTATTTAGTACCTCACCCCAGACTGAAGGTGTCTGGGATGGAACAGCAACTCCGCCTCTGGGCCTAGGGCACCCGGAGGCGACACACACACCCAGGCCTAAGGTGCCTGGGCGCGCCCCCGAACTCGAACCGACCAGGCCTCCGGGCCTAGGGCACCCGGAGGCGACACACCCAGGCCTAAGGTGCCTGGGTGTGGAACGACGACCACCCCACTGGAAGATGGCCGCCCCTTCTTATACCCTCTCCCGACAGGCACAGCAGGTTCCCCGCCCCGCCGCACTGCTGTCGAAAGGGGATAAGAAAAGACACAACCCTGTAATGTGGTTCAACCCGGGCCCATGGCAACACCGCCACCTATAGGCCCCAGGGAACTGTACATCAATACTATCTCCCAGGGACAGAAATGGTCCATGAACCCTAACAATTAGTGTATCTGAGCCTTTTTACCACTCAGATACTTCCCTTAAATATAGCACTCCACTACAATTGGAATTGTTTGGTTAATACACTAACCACATTGTTTTAGCAGTGGGAAGGTTCCCCAGTTTAACAGATTGCTGGAATCTGTTCTCCGCCTATCTTGAGGAGTAGTTTAGTCATTTTGAGAGAGAAGTTTCAATGGAGGGAGCTCATACACCAGTGTGAATGGGGACCAAGGAATCACCAGGCCATCTACCACAAATGTGAGGGGATCCCTGGATCTGGCCACAAACCTGATAAGTTTCTTGTTAAATCTGGAGGCCATGATGTCCACATCTGGTTTTCCCCACCTCTGACAGAGTATCAGGAAGATCTTGTAATGGAGTGACCACTACCCTGAGTCCAGGCATTGATGACTCAAGAAGTCTGTTTGCCATTTTTTCAATCCCAGTATGTAGATAGCTGCGAGAGTAGAAATAAAGTTGTCTGCCCAGGAGAGAATCAGACTTGCTTCCTTAATGGCTATCTGACTTCTGGTTCCCCTTTATGGTTTATGAAGGCCATGTAAACCCTTACTGAATGATAATGTAGAAGAGAGTTCCAGTGCAGGAGAATCAGTCTTATGGCTCTCAGTTCCAGAATATTGATGGGGAGTGTCAGCTCTGGTGGGGACCATGTGTCCTGGACAGTTAGGGAACTGTAGATCCTGCCACAACCTGGCATGATAGAGTCTGTTGCTATCACCTCCCAGGGAGATGGGAGAAAAGACTTCCCTGATTCTAGGGCTGTATTGAAAAGCTAGGAAGATTTTTGTCTGGCTGGACAAAAGTAGTGGGTGATCCAGAGAAAGTATCTGTTTTTCCCACATTGTGAGGATGTTGAGCTTCAAAGGACTGGAGTGAAACAAAGCAAAGAGGTCCATCTTAAAGGAGGCCAACATAAGGTCCAGAACCCTCATGCAGAAGTGAGTCAAGGGTTACCGGGATGATTTGAGAGTCTTTCAGATGGACCCCAGAGAAGAAATCTTTTACTAGGGAAGAAAATTTTTGCCTGGGCCATGTCTAGAATCAATCCCAGATACTCCAGGCATTGGGAAGGACAGACTTCTTAACATTCACTGATACAAAATTTTGAAGGAGCTGGATCATCCTTTGTGTTAAAAAACAACCCGTGGCTGAGGAATCTTTCATCAGGAGGTTGTCTAGGCATCCCCTGACATGGATGATCTAAGAGCCTAACCATGCCAGAAGCGGAGCATGCACCTTTGTGAAGACTATTTAAGAAGAAAAGTCAAAAGGCTGGATGACAAATTGAAAGTGTTGGTCTCCAACAGCAAAGCGTAAAAATCATTGGTGTGCAAAAAAGATGGCAATACAAAAATAGACATCTACTGACGGCAGAAATTCCCCTGATCTTAAGGAAGTGTTAATCTTGCGGGCTTAATGAGGAATTTGGGGAAATGCATGTACAGTAATAACTCGGTTTGTGAGTAACGCGGTATTTGAGCGCTTTGAAAGACGAGCAACATTGGTTTTTAAATTTTGACTTGATATGCGAGCGCTGACTTGATATACGAGCAGTATAATCCATGTAGTAAAGCCACTGGTGTATGCAGTACTGCACTCGGAGACACTCCCAGTTGGGTGGGGTGGGAGTAACGTGTGTCGGAGCACCCTAAAGTGTCAACAGTTTCCGAGTGTCTCCGAGCGTCTACAAGTTCCCCAGGAAGCACTGGAAACCGCCAGTGCCCCACACCTCTGGCCACATACAGTACTGCATACGCCAGCGATCCCACACCTCTAGCCACATACAGTACTGCATACACCATCAGTGGTTGTGGAACGAATCATCTGAGTTTCCATTATTTCTTATGGGGAAACCCGCTTTGATATACGAGTGCTTTGGATTACAAGCATGCTTCTGGGATGAATTGTGATCGTAATCCAAGGTATTACTGTACATGCTTAGAGATTTTAGGTCTAAAATAGGGCGAATGCCACCATTTGGTTTTGGGACTGTGATTAAGTTTGAGGTAAACCCTTTGAACCTTTCTTCTGCAGGAACTAGAATTACCACTCCTTGTGTCTGAAAATGATTCAGGGCTGCCCCCAGGTTTACCTGTATTTGAGGTGAATCTGGGAGATTGGATAGTAGGAATCAAAGATGCAGGGACAGAAATTCTATTTTGTTGAATCTGAAAAGGACAGTTTGGACCCAAAGGTCTGAAACATCTCTGATCCAGACTGGTAGAAATGCCAACAGACATCCCCCCACTCCAGAGAGTGAGGGCACCCTTCACTGTAAAGAAAGGTTCTGGTTAGATTCGGAAGGTTTCGGGCTCCAAGGCATGTGACAAAAGGATAGACTCACTTTTGATTTAGAGGATACCTAGGAGGAGCCAAGGGACCCCTACTGGTGATGACAATAAGTAGTACAGATGCAGAAGTAATAGACTCAAGTTGTTTTTTGTGGGGTAGACTTACTTCCCCCAGTGACTTCCTTATAAATGTATCAAATATTTCACTAAATATGATTTAACATCATAAAATATATATTTTACAAGCAGGCTCAGCAGACCAAGCCTTTAATCACAAGTTTCTGTATGTATGCACAGAAAGTAGGGTAAACCTAGAGCTCTGGAGAAGTACATTCTCCAGGGCATCAACACCAAATACAGGTGAAACTCAAAAAATTTGAATGTCGTGCAAAAGTTTATTTATTTCACTAATGCAACTTAAAAGGTTAAACTAATATATGAGTGTAGCGCCCTCACTCCATCCGTTTTGTCTAGGGGTATGTTGTATGTGAGAGTAAGATGCGCTACGGCCCATGTCCTCCCCATGGCAGTGAGTGAGGTGAACGCCAGTACCAGTTATTTTCCTCGGGCCTGTGCGTTTCAGTTAATGACCAAGTCTTGCTGTGCTGACACTTCCCTTTGCTCCCATTAACCAGAGTCCCACACACCGATTAGGGTCCAACACTTGTTTTATTGTCACACTCACAATCAAACAGTTCTTTGCCAGCCAACTGGTTGAGACCCAATAACAGTTCAATACGGTGGGGTGAGCAGGTCGAGGCACTATCCTGATTGTACGCTAAACCACTGTGGTTTCACCAGCGGTTACTATAGCCTTGGCTAGAGAGAACTTGGAACTTGTGAGTCTCTACCAGCGACTCAATAGAATGCAGACAGGAGTACCTTCGCTGCGTTGTGGCCCCTGTCAGGGGGAAGATGTCCCTCCAAGGGAGTTACCGGAGGCCCAGCTGTCACCGGGTTCATGCTGCTCCGGACTCTTCGGACGGGTGACCTCCCCAGCCTCCTCACCTCAGACATGGGCCCCATCCACCTTAGGGACCCTCGGACTCCTCCGCCCTTGCGGGACCCAGTCAAAGTCACTGGGCCTCAGGCCTCTGGTTTAGTATCTCACCCCAGGCTGAAGGTGCCTGGGATGGACGCCAACTCTGCTCCGACCAGGCCTAGGGCGCCTGGGCCGGAACTCCGAACCGCCCGCACCCAGGCCGAAGGTGCCTGGGCGCGCGATGCAGGAAAAAGACCTTGTGGTGAGGGCGTCTCTCCCCTTTATCTCCTCCCACGACGTCAAGGCGGGTTCCCCGCCCTCGCCGTACCATCGCTGACAGGGGACAAAAAGGCCAGCACTGCGGCAGTCAATCTACCTTAGACCTGTGGGAACCCCGCCACCCACAGGCCAAGGAGAACAATACACCACCAAGTCCTCCACGAATTAACAATGGCCTCAATCCTTTCATGATTTATACACACCTGGGTCATACTACCACCCAGGTGTATCCCCCTAAATTTAAACCCCCGCTACACTCTCCCCCTAGTGATTTTACGCTGGTCCCCAGCGTCTGGTGCAAGCCCATGTCTCCAGAGAGTGGTAACATAAGCCAGAGGCCATCCCTCAAATTTTGAATCCTAACTGTGCCAAGGCCTGCTCAAGGGAAGGGAAAACATGAAATAATAAACTTTTTTGCAATAAAACCATCTGACCATGTATACACATACAATACCTCCCTTCACTGTCTAAGAACCACCCCACACTCAGCAGCCTTGACAGACGGATCTCCTGCAGAAAGGGAAACAAAAACACAACATCCTAACACATTTGTGTTAATTTGGAATGAATGAGTCTATCAGCCGAGAGACTTACTCGCTCCAAAGAGTAAGGTGATGCAAGTGTAAAGAAACAAACGTTGCGCAACACTGCCACCTGGTGACAGTGCTGCGGTAATGACACTTGGTGGAGTCTTCCTTCTTCTGGTGTCCCTACTCTGATTCTACCTCAAAGTCTTTATCTCTGACGTGTGAAGAAAGAGAGAACAACAAACAGCTCTCATTTCTCCAAGGAGTAGAAAAGCCCAAACAAAAAAAAACTAGGGCACAGTTCTGATGTTCCGGCAAGGATACTTCCAGAAAGTTCAACAGCAAAAAAAAAACATACAGGAGAGTTCTTTCCTTTTTTCTCTGTCTCTCCTCACAAATAAAACTTTGGATCCGGCAAAAACAGGAGCTTTAGGTGCTGATCGAAAGTTTCCACCGAATAATCGATGTCCTCTCCATCCTTCCTGCAGATGCGCACCTTGTCTGCATGGATATGACGGCCCCACATCCATTCTGCTCTGCAGTCTCTGAATTGCTTGGACACTGAGGGTGAACAAGCCAAATATCAACGGGCATGAGGCACTTTAAGCTTCTCCCAAACAAACTCATCATACCACCGCTGCAGTAGAACTTCAACCTCAAAAAGTAAATCCCGAGGCAAGTAAGGATATTCCCATCCGTACTCACGGGCGACCCTCTGGCAGAAAAGCCGCTGCATTCGGGCCAAAGGAGGCATCGTGGCCCGCTCCCCTTCTCCTGGTGGAACAATGGCTTCTGGATGCCGAGGTACTTTCATTACCTCTGATGGCTTTGCTCTTGGTGCCCGTAGTGATGCACGTTGTGTCCCCCGCCACCAGAACAGGTAATGATGCGGATGGTGGAAGGACAAGCGAAGGACTAGGCTTCCTCGTAGGCTCCGGGGCCTCCGCCCGGGGCGTGCTGTCTCCTATGGACACAGGCGAATCTCGTGGTGCACGTAACACAGGTAATGGGCGTTTGTCCCAGCCCTTGCGGTGAAAAAGTTTGTCTATTTCACCATCGTCCCCACAGTCTGACAGCGACTCTAGGTCGGAGGTGTCGTACATCTCTGCGGGAAGGTAGTCTCTAGTAGACGTGGATCTACCCTCCCTAGCGGGCTCCACCGACTGTGGACTCCCGACACCTCCAACCACCACCACAGTCCCAGCCCCTGGCTCACCTTGACCTTTCGAAGCACAGGGATGTCCAGGACTCTTCCAACCGGATCCATCCAGGCCCGGCAAGCGACGGGGTGAAGCTCGACCACGACCACAGGACGCCTGCACCAGGCCGACTTTCCTCTTCGGAGGTGGGAGCAGGGAATCTGTGGTGACGGAAGCAGCATCCTCTGATTTTTCTCTTCCAATCTCTGGTTGGGCAGTCACGTCGCCCTGGTCAGTGCGTAAGGGGACCTCCGCAAAGGCCTGGATCTCCCCTTCCGGAGTAGCGGTACCTGTGAGGCAGTTGAGGCGAAGGGCCCGAGGCCGTACTGTGGATAGCTCCACCTCGAATAGAAATTCTCTGCATGCTTCACAACGCCCGAATGGCTTCAGGTGGACCACCAGTCCCGAGCATCTGGGACAGATCACGCCGAGGGCCTCCGTGTCTCTGCAGGAATACAGAGCCAACTGCCTGAGTCTTATCCCTGTGTCTGTAAGGGGAGCAGAAAAGGTAGTCATCTTTGTGGGGTAGGGAACAGGAATCCACGGGGAGCTTGAGGCCATCCCGACTGTCTGCTGCTCCATCACGCACTGACCCCGCGCCGAAGTCTCCACGTGTGTCCCTCCACATGGCCAGACTCCTCCCACAACTTGTACGTTTTCGCGGGCTTCCATTGAACTCCGCCCACGAACTGTGTAGTCATGGGGTGCCTCATGGCACAGTGCAGTAAAAGCCCCCACATGTAGTACGTCACACGGCTGGACTTCTCCCTCTTCTCGCTATTCCGCATGGGCCTTTCCCATCTTAGGGTCATTTCCACGACTTTGAGCAGGGATGCACTTTGGCCAATCACATGGCCGACCCACTCGGAACTCCTCCGGGCAGCAAAGTTCAAACACAGCCGTTCTTAGTTCCATAGTTAAAACACACATCATCCCGGACGAGCCCCCACGTGTAGCGCCCTCACTCCATCCGTTTTGTCTAGGGGTATGTTGTATGTGAGAGTAAGATGCGCTACAGCCCATGTCCTCCCCATGGCAGTGAGTGAGGTGAAGGCCAGTACCAGTTATTTTCCTCGGGCCTGTGCGTTTCAGTTAATGACCAAGTCTTGCTGTGCTGACACTTCCCTTTGCTCCCATTAACCAGAGTCCCACACACCGATTAGGGTCCAACACTTGTTTTATTGTCACATTCACAATCAAACAGTTCTTTGCCAGCCAACTGGTTGAGACCCAATAACAGTTTAATACGGTGGGGTGAGCAGGTCGAGGCACTATCCTGATTGTACGCTAAACCACTGTGGTTTCACCAGCGGTTACTATAGCCTTGGCTAGAGAGAACTTGGAACTTGTGAGTCTCTACCAGCGACTCAATAGAATGCAGACAGGAGTACCTTCGCTGCGTTGTGGCCCCTGTCAGGGGGAAGATGTCCCTCCAAGGGAGTTACCGGAGGCCCATCCGTCACCGGGTTGATGCTGCTCCGGACTCTTCGGACGGGTGACCTCCCCAGCCTCCTCACCTCAGACATGGGCCCCATCCACCTTAGGGACCCTCGGACTCCTCCGTCCTTGCGGGACCCAGTCGAAGTCACTGGGCCCCAGGCCTCCGGTTTAGTACCTCACCCCAGGCTGAAGGTGCCTGGGATGGACGCCAACTCTGCTCCGACCAGGCCTAGGGCGCCTGGGCCGGAACTCCGAACCGCCCGCACCCAGGCCGAAGGTGCCTGGGCGCGCGATGCAGGAAAAAGACCTCGTGGTGAGGGCGTCTCTCCCCTTTATCTCCTCCCGCGATGTCACGGCGGGTTCCCCGCCCTCGCCGTACCATCGCTGACAGGGGACAAAAAGGCCAGCACTGCGGCAGTCAATCTACCTTAGACCTGTGGGAGCCCAGCCACCCACAGGCCAAGGAGAACAATACACCACCAAGTCCTCCACGAATTAACAATGGTCTTAATCCTTTCATGATTTATACACACCTGGGTCATACTACCACCCAGGTGTATCACCCTAAATTTAAACCCCCGCTACATGAGATAGACTCATTACATGCAAAGCAAGATAGTTCAAGCCGTGATTTATCATAATTGTGATGATTATGGCTTACAGCTCATGAAAACCCCAAATTCACAATCTCAGAAAATTAGAATATTACATGCAATCAATAAAACAAGGATTGTACATAGAACAATATCAGACCACTGAAAAGTATAAGCATGCATATGTACTCAGTACTTGGTTTGGGCCCCTTTTGCAGCAATTCCTGCCTCAATGCGGCGTGGCATGGAAGCTATCAGCCTTGGCACTGCTGAGGTGTTATGGAAGACCAGGATGCTTTAATAGCGGCCTTCAGCTCTTCTGCATAGTTTGGTCTAATGTCTCTCATCTTTCTCTTGGCAATGCCCCATAGATTCTCTATGGGGTTCAGGTCAGGCGAGTTTTCTGGCCAATCAAGCACAGTAATCCTACGGTCATTGAACCAGGTTTTGGTGCTTTTGGCAGTATGGGCAGGTGCCAACTAAGTCCTGCTGGAAAATGAAGTTAGCATCCCCATAGAGCTCGTCTGTGGAAGGAAGCATGAAGTGCTCCAAAATCTCCTGGTAGACTGCTGCGTTGACCCTGGACTTAATGAAGCATAGCGGACCAACACCAGCAGATGACATGGCTCCCCAAATCAACACAGACTGTGGAAACTTCACACTGGACTTCAAGCATCTTGCAGTGTGTGCCTCTCCATTGTTCCTCCATACTCTGGGTCCTTGGTTTCCAAATGAGATGCAAAATTTGCTCTCATCAGAAAAGAGGACTTTGGACCACTGAGCAAAAGACCAGGTCTGTTTTTCTTTAGCCCAGGTAAGACGCTTCTGACGTTGTTTGTTGTTCAGGAGTGGCTTGACAAGAGGAATACGACATTTGAAGCCCATGTCCAAGATCCGTCTGTGTGTGGTGGCTCTTGATGCACTGACTCCAGCCTCAGTCCACTCCTTGTAAAAGTCCCGAACACTTTTGAATGGCCTTTTCCTGACAATCCTCTCCAGGATGCGGTCATCCCTGCTGCTTGTGCACCTTTTTCTTCCACACTTTTCCCTTCCACATAACTTTCTATTAATGTGCTTTGATACAGCACTTTGGGAACATCCAACTTATTTTGCAATTACCTTTTGAGGCTTTCCCTCCTTACGGAGGATGTCAATGATGGTTTTCTGCACAACTGTCAGGTCAGCAGTCTTTCCCATGATTGTGATTCCTACTGAACCAGACTGAGAGACCATTTAAAGGCTCAGGAACCCTTTGCAAGTGTTATGGCTTAATTAGCTGATTAGAGTGGGACACTTTGAGCCTAGAATATTGCACCTTTTTACAATATTTCTGAGATTGTGGATTTGGGGTTTTCATGAGCTGTAAGCCATAATCATCACAATTATGACAAATCACAGCTTGAACTATCTTGCTTTGCATGCAATGAGTCCATCTGATATATTAGTTTCACCTTTTAAGTTTAATTAGTGAAATAAATGAACTTTTGTAAGATATTCTAATTTTTTGAGCTTCACTTGTAGTACTGCTGAAAAGATGAGCTGAAATTTTAGGAGAACAGAGCCCTTAAGCACAGAATCATGTATTCAGTCTACAGTAGTTGGCAACAGTCTGACAAATGGACATAGCCACAATATCATACTTGCCCTCCATAAGGAAACACTATGCAGAAGTGTAGTGTTTACATCTGGTTAGTGTTTACATCAGGATCATTTCAGCTTCTGGGCCTAGTGCTAGGTGCCAGTTTTCACAGACATCCTGCGGTTTCAGCCTGAATCTCTACTGATTCCTGGTGCCATTTTAAAACAGAACTGGGGTAAATAGTTGCTCTTCTATCACTATATTAAAAGGGCAATGGGGACCAAATTATTTAAAGCAAACCCAGCATGATAATGCAAGGTATTTTATAGCCTTTAACCTCTAAATTAAAACTGATAAGTTAAAGCGTAACTCCACTTTTGTTGAGAAAAAAACATTCCCCTCTGGGTGATCTATGTACATTGCAAGGATTATAACAAACTTTGTTGCAAATTCCTACCTTTTGTAATTCTAAAGAAATCACTCTGTTTGTCTGTGCCTCTGCTCTGAGTGGTGCTAATGGGAGTGGTTTCATAATTAACTCAGGTGTGCAGATGCAGAGCACTAATGAGGAAATCTGCAGGGCCTACATCCCTTTAGACATGTTCTTATTGAAAGTATCTCTCCAAAAATGACATTTTTGTTGCGGGAGATGCCTGAAATCTGACTTGTATCTTAGGCAGACTTCTGGGAAAATTGGTTAGCCTATCACAACAAGCAGGAAATTATGTTTCTGGGGGGTGGTCAGTAGACATTATGGGTACAGAACAACTCCAGGTAGCCATATTACAATGCATTCTCAAAAAATTACAGTGGCTGCAGATTGAAAAGGAAAGGTAATTTTTAATAACATTCAATTACAATATTATTAGTGTTGCAATTATATGCGCTATATTATATTTTCTTTATTTTTTTCCCACGAAAGTGGAGTTACCCTGTAAATCTAAACTAAATAAATAAATAATTTGGAGGAAAAAGTAAAAACACTTGTCTTATCCTGTCTTCCAGCATGCTTGTGCGCTTAGCATCAAGAAGGATCGTGAGAAACATTTCTGACCTCCTTCAAAAGGCACGATTATGTTGGCTTGCTAGCTTCAATTCCTTTTGAGCCCCTGACTCAGAAACAAGCATGCGTGAGGACAGTTTGAGGTCTATATCTGCATGCTTGTTTTAAAAGGAAAAAGTAATGCAACAATATGTAACATTCAGTTGTACATAAAAAGTGAAAAGGTGTCCATGTGCAAAATAGAACCCAATCTTAACTTCTTCAGATCCGTGCTATAGTCGAATGTCGGCTACAGAGCGGACCTATTTTGCTGGGAGGGCGTCAATAGACTTCCTCCCGTGCTCGAAGGGGCCTGCAAACCCCCTGCAGGGATCACAGATCGGAGTAAGGGGGTTGATCACGACCCCTTACCACTTGATCAGCTGTCAGCCAATGTAATCCGGTAATCAGCTATTTTTCTCCTCACGCTGATAGTGTGAGGAGGAAAAAAACAGCTGATCACCGGCGGCTGTCAGAGGGACATCAGTCCCGATCAAGGAGAGCTGCCTCCAGCTCATCTGTGCCCACCTGTGCCACCTGCCAGTGCCGCCTACCAGTGCCCACACGCACCACCTATCAGTGCCCACAGTGCCACCTATCAGTGTCACCTACCAGTGCCCATCAGTGCCACCTATCAGTGGTACCTATAAGTAACACTTATCAGTGCCCTTCAGTGCCACCCATCAGTGCCATCTGTGCCACCTTATCTGTGACCATCAGTACCGCCTTATCTGTCCTCATCAGTACTGCCTTATCTGTGCCTATCAGTACCGCCTTATCTGTCCTCATCAGTACTGCCTTATCTGTGCCTATCAGTGCCGCCTTATCTGTGCCTATTGATGCCCATCAGTGTAGCCTATCAGTGCCCACCAGTGCAGCCTATCAGTGCCCACCAGTGCCGCCTCATCAGCGCATATCAATGAAGGAGAAAAATTACCTGTTTGCTAAATTTTATAACAAACTATGAAACATGATTTATTTTTTTCATGATTTATTTTTTTAGCAAAAAATGAAAACCCCAGTGGTGATTAAATACCACCAAAAGAAAGCTCTATTTGTGTGGAAAAAATTATAAAAATTTTATTTGGGTACAGTTTTGTATGACCGCACAATTGTCATTCAAAGTGTGTCAGCACTGAAAATTGGTCTGGGCAGGAGAGGGGTTTAAGCTCCCAGTAAGCAAGTGGTTAATAATGCATCGCAAAAATTCAAAAACAGTCCATAAGTGCAAAACAATCCAATGAAGGAATGATCCGTGCAGAGCGAAAGTAAAGATATCCATCAACAGCAGCACCCTCACACTCAGGCTTCTTACCAGATGTCCAGGACCATTAATTATAATGGTCAAACAGGCAGCGGCAAGTTTATCCAGGAGGGTAACCATCATATGTATCACAGATCGTAAAAGGGAGACTCACAATGATAAAAAAAGGAAAACTCCCATAGTGAAGCCCATCATAATATAAAAACGATTTATTTTAAAAGATGGCTACAATTACCTTCATAGCAAACATAAAAGGCATTTGTTTTGTATAACAGAAGAGCAGCAGGCTGTCGGCTTCAAACACTACCGCTGGTAAGCGATCGGGCGTGCGTGATGTCGTCACTGGTAGGCCACTCCCTGCTTGTTTTAAGTTTGTAATTCACAAGTACTCTAAGTATTGAAACCATTTCTCCAATGAATGCTAATGATTTAACAAAATTAAAAATCAAATAGATCATTAATGCTAAAGGAAAAACAGAAATGATTAGTAATACATGTAGCACTACCCCCGTAGAAGCTGCTGGTTATTTTTGGTCTTGCCATTACCCCAAAGTTCACCGTATCAAAACTTGCTTGGCTCTAAATTGAACAATGTGCCCACAAATGCATGCACCAGTCACTTATGCCGCGTACACACGA
Source organism: Rana muscosa (assembly GCA_029206835.1). NCBI lineage: Eukaryota > Metazoa > Chordata > Amphibia > Anura > Ranidae > Rana > Rana muscosa. The sequence goes on along the minus strand of CM055116.1, from coordinate 797,278,776 downwards.
TCATTATTCACGGCGGTTAAAAAAACGCCGTGAATAATGACAGGAAAAACGAGGGAACCGTTTGGTTCCCTACACACGGTTGTTTTTCCCGTCATTTTTTCTCTTGACGAGAAAAGCGACCGTCTGTGGGCTCCGCGGCAGTGTTTCCCTATGGGAAAACTGCCGCGGAAAAAAATGCTGGAAATAACGACGAGAAAATTTAGAACATGTTTTAATTTTTCACGTCGTTTTTTATGCCGTTTTTCTCGACGAGAAAAACGACATAAAGCCCACAGACGATCGTTTTTCTCAGCGAATAAAAAAAATGCCGTTTTTCTTGTCGAGAAAAGCGGTCGTGTGTACGCGGCATCAGTCTTTTTCCAATGCTTATTTTTTAAACACAACTTGCAGCAGTAGAGGGATGGAGGCTTAGGGGAATTCAGATACCTTGTGCAGATCACTGAGGAACTTGAGATCCTGGAGAAAAGTACACTTGCTGTCAACAGATCTTGCTCACCCGGATAGGCCCCTCTCACTGGCCTAGCAGCCGGAATGATGCACTGACAAAAGTCTCTGCCACAGACTTGATGATAAAAGTAAACTGTTGAACAATCCTCTGCCACAGGATTTAGTAATCGGTAATTGACAAAGCGGACACAGCTACACAGTACTATAGTCCTTTAAGCCATCCGGCAGTACTGTGAGGTAGATTGGTTAGCATGCATCCTCCAATGGAGTCACCAGGCTCTTTTTGAGATACCAGCCTTTTGCTTGGTCCTCTCCAAGAAGAGTCCTCCAAATGCTCAGCTTCTTCCCGCAGGCAAGACAGCACAGGACCATCCCTGAACCAGTAGGCCCCAGATAGACTTCCGGGCCTACTTGTAGTAATGTAACCTCGGGCCAGCAGGGCCCCGAGGCAGAAGAGGAGGTGTCACATACCTTAGGCCAGGCAGGCCATGAGGTCAGAGAGTGAAAAAATGGCGTCTGCCCCTTAAGTATCCTCTCCTAGAATGCACAGCGGTAAAACACTCCCACTGGACTGTTTCTGGGGAAGGGACACCCAATACACTTCAGCCTATTGTATTTCCAACACTGGCCTGTGGTGACAACGACACCTACCGGCAACAGTGGGAAATGCCCCCAACACAGCCAAAGCTGGAGCAGAGGCTAAGTTAGCCATAAACATTACATTCTGTACAATTCAGATGACCCACTAAATTTACATGATAGCACCTGGTCAACAGGAGCAGGGCGCTACATACATTATTCCAAAAGTAAATAAACTGTACGTTTTCTTCCAAAGCATAAAGTTCTGCTCCAGTCAGTTATCTTCCTCCCTACCAACAATACCCCCACCTGCTCAAACTAATTGCTGTAGCCAAAGGCAAAAATAAATAAATGAAATGCCCAAATTACTTACCTAAATCTGCGGTCACATGATGTGCAGGGACTCAAGTCTTCTTAATTCCTTCAGCAGAGTGGGAGGGTCCTTTCTGAGTGGCCACATTGTCAGGTTGACAATGACACTTCCTATTGGCTGTCAAGCAGCTGGGTCCTTTTAGGATCTAGAGGGCTGCAGTGGGCAATAAAGCATGATGACTTCATACCTCCATTTTTCTTCATTCTAGCCATGTGAAGTTGTTGTTGATCATGTTCTGCGTCTAATGCCGCGTACACACGATCGGAAATTCCGACAAGAAAAGTCCGATGTGAGCTTTTTGTCGCAAATTCTGTCCGTGTGTAGGCTCCATCTGACTTTTTCTGTCGGAATTTCCGCCATCAAAAGAGTGAGAGCAGGTTCTCTATTTTTCAGATGGAAAAAGTTTCTATTGGAAAATCCACTCGCCTGTATGCAATTCCGACGCGCAAAAAAACATGCATGCTCAAGAATCAAACAGAAGAGCCGAACTGCCTATTGAACTTCATTGATCTCGGCTCGTCGTATGTCTTGTACGTCACCACGTTCTTGACGGTTGGAATTTCTGACAAGATTTGTATGACCGTGTGTATGCAACACAAGTTTTAGCCAACATTCCGTCAGAAAAAATCCACGGTTTTCTTGTCGGAATTTCCGATCGTGTGTACGGGTTTATTGATAAGCGTACTCCAGAAAGTTTGAAGTTGTCATTGATATTGCTGATGCCCCTAGTTGAGATTGGTGGAGGTGAAATCCAATATAGGATCATGTATAAAATCACTTTAACAACAAAACCTATCCAACAGAAACATGGGGCATTTGCTTAATTGCCAAGTATACCAACACTCCTATGAGTGCCAGCAGTAGGGATGAGCCGAACACCCCCCCCCGGTTCGGTTCGCACCAGAACCTTCGAACGGACCAAAAGTTCGCACGAACGTTAGAACCCTATTAAATACAATGGACGCGAACGTTCGAAATCTAAAGTGCTAATTATAACGACTAATATGCATGTTATTGTCCTAAAAAGGGTTTGTGGACCCGGGTTCTGCCCCAGGGGACATGTATCAATGCAAAACCAAGTTTTAAAAAAAGGCCGTTTTTCGGGAGCAGTCATTTTAATGATGCATAAAGTGAAAATAAAAAAGTGAAATATTCCTTTAAATATCGTACCTGGGGGGTGTCTAAAGTATGCCTGTGGAATGGCATGTGTTTCCCGTGTTTAGAACTGTCCCTGCACAAAATGACATTTGTAAAGGAAAATAAGCCATTTAAAACTGCTTGCGGCTTTAATGTAATGTCTGGTCCCGGTAATATGGATGAAAATCTTTGAGAAAAATGGCATGGCTACCCTGATCACCCCCCCACCCTACCCCAGCCCATTACCAGCCCCTTTGGGTCTTGTATGGATATTAAGGGTAACCCCGCACCCAAAATAAAAAAAGGCCCTATATACTCTGAGCAGCAGTATACAGGCAGTGCAAACAAGACAGGGACTGTAGGTTTGTTCTTAAGTAGAATCTGATTGTAATTTTGAACAGGTACATTGTTTAAGTGTAGCTCCAGCCAAAAAATCTATTTTTAAGCTTTTTGGAAAACATAGGGAAGTGTTATCACCCCTGTAAAATTTCACCTCACTTTCCGTCCCAATGACAAATGTTTTTGAAAAGTGGGGTTTTTATTGAAACAAGGATTGGTGATAAAGCATCAGTAGAGAGGAGACACCTTTTTCCCATATTAACTCTTACAGGAGAGAATTTCCCCTCCTAGGGGTAGATTTCCTCTCACTTCCTGTTGTCTCCTTCCGTTTGCAAGTAGGTGTCGTTTGTAAGTTGGATGTTTGAAAGTAGGGGCCTGCCGTATATACTCTGCTGAAATTTGCCCCTTAGATGTTGGTGTTGCCACAACACTGTGAGCCCTCACAGTTACTCTTGGTGGGCGCTGGAACGCCCTGCTGTGAACTATTATATCAGGAATTGTAGTTACATGCCATTGTTGAACAGTGGTAGAAAAAATTGGGCCTTTGGTGGTGGTGCTGGTGCTACAACACTGTCACACTGTCAGCCCTCACAGTTACTCTTGGTGGGCGCATGAATGGGCCCTACTGTAAATTATTAGATCAAGAATTGTAATTGCATGCCCCTGTTGAAGAGGGGCAGATAAATTGGGCCTTTGGTGGTGGTGGTGGTGGTGTTGCCATAACACTGTAAGCCCTCACAGTTACTCTTGGTGGGCGCAGGAATGGGCCCTGCTGTGAATTATTAGATCAAGAATTGTAATTACATGCCCCTGTTGAACAGGGGCAGAAAAATTGGGCCTTAGGCACTGGTGCCACAACACTGCAACCCCTCACAGATACTGTACTTGGAGCACAGCAATGAGCCCTGTTGCAAAGTATTGCATCAAAAATTGTAATTACACGCCCCTGTTAAACAGGGGCTGAAAAATTGGGCCTTAGACACTGGTGCCACAACACTGCAACCCCTCACAGATACTGTACTTGGAGCACAGCAATGAGCCCTGTTGCAAAGTATTGCATCAAAAATTTTCTTTACACGCCCCTGTTAAACAGGGGCAGAAAAATTGGGCCTTAGGTACTGGTGCCACAACACTGCAACCCCTCACAGATACTGTACTTGGAGCACAGCAATGAGCTCTGTTGCAAAGTATTGCATCAAACATTTTAATTACACGCCCCTGTTAAACAGGGGCAGAAAAATTGGGCCTTAGGTACTGGTGCCACAACACTGCAACCCCTCACAGATACTGTACTTGGAGCACAGCAATGAGCCCTGTTGCAAAGTATTGCATCAAAAATTGTAATTACGCGCCCCTGTTAAACAGGGGCAGAAAAATTGGGCCTTAGGCACTGGTGCCACAACACTGCAACCTCTCACAGATACTGTACTTGGAGCACAGCAATGAGCCCTGTTGCAAAGTATTGCATCAAAAATTGTAATTACACGCCCCTGTTAAACAGGGGCTGAAAAATTGGGCCTTAGGCACTGGTGCTGGTGCCACGACACTGCAACCTCCCCCAGATACTCTAGTTGGGGGGCAGGAATGAGCCCTGCTGCAAAGCATTGCATCAAAAATTGTAATTACATGACCCTTTTAAACAGGGGCTGAAAAATTGGGCCTTAGGCACTGGTGCTGGTGCCACGACACTGCAACCTCCCCCAGATACTCTAGTTGGAGTGCAGGAATGAGCCCTGCTGCAAAGCATTGCATCAAAAATTGTAATTACATGCCCCTGTTAAACAGGGGCTGAAAAATTGGGCCTTAGCCACTGGTGGCGGCACCCAGAAACAAAAAAGTTCTTCCAAGCTATCATCAAGAATAGGATCATTGAGGAGAAGGAGGATAGTCAGTCAACATTACAGGACAGTCACTCAGCATCAGCATCAGTCTTGAAGGGATGTGACATTTGAAAATAAATTATTCTGTTATATCAGCTTCAGGTGCTTGGTAGCTGGTGGTGATCCAAGACTGGTTCATCTTTATGAAGGTCAGTCGATCAACCGAGTCGGTGGACAGGCGCACCCTGTGATCCGTGACAAAGCCTCCAGCAGCACTGAATGTGCGTTCTGAAAGAACGCTGGATGCAGGACAGGCCAGTAGCTCAATTGCATACTGTGCAAGCTCTGGCCAGTGATCCATCCTCAAGACCCAGTAAGCCAGAGGATTTTAGGTGGGAAAGGTGTCCAAGTCTGACCTTGCCCCTAGGTATTCCTGCACCATGTATTTCAGACGCTGGCGATGGTTGCTGGAACCGATCATACCTTGGGGCTGCGGACTAAAAAATTGTCTGAACGCATAGGTCAGACGGCCACCTTCTCCACCGCTCCTTCTGCTACTGACCGAAGCCTCAGCAACTCGTTGTCCAGGACCAGGAGTTTGTAACCTCCCAGTCTCTGGGAACGCGTTGCACAGACCTTTCTGCAAGGCCTCCCGGAGTTGTCTCATCCTCTGCTCCCTCTGCGACGGCAAGATAAGGTCCGCAACCTTACCCTTGTACCGTGGATCAAGGAGAGTGGCCAGCCAGTAATGGTCCCTCTCCTTGATCCGAAGAATACAAGGATCCTTCCGCAGACTTTACAGGTTCAGGGAGGCCATGCAGCGTAGGTTAGCTGAGGCATTCGGTCCGGAGTCCTCTGGGTCACTAAGGACGACATGATCCGCAGCCACCTCCTCCCAGCCACGTACAAGTCCACGGGTTTGTTGGGACTGTAAATCATCCCTAAAAGACTGCTGCTGTTGATGCTGAGTGCCATGCTCCACCTCCATGCTGACACAATCCTCCTCCTCCTCCTCCTCGTCCTCTTCCTGTGTGATGGGTGGGACACAAGGAACACTGTCTGGGTAAAGGGGGCCTTGAGAGACAAGGAAGTCCTCCTCTTCCTGCCTCTGTTCTGCCTCAAGTGCCCTGTCCATTATTCCACGCAGCGTATGCTCCAACAGGTGGACAAGAGGTACAGTGTCACTGATGCATGCACTGTCACTGCTCACCATCCTCGTGGCCTCCTCAAATGGTGCCAGGACAGTGCATGCATCCCTGATCATGCCCCACTGGCGTGGTGAAAAAAATCTGAGCTCCCTTGACTCTGTCCTGGTGCCGTAGTCGCACAGGTACTCATTGATGACCCTCTGCTGCGTGTGCAGCCGCTGCAGCATGGCCAACGTTGAGTTCCACCTGGTGGGCATGTCACATATAAGGCGGTTCTTGGGCAGGTTCAACTCCTTTTGCAGCTCAGCCAGCCGAGCACTGGCATTATATGATCTGCGGAAATGCACACAGACTTTCCTGGCCTGCCTCAGGACATCGTGTAAGCCCGGGTACCTGCCCAAGAACCGCTGCACCACCAGGTTAAGGACGTGAGCCACACAGGGCACATGGGTCAGTTGTCCCTGTCGGAGGGCGGAGAGGAGGTTGGTGCCATTGTCACAAACCACCATTCCTGCCTTAAGCTGGCGTGGCATCAACCACCTCTCAGCCTGCCCCTGCAGAGCAGACAGAACCTCTGCCCCAGTGTGGCTCCTGTCCCCCAAACACACCAGCGCAAGCACGGCATGGCATCTTTTTGCCTGCGTACTTGCGTAGCCCCTTGAACGTTCCGAGGACAAAGCACAGGAAGAGGCCATGGAGGAAGAAGAAGAGGAGGGGGTGGAGGAGAGAGGTGTGTCACAACCAGTAGTAGCATTTTGGAGGCGTGGCGGCGGAACAACCTCCAACACTACTGCACCTTGTCCTGCATCCTTCCCAGCTGCCAAAAGAGTGACCCAATGGGCCGTGATAGAAAGGTAACGTCCCTGTCCATGCCTGCTGGATCATGAGTCAGCGGTAATTACCACTGACCGCCCTGTCCAGCGAGGCATGGACATTGCCTTCCACATGCCGGTAGAGAGCCGGAATCGCCTTCCGTGAGAAAAAGTGGCATTTGGGAACCTGCCACTGAGGAACCGCACATTGCACAAACTCACGGAAGGGGGCCGAGTCTACCAACTGAAAAGGCAGCAGTTGAAGTGCTAGCAATTTAGCCAAGCTAGCATTCAACCGCTGGGCATGTGGATGGCTGGGAGTGAACTTCTTTCGACGGTCCAGCAGCTGGGGAAGGGAAATTTGCCTGTTATAATCGGACGTCGGTATACTGCTAGCAGAGTGCCCGCAAGTACTTGGCTGTGACACACCTAATTCTACACCTTCATTCCTCTCAGTGCAGGTTTCAGAGAGAACTGAAGGTACAGTGGGGTTGGAGATCCCAGCTGATGAGGAGCAAGGAGAGGTCCGCTTTGTTCTTTGGTGTGGGTCTTGAGATACACTTGCCAATGAGCTGCATGGCAGGTCAACATATGTCTGGTCAAGCATGTGGTGCCCAAGCGGCTGATGTTTTGGCCACGCAAGATACGCTTCAGACATATGTTGCAAACAGCAGCGGTGCGATCTGATGCACTCGACTCAAAAAAGGCCCACACCAAAGAACTTTTGGAATAACGGGCAGAGGCAGCGCCCTGCACAGGCGGAGCTCTGCGGTGTAATTCAGTCGGTGTGCTGCCCTTACGCTGGCCCCCGGAGGGCATCCTGCCTCGTTGGAGATGTGCCTCCTCATCATCCTCCTCCTCCTCTCTCCTATCAGGCACCCATGTGGAGTCAGTGACCTCATCATCCCCTCCCTCCTCATCACTGGAGCCAATCTGGCAGTATGCTGCAGCTGCTGGAACATGATGACCAGATTGGTGTCCTTCTCGAGCATCCCCTCTCTCTTCTCTCACGCTACTGCCTTCCTCTAGCTGGGTATCATCTTCAGACCCTTCGAAACGCTGGGCATCCTCCTGGAGCATGTACCCAACACTGTGCTCAAACAGTTCGGGGGACTCCTCAGGAGGACACAGTGGGTCTAGGGAAGGAGTGACTGATGATGACATTGAGGACGCTTTGGCAGCTGCTTTGCCAGTACCCTGAGCCTGGGTGAGAGAGGATGAGGAGGATGAGGAGGGCTTGGTCATCCACTCTACCAAGTCTTCGGCATGATGCGGCTCAACACGTCCAGCTGCCGAAAATAAGGACAAGCCTGTCCCATGGCCACGTGCTGATGATGATGCACCGTGTCCACGACCAGCACTGTTGTCTTTAGACACAGAGCCTGCGTGCCCTCTTTTATTGGCTCGTGACTGTCTGCCTCTCCTTGTTGGCCTTCTTGACATAGTAATGGCCTGCAGGGAGATGGGAAAACCAGCAATTGGGTAGTGTATATTGTGCTGGAGGCACACAACACCCACTAACTCCAGCAGATGCCTTTATTAGAGAACAGCAATGATGGGTATATACAGGTGTATACTGTGCCACTAACTCCTGCAGATGCTGTATTTGAGAATAGCAATGACGGATATACAGGTGTATACTGTGCCACTAACTCCTGCAGATGCTGTATTTGAGAACAGCAATGACGGATATACAGGTGTATACTGTGCCACTAACTCCTGCAGATGCTGTATTTGAGAACAGCAATGACGGATATACAGGTGTATACTATGCCACTAACTCCTGCAGATGCCTGTATTTGAGAACAGCAATGACGGATATACAGGTGTATACTGTGCCACTAACTCCTGCAGATGCTGTATTTGAGAACAGCAATGACGAATATACAGGTGTATACTGTGCCACTAACTCCTGCAGATGCTGTATTTGAGAACAGCAATGACGGATATACAGGTGTATACTGTGCCACTAACTCCTGCAGATGCCTGTATTATAGAACACCAATGACGGGTATATACAGGTGTATACTGTGCCACTAACTCCTGCAGATGCCTGTATTATAGAACACAAATGACGGGTATATACAGGTGTATACTGTGCCACTAACTCCTGCAGATGCCTGTATTTGAGAACAGCAATGACGGATATACAGGTGTATACTGTGCCACTAACTCCTGCAGATGCTGTATTTGAGAACAGCAATGACGGATATACAGGTGTATACTGTGCCACTAACTCCTGCAGATGCCTGTATTATAGAACACCAATGACGGGTATATACAGGTGTATACTGTGCCACTAACTCCTGCAGATGCCTGTATTATAGAACACCAATGACGGGTATATACAGGTGTATACTGTGCCACTAACTCCTGCAGATTCCAGTATTTGAGAACAGCAATGACAGATATACAGGTGTATACTGTGCCAATAACTCCTGCAGATGCTGTATTTGAGAACAGCAATGACAGATATACAGGTGTATACTGTGCCACTAACTCCTGCAGATGCCTGTATTATAGAACACCAATGGCGGGTATATACAGGTGTATACTGTGCCACTAACTCCTGCAGATGCCTGTATTATAGAACACCAATGACGGATATATACAGGTGTATACTGTGCCACTAACTCCTGCAGATGCCTGTTTTTGAGAACAGCAATGACGGATATACAGGTGTATTCTGTGCCACTAACTCCTGCAGATGCTGTATTTGAGAACAGCAATGACGGATATACAGGTGTATACTGTGCCACTAACTCCTGCAGATGCCTGTGTTATAGAACACCAATGATGGGTATATACAGGTGTATAATGTGCCACTAACTCCTGCAGATGCCTGTATTTGAGAACAGCAATGACGGATATACAGGTGTATACTGTGCCACTAACTCCTGCAGATGCCTGAGAAAATAAAACAGAACATAGAACACACTGTCCCTGCCTATGTATCTCTTTCCCTGCATGCCAACTGTGCCACTAACTGCTGCAGATGCCTGTATTTGAGAACAGCAATGACGGATATACAGGTGTATACTGTGCCACTAACTCCTGCAGATGCCTGTATTATAGAACACCAATGACGGGTATATACAGGTGTATACTGTGCCACTAACTCCTGCAGATGCCTGTATTTGAGAACAGCAATGACAGATATACAGGTGTATGCCGTGCCACTAACTCCTGCAGATGCCTGAGAAAATAAAACAGAACACAGAACACACTGTCCCTGCCTATGTATCTCTTCCCCTGCACGCCAACTGTGCCACTTACTCCTGCAGATGCCTGTATTTGAGAACAGCAATGATGGATATACAGGTGTATACTGTGCCACTAACTCCTGCAGATGCCTGAGAAAATAAAACAGAACATAGAACACACTGTCCCTGCCTATGTATCTCTTTCCCTGCACGCCAACACACTACACAAGGCCGCCGCGCTGGCAGCCTTTTATAGTGTGGGGCGTGTACTAAACCCCCCTGAGCTATAATTGGCCACAGGCATCAGGCCTGTGGCCAATTATGGCTCTCCTCGCTGCCGGTGCTGTGATTGGCCAAGCATGCGGGGTCACAGTGCATGCTTGGCCAATCACAGCGCCGGGATTGCACTGCGATGGCGCAGTGTATTGTGGGCCGTTCGCGTCACTCGAATTTGGCACGAACGGCCCAAATCGGTCGATCTTCATCGAACGAACGAACAGCCGATATTCGAGTCGAACGTATGTTCGACTCGAACACGAAGCTCATCCCTAGCCAGCAGCTGGCAGTCAAGAGTAACCAAAATCCCAAGCTGTGTAAAACCGAACAGAAGAATATACCAGATAACAACCTGGGTTATCAGGATAGTTTGTTCAGGCAATGGTTTAATTTATTTGAGGAAGAAAGAATGTTCACATAGCTTAGAAAAGAAAGTGAAGGTCCACTTCAATCATCCAAACATGTATAAGGCAATGTGCCAGATATTTTCTGCATGGAAATTGGCTGTTTTGGAAGCACTAAATAATAGTCCCGTTTGAAGGGTTTAAAAAGTGTGACTTCACATATAAGTGTCACAATCTGCACTAAACTATAATGGTCCAGAAAATTAGATTGTCAATATTTATTGCAATAGAGGTTTGCGGTAGCGCACCTACAGAATACTGGTGTAATACAGTTACAAGTTCAACTATGCACTGAAGAAACTATATATATTATGCGTGTCATATACAGTATTTTACATGTGATGTGTCAAAATAAGATGTCATGCGTGACAATTTGCATTCCTCAACAACCACTGTTCTTCGTTTATCTGCCCCAATATCTTCTTAATACCATGCAAAGATTATGCTATGTGAATGTTAACTTGTTTAATAGAAAACGTTAAAAAGGCACTGAGACAAATTTGAGGGCCAGATAAATTCAGCTGTGTGCTGCAGGATACCCACACTACCGTTCTAAATATTGGCCAGCAAGTCCACCTGGACTAGAAAGGCATTGGGAAAACTGGGTAGGGCAATGTGGCAGCCTATATGAGATGAGCAGCTATCAGAAGCCGGTTACATTTTGTATATATTTTCCTATTTATATTTAACATAGAATAATTGTATTTTTTAATTTTGCAGTATATCACTTTACAAATTATAAACTAGATGGCCATAATTATTTTGAATGGTGCAGTGTTCAGCTCCCTAGGACATTTCAATAACTTAGTTTATAGACGTTTACTCATATCACCCTGACATTAGTCACTTTTCCTGTCCACTTCATTGTAATGCTGTTTCCTGGTTGCACTTTATTTTACCCCACACATCTATCACACCTTTTGTGTTTGAAAAATTTCTTCCTGGCTTGTTTAACCAAATTTACGGAAATGCTATTTTGCAGTAATAAGGTGATTCTTCCGGGTAATTAGTAATCAGTATAGCCACTATTGTGTTTACTTTATTTTTAATTTTATGAAAATATTTTTTAGTTTACTGGTGTGTTTGCCCACAGTGGAGCTACTCCAAAAAAACTCATAGGGTAATACAGACCCCATGCATGTCCTGGCTAGGTACTGATGTAGCGATACCCCCAAGCTAAGGGAGCCGCTGGTTTTGTTTTGGGCCCTGTACACAGCACAGCTAACCCCCGGAAATCTACTCAGCCCTTCTCTGGCACAGCTAGTCTAGGGGTGGTACTTTTGTATAGCTCTATACCAGTTTATGAACAATACCCCAATACCTTTCATATATATTTAAGAAATATATTAATGGACTCCAATACCAGATTGATAAACTATAAAAGGTTTACTTGTAGGTAAGAAAAAAGGGTAACAATCAATATCACTTATAGCACATGCATGCAGAGCCCTGCTGTAATACTAGCACTCATTAACTATAGTGCGCAATTAGTTCTAACACATACTAACATATAGCTTGAATCCCCGTTAGCAGTATGGTGCCCAGCCATAATATCACTCCCAGTCAGGCCTGACCCAGTTAAAGTTCAGTTTTTTCCTGAAGGAATCTTTGCATGCCAGATGATTGGTGGTGCACATACAGGAACAATATTTGTAATCCAACAAGGTCTAAGGTAATGGGGAGAACTTCCTGGAGACTATGTAACTCAGTCCTCCAACTAGTCTCCTAACAGGAAAAGAAGGAAAGTATACTCCGACGGCCAAAGCAGTCAAAAGGCCTAACAAAGTACTCAGGTAAAGTTGTGAGCAGGTGCTCTCTCACCCCTCCGGACTCGATCCCAGTCCGGGACTCCCACCACTGTGTCCACGCACACAGGATCTGCCTCCGCCTGGTCTCCGGTCCACTGACGTTCCTGAAGCAGGTAGATGTCTGCAGCCGCACAGGCTCCGCAGCGAGGTGGAAGGCCCTCTCTGGAAGTACGCAGGGCCCAGGCCTTGCACTCACAGCAGGTCCACACAGGAAGTCCTCTTGCCAGCCGCGCGGTGTCCAAAGAGGCCGGGTTTAGCCTCGCCCTTCTCTTTTATACCCCACCCATGAGTCTCTGTGGCAGCCCAATGCACCCTGGGTGCCAAACAGGGTTCTGGGTAACATAGTCCGTGGGGCCTCAACGGAGACCCCGCTACACTGAAAAAAATACTTTCAAACAATTAAAAAGACCATAACTTACCACATTTATAAGGATGAAATCCTTACATACTGTATAAGGCATTTCACATGTACAAAATAGTAAGATTTAAGAGGTGCCATACCTTGTTTATTGCTGTACAACATTTTTAAACAAGCATGTTGGCTCTTACACTTCTTTCTGTAAGATTAGCTTTAGTTATTATATTGGTCAAGTAAGCATGATCTGGCTGTTTTTTCAAGGTAATTCTTTCACAAATGCTTGTATTATCACACAACTTCTCCTGATTGGATGAGTGAGATGAACAACAAAAAAAAGAGGAAGCTGTTTTTCACCGGATTACATCCTCTGAATAGCTCTCCAACTCTGACGTCTGGCAGCATAGGGATCATTTTGTTCCCTTCAGATATTAAAACATTATTACTTGTTGTGGAGGTTCTTCGATATATTAGAAAGTCTTTTCATGCGATATTGAGCACATGCAAGTCTTTGTTAGTTGCCCTTTGGTGACAAGCTCTATTAAAGGGAGAGTCTTGTTAAATGGATCTAGCATCAGAAATATGTTTGAATGTTAAGTGTAACACTAGCAGGTATTTATTACCTCTCAGAGAAATCACAGTACTCCATTTCCATCAGCTGTCCTGTATAGGGTGACCACATTTCCAAACTGCCATTCAGGGACACCCCCCCGCCCAAAAAAGATTTTTTGGGGAAAAAAATGACAAATTTTTGGGGAAAAAAAGCAAACAATGGTAACCAGTTTAGACAGGTGGTATGCAATGTGCACCTGCTTTAACTAAGTCACTTAGTGACAACGGCGTACTTTGTACATCACTTACTCTGGCAAGTTCACTGCATCAAAGTTATGCTTAAGATTGCTATAAACATAGCTGCCTGTGCATTGTTCAGTATTTTGTGATTGCGCCCTGCACACAATCACTGGCTACCTAAAACAGGTCATACTTTTAAATGTGTTAGACATCTCTTAAGAAATAGAAAAAACAAACAGAACAAGTTGCAATAAATTAACAGATTATTTTTATTGTTTTCTCAATGAGAAACTAGGCATAAACTAGCAACCAACCATATATAATAAACCACAAACAAATCCACTTTTTTCTTAAATAACAGATAGAAAAATTACTATAAATATATTCTTGAAAATATAAAACTTACAAAACAGTCAATTGTAAATATAATGTTTCTGAAATATTAATGCTGTGTCTAATTCAGCTCACATGGCAATATGATAATAATCAAATCCTTCAGACCACATGACATCAGCTGAGTATCTTTTGTTTTCATCACTGATGTCTAAAAGTGTATTTCTTGTCACTTCTTGCACATTGCAAGAGTTTTTTATTTTGTTTTACGAAGCCATAAAAAGATTGACAGCCCATGTCGAAATTGATATTCACCTGAAGTTCAGATTTTATTAAATCAATGCTGCATCTATTTCTTGTGTCAGACCAGCACATTCCCATCATGCTGAAGACCCTTTCAACTGCTGCATTTGAGCATGGGATGCTAATGACAAATGACACCACTTTCAAGAGGTTTGGCAGTTTGTCAGGTCCAGCCTTTGTGAATATTGTTGACCATTTAACATCGGTGTTGAGATCATCATCCGCTTCAAACCTTTTGAAAGTGTGGACAAACGCAAGCAAATTCTTCATAAAGGTCATCTATTGAAACAGAGTCTAAATTCAGAGCTTCAACTGATGCCACCAGGTTATCAAATGTAAGGTTCTCCTTCAAATTTAGACATTGAATTTTTGACAAATAGTTTTTGTCTGAAAAATCAAACCACTGTTCTAAATACTGAACAGCTTTTTGATAAAATTTTAGGAATTCTGATTCTATTTTTTTGGCTTGCAGGTGATGTAATTTTTTCAAAGCTTTCCCAACTAGATATTCAAAAAATGGTCTGTCTGTCTTTGTATTAGTTTGCCTTTGGCTGATGTCATGACCTCATATACATCAACTGCAATCAAGTCATTTCGCTCCAGTTTTAATATGGCTGTCTGAAAAATAGGCAAGCAGTTGTGTAAAAACTGGAGATATAACTCAGGAACTGATGGCGGGTCCAGCTCTGTGGTCTCACTATCTTCATCCACAATAAATTGCCATATTACTTTAGGTGTTTCGTCCTCACCAATACTTTGGAAGTAAGCTTTTACAGCTGGCCAATTTTTTAAAACTCTCTCGATTGCTGGATAAAGAGACAGCCATCTTGTTGGTACATGGTGAAGAAGTTCTGACCACTCAAGGTCAACAAAGTCAAACATTTCTTTTAGTGTGGCCAATATTGAAAAATAATTATATAATTTCAAAATTAGACTTTCAACGTCAAAATTTAAGACATCTGAAGCCTTTTTAGCTGTATTGTGAAGTATGTGAGCAGGACAGCCAGCTGGCAATATCCGGTGATTTACAGCATGAAGCTTCTGGTACACACCGTTATGCTTACCAAAGTTCACACTTGCATTGTCAGCAGAATATGCAGACATCATATCCACAGATAGGCCATTTGTTGTAATCACATTTAAAATTTGCTCTGAAATTGCAGCAGCACTTTCCTCACCTTCATAAAAATCCAACAAGCTTGTTACAACTCCTTTGGAGGGCTTAAAGCAACGCAGAACTAAGGGAAAAAGTTTGGTGTGTCCATGGTTAGATGCATCTGATCCAACACTAAAATAAGCATAGCTGTTTTTTAAATCATTAACCACCATTTCCACACTGTAAGGAGCCAGCACGTTTGTTACAATGGCTTCAGCTTTGGTATGACCACATGAAATCCTAGTGGCTTTAGCAGAATCCTGAAATATAACAGGAAGTATTTTCATGGTGCAGTCCAAAGTTCTATATGAATGACTGTGGCACACGGAATGGTAAACCATTGATATTTCAGCTGCTATTATGTCATCTTGCATTGCCATATCCTTAGAGGGAATCATGAATTTGGAAAGCATCCCACTTTGTTTTGCAGCCCGATCAGCATTTTTGTGACTTTCGCTAGCTATGTGGATTTTGATATCACCTTCACCACCATGATCAATACCAAACTCGCGCCTACACAGAGTACAATATGCTCTATGATAGTTACCAGTCACTGCTCTAATGCATGTATAAGTTGTTTTCCATAAGTCTCGAAAACGGCACAATCGCTTTATCTTCTTTGATTTAGAGGTCGATGGTCCCTGTTCATCCCCGCTGCTATCCATCTTAGTACCAGTTGCACGATGTATGAATGATCCTATAGTGATGATCCAAACACATTGACTGATGTATGTAATGGGCAAGCCAACTAGTAATACAAAGTACTTACCAACACGCCACAGAGCTCCACAGCAATAAAACTCAGAGAGTCTACAAGCTAGTGTTTCATTGAAAAATTATCACATCTGATGTACTGATGGCCTCTCTCATTTCTTGAGACACTAATGGCCCATAAAGAAAATCGGGCGAACTTTTTTGTCCAAGGAACGATCGTTCAATTTTCTAAAAGTGTGTACACAACTTTTGACAGCCGATTCCGAATGAAAACTTCCGAAGGGAAAAACGCCAACATTTTTCTTGTATGGGAACAGAATGGTCCATTTTCGTATGATTTTCGTAAGAGAAATAGCAGATACGAAAGACTGCGCATGATCAGAAACAACAAATAACAAAAAAGCCTTTGTCGTACGCAAATTTTCGTGTATTATTTCTATCCTCGGTTCCGACTTGATGTGAAACATTGATGAAAACCGTCCGGTTGTTTGTCTGATTTTCTAATAGTGTGTACAGGGCTTAACAAGCCAGGACTGTAGAAATACCCCCCAAATTACCACTTTTTGGAAAGTAGACATTCCAAGGTATTTAGTAAGAGGCATGGTGAGTTTTTTCAAGTTGTCATATTTTACCACAATTCTTTACAAAATGAAGATTTTTAGTTTTCACAAAATTGTCATATTCTCAGGTCATTTCTCTAAAGCCCTGTACACACGATCGGATATCCTATGGATTTTCGTCCGATGGATTCTTTTCATCAGACAAACCGATCGTGAATGGGACCCATTGGTCTTTTTTCCATCGGTTTTTAAAAATAGAACATGTTTTAATTTTTTCCGATGGATAAAAAAACGATCGAAAACTCCGATCGTCTATGGGCAAGTCCATCGGATCAAAAACACACGCATGCTCAGAATCAAGTCGAAGCATGCTCAGAAGCATTAAACTTAATTTTTCTCGGCTCATCTGAGTGTTTTACGTCACCGCGTTTGGAACGGTCGGTTTTTTGACTGATGGTGTGTGGGCAAGACTGATGGAAAACAGTTTCATCGGATATCCGATGGACAAATCCATCGGACGAATATCCATAGGATATCCGATCGTCTGTACAGGGCTTTACACAGCATATGCATACTTGCAACTACACCCCGAAATACATTCTGCTGCTAATAAGTGAGTTTTCAGGGATCTCCTAAAGGTGGACAGGGTAGGGGCTGATTGGATATATTGGGGCAGGGAGTTCCAGAGGATGGGAGAGGCTCTGGAGAAGTCCTGAAGGGGATGCATTAAGAGGAGGTTTCAAGGGGGCTAGAGAGCAGGAGGTCCTGGGAGGAGCGGAGGGGACGATTTCGGCGATATCTGCAGATGAGGTTGGTGATGTAGCTGGGGGCGATGTTGTGGATGGCCTTGTAAGTTGTGGTTAGCATTTAGAATTTTATACGGTGGGGTAGGGGAAGGCAGTGAAGGGGTAGGGGAAGGCAGTGAAGGGATTGGCAGAGAGAGGCAGCAGTCACGGTCCGGATCAATTAGTGAGGTGTATTAGTCTAGCATTCATAATAGACTGAAGGGGGGATAGCCTGCGTAAGGGTAGGCCATTAAGGAGAGAGTTGCAGTAGTCAAGGTGGGAAATAATCAAGGAGTGAATAAGTTGCTTTGTGGTGTCATTAGTCAGGAAGGGTGGAATTCTGGAGATGTTGCGGAGGTTAATGCGGCAGGATTTAGCCAGTGATTGGATGTCGGGGCTGAAGGAGAGGTCAGAGTCAAGGAATACACCCGGCACCCTGGCATGTGTGGAGGGACTAATGGTTGTGCTGTTGATCTTAATGGTAAAATCATAAGGGGGTGGGGACCGGGAAGTAGGAAATGTAACAAGCTCCGTTTTAGAAAGACTGAGTTTGAGGAAGTGGTGTGACTGACATCCATACCGATATGTCATTCAGTAAGTTTAAGATCCATGAGGAGATCGAGGAGGTTAGTTGAGGAGTGGAGACATAGATCTGGGTGTCATCGGCATAGCATAGAGGTGGTATTGGAAGCCATGGGAGGTTATCAACTGGCCCAGGGAAGAGGTATAGAGCAAGAATAGAAGGGGCCCAAGGACGGCGCCTTGGGGTACCCCAACAGAGAGAGGAAGAGGAGCGGAGGAGATGGAGTTGTAAGTGACACTGAAAGTGGAGGAAGAACGGACGGGGACACGGAGGAAGAATGGAGGGGGACAGCAGAACGGAGGGGGACACGGAGGAAGAAAGGAGGGGGACAGCAGAACGGAGGGGGACACCGAGGAAGAACGGAGGGAGACACGGAGGAAAACTGGAGGGGGACAGCAGCAGAACGGAGGGGGAGTGGGGGACAGCAGCAAAACGGAGGGGGACAGACAGCAGCAGAACAGAGGGGGAGCATGCTCACTGTAACAAAGTGTAACACTAACCTGGAAGTTTGTCAATGTCTGGCGGGCGGCAAACTCGCGGACCTCGTGGGCGGGAGGACTCGGACGAGGCTCAGCTCAGGAGAGAAGTTGAACTGTTACTGGAGAAGTCGGGCAGCTCGGAGTCGGGCTGTGCTGCTGGCAATGTACTGCAGCGCCTGCGGGAGTAGTCGGAGGCGGCCCCGGGACTGGCACTGACTGGGCACAGGCTGGATCCTTACCGGCAGTAAGTGTGGCTTTGTCTGGTGGGGATTAAAAACACATTTTATTTATGTTATAAAGGTGTTTTCTGTAAGAATTTTTAAATATGGACAAAATAAAGTATGAACAGAGGTGGACAGCAGAACGGAGGGGGACAGCAGAATGGAGGGGGACACGGAGGAAGAACGGAGGGGGACAGCAGCAGAACAGAGGGGGACACGGAGGAAGAACAGAGGGGGAAAGCAGAACGGAGGGGGACACGGAGGAAGAACGGAGGGGGTAAGCAGAACAGAGGGGGACAGCAGAACGGAGGGGGACAGCAGAACGGAGGGGGACAGCAGAAACGGAGGGGGACACACAGGAAGAATGGAGGGGGACAGCAGCAGAACAGAGGGGACACGGAGGAAGAATGGAGGGGGACAGCAGAACGGAGGGGGACACAGAGGAAGAACGGAGGGGGACAGCAGAACAGAGGGGGACACGGAGGAAGAACGGAGGGGGACAGCAGAACGGAGGGGGACACAGAGGAATAACGGTGGGGGACAGCAGAACAGAGGGGGACAGCAGAACAGAGGGGGGCAGCAGAACAGAGGGGGGCAGCAGAACAGAGGAGACAGCAGAACGGAGGGGACAGCAGAACAGAGAGGGACACAGAGGAAGAACGGAGGGGGACAGCAGCAGAACAGAGGGGGACACGGAGGAAGAACGGAGGGGGACAGCAGAATGGAGGGGGACACGGAGGAAGAACGGAGGGGGATAGCAGCAGAACAGAGGGGGACACGGAGGAAGAACGGAGGGGGACAGCAGCAGCAGAACAGAGGGGGACACGGAGGAAGAACAGAGGGGGACACGGAGGAAAACTGGAGGGGGGACAGCAGCAGAATGGAGGGGGACACAGCAGAATGGAGGGGGACACAGAGGAAAACTGGAGGGGGACAGCAGCAGAATGGAGGGGGGCTGAGGGGGACAGCAGTAGAACCGAGGGGGACAAAGTGAGAGTGTAACAGACAGTACAGTACACTAACCTGTCCTGGAAGTTTGTCAGTGTCTGGCAGACTGGCACTGACTGCAGGCGGCCGCGGCAAACTTGTGGACCTCATGGGCGGGAGGAGCCTGGAGGAGGACTCGGAGGACGAGGCTGAGGCTCACGCTGGCTGGCTGCACAGGACAGAGAGTGGCTCAGACTGTCACAGTCTGAGTGGTCACTGGCCTCACTGTGACTGGAGCTGGAGGAGGACTGGACCGACCGCAGGACGAGGCTCAGGCTGGCTGGCTGTGCACAGGTGAGTGACTCGTCTGAGTCACGGTCACTCACTCTGTGCTGGCTCTGGCGGCTGCGGAGGGAGGCGTGCGCGCTGGTCTCATACTAAGCGTGGTGTGCGCCGGGCGGGTTCACTCACTGCCCACACTGACTGAGTGACAGGCCTCAGCTCAGCTGACGTCACTGGTTGCTAGACGCGGAGCGGCCCTAGCCTAGCAACAAGACTGGCAGTGGCAGCCTGAGCCTGAACCTATGTGTAATCATCAGTGTGCTGTGCTGTGTGATAAAATTATAAGGTGGTGGCGGCGGACAGGCGGAGCGGGCTGGTGTGGTCTATCTTACATACAAACACATTTATTGTGACTTGTTAGGAATTTATTTATGCAGACCGTTAGGGTAGTATACTGGCAGGTTAGGTGATATAGTGCCAGGTGAGGGTGGTATATAGTGTCAGGTTAGGGTGGTATAGTGTGCCAGGTTAGGGTGGCATACAGGGCTCCCTACGGTCCCTGATTTTGAGGGAACTTTCCCTGATTTGGAACAAAGTCCCTCTGTCCCTCTTTCCTCTTCATTTGTCCCTCATTTTGGTCTGATCTATATACAGTAGTTGCATATAAAATGCACTTTTTATCCTTCAAAAAAGTATTTCCCAGTGCTAAAAGGTGCTAAAAGTTCTACATTGCTGCATTTGTAAATTTCAAAAGCCAGTATTGGAAGAGTAGTGGTTAAAAAAAACACTTGTGGGTTTAACTAATTATATTTTTGGAGAATTTTCCATTAACCACTTCAATACCAGGCACTTACACCCCCTTCCTGCTCAAGCCAATTTTCAGCTTTCAGTGCTGTCTCATTTTGAATGACAATTGCGTGGTCATGCTACACTGTACCCAAACAATTTTTTTTATAATTTTGTTCCCACAAATAGAGCTTTCTTTTGGTGGTATTTGATCACTGCTGGGGGTTTTATTTTTTGTGTAACAAATAAAAAAAGACTGAAAAAAAAGGTTTTCTTTGTTTCTGTTATAAAATGTTGTAAATAAGTTTTCTCCTTCACTCATGGGCACTGATGGGCACTGATGAGGTGGCACCAATGAGGTGGCACTGATGGGCACTGATAGGCGGCACTGATGGGCACTGATAGGTGGCACTGGTATGCAGCATTGATGGACATTGATAGGAGGCACTGATGGGCACTGAATGGCTGCACTGATGGGTACCTATGGATGGCAATGATAGGTGGCAGGGATGGTGCACCGATTGGCACTGATAGGTGGGCACTGATGGGCACAGATGGGTACTGATGGGTTGCACTGATGAACACTGATAGATGGCACTGGGCATTACTGATGGGGAGACATCTGGCAGGCATTGGTAATGGGCACTGACTGGCACCATTTTTGGGCACTGATTGGCATATTTTGGGTGCTGTCATCCCTGGTGGCCATGGGTGGCATACTTGGTCATCCATACGTTGTGTGCCATCCCTGGCAGTCCTGGTGGCATCCCTGGTGGTCCAGTGTCAGACTGACACACCGCACTGCCGATTGCCGTGCTGCATGCCCCCACAGGCGCACGTCAGCAGTTATCGTGAAAGACATCATATGACGCCCAGTCAGGATAACTGAACCACCACCCAGCCGTCATTTTGCCATAGGCTGGGCGGGAAGTGGTTAAGGGGGGCGTGGCAGGGGTGTTCCCTATGTCTACATACTTTTGATAATAGGTGACCCTCATTCCCATCTCAAAAAGTTGGGAGGTATGGGTATATAGTGTCAGGTTGGGGTGGTATATAGTGCCATGTTAGTGTGGTATATAGTGTCAGGTTAGGGTGGTAAATAGTGGCAGGTCATAGTGGTATATAGTGCCAGGTCAGGGTGGTATATAGTGCCAGGTCAGGGTGGTATATAGTGCCAGGTTAGGGTGATATATAGTAGACTTGTGCACAACGGAAAAATTCGTTCCGTTTCGGTTCGTTTCTTTCCGGTCCTGTTGATTCGTAATCATTCGTAATTTTGCTAGACGGGATTTTTCGTGTTCGGACTCATTCGTATTTTTGCAAGCGACATTTTTCGTTGAATTTTTTGTTGCTTTATAATTCGTACTTTCGGTAGAGTACGTTGTTTTTCGTTGATTCTGGACACAACTCCTACTTTCGTAACTTTTTTTGGGTTCGTACTTTCGGTAGAGTACGTTGTTTTTCGTTGATTCTGGACACAACTCCTACTTTCGTAACTTTTTTTGGGTTCGTTGATTCGTAATTTTCCGTGTCTCTCTCACAACGACGCTGCCTATTATGCCTAATGTGCTTCGAATGGATTTGTACTTTTCTAAATACATTGCGGTTATTTGTAACGATTCGAAATCTCGTATTTTACTTTCGTTTTTAACATGCGGCTATAGGCTCCGCCCCTGTACACCATTTTGAGAGGGTTCAGCACGGTGAGGGAGAAGCAGAGAGCAGAGTGAGTGTTATTGTGCTTCGAATGGATTCGAAATCTCGTATTTTACTTTCGTTTTTTACATGCGGCTATAACCTCCGCCCCTGTACACCATTTTGAGAGGGAGTTCAGCACGATGTGGGAGAAGCAGAGAGCAGAGCAGAGTGAGTGTTATTGTGCTTCGTATGGATTCGTACATTCGTAACTTTTTCATAACGAATTATGCCGAAGACATTCGGGCATTCGCTATTTGCGGTATAATTTATTTCGGATTCGGTCTTATTCGTAATTGCTTTGTTCGGAAATTCGAATGCTTCCGAATGTCCGAAAGTTGCTAAATTCGGACGAATTTCAATTCGTTACGAAACGAATTGCACAAGCCTAATATATAGAGCTGGGTCAAGGTGTTATATAGAGACAGGTCAGGGTGGTATATAGAGACAGGTTAGGGTGGTATATAGAGACAGGTTAGGGTGGTATATAGAGCCAGGTCAGGGTGGTATATAGTGCCTGGTTAGGGTGGTATATAGTGCCAGGTTAGTGTGGTATATAGTGCCAGGTCAGGGTGGTATATAGTGCCTGGTCAGGGTAGTATATAGTTCCAGGTCAGGGTGGTATATAGTGCCAGCCAGTTTAGGGTGATATATAGAGCCAGGTCAGGGTGGTATATAGTGCCAGGTTAGGGTGGTATATATATATATATATATATATATGTAGCGGGGTCTCCTTTAAGACTCTCGGGACTACCTTACCCAGAACTCCATTTGGCACCCAGGGTGCAATGTTGCCGCTGCAGAGACTCATGGGTGGAGCTATATAAGGAAGGGGCGAGGCTAGGCTTGGCCTCTTTGGGACACGAGACTTCGGTGAACAAGTCCTCCTGTGCGGATCTGCTGGTGTGCAAGGCCTGAAGCCTGGGGCCTTTCGCAGCTACCAAAGAGCCTTCCACCCTACTGCGAGCCTGGGTGGCATCTGACTTTGTTATTCTTCAACCTTTGTTGAATCGGAGACCCGATCGCTGCAGACGCTGTGTGTGGAGACACAGCAGGTGGAAATCCCGGACTGGGATTGTGTCCGGAGGGGTGAGCGAGCACATGCTCAATCCATATACTTTATACTGTTGTTAGGCCTACAGACTGCCGAGGCCCACCCACTCATATTTGAGACCCCACTGGAGATCCATAGCAGAACTGAGTCAAAGGGTCTCTAGTGAAGTGTTCTGTGTTGTTACTTTGACCTGTGGATTACAAATGTGTCCCTGAATGTGCACCACCATTAAAGACTTGCATGCGAAGAAATCATCTCTTAGAGACTGAGTTTTAGAGTCTGGGTCAGGCCTGACCAAGCGTTAGAGTTTAGTTGCTGCGTCACAGGGCGCTTAGTTAACGACCGTTACATGTGGTATGACATTACTGTATTTCACTAACGTGCAGTATGCTATTCGTTGCAGGGCTCTGCAAGGAGCACGTGTGATTTGTTATAACTGTTGATTTATTATACTAAGAGAGAGTAAACTTGTTATTCTTTAATCGCTTTGCATTGGTGTCTGAATTTCACCATAGAGTATAAGAGATATTACCCTAGACTAACTGTGCCAGAGTGGGTCGAGTAAATTGCCGGGGGTTGGCGGTGCTGTGTGCAGGGCCCTAGACCAAATTCAGCGGCTCTCTTAGTTGGGGGTGCGCTACATATATATAGTGCCAGGTCAGGGTGGTATAAAGTGCCAGGTCAGGGTGGTATATAGTCTCAGGTTAGGGTAGTATATAGTGCCAGGTTAGGGTGGTAAATAGTGCCAGGTCAGGATGATATATAGTGCCAGGTTAGGGTGGTATATATAGACAGATTAGGTCTGCATGTAGGGACAGTGTGCATTGGTCAGCCACTTACAGCATGTCAGAAGATTCCCGGGCTGCTGTGGTCTCTCCTCCTCTTTCTTCTTTAGCTGCGGGAGGGGGTCAGCCTGAGGGGAGGAGTCTGTAGGAGGAGTGGAGGAGGCAGCCACACCCCAACCCCATCCACCACCTCCGTCTGCCTTGGGAGATAGTAAACATCCCTGAGGGACAGCCTAACTAGATGAGATGACAGGGGGGAGTTACAGACAGCCTCCCCCACACCGTTGGGCTCTCTGCTGATCCGATAAACGTTTTTACAAAGCTGCAATGACAGGAAAAGTGTAGGGGCCCCATATGCACCTGGGGTCCCTGGGCAGTGCCTGACACCCCCCCATGTGTGTCACCCGGGGCGGTTTGTCCCCCGCCCCCCTTGATACACCACTGGGTGTAGTATATGTTTACTTCTATAAGGCCTATTCTGCAGTTTCGATAGTATACAGCAGGGGTATTGAATTAAAATTCAAGGAGGTCCGGTCTTCTGGCCGAGGTCTGAATCTCAAATCTTTGCTATGACTCAAAAAGATTGTATGCGTCTACTTTCCTCTCCAGCGCTTTTGTTACTGTTTCCTTAACACAGTCTGGTAATACTCTGTAGCACCCTCTACCATAGGAAGGTGCTAGAGTAACGATTTTTGTGATGTAAGCTGCCAGCGCAGGTAAATTTAGGCAGGCTTATGCTTCAGGCTGGTCCTGCTTGTTTTGATCTGGGGGTAGGGAGTGGTTAGTGTAGCAGTGGGTGTGACCACCTGTGCTTTAGTTCTGGGGCGACTCCCCTGCTTCCAGGGAGATTGTTCTGGAAGAGGGGCAGGGCACAGGAGTGACAGGGAGCTCATGTGAGGAGCCCTGACCAGTCCCCAACTGGAATTGGCAAGTGGCAGGCCTCCCATATAAATTCCGGTCCAGCCACTGGAGGGGAGTTGTCGGCCAGGAGACGTGGAGAATGGAGTGCTAGATAGCAGCAGGGGCCCATCCCCATCTGAGGGGGGGTGCGCGGCCCAGCGGAGGAGCCCGGGAGAGCTGGGAGGGAGCCTTATTCTTACACGGTCATGGAGGAGGTGTCCTGGACAGAGGGGCTGGAACGCATATCCAGTTAAAGTTCTCCATCATGGACTCAGAGCAAGAGAAGGTCGGTGAGTGTGATACAGTGGATTTCTGGAAGAGGCATGCCAGGGGAGCTGGGTACGAGGCCAGAGGAGAGACTGTGGGGTTCGTGTCAAATCGATGTGGCCTGCGGGCGCAGGATTTGCAGGTCGGGCTAGCTGGGATCAGTAGTCCACCAACTAATACAAGCTGCTAAACTACTAGGCTGCCGGATTGAGGTAGACCTCTGGCCTAGTAACTGCCCAGCAAAATTCAGCCAGCATCTTGGATTATTCAGTGTCATCTCTTTTGTCAAGTGAAGATGATGGGACAGGAAGACTACCAGTTTACAGTGGAAGTTTTGTGCAGGAGGAGAGAAGTCTTGGGAGCAACAGTCTGCAGGAGTTGATGCAAGGAGGAGCAATAGTCTGCATGGGTTATACAGGGGAAGAGACTGTAATTGTTAGAGTTTATCAGTTCTTCAAGGCTCAACTTATTCTACTAAGTTCTTTAACCATTTGTCCACCGCCCGCCGTCAAATGACAGCGGGAGGAAGACCCTCTCGTTCTGGGCGGACGTCATATGACGTCGCGCCTTCCCAAGCCACTAGGGGGGGTGCGCGCGCCCGCCGCACCACTGGGGACCCGATGCGCATGCCCGGCGGCCGCGATGGCTGCCAGGGCACACGCGATTGCCCAGTAACTGAGCAGGACCGTAGATCTGTGTGTGTAAACACACAGATCCACGTCCTGTCAGGGAGAGGAGACCGATGGTGTGTCCCTTTTACATAGGGACAACCATTGGTCACCTCCCCCAGTCAGTCCCCTCCCCCCACAGTAAGAATCACTCCCTAGGGAACACATTTAACCCCTTCATCGCCCCCTAGTGTTAACGCCTTCCCTGCCGGTCATATTTATATAGTAATCAATGCATTTTTATAGCAGGGATCGCTGTATAAATGTGAATGGTCCCAAAAATGTGTCAAAAGTATCCGATGTGTCCATCGCAATATCGCAGTCATGATAAAAATCACTGATCGCCGCCATTACTAGTAAAAAAAAAAAAAATGCTATAAATCTATCCCCTATTTTGTAGATGCTATAACTTTTGCGCAAACCAATCAATATACGCTTATTGCGATTTTACCAAAAATATGTAGAAGAATACATATCGGCCTAAACTGAGGAAAAAATTTGTTTAAAAAAAAATTGATATTTATTATAGCAAAAAGTAAAAAATATTTGTTTTTTTCAAACTTGTCCCTCTTCTTTTGTTTATAGCGCAAGAAATAAAAACTGCAAAGGTGATCAAATACAACCAAAAGAAAGCTCTATTTGTGGGAAAAAAATGATAAAAATTTCATTTGGGTACAGTGTTGCATGACTACGCAATTGTCATTCAAAGTGTGACAGCGCTGAAAGCTGAAAAATGGCTTGGGCAGGAAGGGGGTGAAAGTGCCCTGTATTGAGGTGGTTAAATATGATGGCAAAGCAACATGTTCTATGGGCATCCCATATTCCCTTTCCCCCAACCAAGTTATATCCCCCAATAAACAAAAACAAAACAACGCAAATGACTGTTCATTTTCTCTAAAGTGATATATGGAGGTCTGGCAGCAGGGTGATATGGTGGATGTTAGTAACTAGTAGCAAAGAAAAAAGAAGAAAGAAGAAAGAAAAGAGGGCGCACCGACCTAGTGCATTACCAGATAAAAAACTTTATTAAAACGTATAAAAACAATGGTCCTACCCACAAACAAGCTTTTCATATGAGTCCCGTGGCAAGTGCAACCAGGATTAGATGACCAGAGGGTTGGATGGTACCCAAATGTAGCTGAATGGCTAACGCGTTTCCGGGGTGTACCCCTTTCCTCAGAGCCCAAGCAGTCCGTGATATATCCAACCAACCATACCAACCCTCTGGTCATCTAATCCTGGTTGCAGTTGCCACAGGACTCAGTTTGATTGCCAGAAATACCTATATGAAAAGCTTGTTTGTGAGTAGGACCATTGTTTTTATACGTTTTTAATAACGTTTTTTATCTGGTAATGCACTAGGTGGGTGCGCCCTCTTTTCTTTCAGTTTTATGAACTCCCATTGTTCTGAGGAGGGCTGCAAGACTTTCGTTTGTGCCTTTTACAAAAAGAATGGTCTACACTATCCGCACACAGTGAAACACCAGAGCACAGGAGAATTGTTTTGTAGTAACTAGTAGCAACCATCCCCTACAACTATAAATGTAAATGTTCCCATTAGTGTTCCCTCTTACATCAGGTGCCCCCACCAGATTAATTCATTACACTTGGTTCCCCCGATCCGACTACCCCCATAAATCAGTTGCCACTGCCAGAGTACTCCCTTATATCAGGTGTCCCCATCAGAATGACCCCTTAAGTAATGTGTTCCCATCAGAGTGCCACCTTAGATCAGGTATTCCCATCAGCGTGCCACCTTACATCCGGTGTCCACATCAGAGTACAATTACATCAGGTTTCTGCATCAGAAGGCCCCCTTACATCTGGTGTCTCCTATCAGAGTGCTCTATTATATAAAGTTTTCCCATCACAGAGACATCTTACATAGGATAACCCCATCAGAGTGCCCCCTTACATTAGGTGTTGCCATCAAAGTGCCCCCTTACATCAGGTGTCCCCATCAGAGTGCCTCTTTACATCAGATGTCCGTATCACTGTGCCACCTTACTTCAGGTTTCCCCATCAGAGTGCCCCCTTCAACATAATATGCCCATCAGCGGTCTCCCTTAACATAAAATGTGCCCATCAGCGTGCCCCATTAACATAAAATGTGCCTATCAGAGTTATTTTATGTTAAGGGGCACACTGATGAGCACATTTTATGTTAAGGGACACGCTAATGAGCACATTTTATGTTAATAGGCACTCTGATGGGTACAACATAAAATGTGCCCATCAGAGTGTCCCTTAACATAAAGTGTGCCCATCAGCATGCCCCTGTAAATCTCTGTGAACTACACATACACCATACCTTGAGGGCAGGCAGGGAGTGGGAGTTGGCAGAGGTATAGAGCTGTCAGGAGCGGCAGCTGCGCTGAGAACCTTTCTGAAGGGGAATGGGCACACACGTGACGTCACAGCATGCCTTGCGGACAGGCAGGGAGTGAGAGCCGGGAGAGATAGTGAGGCAGAGAGCAGGGTGCACACGCGACATCATTGGTTGCTGGTGTAGCGGTACCCTTGTAAGGGCTGCTGAGTGTTGTGGTTCATCTGTCACCCTGCCCAGCCAGGCACACAATTTCCAGTAACTCCTTAGCCAGAAAACAGTCCATGCACTTGTTTTTTTGTTGCTTTTATAGAGGGAATTAACTTGGATAGGGATAGGGAAATTATGAGATGCCCAGATAATTGAAAGTCAATGTTGGGACTGAACTATATACACTCCTGGTATATACAATCTCCTCTCTTCCTCCAGCACAACACTTGCTTGCAGACTATCTCTCCTTGACACCTCCAGCACATCACTGGCTTGTACTCTCCGGACCAGCTAGCACTGATAGATAGGCCTGACACTGGCTCAGCCAGGCGTAAAGCAGAAGCCCTTTACAGGCAGGGACCATGGGTCCCTATGGTGTAGAAAACATATGGTAGTCCTTGGTGCTAGCTGTCCTACATGTGGCTAATGCTCCCAGCACCACCTCTTCAGGCACTGCCAGCCCTCCTGGCTGCAGCTGCCCCTCTCCACTACCCATGCCACCACAATCCTTCTAAATGCCTCTGCACCCATCCCAGACTGCTCCACCCCAGCCCTCTCAGGCGTGCCTCTTAGTCCTCCTGACTGTGTGAACACTCACCAGCCCCCTTGGCTGCCTCTGTGGAACTCCTGGAGACTTGCCCGGCAGTGTTCTCCTGCTGTCCCTTCTTGCTCCTCCTGTGCCTCCTGGTCAGGACACCTCTGTGGGTTGTAAGAGGGTCCTGTCCGCATCTGAGCCCAGGCCCAAGGTCACCCCCCCAGACTGGGGAGCTCCCTCAAAGGCCCCCACAGCCTAACACTCCATCTCCATCTTCCTCCCGATTACCAACTTCACCCCAGCTGGGCTGACCCTGGGTATTTAAGGAGGCCTTCCCCCTGCAAATCCAAGTTGGGGATTGGTCAGGGCTCCCCAAATTCCCCAGGCAGTTCCACCTCTCCTCTCCTTCTTTCCAGAAGATGCTAGAATATTCTTGAAAGAAGTGGGAGGTCTTAGTGATGCTGCCTGTGAGTCACCAGCTCTGCTCTGAGTTACTTCCAACCATGATCAAAACACACCCAGGCATGGCTGCCAAACAAGCCTGGAAATGTATCTACTCTATTAAAAATTCTAGCCATACTACTTCTAGCACACTAGAGAGTGCTACACTGGTTCCCAGCAACCAATGACGGCTGAGCGGGGCGGTGGGATCTGGCACTTTAGGGTGGCGAGCTGATGGTCCGGACAGGAGCGTTACACAGTCCGTGTTCGGACTGTGGTCCACCATGTAATTACGGCTGGTATACTGTATGTCATGCTTTAACAAGCACTGTTTTCTGTTTTGTCGAACAGTTGACATGTACAGCAAATCAACAATGGATTGTTTTTGCTTCTTGAGAGTGCCTAGTAAAGCCACCTGTTTGAGTAGAGGGGTGTGTGCCCACATTAGACCTGTCACAAGCTGGGAAAGGTTTATTGTCAGCTCCCCCCCCCCCCGATTTCCTACAGTGAAACTCAACTGTATCTGATCACCAGAAATCAAAATACACTATTCAATTAATTTTTAATATTCAAAGCTAACTCGTCCAACCATCCATGTGTCCATGCTTTATTTTGTTGAGAAATCACCTTGATAAACACCCCCGCTCATTTCTAGCTACAGCCATCTTGAGTAAGGGTAAATGATTAATGTAGAATTGTAGCTTGTAGTTAAAAGAAAAAAGGCCTATGAAGATGTGATAAATGGCATCATTTTGGCCCAGATCATAAACCAGGAAGCAACTGAAGAAGTGTAAAAAAACAAAACCAAAACAAATGTAGCGCTCTGCTCCTGATGATCAGGTGCTATGTTAAATTTAGTGGGTGTCTGAGCTGGTAATTAGCTCAGACTTTATAATCATGAAGGTTAAATTAGCCTCTGTTCCGGCTATGGCTGTGTTTGGAAGGACTTCCCACTGTTTGCCTGTAAGTGGCGTTACCAATGGTTACCAAATGGTCGTGTGTACGCGGCATTACAGTCTGCTGGGTTGGCTTAAAGGCTCTTATGCCCCGTACACACGATCGTTTTTAATGTCATTTTTTAAACCGACGTTTTTCTCCTCGTTTTTTTTCATGTTTCCTCTCAAGCCTGCCTTGCGTACACACCATCATTAAAAAAAACGATCAAGCAAAGCGCAGTGACGTTCAACACGTACGACGGCACTATAAAGGGGAAGTTCCGTTCGAATGACGCCACCCTTTGGGACGCTTTTGCTAATTCCGTGTTACCGCGTGTTAGTAAAAGTTTGGTCAGAGACGATTCGCGCTTTTCAGTCTTCGTGCTTTGAAGATCGTTTTCGGGAGTTCAGTTTGCGCCTGTGGGTTCGTATCTGTTTAGCACTGCTTGTAGTCAGTTCGTATCTGTTTATTCAGTGCGGCCTGCTCTGCACGTTCGTGTTTTTCAGCTTGTTCTTCATAGGCCTTGCTGTTCTTCCGTGCGTTCTTCTAGTTCGTTCTGTTCAGCCGACCGTTATCTAGCCATGTTGCGACTACGTACTCGTCGTAGAGTTCGTGCTGTAGTTGGTGCAGGGGTTCATGCTGTATCCCGACTCCATGCCATGAGCAGGGTCAGGAGGAGTTCATGGACCAAGAATTGGTTGCTCCAGCGGCACCAATTCTGTCACATGCCTTTGTTGCGGGAGATCAGGGAGAATAATCCTGATGATTTCAGGAATTTCCTCAGGATGTCTGACCCCGTATTTCAGCAGCTGTTGGCTTTGGTGTCCCCCTATATTACCAGGCAGGACACCGTTATGCGTGAAGCCATCAGTGCTGAGCAGAGGCTCATCGCCACGTTGCGATACCTGGCTACTGGGAGAAGCCTGCAGGACCTTAAGTTCTCCACAGGCATATCCCCTCAGGCTCTGGGGATCATTATACCAGAGACTTGTTCTGCCATCCTTCAAGTTTTGCAGGAGGACTATATTAAGGTAAGTGTTCTTCTTCAAAAATTCACATTGTATGGTTTTTATTTTTGGATATTTTTAATTTGCTTTATTTGCAGTCCCTAATTCACATGATTCTTAGCTGCAGGGAATGTCCCCTTTCTCCCCATGTTTTATTATTTAAAGTTTGGGGTTTGAGGCCTACCTGTAAATTTGGCTTACCTAACCTCACCAGCATGCTATCCTGGGGCCATACCTACCTTGCCTAGTCATTTCCATGTTTTTTATTATATGTTCCATCGTAGTGCTTTACCCAAAACGCACCCTAAATTTTGCCTAGGAATGTTTCATTTTTGTTATCTTCAATACAGAGTGCTACAGCCTTCATGTGTGATATTCCCAACTCATCTTCAACCACCCCCCCCCCCCCCCCCCCATAATGTTTTTTTTTTTTTTTTCTTGCTTCCAATTTTTTTAACAGTTTCTACCAATGTTGGCCATGAATGTGTGTATGAAATCAGCTTTCAATGTTTCTGGCTCCAAGTATTAATTTGTTATTTCTTTAATTCCACAGTTCCCTTCTTCGCCACATGAATGGCAGAATGTGGCCTCCGAGTTTGCCCAGCGATGGAACTTTCCGAACTGTGGAGGAGCCATCGACGGCAAACATGTTCGGGTCGTCCCACCACCCCATTCGGGATCCTTTTATTATAATTATAAGGGGTTCCACAGCGTCGTGATGATGGCAGTGGTGTCGGCCACCTACGAGTTCCTCTATGTGGACGTTGGCAAGAATGGCAGGATGTCTGATGGAGGAGTTTTTGCCCAGATGGAGTTTGGAGAACGGCTCCTTTTGGATCTGCTGGCCTTGCCACCAGCGGAGCAGAATGTGGAGGGACTACCTTTTGTGTTTGTGGCGGATGAGGCGTTTGGCCTGGGACCCCATTTGATGAGGCCATTCCCGCAACGCACCCTCACCCCTGAGAGGAGGGTTTTCAATTATCGGCTGGCCAGAGCCAGAAGGGTGGTGGAAAATGCATTTGGGATCATGGCCAGCCGATTTTGCCTCTTCCTTACCTCCATCCACCTTGCCCCATACAAATGGAACCATGTCGTTATGACGTGCTGTGTGCTGCATAATTTCCTAAGGGTGCATTCAACGAGTTATATATCTTTGAGTGGGCCTGAGGCCTCTTTAATCAATGCAGAAACTTTGGTGGCCCTGGAACCTGGCCGTCCTGGCTTGGCCCCCCCAACCGGACGTGAGGTCCGTAACCAATATGTGGACTATTTTATGGGTAGGGGGGCCATTGAAATGCCAGACAATCTATAATAATTTTATACCAAAAAAATAAAACTTTTTCTTGAGTAGGGATGAGCTTCGTGTTCGAGTCGAACATACGTTCGACTCGAACATCGGCTGTTCGATCGTTCAACGAAGATCGAACGATTTGGGCCGTTCGCGCCAAATTCGAGTGACGCGAACGGCCCACAATGCACTACGCCATCGCAGTGTCATCCAGGCGCTGTGATTGGCCAAGCATGCACTGTGACCCCGCATGCTTGGCCAATCACAGCGCCGGCAGCGAGGAGAGCAATGATTGGCCACAGGCAGGATGCCTGTGGCCAATTATTGCTGAGGGTGTTTAGTACACGCCCCACACTATAAAAGGCCGCCAGCACGGCGGCCTAGTGTAGTGTGTTCCGGAGCAGGGAAAGACAAGCATAGGCAGGGACAGTGACATTTATTTATTTCTTGCTTAACCTGGATTCCTTTAGTTTAGGGAAAGAGAAGGATAGGTAGGGAGAGTGTCAGTGTGTTTTACTGTGCGAGTCCTTGTTTCTAGGGACAAAGAAGGAAAGTGAGGGGAATTCTCCTTGTGCTATAGTGTGCTTTAAAAAAACATTTTTTCTAGGGACAGAAAACTCTAGGTAGGGAGAGTGTCAGTTTCTTTCACTGTGCGAGTCCTTGTTTCTAGGGACAAAGAAGGAAAGTGAGGGGAATTCTCCTTGTGCTATAGTGTGCTTTAAAAAAACATTTTTTCTAGGGACAGAAAACTCTAGGTAGGGAGAGTGTCAGTTTCTTTCACTGTGCGAGTCCTTGTTTCTAGGGACAAAGAAGGAAAGTGAGGGGAATTCTCCTTGTGCTATAGTGTGCTTTAAAAAAACATTTTTTCTAGGGACAGAAAACTCTAGGTAGGGAGAGTGTCAGTTTCTTTCACTGTGCGAGTCCTTGTTTCTAGGGACAAAGAAGGAAAGTGAGGGGAATTCTCCTTGTGCTATAGTGTGCTTTAAAAAAACATTTTTTCTAGGGACAGAAAACTCTAGGTAGGGAGAGTGTCAGTTTCTTTCACTGTGCGAGTCCTTGTTTCTAGGGACAAAGAAGGAAAGTGAGGGGAATTCTCCTTGTGCTATAGTGTGCTTTAAAAAAACATTTTTTCTAGGGACAGAAAACTCTAGGTAGGGAGAGTGTCAGTTTCTTTCACTGTGCGAGTCCTTGTTTCTAGGGACAAAGAAGGAAAGTGAGGGGAATTCTCCTTGTGCTATAGTGTGCTTTAAAAAAACATTTTTTCTAGGGACAGAAAACTCTAGGTAGGGAGAGTGTCAGTTTCTTTCACTGTGCGAGTCCTTGTTTCTAGGGACAAAGAAGGAAAGTGAGGGGAATTCTCCTTGTGCTATAGTGTGCTTTAAAAAAACATTTTTTCTAGGGACAGAAAACTCTAGGTAGGGAGAGTGTCAGTTTCTTTCACTGTGCGAGTCCTTGTTTCTAGGGACAAAGAAGGAAAGTGAGGGGAATTCTCCTTGTGCTATAGTGTGCTTTAAAAAAACATTTTTTCTAGGGACAGAAAACTCTAGGTAGGGAGAGTGTCAGTTTCTTTCACTGTGCGAGTCCTTGTTTCTAGGGACAAAGAAGGAAAGTGAGGGGAATTCTCCTTGTGCTATAGTGTGCTTTAAAAAAACATTTTTTCTAGGGACAGAAAACTCTAGGTAGGGAGAGTGTCAGTTTCTTTCACTGTGCGAGTCCTTGTTTCTAGGGACAAAGAAGGAAAGTGAGGGGAATTCTCCTTGTGCTATAGTGTGCTTTAAAAAAACATTTTTTCTAGGGACAGAAAACTCTAGGTAGGGAGAGTGTCAGTTTCTTTCACTGTGCGAGTCCTTGTTTCTAGGGACAAAGAAGGAAAGTGAGGGGAATTCTCCTTGTGCTATAGTGTGCTTAAAAAAAACATTTTTTCTAGGGACAGAAAACTCTAGGTAGGGAGAGTGTCAGTTTCTTTCACTGTGCGAGTCCTTGTTTCTAGGGACAAAGAAGGAAAGTGAGGGGAATTCTCCTTGTGCTATAGTGTGCTTTAAAAAAACATTTTTTCTAGGGACAGAAAACTCTAGGTAGGGAGAGTGTCAGTTTCTTTCACTGTGCGAGTCCTTGTTTCTAGGGACAAAGAAGGAAAGTGAGGGGAATTCTCCTTGTGCTATAGTGTGCTTTAAAAAAACATTTTTTCTAGGGACAGAAAACTCTAGGTAGGGAGAGTGTCAGTTTCTTTCACTGTGCGAGTCCTTGTTTCTAGGGACAAAGAAGGAAAGTGAGGGGAATTCTCCTTGTGCTATAGTGTGCTTTAAAAAAACATTTTTTCTAGGGACAGAAAACTCTAGGTAGGGAGAGTGTCAGTTTCTTTCACTGTGCGAGTCCTTGTTTCTAGGGACAAAGAAGGAAAGTGAGGGGAATTCTCCTTGTGCTATAGTGTGCTTTAAAAAAACATTTTTTCTAGGGACAGAAAACTCTAGGTAGGGAGAGTGTCAGTTTCTTTCACTGTGCGAGTCCTTGTTTCTAGGGACAAAGAAGGAAAGTGAGGGGAATTCTCCTTGTGCTATAGTGTGCTTTAAAAAAACATTTTTTCTAGGGACAGAAAACTCTAGGTAGGGAGAGTGTCAGTTTCTTTCACTGTGCGAGTCCTTGTTTCTAGGGACAAAGAAGGAAAGTGAGGGGAATTCTCCTTGTGCTATAGTGTGCTTTAAAAAAACATTTTTTCTAGGGACAGAAAACTCTAGGTAGGGAGAGTGTCAGTTTCTTTCACTGTGCGAGTCCTTGTTTCTAGGGACAAAGAAGGAAAGTGAGGGGAATTCTCCTTGTGCTATAGTGTGCTTTAAAAAAACATTTTTTCTAGGGACAGAAAACTCTAGGTAGGGAGAGTGTCAGTTTCTTTCACTGTGCGAGTCCTTGTTTCTAGGGACAAAGAAGGAAAGTGAGGGGAATTCTCCTTGTGCTATAGTGTGCTTTAAAAAAACATTTTTTCTAGGGACAGAAAACTCTAGGTAGGGAGAGTGTCAGTTTCTTTCACTGTGCGAGTCCTTGTTTCTAGGGACAAAGAAGGAAAGTGAGGGGAATTCTCCTTGTGCTATAGTGTGCTTTAAAAAAACATTTTTTCTAGGGACAGAAAACTCTAGGTAGGGAGAGTGTCAGTTTCTTTCACTGTGCGAGTCCTTGTTTCTAGGGACAAAGAAGGAAAGTGAGGGGAATTCTCCTTGTGCTATAGTGTGCTTTAAAAAAACATTTTTTCTAGGGACAGAAAACTCTAGGTAGGGAGAGTGTCAGTTTCTTTCACTGTGCGAGTCCTTGTTTCTAGGGACAAAGAAGGAAAGTGAGGGGAATTCTCCTTGTGCTATAGTGTGCTTTAAAAAAACATTTTTTCTAGGGACAGAAAACTCTAGGTAGGGAGAGTGTCAGTTTCTTTCACTGTGCGAGTCCTTGTTTCTAGGGACAAAGAAGGAAAGTGAGGGGAATTCTCCTTGTGCTATAGTGTGCTTTAAAAAAACATTTTTTCTAGGGACAGAAAACTCTAGGTAGGGAGAGTGTCAGTTTCTTTCACTGTGCGAGTCCTTGTTTCTAGGGACAAAGAAGGAAAGTGAGGGGAATTCTCCTTGTGCTATAGTGTGCTTTAAAAAAACATTTTTTCTAGGGACAGAAAACTCTAGGTAGGGAGAGTGTCAGTTTCTTTCACTGTGCGAGTCCTTGTTTCTAGGGACAAAGAAGGAAAGTGAGGGGAATTCTCCTTGTGCTATAGTGTGCTTTAAAAAAACATTTTTTCTAGGGACAGAAAACTCTAGGTAGGGAGAGTGTCAGTTTCTTTCACTGTGCGAGTCCTTGTTTCTAGGGACAAAGAAGGAAAGTGAGGGGAATTCTCCTTGTGCTATAGTGTGCTTTAAAAAAACATTTTTTCTAGGGACAGAAAACTCTAGGTAGGGAGAGTGTCAGTTTCTTTCACTGTGCGAGTCCTTGTTTCTAGGGACAAAGAAGGAAAGTGAGGGGAATCCTCCTTGTGCTATAGTGTGCTTTAAAAAAACATTTTTTCTAGGGACAGAAAACTCTAGGTAGGGAGAGTGTCAGTTTCTTTCACTGTGCGAGTCCTTGTTTCTAGGGACAAAGAAGGAAAGTGAGGGGAATTCTCCTTGTGCTATAGTGTGCTTTAAAAAAACATTTTTTCTAGGGACAGAAAACTCTAGGTAGGGAGAGTGTCAGTTTCTTTCACTGTGCGAGTCCTTGTTTCTAGGGACAAAGAAGGAAAGTGAGGGGAATTCTCCTTGTGCTATAGTGTGCTTTAAAAAAACATTTTTTCTAGGGACAGAAAACTCTAGGTAGGGAGAGTGTCAGTTTCTTTCACTGTGCGAGTCCTTGTTTCTAGGGACAAAGAAGGAAAGTGAGGGGAATTCTCCTTGTGCTATAGTGTGCTCTAAAAAAACATTTTTTCTAGGGACAGAAAACTCTAGGTAGGGAGAGTGTCAGTTTCTTTCACTGTGCGAGTCCTTGTTTCTAGGGACAAAGAAGGAAAGTGAGGGGAATTCTCCTTGTGCTATAGTGTGCTTTAAAAAAACATTTTTTCTAGGGACAGAAAACTCTAGGTAGGGAGAGTGTCAGGCCTCGTACACACGGCCGAGATTCTCGTTGAGAAAAACATGTCATTTTTTTCGACGAGATTCTTGGACAAGAAACTTGTCCCGGCCGAGTGTACACACGCTCGTTTCAAAGAACCCGCGGTTCTTTGAAAGGAGTGTACGCGGTGACGTCATCGACTACGTCGAGCATGCGCTCGTCACATTCGATGCCGTCGCCGCCATCTTGGTACACCCTACGTATGCCTAGGAAGCTACCGCGCATGCGTCAAATTCATTTCGAACATGCGCGGGCTTCCGGGCGGACAGGTAAGTGTACACACACTCACTTTTCTCGTCGAGAAACACGCCGAGGAGAATCTCGACGAGAAAATAGAGAGCAGGTTCTCTATTTTCTCGTCGAGGTTTCTTGTCGGTTTTCTCGACGAGAAACACGCTAGCAGCGTACACACGACCGATTTACTCGGCAAGACCTCTCTGCCAGCAAGTTTCTTGCTGGTTCTTGCCGAGAAAATCGGTCGTGTGTACGAGGCCTCAGTTTCTTTCACTGTGCGAGTCCTTGTTTCTAGGGACAAAGAAGGAAAGTGAGGGGAATTCTCCTTGTGCTATAGTGTGCTTTAAAAAAACATTTTTTCTAGGGACAGAAAACTCTAGGTAGGGAGAGTGTCAGTTTCTTTCACTGTGCGAGTCCTTGTTTCTAGGGACAAAGAAGGAAAGTGAGGGGAATTCTCCTTGTGCTATAGTGTGCTTTAAAAAAACATTTTTTCTAGGGACAGAAAACTCTAGGTAGGGAGAGTGTCAGTTTCTTTCACTGTGCGAGTCCTTGTTTCTAGGGACAAAGAAGGAAAGTGAGGGGAATTCTCCTTGTGCTATAGTGTGCTTTAAAAAAACATTTTTTCTAGGGACAGAAAACTCTAGGTAGGGAGAGTGTCAGTTTCTTTCACTGTGCGAGTCCTTGTTTCTAGGGACAAAGAAGGAAAGTGAGGGGAATTCTCCTTGTGCTATAGTGTGCTTTAAAAAAACATTTTTTCTAGGGACAGAAAACTCTAGGTAGGGAGAGTGTCAGTTTCTTTCACTGTGCGAGTCCTTGTTTCTAGGGACAAAGAAGGAAAGTGAGGGGAATTCTCCTTGTGCTATAGTGTACTTTAAAAAAACATTTTTTCTAGGGACAGAAAACTCTAGGTAGGGAGAGTGTCAGTTTCTTTCACTGTGCGAGTCCTTGTTTCTAGGGACAAAGAAGGAAAGTGAGGGGAATTCTCCTTGTGCTATAGTGTGCTAAAGCATTCCTCATCAACCATCTTTGAAATCCTTGTTTTTTGGACAGTCAGGGAAATTGTCGTTGTGCTATTCTGTGCAAAAGCAATCATCCTCAACCATATTTAGAAATCCTTAAGTAAAGGGACAGAGAAGGACACCTGAAGGTAGCCCTTATTGCTTTTTTCCCATCTCCCTGCAGGCCATCTATTAGAATGTCTGGAAGGCAAACAAGGAGAGGCAGACAGTCAGGAGGCAATAAAAGAGGGCAAGCAGGCTCTGTGTCTGGGGGCAACAGTGCTGGTCGTGGACGCGGTGCATTGTCATCAGCACATGGCCATGGGACACGCTTGTCCTTCTTTTCGGCAGCTGGACATGTTGAGCCACATCATGCCGAAGACTTGGTAGAGTGGATGACCAAGCCCTCCTCCTCCTCCTCATCCTCTCTCACCCAGGCTCAGGGTACTGGCAAAGCAGCTGCCAAAGCGTCCTCTTCCCTGGTATCAATGTCAGACTCATCATCAGTCACTCCTTCCCTAGACCCACCATGTCCTCCTCCTGAGGAGTCCCCCGAACTGTTTGAGCACAGTGTTGGGTACATGCTCCAGGAGGATGCCCAGCGTTTCGAAGGGTCTGATGATGAAACCCAGCTACAGGAAGGCAGTAGCGTGAGAGCAGACAGAGGGGATGCTCAAGAAGGACACCAATCTGGCAGTCATGTTCCAGCAGCTGCAGCATACTGCCAGATTGGCTCCAGTGATGAGGAGGGAGGGGATGATGAGGTCACTGACTCCACGTGGGTGCCTAATAGGAGAGAGGAGGAGGAGGAGGATGAGGAGGAGGCACATCTCCAACGAGGCAGGATGCCCTTTGGTGGCCAGCGTAAGGGCAGTACACCGACGGAATCACACCGCAGAGCTCCGCCTGTGCAGGGCGCTGCCTCTGCCCGTCATTCAAAAAGTTCCTTGGTGTGGGCCTTTTTTGAGGCTAGTGCATCAGATCGCACAGCTGCTGTTTGCAACATATGTCTCAAGCGTATATCGCGTGGCCAAAACATCAGCCGCTTGGGTAACACATGCCTGACCAGACATATGTTGACCTGCCATGCAGCTCGTTGGCAAGCCTACCTCAAAGACCCACACCAAAGAACAAAGCCGACCTCTCCTTGCACCGCATCAGCTGGGATCTCCAACCCCACTATAACTTCAGTCCTCTCTGAAACATGCACTGAGAGGAATGAAGGTGTAGAATTAGGTGTGTCACAGCCAAGTACTTGCGGCCACTCTGCTAGCAGTACACCGACGTCCGATTCTAGCAGGCAAATTTCCCTGCCCCAGCTGCTGGACCGTCGAAAGAAGTTCACTCCCAGCCATCCACATGCCCAGCGGTTGAATGCTAGCTTGGCTAAATTGCTAGCGCTTCAACTGCTGCCTTTTCAGTTGGTAGACTCGGCCCCCTTCCGTGAGTTTGTGCAATGTGCGGTTCCTCAGTGGCAGGTTCCCAAACGCCACTTTTTCTCACGGAAGGCTATTCCGGCTCTCTACCGGCATGTGGAAGGCAATGTCTTGGCCTCGCTGGACAGGGCGGTCAGCGGTAAGGTGCATATTACCGCTGACTCATGGTCCAGCAGGCATGGACAGGGACGTTACCTTTCTTTCACGGCCCATTGGGTCACTCTTTTGGCAGCTGGGAAGGATGCAGGACAAGGTGCAGTAGTGTTGGAGGTTGTTCCACCGCCACGCCTCCAAAATGCTACTACTGGTTGTGACACACCTCTCTCCTCCACCCCCTCCTCTTCTTCTTCCTCCATGGCCTCTTCCTGTGGTTTGTCCTATGAACCAGCGGTGCTCCGTAGCCGTTCACGGGGCTACGCAAGTACGCAGGCAAAAAGATGCCATGCCGTGCTTGCGCTGGTGTGTTTGGGGGACAGAAGCCACACTGGGGCAGAGGTCCTGTCTGCTCTGCAGGGCCAGGCCGAGAGGTGGTTGACGCCATGCCAGCTTAAGCCAGGAATGGTGGTTTGCGACAATGGCACCAACCTCCTCTCCGCCCTCCGACAGGGACAACTGACCCATGTGCCCTGTGTGGCTCACGTCCTTAACCTGGTGGTGCAGCGGTTCTTGGGCAGGTACCCGGGCTTACAGGATGTCCTGAGGCAGGCCAGGAAAGTCTGTGTGCATTTCCGCAGATCTTATAATGCCAGTGCTCGCCTGGCTGAGCTGCAAAAGGAGTTGAACCTGCCCAAGAACCGCCTTATATGTGACATGCCCACCAGGTGGAACTCAACGTTGGCCATGCTGCAGCGGCTGCACACGCAGCAGAGGGCCATCAATGAGTACCTGTGCGACTACGGCACCAGGACAGGGTCAGGGGAGCTTGGTTTTTTTTCTCCACGCCAGTGGGGCATGATCAGGGATGCATGCACTGTCCTGGCACCATTTGAGGAGGCCACGAGGATGGTGAGCAGTGACAGTGCATGCATCAGTGACACTGTACCTCTTGTCCACCTGTTGGAGCACACGCTGCGTGGAATAATGGACAGGGCACTTGAGGCAGAACAGAGGCAGGAAGAGGAGGACTTCCTTGCCTCTCAAGGCTCCCTTTACCCAGACAGTGTTCCTTCTGTCCCACCCATCGCACAGGAAGAGGAGGAGGAGGAGGAGGATTGTGTCAGCATGGAGGTGGAGGCTGGCACTCAGCATCATCAGCAGCAGTCTTTTAGGGATGATTTACAGTCCCAAGAAACCAGTGGACTTGTACGTGGCTGGGAGGAGGTGGCTGCGGATCATGTCGTCCTTAGTGACCCAGAGGACTCCGGAGCGAATGCCTCAGCAAACCTACGCTGCATGGCCTCCCTGATCCTGCAAAGTCTGCGGAAGGATCCTCGTATTCTTCGGATCAAGGAGAGGGACCATTACTGGCTGGCCACTCTCCTTGATGCACGGTACAAGGGTAAGGTTGCGGACCTTATGTTACCTTCGCAGAGGGAGCAGAGGATGAGACAACTCCGGGAGGCCTTGCAGAAAGGTCTGTGCAACGCGTTCCCAGAGACTGGGAGGTTACAAACTCCTGGTCCTGGACAACGAGTTGCTAAGGCTTCGGCCAGTCAAAGAAGGAGCGGTGGGGAAGGTGGCCGTCTGACCGATGCGTTCAGACAATTCTTTAGTCCACAGCCCCAAAGTATGATCGGTTCCAGCAACCATCGCCAGCGTCTGATAAACATGGTGCAGGAATATCTAGGGGCAAGGTCAGACTTGGACACCTTCCCCACCGAAAATCCTCTGGCTTACTGGGTCTTGAGGATGGATCACTGGCCAGAGCTTGCACAGTATGTAATTGAGCTACTGGCCTGTCCTGCATCCAGCGTTCTTCCAGAACGCACATTCAGTGCTGCTGGAGGATTTGTCACGGATCACAGGGTGCGCCTGTCCACCGACTTGGTTGATCGACTGACTTTCATCAAGATGAACCAGTCTTGGATCACCACCAGCTACCACACACCTGATGCTGATATAACAG
Organism: Rana muscosa; assembly: GCA_029206835.1. Lineage (NCBI taxonomy): Eukaryota > Metazoa > Chordata > Amphibia > Anura > Ranidae > Rana > Rana muscosa. Next base: position 797,236,695 of record CM055116.1, on the reverse strand, counting down.
ACTAATTGATTTTAACATGTCACATCCCTTCAAGACTGATGCTGATGCTGAGTGCCTGTGCTGTTATGTTGACTGGCTATCCTCCTCCTCCGAGTCCTCAATGATACGATTGATGATGATAGCTTGGAAGATCATTTTTGTTTATGGGTGCCGCCACCAGTGGCTAAGGCCCAATTTTTCAGCCCCTGTTTTACAGGGGCGTGTAATTACAATTTTTTTAGCAATAATTTGCCATAGGGCTCATTGCTGTGCTCCAAGTACAGTATCTGTGAGGGGTTGAAGTGTTGTGGCACCAGTGCCTAAGGCCCAATTTTTCAGCCCCTGTTTAAAAGGGGCGTGTCATTACAATTTTTGAAGCAATACTTTGCAACAGGGCTCATTGCTGTGCTCCAAGTACAGTATCTGTGAGGGGTTGTAGTGTTGTGCCACCAGTGCCTAAGGCCCAATTTTTCAGCCCCTGTTTAACAGGGGCGTGTCATTACAATTTTTGAAGCAATACTTTGCAACAGGGCTCATTGCTGTGCTCCAAGTACAGTATCTGTGAGGGGTTGTAGTGTTGTGCCACCAGTGCCTAAGGCCCAATTTTTCAGCCCCTGTTTAACAGGGGCGTGTCATTACAATTTTTGAAGCAATACTTTGCAACAGGGCTCATTGCTGTGCTCCAAGTACAGTATCTGTGAGGGGTTGTAGTGTTGTGCCACCAGTGCCTAAGGCCCAATTTTTCAGCCCCTGTTCAACAGGGGCATGCAATTACAATTCTTGATCTAATAATTCACAGCAGGGCCCATTGCTGCACCCACCAAGAGTAACTGTCAGGGCTTACAGTGTTGTGGCACCAGCACCACCATCAAAGGCCCAATTTTTACTACCACTGTTCAACAATTATATGTAATTAAAATTCCTGATATAATAGTTGACAGCAGGGCGTTCCAGCACCAACCAAGAGTAACTGTGAGTGCTTACAGTGTTGTGCCAACACCAACAACTAAGGGGCCTATTTCTGCAGAGTATATACGGCAGGTCCCTACTTTCAAACATCCAACTTACAAACGACTCCTACTTGCAAACGCAAGAAGACAACAGGAAGTGAGAGGAAATCTACCACTAGGAAGGAAAATTCTCTCCTGTAAGAATAAATATGGGAGAAAGGTGTCTCCTCTGTACTGATGCTTTATCAGCAATCCTTGTTTCAAGAAAAACACCACATTTCAAAAACAGTTGTCATTGGGACGGAAAGTGAGGTGAAATGTTCTGAACAGGGGCACAGACAGCAAAACAAATGTTACAGGGGTGATAACCCTTACCTATGTTTTCCAAAAAGTTTAAAAATAGATTTTTGGGCTGGAGCTACACTTCAACAATGTACCTGTTCAAAATTACAAACACATTCTACATAAGAACAAACCTACAGTCCCTGTCTTGTATGCACCGCCTGTATACGGCTGTTCAGAGTATATAGGGCCTTTTTTATTTTATGTGCGGGGTTCCCCTTAATATCCATACAAGACCCAAAGGGGCTGGTAATGGGCTGGGGTAGGGGGGGGGGGGGTCATGGGGTAGCTATGCCATTTTTCTTAAAGATTTTCATCCATATTACCGGGACCAGACATTACATTAAAGCCGCAAGCAGTTTTAAATGGCTTTTTTTTCCTTTAGAAGTGTCATTTTGTGCAGGGACAGTTCTAAACACGGGAAACACGTGGCACTTCACAGGCATACTTTAGACACCCCCCAGGTACGATATTTAAAGGAATATTTGACTTTTTTTTTTTCACTTTATGCATCATTAAAATGACTGCTCCCGAAAAACGACCGTTTTTAAAACTTCTTTTTGCATTGATACATGTCCCCTGGTGCAGAACCCGGGTTCCCAAACCCTTTTTAGGACAATAACATGCATAATAGTTGTTATAATTAGCACTTTAGAATTCGAAAGTTCGCATCCATTGTATTTAATAGGGTTCTAATGTTCGTACGAACTTTCGGTCCGTTCGCGGGTTCTGGTGCGAACCGAACCCGGGGGTGTTCGGCTCATCACTATTCTTGAGTAAAGATTGGTTTGTATTTTTTATTGTATAATGTTTGATGTTTCTGGTAGGTTTACCTAGTGCACTTCTTTTGCCATGTGGATTAAACAATCTTTTAATTAGCCTTCATTGTCAGTGTAAACACCAAACATTGATTAGTTCACTCAGCACCACATTTACATAATGAAGCCACAATGATTTGTTATGTAAAAATACCTTTATTTTTTTTGTTTAGGTGGGCAACTTCCTTAGAAATGTGGATGTTCCCTTAATTTCGGGTGTATTAAAACGCATGACCAGCCATGCATAAACAAACTATATTTGTCAAAATTTTGAAAAAGCTAAACATGTGCTAGTCATTAAAGGGTAAAATAACAAAAAAACATAGAAAAATCTTGCAAGTAAAACGTTATTTGGTGTAAAAACATTAGACACGCCCAAGCACAGCCATGATATTTTGGAGCCTTTCCTCCACCCGCTTTGTATTTGCCCTGATCTCTAGCAAGTCTCCCTTAATTTTTTCGAGGTCACGACAGCAGACCATCAGGTATTGGATCAGGATCTGGGCACTGTGATGTGTCAACTTATTGGGGTCTTCGGCCAGAACTGCACCTAAATGTAAAAAGAAATATGTAGGATAGAATATGTAGGCCTACATCTATTTAACATGCATGTGTCTGGTTTCTCTCTGACCTGTGGTGGTGCCACTTTCCACTTCCACAACATCACATTCCTCTCCATCCTGGGGTTCTGGGGGTATTGTTGTAGGTATTGCAATTCTCGTCTCATCTGAGGTAGCTTTTCGAATCCCTAGGGAGATTGAAATAAAAGGAATAGTTTCATTAGTAGCGACTCAATTTTGCTAAAATAAGAAACATGAAAAAAAACTTTGTAATCATTCTTTTGAAGCATGCTCCATTTTAAATTGTACCCCCATGTGCCAACCGGGACAAATGATTGGATACATAGCCCAAACCAGAGCATATACATTTTGAACACAAATTTTAAAAATTGTAACACCCCAAAGTATCTACACTGGATCACCTGTGTGTGACACCCTCAAGCTTTTTGGCTTTAGGCCCACACTTGTACTACTGCGTTCAGATGTTTCATCAGCTGCTGAGCATTCACTCCCTTTAACATTACCATGCATATCGTTTTTTCAAACGAACAAATGTCCTTTGGATTAGCACACAAAAAATAAGTGAGGCCCAAATTTACTCCCCCAAATAAACCAAAATACATGGGTGTTCACACTGGATGATCCTAAAACATCGTTTGAGGAACTGTACGGAGAAAGAGGTTTAATACGTCCGTTTACTGTGCGGACGAACCTGAAAGATGGTATCTTTCAGTGTACTATATGAAAGTTAAAAATACACGACAGAATACAAGAAAATAATATGTACCATGGAAACTCAAAAAAAAATACTTACTTTTTAATATAACTTTCTTGATTCTTTTATATTGGTCGGCCTCCCGCAACTTCAGATCTGACCATCGTTTTCTGAGCTGTTCCTTCGTTCTGCACACCCCGAATTTTTTGTGAAGACTTTTGACCACTTTGCCCATAATTCTGGACTTGACCAGATTAGGCCTTTTATACGGACCATGCTTGGCATCATAATCCTCCTTCTTTAAAATGGCGACCATCTCCACCATTTCCTCGAATGACATGTTGGATGCCTTATATCTCCTGGGTCTTGATTTGGGCTCCTCTGTAATTTCATCCTCTGTAGAGGTAATCTCAGCCACCTGTGTCTCCGCCATGTTTTGTTCAGCACTACGAGCGAGAAGGGGCGGGGAAAGTACAATATCGAACGTCAGGGGCGGGGAAAGCGTGCGGAGTTTCACGCATGCGCTGTGTATATCAAGTGAAGATCCATGTCTGGGAAATACGTTCATTTGTCGGGAGAGGGAGTTAGCAACGAACGTCGTGACCAAGGTACCTAACAATTTTACTTTTTGAGGTTCATCAGACGAGGAGATTTGTGTGCTCAAAATATGTAGACAATGCACAGTTGAGGAATGTTGCCTGAAATATATCTTTTTTTTGGTTTCTCGCTTTTACAGATATCATGAATACTTTTAAAAACCCAGACTTCATGGGGGAGTTCATCGACAAATGGCAAGAGCTCCCTATATTATGGCAAACAAAAAGTGGCGGTAATAAAAATAAAGACGCCAGGAAAGCAGCACTGGAGAGCCTGCTTGCATTTGTGCAAACAAAGATACCCACAACAACTCTCCAAGATGTCAAAAACAAAATTGGGACCATCAGAGGGACATACAGGACCCAGAGGACTATGGTCCTGAGGTCCCAGAGGTCAGGTGCACCAGCAGATAAGGTTTATAAACCCAGTCTGTGGTACTACAGTAAGCTTGCTTTTCTGGATGACCAGCTGGAAGTGCGGGAATCTCTCTCCACCCTTCCCCCAGAGGTCAATCCAGCCTTCCTTGTACCCAACCCTCCAGCCTTCCCTGCAGCCAGTCCTCCAGCCTTCCTGTCAACCCTGCTCTGGCTTCCTCTGAGGATCAAGATCAGGGCCTTGAGGAGGCAGATTTGGAGATATGGAGCCAGGTAAAGTATTGATATCTATATTTATATCGTACAAAATTGTAGAATTTAAATAGATGTTAGTATTGTTAAAGGTATGTACACTTCTACCAATAAAGTTTGTGAAGAGCAAGATACAGTAGTGGCCTAATTTTATGTGCACAAGACAACAAAACCAGGATGCGGAATCAATGAAAATGACATAACTTTTGGCATTGATTTCAACAATGTCTAGAGGTGAACAATGTCTGTGAATGATGATGTGGCAAAATAAATAATGTCCCTTTCTTTTTTTACAGCCAGAGCAGAGCCAGGAAGAGGGTGATGTTGGGGATCAGGAGGAGGCAGGGCCCAGTGGCACCCAGGAGGAGGCAGGGCCCAGTGGCACCCAGGAGGAGGCTGGGCCCAGTGGCACCCAGGAGGAGGCTTGGCCCAGCACAAGAGCCCAGATGCCTCCCCTGGTAGTTAAACCACGAGGGCCAAGGAGAGGTAGGCAGGTGGAGGAGGAAGCCAGGGCCTTCCTCAGAGAGGCAACAGCGGCCCTCAGAGAGGCACCCTCTGTTGATGAGGGATTTGCCGCAGTCCTCGCCCACAAACTAGGGCAAATGGAGTTGCAGCAAAAAAAATTCAGTGAGACCCTGCTATTGAAAGTCATCAATAAGGGCGTGCTGGGTGAACTCACTAGGTACACGGACATAACGGAGGTTGTCCCTACTCCTCCACCTCCTCCTCCTCCTCCTACTACTCCTCCTGCCACAACCTCTCCTCCTGATCCCCAGCCTCCAAGGAAGAAACCAACCAAGGCTGTAGAGAAGGCTGGAGAGAAGGCTACAAGGAAGAGGAGAAAATAATGCCTGCTGTAGTACCACAGACTGGGGACATATAGGACTTATCTGCTGTGGCTCCTGACCTCTGGGAGCTCAAGACAAGATTGGGCTCATTTTTTTGGGGGATCTAATCTCTATTTTGGTTTGGACATCTTGGATGGTTGTTGTGGGGTCAAAGGGATGCACAAATGCAAGCAGGCTCTCCAGTGCTGCCTTCCACTTCCACAAAAAAATTTAGTGCCCTTAAAATACTTGACTATGTGATTTGTATTTCAAAAGAGAGCTTGCTAGGGAGCAGGCAGGGACATCTCAAATTATATTATTGTTATTATCAGGGGACACAAACCTCCCTGAGGCCAAATGAGACACATTTGGAAGGTTGTTGTGGTAACTTTACACAAGAATAATTTAAGCCAAAATAATAAAAAAAAGGCCACAAAAAAAAACAACAATAGTAAAATAAAATTTAAAGAAAAAAGGAGAATTACATTATTTTATTATTATTAGTATTATTTAGGAGGGAGGTGCGGCTTAGAAATAATATTTTACAATCATTAGAGCAATTTGGAATTACTTTAGAAACAAGTTTGGCATAACTCTCAATGTCATTATCAAAAGAGGGTAATTTTAAAGCATTATCAAAAGGAGAACGGAATGCGCTGCATTAAAACGATGCTATTAATTCCACCGTGACGAATGTGCCATCTCCATTTCCAACATTAGCTTTACCAAAACTAGCGCTCCCGTCTCATAGTTGCTTCTGAGCATGCGCGTTTTTTTTTCACGTCGTGAAAGCATACACACTATCGTTTTTCACGTCGTTAAAAAAAACGACATGAAAAACGACGTGAAAAAAGAGAGCATGTCCGGAATTTTTAATGGCCGTTTTTCACGTTGTTAAAAATGCTCTGGAGCCTACACACGATCATTTTTAATGGCCATTTTTTAAAATGGCATTTTTAACGGCATGAAAAACGATCGTGTGTATGGGGCATTAGACTGTAAAGCTGGATATCCGGGTACTAAAATCCTGTGGCAGAGGATTCATGAACAGTTCAGCTTATTAGTTTTAAAGGTCTGTGGCAGAGACTGAAGACTTTAAATAAAATGAGAGAAGGATTTTCCAGGTCTTCTCTTAAACAGTTCAATCCTTAACTAGGCATAATGGTATTTCTCAGTATTGAACACCAACTGGGATATTGACTGTTGCTCCTCTGAAAACCTATGCTTGGATTGCTTCTCTGGACTGTTTTATAGGTGGGGATTTAACTCGATAATTGCCATACAACTGTCCTTCCATAGTTAGATGTGGGACGGTTTCACTACAATGAACTACATTATAGACATGTGCACACTGAAATATTTAGTTTCGGAATTTCGTTTTCGTCCGAAAAATAAATTTATTAAGTTACTCCCGAAATTCGTTTTTATTTATGTCGTTTTTCGTTAAAAATTGCATTCGTCCGAAAATCTGAATTAATTAAGGTCGAATCTGTCATTGAAGGCTTATGGTGTCTGTCGAATGTTCAAAGAAGATTCGACGGAGCAGCGAAACTGTACGACTCTGCAATCATACATTTCCGGTCGAATGTTCCGCCCACAAGCAGTGATCTTTTCTCTCTATGTCGAATCTTTTCTCTCTATAATAACGAATCTTTTCTCTCTATAATGTCGAATCTTTTCTCTCTATAATGTCGAATCTTTTCTCTCCTATGTCGAATCTTTTCTCTCTATAATGTCGAATCTTTTCTCTCCTATGTCGAATCTTTTCTCTCTATAATGTCGAATCTTTTCTCTCCTATGTCGAATCTTTTCTCTCCTATGTCGAATCTTTTCTCTCTATAATGTCAAATCTTTTCTCTCTATAATGTCAAATCTTTTCTCTCCTATGTCGAATCTTTTCTCTCTATAATGTCAAATCTTTTCTCTCTATAATGTCAAATCTTTTCTCTCCTATGTCGAATCTTTTCTCTCCTATGTCGAATCTTTTCTCTCTATAATGTCAAATCTTTTCTCTCCTATGTCGAATCTTTTCTCTCCTATGTCGAATCTTTTCTCTCCTATGTCGAATCTTTTCTCTCTATGTAGAATAATCTTGGACTAATAGAGTTAAGGTTAGGCACATTCGACCACAGGTTCGATAGACACAGATTGTTATTGTCAGCGTCACGTCGAATCTCCTATCTATATCGAACTGTTGTAGCAACGAAAACGAAAATAAAGCATTTGTTTATGTCGGATCTTTCGGTTTTCGGATTCTGTGCTTTCGTTTTCGTTTGTTAAAACGATAACGAAAATAGCTGAAATTCGGACGAAAATGCATTCGGACGAAAACGAATGCACATGTCTACTACATTATTCATTCAGCTGTAACACCGCAACACTAACTGAAAGCATAATTCTGTTTAAGCACAGCATCGTGACTGTAGGATATTACCAGTTGGTAGCAGCTATATGTTTTGGGTTCAAGCAGTCGGGTGTGGGTTGCTGAGGGGCTGTTCAGAGCATGTTCAGAGGGATATCTGTCAACCGTGACAGGGGACACAACATTGTAATTATTGCTGTGCATGTGTTTTCCCCCATATGACTGCCTTTGCAGCTTGTTTAGGGTAGGGAGGGGGCATGGGCAATTGAGAAGCAGTAAAAACACCTTTCTCTTATCGTCCATGGACTGACACAGCCTCTTAAACACTTTACCCGTGGGTTATGTCCCTGCTTGCAGGAGAAGACCTAGGCAGAATGTGAAATGTTATACATACATTCTAAAAAGCCAGAGCTGAACAGCCCCGCCCAGGGGGGCGGTCCCTCTGGACATAACCCTCCCACTGGAGTCCGCAGACCTCAGTTTTTTCTGCCTAGCAGAAGGAGAAGACGTGGCTCTCTCAGGAGCCAGTCTCCTGACCTATTTTTATTCCTTTTTTTGGAATTTTTCTTGTTTTATTTTTGAGACCTTCTATCAACTGTCAGCTGGGCAACAGGTTGGGTACAAGATATCCTAGTAGTCTTCCCTGTCCGAACATCGAGTGTGCTGATCCTCGCCTTGTGTGCGTGAGACTCAGTTCACGACATGCCCCACGACTCCAGGGGTGGCCGGTCGGCTTTTTATGCTCCGCGGTCCTCTCAAGATTGAACAGTCTTGCTGTATCTTTCGCGGTGGACCGAGCCGACAGCTACTCAGTACCGCACTGTGATAGTCCTGTCAGAAACACACCAGTGAGTCCCTCTGGGGACGGGTAAGTAGTCTCTCCTGCCTGCAGGTGAGTACATGCTGTGTGTTTCTCTGTGTGTGGGATTTTCCCTGTCTTCCCCTGTTTTTATTGTCACTCTCTGTCACCATTGCTGGCGCTGTGCTGTGTGGGGTGCCTGGGGGTCATACTGTCCTGGGGGGGGGCTCATGGCTGTCTAATATCGCTGGGGGCTGTTCTCTGACAGTTTTGGTGCCTGGGCACCGTTCGGCGCCATGTTTGTGTATTCACTTTTGATTTGCATCGCGGCTATCTTGCCGTGGATCGCCTGAGCACATTGCGGCGGCCATTTTCTTGAAGCCGCGCGCGGTTTCTGCACTTGTTTGGCCTCTATCGCTGCTGGGAATGGCGCAAATCTCCTCACACTCTCCTCACAGCTCACTCACGCTGGTACAGCGCGGCGCAGGCAGCGGAACCGAGCGGTCCTGGTCCAGGTTGGTGAGTCCCCTGGGCATCCCCTCCTCAGTCAGCACAGCCTGTGGGTGGACTTTTTTTCTGAGGAGTCTCAGAGAGGGCAATTATGGAGTCTGTGTCACCAGCTTCCCCATGCATGTCAGAGGCAACAGGCAGTGCTCCAGCACCTGCGGTCCCTATGGACCAATTGTCAGCAGTCCTGGAAACATTTCTTACCAGGATAGAAGCGGTGTGCGAGCGCAAGGGAGCAAAAAAGCACCCTCTCCCCACATTATCTCCACAAGGGGAGTGCTCCGATTCAGATATGGGCCGAGCTGCTGCTGCTCAGGACCCTAGCTCTGAATATTTTGATGGTTTTGAACAGGACATTCCTTGTGAGAAAGACTCCAGTTCTGAGTCAGTAAATGACAGGGCGCTTGTTAGTGAACTCATTGATGCTGTGAGGGACACTCTCAAGCTGAATGCTGTGGCTGCGGAACCTCAGGCGGAGGCAGTCTCATTGGGTTCTTTTAAGGCCAAGCCTTCTAAAAAGGTTTTTTCATATGCAACTTTCTTTGACCAGTTCATTGACCAGGTTTGGGAAAAGCTGCAGAAGACTTTTATGGTCCCGCTGCGTTTGTCTATCAGATACCCCTTTGAAGAAGCCCTACTTAAAAAGTGGGCTTCTCTACCAGTGGTCGACCCCCCAGTCGCCTGTTTGAACAAGGCCACCACTCTCCCGATGGAGGGGACTCCTGCATTTAAGGACCCCACTAACAGGAGGTCAGAAGTGGTGAGCAGAGCCATGTTTGCCTTGTTGGGATCCGCCTTACGGCCTGTTGTAGCAGCGACCCTTGTGTCTCAGACACTCACGGAATGGGCAAAAATTTTGCACCAGACTGTGCAGGAGCATAATCTTCCTCCAGACACTATTGCTCTGGCCCACCAAATGGTGCAGGGCCTGATATATGTGTACTTTGGACACGGCCCCTTTAATATCCAGGGCCTCTGTTTCTGTGGTGGTGTTGCGTCGTCTTATCTGGTTGAAATGCTGGTCTGCTGACCTAGCCTCTGAGAAGCTCCTAACGGATCTACCCTTTAAGGGTGGTAGACTTTTCGGTGCTACTCTGGATGACATCATCAAGGATATGACGGGAGGTAAAACCACTCTTCTTCCTCAGACTATCAAGGGTAAAGAGTCCCGCCATAAACCGGGTCCTTCCTTTCCAGCAAAAAAGTTTTTTTTTCGTCAGTCAGAGTCCACGAGTAAGCCCTCCCAGACTAACAACAGTGCGGCTGGTGGACACAAGCGTCCTTGGGGTGCGTAAGCCGAACAAGCCGGCTCCCAAGCCCGCCTCCGCGTGAAGTCTTGCCCCCGTCCGACTCTGGGGTGCAGGTTCACGGATCGGTGGACCTCCCGGATCTCCGACCGGTGGGTGTGCAAGGTGGTCACCTCAGGATACAGGATAGAGTTCCGTTCATGGCCCCCAGACAGATTCTTTCCCTCAAATCTCCCTCTCCTTCCTGCCCGTCGGGCGGCCCTCTTGGGGGCTGTGCAGGACTTGATCAGGTCCGGAGTGATTGTGCCGGTACCGTCACAGGAGAGGTTTCAGGGGTTCTACTCGAATCTGTTTGTTGTCCAGAAAAAGGACGGGGTTTGGCCAATCCTGGACCTCAAGGCCCTGAATGCCTTTGTGAAGGTGCAAAAATTCCGCATGGAATCCATTTGCACGGTGATCGCTACACTCCATCAAGGGGATTTTCTGGCGTCCTTGGACATCAAGGATGCCTACTTGCATGTTCCGATCTGTGCAAGTCACCAGAAGTTTCTGCGCTTTGCGATCGGCGAAGTCCACTATCAATTAGTTGCTCTTCCCTTCGGCCTAGCCTCGGCACCAAGGGTGTTCACCAAGGTGTTTGCTCCGGTTCTAGCTTTGCTGAGACAGCGAGGCATTGCTATTGTTGGCTATCTGGACGATTTTCTTCTAAGAGCAGACAATGGCTCAGAATTAGAAGAAAGTGTGACTATCGTCAGTCAGACCCTCCGGGACTTCGGGTGGCTCCTGAACATTCAGAAATCGGTCCTGGTCCCAACTCAGCATTTGGAGTATCTAGGTCTGATCCTGGACTCCTTGGAGGCGAAGGTATTCCTACCCCCAGAGAAGTTACTGACACTTCAGTCTGCAGTGTGGGTCCTCCTGACGTCCCGAAGATGGTCGTCAATCCGTTTTTGCATGAGAGTCCTAGGACTCATGGTGGCCTCCTTCGAGGACGTTCCGTATGCCCAATCACACACTCGGGCATTACAGAAAGAGATCTTGTCCACTTGGGACAAATCCCCGTTGTCCTTGGATCTTCAGATCCAGGTGAGTCACCCGGTCAGGGCGTCCCTGGCGTGGTGGTTGAGGTCCCCGTCTCTTCAGTCCGGGAAGTCATTCCTCCCCATCCAGTGGACGGTGATCACGACGGACGCCAGCCTGATGGGCTGGGGTGGAGTCTGGGGTGTCCTGTCAGCCCAAGGGCTTTGGACTTCGGATGAAGCCCGTCTACCGATCAATGTCCTGGAAATATGGGCAATCAGATTGTGCCTCTCCTCGTGGTCGGAGAGACTACAGGGTCGCTCCCTCAGGATCCAGTCAGACAACGCCATGGCGGTGGCGTACGTCAACCATCAAGGGGGGACTCGGAGCTCAGCTGCAGCTTCCGAGGTCGCCCACATCCTAAGGTGGGCTAAAAGAAGCATGCCGGCTCTGTCGCCCGTCTACATTCCGGGCGTAGAAAACTGGCAGGCGGACTATCTGAGTCGCCAGATGCTGGAACAGGGAGAGTGGTCCTTGCACCCGGAGGTTTTTCAACTTCTTTGCCGGCGGTGGGGCACGCCGGATGTGGACCTGATGGCCTCTTGACTCAATCGCAAGGTGTTCGAGGTTTGTGGCCAGGTCCAGGGACCCTTGGGCGGATGCCTCGGATTCGTTGGTTGCCCCATGGGGTCATTATCACCTGATATATGTTTACCCTCCACTACAGCTGCTTCCTCGCCTGCTGCGCAGGGTGGCGACCAAGGGGATTCCGGGGATCCTCATTGCTCCAGATTGGCCTCGGCGTCATTGGTACGCCGATCTGGTACGTCTCGTCGCGGACGTTCCTTGGCGGTTGCCAACACGGGAGGACCTTCTGTCTCAAGGTTCTATATTTCATCCTACTTAACAGTCTCTGGCTTTAACGGCATGGCTATTGAAAGCCAGGTGCTGAGAGACCGAGGTCTCTCGGATTCGGTCATTTCGACCAGGTTAAGGGCACGGAAGTCTTCCTCCAGAAAGATCTATCACTGTACCTGGAAAGCTTACATCGCCATGTGCGAAGAGCTGGACTGGCGTCCACGGACGTATTCCGTCCCCAGAATCCTGAGGTTCTTGCAGCGTGGCGTGACCCAAAAGCTTGCTTTGAGTACCTTTAAGGGTCAGATTTCGGCCTTGGCCGCCTTCATTCAGCGACCGTTAGCAGGTCATTCCTTGGTTAGCACCTTTTGTGCAGGGGGTTCGCCATGTGCTCCCTCCTGTCAAGCCTCCTCTCCCTCCTTGGGATCTGAATTTGGTGCTCTCGGTTCTCCAGGAACCGCCCTTTGAAAATATCAGAGATATTCCTCTCTTGACTTTGTCTCAGAAGTTGGCTTTCTTAGTGGCCATTACTTCTGTTAGACGGGTGTCTGAGTTGGCGGCCTTGTCCTGCAAGTCGCCTTATTTGGTCATCCATAAGGATAAGGCGGTGTTGCGTCCGCAACCTTCCTATTTGCCAAAGGTGGTTTTGGCTTTTCACCTTAATGAGGACATTGTCCTCCCGTCCTTGTGTCCTCACCCATCGCATCCCAGAGAGTTTGCGCTTCACACGTTGGATGTGGTACGAGCCTTGCGGGTGTACCTGTCTGCTACTGATTCTATTCGGAAGTCTGACTCACTGTTTGTGTCTGTCTCTGGTCCAAAACAGGGCCAAGTGGTTTTGTCTGCCACCATTTCTAGGTGGATCAGGCAGACCGTCATACAGGCCTATGCCCTCAAGGGGCGGGCGCCTCCCTTTCCGGTTACGGCGCATTCCACCAGGGCAATTGGTGCTTCCTGGGCTTTCCGACATCAAGCGTCGGTTGCACAAGTGTGTAAGGTGGCGACCTGGTTGTCTAAGTTCTATAAGGTTGATGTGGCTGCATCTTCGGATGCTTCCTTCGGCCGCAAGGTGTTGCAAGCGGCTGTTTAAAGTTGCATCTCCTCCGTTGAGGAGCTCTGCCTTGTTTGGAGTGAAGTTTGTGGCTTTCCATTTATACTGCTCCCATCCCTCTTGACACTGCTTTGGGACATCCCACGAGTAAAGTGTTTAAGAGGCTGTGTCAGTCCATGGACGATAAGAGAAAATAGAATTTTTGTACTCACCGTAAAATCCGTTTCTCTGACGTCCATGGACTGACACAGCACCCACCCTTCTTTTCAAGGTTTGTATTGCTTTGTTCCGAACTGAAGTCTGCTGACTGCAGTGGGAGGGTTATGTCCGGAGGGACCGCCCCCTGGGCGGGGCTGTTAAGCTCTGGCTTTTTAGAATGTATGTATAACATTTCACATTCTGCCTAGGTCTTCTCCTGCAAGCAGGGACATAACCCACGTGTAAAGTGTAAGAGAAGCTGTGTCAGTCCATGGACATCAGAGAAACAGATTTTACGGTGAGTACAAAAATCCCCCAAACACAAATGTTAACAAGGTCTTAGGTAAGTTTTTTCACATGGGTGGGCCAAGGTGCTAAAAGAAAGCAGTTGAGCCAAGTTTTTACCACCACCAAACCACTGACCTGAACAAGGAGATACAGCTGTTCTGTACACATGCCATGACCACAATGCTTTGCGTCCACAGCAAAAATAACATGGAACAGGGCCACTATGCAACGGCATGCAATGCAGACATCTGCAGTGCAGCGGGTCAGTGATTTAAAACAAGCAGGGAGGAGGTGACATATGGCCTCCTCACTGCCTATAAAACACCCTCTGAAAAGTGATCTGCCAGCAATTACAGCCACACATCTGTATGGGCCCCTTTAGCTGAAAATTGGTCTGGGCAGGAAGGGGTAAAAGTGCCCTGTATCGAAGTGTTTAAAATAATTCCTTCTTTGAAATTTAGGGGGGGGGGGAGGGTCCGAGTTTACTACCGCTTTAAAGAGCAATTCCACACAAAAATATAAACCAACCAGTGGACTACTAATACTATACAACAGACTGTACCAACACACAGAATGATTCTGTACTCTTTGCAATTCCCAGGCTGCTCTACAGATCAGCATATGTTCATCGGAAGGGTACTTACTGAAGCCTAGCAGATTTAAATATGATTGATATCTTTGAGAAAGATCTCAATACTGACATTTGTTTTATATAAGGACCCTTTCCCACAGGCTTTTTGATCAGGAAGCTTCATGCAGCTCTATGGACAGGCAGATGTAAATGGACTTGTGTCCGTTTACACCCACCCACCTCCAAGTCCATCCAGGTCCGTAAAAAAAAAAAAATGGAAAAGGATTGCATCTTTTTCCATTTTTCTGGAGCTAAATGTGATGGATCGGAGGTAGCCTGATATAAACGGACACAAGTCTGTTTGCACCTGGCCACCCACAGAGCCATCACAGGTCCACCAATGTCCATTGTGGACATAGATTGAACAGGCATGGATGTTAAAAAAAAACTGACATCCGTTCAGCATAGCTTTTATTCAGCAAGGGATCTGCTCATGGATCCCCTGCTAAATGGAGTGGAGCGGCATTATATGAAAGGGCCTTAAATGTCCTCTAATTAATACCCCCTCCAATATTTCACTGAAGCTCCCACGCCACCCTCCTTCTCCACTCTTTGGCTCGTTCACTGGAGAGGAAGGCAAAAGCGGATCCCACCATGCCCCTACCCCGTGGGTTACAGAGGTTAAGCACACTTAGTTGCACTTACGGGTCTTTGCAGGCTCCCCTCAGTGTTGGTTTCTGTCCCTAGAATGTAAGGACAAAAGTCTCTATGCCCCAAGTAACTCCTAGGTCCACACCAGTATATGACTCCAACGTAGAGCTTTATTTTCTTATGCATGAAAGGAGAAAGGTGTTAGGAAGACAGATGGAATTCAGGCACTCCTGGCTTCGTCGCCACTCGATCCCGAGTGGGTACAGCTCACCCGAATAGTCACCCAATGGCACTAGCAGCCGGCATGTAGCTCGAACAGTCAATTTAGTTCCCTAATGGATACGTCTAGGAGATTCTCTGCCACAGAATCTATAGTGTCCCAAACCTCCTGATGGTCCAGATGTTAGGCCCCTGGTTTCCGGATGGATGTCATCCCTCCGGAGAGTTACTGGGCCCCTTCCTTCACTGTGATTTTCTCACCAGTCCTTCGGAACAGTCCTCCCCCAGCCTCCTCTTCCAGAAACGGGTCCCCTCGCAAGGCGGCACCCTGGGATTCTTCCTCCCGAAGTGGGCTCCAGCTAAAGGTGCTGGGCCCAGGGCTGAAGTTGCAGACCCAGGACTAAAGGTGCCTGGGACTGAGGCACACATGGCCCCATGGCCTGGAGGGCCATGCACTCGAAACTGGACTCCACACAATACCTTCCCCCGGGTACAGGTCCCCGGGTGGCAACTCAACTCAACTTCTATGGCGTCTGCCCCTTTTGTACCCTCTCCCGGCATGCACAGCAGGCAGATCCCACCCACTATACGGCTGCCGAAAGGATACACCAAATTGCTGCCCTAACACCCGTGGTTCAACCCCGAGTACCAGTGACAGCACCACCTATACTTCTTAGGGGAACTGCACACCAGGTGAAATATCAACAAGACAAAGTCCAGCAATTGAAAGATTTGAGTCAACTACCCCTAAATTTGGCATAGCAGTCCCCTTAAACCTAACCCCTTAAAACCTAACCTTTACCTTGAAATGTAATATCCTCAATCCCTGACTTTAATACTGACCTGACAAAACTCACACTAAGCTAGGGTGACCAGACATCCCCGGTTTCAGGGGACAGTCCCCGGATTGAGGACAGTGTCCCCGGACCAAGTCTGTCCCCGGTTTTGTCCCCGGATTGGATTTGAACAGGGGCTGGGGCAATTTCAAAGACAGTCGGTGCAGAGTTAAAAAAATACAATTCTGAATTACACACCCCTCCGCCGCTCCTACTAGCTTAGGGGGTGTATTTTTTTGTATTATCTGTGCCCCTTTCTGATGATAATGTGCTGGTCGGAGCGGAGGGAATATTTCTTCAGTTTCGGGCGCGTGCCCATTCAGCTACGCTCGCTTGTTCTTCTGCCTTGACTCAAATCCCGGCCAGCCACCTGCCTGCTTATCTCCTTGCCTTCCCTGGCGGAGTGATCTTCCTCCGCTCCCCACCCAGTAGTTGCCGGGGCCTGGAGAGTAAGACTTGACAGGCTGTGAGGCGGGCGGCGGCGGGCAGAGAGTTACTGATTGCCGCCATTACTAGTAGAAAAAAAAATATGTCCCCGGATTTCATTTTAAAAATCTGGTCACCTTACACTAAGCCCTAACACTCATATAACCCCTTGTTTTACATATTCACCTTAGTCTTTGTTGGGATCTCCCACATGACCTGGCAGCTTTGTACTGAAAGATTGCATTGCTAATGTCAACTCTGAAAACTGCTAACCTGCCTTCTAAAATGCTAGTTGACTTGCTGCAATGCTCATGCTTTTGCTCTAGTACTTTGAATCGCTTATCTTAAACTAGGATCAAATAATGACTTTTGGCAACCAAACAACTAGCATTTTCCTTCTGACTGGCATTGCCACCCTCAGTTAAGATATCCTTATTTTTGGAATCTTTTATGCATTTCTAACCTTTTGGTAATGCATACAAATGAAAAAGTTTTTTTTTTTTGTAAGCACAGAAGGATCCAAATATGGTAAGTCTGTTTTATTAGACATGTGATACAAAGAATAGATTTCATTGCAAGTCATAAATGAGAGGTGCAGTTCAGGGAAAAGCTAGGGAAACACATTGAGCCATATTGTTATGTAATCAATTGCTTTAGCTGAATAAACATTGCATTGAAGGATAAAAGAGGAAGCTGCTGACATAGCTGTTAGCTGGACCACTGCTCACTACCTACATGTGCCATAGATCAGGGGCAGATCCAGAGTCTTTTCTCGGGAGGGGCACTGCCAAAAAATATGTTTTTTTTTGTGGGAAATTTATCGGGGAAATGGCTGGTGTCGGCGCTTCAATCATCCCGGCACCAAGGTTGTTATGGTGTCAGGATGATTGAAGCACATTATTTCTATTATTACATTGTAATATAAAATTAAATAGTTCAATGCAGAATCAGTGGGAGCCCCGAGTGTGTCACTTGCCACCGTCACCTGCAATTAGTGGGAGCCCTGAACGTGTCACTTGCCACACGTTGCGGATTGTCACTTGCCACATCCCCTGCCACATCTTGTGGATTGTCACTTGCCACACCTTGTGGATTGTCACTTGCCACATCACCTGCCACACCTTGCGGATTGTCACTTGCCACGTCACCTGCCACACCGTGCTGATTGTCACTTGCCTGCCACCAGATGCAGATTGTCATTTGCCACGTCACCTGCCACACCGTGCTGATTGTCACTTGCCTGCCACCAGATGCAGATTGTCATTTGCCACGTCACCTGACACAATTTGCGGATTGTCATTTGCCACGTCGCCTGCCACACCTTGCGGATTGTCACTAACTTGCCTGCTAAGGTGTAGTTTTGGTTGTCTCTTGCTGTGTCCCAGACTCCCAGAGTCAGGCAGCAGAGAGATAATGTAATCTCTCTGCTGCCTGCACAGTGAGGGCGGAAGTCACTGCCGGAATGCAGGGCAGGCACGGGCGGGGAGAGATGATGAGGCTCACGGGGGCGGAGATCGGCGCCAAATTTAAAAAGAGAAAAAAACACTATACAAATACAGTACACTGTAATCTTACAGATTACAGTACTGTATAAAAAAATTACACATCCCCTTTGTCTCTAGTGGTCTGTCCAGTGCCCTGCATGCACTTTTATATTATAAATAAAAAAAATTCTGCCTGGAAACTGGAGATTGTCCATAGCAACCAAAAAGTGTCCCTTTATGTCAAAAGTGGTTTTAGACCAGCTAGAAAACAGCGATAATAAATTAGAATCACTTGCAGAATTGAGCGATAGCGATTTGTGGGGAAATTCGTCATCAAACACTAAATCTAATGACAGCGACAATTCTGCTACTGAGCAAATTTCAGTGTTTTTGATTTGATTACATTAATGAATAATTTTTATTATTATTATATTATTATTTGTTATAATTATTTATAGTTATTTATTATATTATAATTTATGATTTTGTGGCAGGAAGGGGGTGAAAATGCCCTGTATTGAAGTAAAAAAAAACCACAATTGTTACCCTAATATTTTTATATAATGTGAAAAATGATGTTACACCAAGTAAATATATACCTAACATGTCATGCTTTAAAATCAGTGGCGTAGCGTGGGTTGTCAGCGCCCGGGGCAAGGCAAGTAATTTGCGCCCCCTAACCTGTGGACTTTTCGCACTACCCGAGTCCCTTCCCTTCCTACAATAGTACTGACCTGCCTGATTCCTACACTGACCACTACACTAACCTCTACACTGACCTACCTGACCACTAATCTACGTGATTCCTATACTGACCACTACACTAACCTCTACACTGACCTACCTGACCACTAATCTACGTGATTCCTATAATGACCACTACACTAACCTCTACACTGACCTACCTGATTCCTATACTGACCACTACACTATACACTGGCCTATCTCATTCCTATACTGACCCTTACACTAACCCACCTGGTTCCTACATCAACCACTACACTACACTACACACTGACCTACCGGATTCCTATACTGACCACTACCCACTGACTACTACACTACCCACTAACCTACCTGATTCCTATACTAACCACTACACAATACACTACCCACTGACTGCTTCACAATACACACTGACAACTACACAATACTCTACCCACAGACCAATACACACCACACAATACACCACACTGACCACTACACTAACCTACCTGATTCCTATACTGACCACTACACAAACTACACTATCCACTACAAAATACACACTGACCGCTACACAATACACACTGACCGCTACACAATACACACTAACCACTACACAATAAACTACCCACAGACCGCTACACAATACACACTGACCGCTACACAATACACACTGACCACTACACAATAAACTACCCACAGACCACTACACAATACACACTGACCACTACACAATACACATTGACCGCTCCACAATACACACTGACCGCTACACAATACACACAGACCACTACACAATACACACAGACCGCTACACAATACACACAGACCACTACACAATATACACTGACCACTACACAATAAACTACCCACAGACCACTACACAATACACACTGACCGCTACACAATACACACAGACCGCTACACAACACACACTGACCGCTACTCAATACACACTGACCGCTACACAATAAACTACCCACAGACCACTACACAATACACACAGACCACTACACAATACACACAGACCGCTACACAATACACACTGACCACTACACAATACACACAGACCACTACACAATACACACTGACCACTACACAATAAACTACCCACAGACCACTACACAATACACACTGACCACTACACAATAAACTACCCACAGACCACTACACAATACACACTGACCGCTACACAATACACACAGACCGCTACACAACACACACTGACCGCTACACAATACACACTGACCACTACACAATAAACTACCCACAGACCACTACACAATATACACTGACCACTACACAATAAACTACCCACAGACCACTACACAATACACACTGACCGCTACACAATACACACAGACCGCTACACAACACACACTGACCGCTACTCAATACACACTGACCGCTACACAATAAACTACCCACAGACCACTACACAATACACACAGACCACTACACAATACACACAGACCGCTACACAATACACACTGACCGCTACACAATACACACAGACCACTACACAATACACACTGACCACTACACAATAAACTACCCACAGACCACTACACAATACACACTGACCGCTACACAATACACACTGACTGCTACACAATACACACTGACCGCTACAAAATACACACTGACACTACAGGTTACAGTACACTGACTTTCTGGCTGCTTCCTCCCTCTCCCCAGACCAATACCTACTCCCCCCGGGCCAGCAGCAAAACTCACGAGGGAGACGAGTCTCTCACCTTTTTTTCTTCCTACTCTGCTTCTGCGCCGCCGCCTATCGCACTGCACGCCCGGGCCGCCTCGACGGGGACGTGATCACGGATCCATTCCGGAGAGCCTGAGAAGGAGGAGGCGGAGAAGACAGCAAGCATACACAGCTTGCAGCGAAGGCCAGCCCCGCTCCCCGTGATTGAGGCCAGGCCTGACCAGCCCCGCCCGCCACACATGACCACTTGACCCAATCACAGGGCGCCAGGGGCCGGCCTGAGACTAAATATGGCGACCGGAGTGTGGGGTCACGGAAATTAAAATTCCGATAATGTAGCACTGGTGACACATACTGGCGAGGGATTGCGCCCCCTTCAAATGTTGCCCCCCTCGCACCCCCCACGCTACGCCACTGTTTAAAATTGTGCCAACTCGTGGAAAGGCGACAAACCGCAGTATTTAAAAAAATCTTTGTAGCGGTACCCCGTAGGGGCTGCTGGTAATTGTAGTCTGTCTGTCACCCTGCCCAGCCAGGCACACTTTTCAGCCACTCCTTAGACAGAAAGCGGTCCGTGCACTTGTTTTTATGTTTTTCTTGAGGGGAATAAACTTGGATGGTGATAGGGAAATTATGAGATGCCCTGAAGATTAACAGTCAATGTTAGGACTCCTGGTATACACAATCTCCTCTCTTACTCCAGCACAACACTTGCTGCACACTATTTCTCCTTGACACCTAAAGCACGTCACTTGCTTGCACTCTCCGGACCAGCTAGCACAGATAGATAGGCCTGACACTGGCTTGGCCAATCCTTAGCAAATTCCCTTTGCAGGATGGGACCGCGGGCCCCTATAGTGTAGCAAAAATATGGTAGTCCTTGGTGCTAGCTGGCCACGTGGCTACTGAGCCTAGTACCACATCTTTATGCCCTACCAGCCCTCATGGCTGCAGCTGCCTCTCACCCCACTGCCCATAACACCACAGTCCATCCTACTGGCTCTGCGCCCATCCCAGACTGCAAACTCCCAGTCCTCTCAGGCATGCCTCCCCAGTCCTCCTGACCGTGTGTTGCACTCACCTGACCTCCTGGCTGCGATCTGTAGTTCCTCCCTGGAGACTTGCCCGGCAGTGCTTCTCCAGCTGTCCTCTCTTGCTCCTCCTGGCCGGGACACCTCTATGTGTTGTAGGATGGTCCCGTCTGCACCTGAGCCCAGGCCCAAGGTCACCCCTCACAGACTGGGGAGCTCCCTCAAAGGCTACGACAGCCTAGCACTCCAGCTTACACCAGATCACAACTCCCCAGCTGGGCTGACCCTGGGTATTTAAGGAGGCCTGCCCCCTGCCAATCCAAGTTGGGGATTGGTCAAGGCTCCTCAGAATACCCCAGGCAGCTCCACTTTTCCTCTCCTCATTCTGGAAAAAAGTGGGAGATGTTGGTGATGCTGCCTGTAATTCACCCAGTTCTGCCCTGAGTCACTCCCAAACCTGAGTTACTCCCAACCCAAATCAAAACACACTCCCAGACTTGGCTGCCAGCCAAGCCTGGAAATGTACCTACTCTAACAGAAAACCTAAACAATAACACTTCTAGCACTCTAGAGGGTGCTGCATCTCTATAGGCGAGATTTTTGCAGGTTACCTGTTTAGAATTATTGCTCTCGCTCTAATTATTGTGACAATACCTCACATGTGTGGTTTAAAAAATGTTTACATACAGTGGGGTAAAAAAGTATTTAGTCAGCCACCAATTGTGCAAGTTCTCCCACTTAAAAAGGTGAGAGAGGCCTGTAATTGTCATCAGAGGTATACCTCAACTATGAGAGACAAAATGTGGAAACAAATACAGACAATCACATTGTCTGATTTGGAAATTTTTTTTTTTGCTAATTATGGTAGAAAATAAGCATTTGGTCACCTACAAACAAGCAAGATTTCTGTCTCTCACAGACCTGCATCTTCTTCTTTAAGAGGCTCCTCTGTCCTCCACTCATTACCTGTATTAATGGCACCTGTTTGAACTTGCTATCAGTATAAAAGACACCTGTCCACAACCTCAAACAGTCACACTCCAAACTCCACTATGGTGAAGACCAAAGATCTGTCGAAGGACACCAGAAACAAAATTGTAGACCTGCACCAGGCTGGGAAGACTGAATCTGTAATAGACAAGCAGCTTGGTGTGAAGAAATCAACTATGGAAGCAATAATTAGAAAATGGAAGACATACAAGACCACTGATAATCTCCCTTGATCTGGGGCTCCACGCAAGATCTCACCCCATGGGGTCAAAATGATCACAAGAACGGTGAGCAAAAATCCCAGAACCACACGGGGGACCTAGTGAATGACCTGCAGAGAGCTGGGACCAATGTAACAAAGGCTACCATCAGTAACACACTACGCCGCCAGGGACTCAGATCCTGCAGTGCCAGACGTGTCCCCCTGCTTAAGCCAGTACATGTCCGGGCCTGTCTGAAGTTTGCTAGAGAGCATTTGGATGATCCAGAAGAGGATTGGGAGAATGTCATATGATCAGATGAAATCAAAGTAGAACTGTTTGGTAGAAACACAACTCGTCGTGTTTGGAGGAGAGAGAATGCTGAGTTGCAACCAAAGAACACCATACCTACTGTGAAGCATGGGGGTGGCAACATCATGCTTTGGGGCTGTTTCTCTGCAAGGGGAACAGGACGACTGATCCGTGTACATGAGAGAAAATATACCGCTCCAAGGTTCCAAACCCCTCTGATTGCTCCCGCCCTGCTTCACTCCCATGTGCTGGCTCTGCTCTGTTTCATGGAGAAAGAAAATTTTCCGGACTGCCGCACTCTGTTCAAATGTTTATGTTGAAAAAGTAAAAATCCAAAAGTTTTCAAAAACAATCCAAAGCAATCAAAAATGTAAAAGTGGACATGCAGGGAACAAGGCTAATGCGTTTCACATCAAGACATGATGCTTACTTATAGCTCATGAGTAAGCATCATGTCTTGATGTGAAACGCATTAGCCTTGTTCCCTGCATGTCCACTTTTACATTTTTGATTGTTTTGGATTGTTTTTGAAAACTTTTGGATTTTTACTTTTTCAAAATAAACGTTTGAACAGAGTGCGGCAGTCCAGAAAATTTTCATTCTCCATGATCTGTGTACATGAAAGAATGAATGGGGCCATGTATCGTGAGATTTTGAGTGCAAACCTCCTCCCATCAGCAAGGCCATTGAAGATGAAATGTGACTGGGTCTTTCAGCATGACAATTATCCCAAACACACCACCCGGGCAACGAAGGAGTGGCTTCGTAAGAAGCATTTCAAGGTCCTGGAGTGTTGCCCAGCGACAGCCCCAAAACATCACTGCTCTAGAGGAGATCTGCATGGAGGAATGGGCCAACATACCAGCAACAGTGTGTGACAACCTTTTGAAGACTTACAGAAAACGTTTAACCTCTGTCATTGCCAACAAAGGATATATAACAAAGTATTGAGATGAACTTTTGATATTGACCAAATACTTATTTTCCACCATAATTTGCAAAAAAAATCTTTCCAAATCAGACAATGTGATTGTCTGGATTTGTTTCCACATTTTGTCTCTCATAGTTGTGGTATACCTATGATGACAATTACAGGCCTCTGTCATCTTTTTAAATGGGAGAACTTGCACAATTGGTGGCTGACTAAATACTGTTTTGCCCCACTGTCTGTGGTGTTGATTTACGTATGCGTTCCCTTCTGCACGCAAAAAAAATATATCTTATTTATTTTACTTTTTATTTTTACACTGTCACTTTATTTTTATTTTTTTGATCACTTTTATTCCTATAAAAGGAATGTAAACATCCCTTGTAATAGAAATAAGCATGACAGGTCCTCTTTATTAAGAGATCTGGGGTTAAAAAGACCCCAGATCTCTCATTTACCTTTAAAAGCAAAATAAAAAAGTCAGAGGTCACTCAGGTCCTCCAAGGGCATAGAGTTGAGTGGAGGGCCATCTTGCCCTCACTCGACTTTCTGCCAGGCAAACGGGCACATTGGATCATTTCTGGGCTCACTTTTATCGGAAAGCTGGCCTCCTAATTAAAAAAAAAAGATACCGGAAAAGATACCGGGTCATGCATCTAGCTGTAGTCACAACCCCGGTATTTAACGTCAAAAATATGACATGAATTTACAGTTAGGCGGTCGGCAAGTGGTTTAATGGCCCTGTTATCTACGGGGGTTCTTCAAAAAGTTTCCGCACTTTTTGGACTCTATTATATACATAAAAGTGCTGAAACTTTTTGAAAACCCCTCGTATTTATCATGAAAATTTTTCTTGCCTTTTTCCTTTTAACGTCTTCCATGAGCTCCTGAACCTACGTAATTCCATTTGTTTGGAAAGAGCAGTACACCTTATGCCTCGTACACACGATCGCGATTTCCGACAAGAAAACCGCGTTTTGTTTTCAGCAGAAAAACGGCTAAAATTTGTCTTGCATACACATGGTGTATGCACACCATGGTCGACCAAAGAAGTTGAGTGCACGTGCTCAGCGTCATATACAGAGGATGTCTTTAGGAAATAGACGTATGAGTGCCGCCAGCATTGCTGCAGAGGTTGAAGGGGTGTCAGTGCTCAGACCATACGCCGCACACTGCATCAAATTGGTCTGCATGGCTGTCGTCCCAGAAGGAAGCCTCTTCTAAAGATGATGCACAAGAAAGCCCACAAACAGTTTGCTGAAGACAAGCAGACGAAGGACATAGATTACTGGAACCATATCCTCTGTTCTTATGAGACCAAGATAAACTTATTTGGTTCAGATGGTGTCAAGCGTGTGTGACGGCAACCAGGTGAGGAGTACAAAGACAAGTGTGTCTTGCCTACAGTCAAGCATGGTGGTGGGAGTGTCATGGTCAGGTGCTGCATGAGTGCTGCCGGCCCTGGGGAGCTACAGTTCATTGAGGGAACCATTAATACCAACATGTACTGTGACATACTGAAGCAGAGCATGATCCCCTCCCTTCGGAGACTGGGCCGCAGGGCAGTATTCCAACATGATAAAGACCCCAAACACACCTCCAACACAACCACTGCCTTGCTAAAGAAGCTGAGGGTAAAGGTGATGGACTGGCCAAGCATGTCTCCAGACCTAAACCCTATTGAGCATCTGTGGGGCATCCTCAAACGGAAGGTGGAGGAGCGCAAGGTCTCCAACATCCACCAGCTCTGCTATGTCATCCTGGAGGAGTGGAAGAGGACTCCAGTGGCAACCATATGATATATTATTAAAAGTGCAGGCCCCAATGCTATGATTCTGGCAGCTAGTGAGTCACTGACTGAACAACAATACAAACAGATAAGGAAGTCTGTAAAGTCTGAACATGCATGTTGTAACATGTTCCAAATCAATGACTTACTTGTTAGTAGACCCAGGTTCAGAATGACTGCCATACTTCAATAAAACATGTCAGTATTGGAACTCTCAAATTTCTGTACTTGCTGGTTTCTCGTTAAAGCATAAATGCATAAATTTAAAGATGCTTAGAATGGCCCTTCCTGCATGAGCACCGCTCAGCGCTTAGGATAAAAGCAATTGATGGTATAACCAGAGTAATGTAAGACTGAATGTCTTATGTGATTGTGAATAGAGATCCCAATCACAGTGAGCAGCCGCTGAATATGTGTGAATAATTGTATAAAACAATATTTAAAGGAGCATCCAAAAGGTTATTATAAATAATGTAAAACAATAAAATCGCACACAATAAAATTGTAGACAATTAATACCGTAAAACACTAAAAACATAAACTATATGAATGTCCATAAATAGTGTAGCAGCGCTCTTGTCATAAATGACAAGCTTCTTTATGTGTTAATCTGCACATAGAGGAACTGGTGAGTAGAGGGAGAGTGTGATCTTTATCCCAGTGTAAATGGTACAGTTCAAAGGTTCATCCGTCATGTATCGCATTAAAGTAGAGAAGTCCCCCTTTGGGGATGCACTCACCAGAATGTAGATATATGTAAGCCTTATCACCAAAACCAGGATCACTTCTTTCCTTTCTTTCACTCTTCCACCGATATCCAACTTTTGTTTTTATGCTCAGGTGTTCAGGTTATTCATATGGGAAAAGAATAGTCACATAGTGTGATATTGCTTTAAACATTTATTTCCCATAGACAGCCCCCCTTACAAGTGGATACGTACAGAAATGCAATTAAAAATGGGCAGATAAAGTATTGTGCCTTGGTTGCTCAGTACACTAAAGGCGCCAGTAGATGGAGATCCATGCTATCTTTAGACAGCGTGTATGGTGTTACCACTTTCTGGTTCCTGGATGTGTTGGAGCGCAAACGTCACTTCCGGTACGGCGAGACCACGACCCTGACGCGTTTCGTCACTTCCGGACTTCGTCTGAGGGCATGGTCTCAAGCCGTACTTGCCAGTGTTTTATCTGTGAGAGGCGGACGTCACCCCTGCGCTGGAAACCAATCACAGCGTAGTACTCGCTCACACCCCCCAGCAATGCTAAACATAGCCTGTGGGTTGAATGAGCAGAGCACGCCCAGGGGAAGGACTCACCTCTTTTGAAGCATTAAGGCAGCGACATGGTGTCTGCAAATGAATCTGACAAAGTGCATGTATACTCTACGGACACCATTGTTAGTATTCACTTTAAAAGAAAATTACTATGTAATGAAACATAACTCTGTAGTGATTAATTATATAAATCTATGGATGCATAGCACTTGTGCAGCAGGCAACAAGCCCAAAATAGGGCAATCATATTGTTGCTGATGTGCCGATAAGGATCTCCACACATCTAGCGATATCTGGTATGCGATAAATCCATAGGTTATTGCTTGTAAATCGCAACTATGTGTAATGAAAGGAACTATATATTAAAGAGAGGTACAGAATAGTATGACATAATGGGTGAATCCGCACATATAAACATTATGTGGAGACGTATATATACACATAAAAGAATACATTTTAAATATGTCATAAAATGAAAATAAAATAAAAAATAAGAACTGTGTCCGTAAATTATGCATCCACACATACATATATATAAAATATTAAAATATTTATACAATATATATGAAAGATGTATAAAACACATACATATAAAATATGCAATATAAAATATAGAATGTAGATGTAAAATTAGATGTGCCAACACCTATATATAATGTGGATCTGAGATAAACAGGATCCCCCATAATTATTTTATTCTGGCTCAACATGGGTGAGATGCCATGTGGCCCGCGTAATCAGGAGTCACCGGAATAAAATATTAAATATTCAAAGGTGTGCATCATTATTCACTATTCTACAACAACCGAAAAAAGACTTAAAATATATAAATATATAAAATAAGCGATTTAACCCTCAATGAGTGGTGTATGTATGGAAGCAGATATGAGAGGCGAGAAGGATGGATGGTAATAAACTAAAGAGATGGAGAGGAATTCAAGTGTCACTAATGAAGCAATTGATGTCGAGTTCAATGTTCAGGCCTTTCGGGGATAAAACATCAGTTAGATATATCCATTGAGTTTCTCGTTTTGATAGTTCTCGTACAAGATGTGACCCTCTCCAGTGGGGTTCTAAATGTTCAACCCCCCAGAACTCTAAACCTGATGCGTCCTGGTTATGCTTCAATTTAAAATGCAGAGACACATTGTGATCTTTGAACCCTATTTTTATATTATGTATGTGCTCTGCTATTCTTACTCTCAACATCCTTTTTGTGTGTCCAATATACAGAAGACCACATGGGCATTTTAAGGCATAGACCACATGTGTACTATTACATGTGATAAATTGTTTTATGTCAAAATATCTGTTATTAGATGGGGATAAAAAATTCTCTAGTCCTCTGAGTGGTCTTGATACCTCCCTGCAGGCCTTGCATCGTCTGCAGGCAAAAAAAAACGTTCTGGTTCCAAAAAGTTGGTGGACGTGTAGGGGGGTCTAGTACTTTTTTGACAACCTTATCCCCGTAATTAGTAGCTTTCCTGTATATAAACTGTGGTTTGGGTGGTAATACAGTGCCTAATTTCTTATCCATTAGTAGAA
The DNA here is from genome assembly GCA_029206835.1 of Rana muscosa. NCBI lineage: Eukaryota > Metazoa > Chordata > Amphibia > Anura > Ranidae > Rana > Rana muscosa. The sequence continues at coordinate 797,208,267 of CM055116.1, read as the reverse complement.
CATGCCAATGCTTACTGAAGATGGATTCAACTTCCTTATATTGTGTATGGAAGCCTGATATAAAACCCCATTCTTTTGTCTTGTTCTGAGGTTGGAGGGCCCCAAAATCTCTTTCAACCAAACAAGTGTCTCTGGGGATTGCTCCTACATCAGCAACCAGTTTATTCAAAGTCTTTGGGTTATAGGCTCTAGCTTCAAACCTGTCTGTCAGTATTTTGGACTGTGAAAGGAAGTTTTTGGCTTCAGAGCAATTACGTTTGACTCTCATAAGTTGCCCCTTTGGGATGTTTCTCAGCCACAACGGGTGATGTCCACTTAAGGTAGGTAGGTAACTGTTTCTGTCAGTTTTTTTTAAATAGACCTTTGTTTCCAATTTATCGTTTCTCCGGTATACAGTGACGTCTAAGTCTAAAAAGTTAATTTCTTCCTGGTGCCATGTTGTGGTTAATTTAATATTATTATTGTTGTTGTTTAAAATGTTTAAAAAATCACATAAAGAATCTGTAGGTCCTGCCCAAAAAAAAATAGGTCATCAATGAATTGTTTATAAAATATTAGTTCCTTTCTCATATTCTTAAAAATCACTTTGTCCTCCCACTCTGCCATAAATAAGTTTGCAATACTGGGTGCAAACTTAGCTCCCATAGCGACACCCCTTTGTTGCGAGTAGAACTTATTGGCATACCAGAAATAGTTATGCAATAAGCAATAATCCAGGGCATGCCGAATGAACAATTTCTAAATGTGTGGGAGGTCATCTCTTTGGCTGAGTGCCCAATTCAGTGCTAGGAGGGCATCATCATGCTGAATTATAGAATACAGTGATGAGACATCCGCTGTGACCAGCAGGACTTCTTCCTTTCCGCATAAGTCTACCTGTTGCAGGCAATTAAGGAAGTTTTTTGTGTCTCTCAAATATGAGCGTGTTTTAAATTACACTTTTTTGCAAGAAACAATCTAAATATTGACCCAATCTTGATGAAATGGATCCGATACTATTGACTATAGGTCTACCTGGGGGGTTGATTGGATCCTTGTGGACCTTAGGCAAGGTATATATTGTGGGAATTCTACTAAGGTCCACAAGGATCCAATCAACCCCCCAGGTAGACCTATAGTCAATAGTATCGGATCCATTTCATCAAGATTGGGTCAATATTTAGATTGTTTCTTGCAAAAAAGTGTAATCAAAACACGCTCATATTTGAGAGACACAAAAAACTTCCTTAATTGCCTGCAACAGGTAGACTTATGCGGAAAGGAAGAAGTCCTGCTGGTCACAGCGGATGTCTCATCACTGTATTCTATAATTCAGCATGATGATGCCCTCCTAGCACTGAATTGGGCACTCAGCCAAAGAGATGACCTCCCACACAATCAGAAATTGTTCATTCGGCATGCCCTGGATTATTGCTTATCGCATAACTATTTCTGGTATGCCAATAAGTTCTACTCGCAACAAAGGGGTGTCGCTATGGGAGCTAAGTTTGCACCCAGTATTGCAAACTTATTTATGGCAGAGTGGGAGGACAAAGTGATTTTTAAGAATATGAGAGAGGAATTAATATTTTATAAACGATTCATTGATGACCTATTTTTTATTTGGGCAGGACCTACAGATTCTTTATGTGATTTTTTAAACATTTTAAACAACAACAATAATAATATTAAATTAACCACAACATGGCACCAGGAAGAAATTAACTTTTTAGACGTCACTGTATACCGGAGAAACGATAAATTGGAAACAAAGTTCTATTTCAAAAAAACTGACAGAAACAGTTACCTACCTACCTTAAGTGGACATCACCCATTGTGGCTGAGAAACATCCCGAAGGGGCAACTTATGAGAGTCAAACGTAATTGCTCTGAAGCCAAAAACTTCCTTTCACAGTCCAAAATACTGACAGACAGGTTTGAAGCTAGAGGCTATAACCCAAAGACTTTGAATAAACTGGTTGCTGATGTAGGAGCAATCCCCAGAGACACTTGTTTGGTTGAAAGAGATTTTGGGGCCCTCCAACCTCAGAACAAGACAAAAGAATGGGGTTTTATATCAGGCTTCCATACACAATATAAGGAAGTTGAATCCATCTTCAGTAAGCATTGGCATGTTCTACTAATGGATAAGAAATTAGGCACTGTATTACCACCCAAACCACAGTTTATATACAGGAAAGCTACTAATTATGGGGATAAGGTTGTCAAAAAAGTACTAGACCCCCCTACACGTCCACCAACTTTTTGGAACCAGAACGTTTTTTTTTGCCTGCAGACGATGCAAGGCCTGCAGGGAGGTATCAAGACCACTCAGAGGACTAGAGAATTTTTTATCCCCATCTAATAACAGATATTTTGACATAAAACAATTTATCACATGTAATAGTACACATGTGGTCTATGCCTTAAAATGCCCATGTGGTCTTCTGTATATTGGACACACAAAAAGGATGTTGAGAGTAAGAATAGCAGAGCACATACATAATATAAAAATAGGGTTCAAAGATCACAATGTGTCTCTGCATTTTAAATTGAAGCATAACCAGGACGCATGAGGTTTAGAGTTCTGGGGGGTTGAACATTTAGAACCCCACTGGAGAGGGTCACATCTTGTACGAGAACTATCAAAACGAGAAACTCAATGGATATATCTAACTGATGTTTTATCCCCGAAAGGCCTGAACATTGAACTCGACATCAATTGCTTCATTAGTGACACTTGAATTCCTCTCCATCTCTTTAGTTTATTACCATCCATCCTTCTCGCCTCTCATATCTGCTTCCATACATACACCACTCATTGAGGGTTAAATCGCTTATTTTATATATTTATATATTTTAAGTCTTTTTTCAGTTGTTGTAGAATAGTGAAGAATGATGCACACCTTTGAATATTTAATATTTTATTCCGGTCACTCCTGATTACGCGGGCCACATGGCATCTCACCCATGTTGAGCCAGAATAAAATAATTATGGGGGATCCTGTTTATCTCAGATCCACATTATATATAGGTGTTGGCACATCTAATTTTACATCTACATTCTATATTTTATATTGCATATTTTATATGTATGTGTTTTATACATCTTTCATATATATTGTATAAATATTTTAATATTTTATATATATGTATATGTGGATGCATAATTTACGGACACAGTTTTTATTTTTTATTTTATTTTAATTTTATGACATATTTAAAATGTATTCTTTTATGTGTATATATACGTCTCCACATAATGTTTATATGTGCGGATTCACCCATTATGTCATACTATTCTGTACCTCTCTTTAATATATAGTTCCTTTCATTACACATAGTTGCGATTTACAAGCAATAACCTATGGATTTATCGCATACCAGATATCGCTAGATGTGTGGAGATCCTTATCGGCACATCAGCAACAATATGATTGCCCTATTTTGGGCTTGTTGCCTGCTGCACAAGTGCTATGCATCCATGGATTAATATAATTAATCACTACAGAGTTATGTTTCATTACATAGTAATTTTCTTTTAAAGTGAATACTAACAATGGTGTCCGTAGAGTATACATGCACTTTGTCAGATTCATTTGCAGACACCATGTCGCTGCCTTAATGCTTCAAAAGAGGTGAGTCCTCCCCCTGGGCGTGCTCTGCTCATTCAACCCACAGGCTATGTTTAGCATTGCTGGGGGGTGTGAGCGAGTACTACGCTGTGATTGATTTCCAGCGCAGGGGTGACGTCCGCCTCTCACAGATAAAACACCGGCAAGTACGGCTTGAGACCACGCCCTCAGACGAAGTCCGGAAGTGACGAAACGCATCGGATTTGTGGTCTCGCCGTACCGGAAGTGACGTTTGCGCTCCAACACATCCAGGAACCAGAAAGTGGTAACACCATACACGCTGTCTAAAGATAGCATGGATCTCCATCTACTGGCACCTTTAGTGTACTGAGCAACCAAGGCACAATACTTTATCTGCCCATTTTTAATTGCATTTCTGTACGTATACACTTGTAAGGGGGGCTGTCTATGGGAAATAAATGTTTAAAGCAATATCACACTATGTGACTATTCTTTTCCCTTATGAATAACCTGAACACCTGAGCATAAAAACAAAAGTTGGATATCGGTGGAAGAGTGAAAGAAAGGAAAGAAGTGATCCTGGTTTTGGTGATAAGGCTTACATATATCTACATTCTGGTGAGTGCAGCCCCAAAGGGGGACTTCTCTACTTTAATGCGATACATGACGGATAAACCTTTGAACTGTACCATTTACACTGGGATAAAGATCACACTCTCCCTCTACTCACCAGTTCCTCTATGTGCAGATTAACACATAAAGAAGCTTGTCATTTATGACAAGAGCGCTGCTACACTATTTATGGACATTCATATAGTTTATGTTTTTAGTGTTTTACGGTATTAATTGTCTACAATTTTATTGTGTGCGATTTTATTGTTTTACATTATTTATAATAACCTTTTGGATGCTCCTTTAAATATTGCTTTATACAAAGCATAAATGCAGCCAAAAAAACCCAGAAAAATCAGCACAAGGGACACAATTTACAGTCAGTATGATTTTGTTCCTTGTGCTGATGCCTCTCTGGTATTTTAAATTCTCCTCTGTCCATGCTCCCCACCACCATAATCTTCAAGTTCAGTTGAAGTCAATAGAACTAAGGGCCTGTCACTGGCTCTCATCAAGAACTCTCATCAAGAAAGTCAAACTATGCCTTTCCTCTCAGCTGATCTATTCATGGAAGCCGTACTACAGCTTCTATGAATGGAAAGCGATCTATGAATGGAGGACGAGCAGTTAATTGATGGGTCCGCCTGCTTCATCATGATTTATGTGCTTTTTATTTTGGCTGCACTTAGGCTTTAATTGTATGCTGTCATTATATAAGTAGTCAGTACTTAGTATTTCACCATTGCAAAATTGCAATCAATATCCTTATTTGTACCACTTACTTAGTAGGGCGACCAGACGTCCTGGACTGAGGGCACTGTCCCTGGACCAAATCTGTCCCTGGTTTTGTCCTCGCTTTGCAGGCCAATCCTGGGCAGGTGCACCATGAGCTGGGGCAGAGGGGGGAGCGCCCTGGGCCGGCCCTACCATGGGGCTGTCTCGGAGGGGGAACGCATTATACAAAGTGGGGATCTCCCGCTTACCCGGCTGTCAGATGAGGTCCCGCCTCCTGGGCCAGCTCCTATGATAGGCAGCACACTGGTGACGTCTATCATAGGAGGCGGGACTTCATCTGATGATAGCAGCCACCCTGGGTAAGCGGGAGATCCCCGCTCTGTGTAATCAGGCTGCTCTCGTATGCACTGGTCAGACTTCATTGATGGACAGAGGTAAGGCTGAGCTGATGGGCACTGAACAGTCTGAGCTGATGGGCACTAAACAGGCTGCATTAATGGGCACTGAACAGGCTGCATTAATGGGCACTGAACAGGCTGAGCTGATGGGCACTAAACAGGCTGAGCTGATGGGCACTGAACAGACTGCATTGATGGGGACTGAACAGACTGCATTGATGGGCACTGAACAGGCTGCATTGATGGGCACTGATGAAGCTGCATTGATGGGCACTGAACAAACTGCACTGAGGGGCACTGAACAGGCTGCATTGAAGGGCACTGAACAGGCTGCATTGAAGGGCACTGAACAGGCTGCATTGATGGGCACTAAACAGGCTTCATTGATGGGCACTGGTCAGGGCACTGGTCAGGCTGAGCTGATAGGCACTGGTCAGGCTAAGATGATGGGCACTCATCAGGCTGAGCTGATGGGCACTGAACAGGCTGAGCAGATGGGCACCGAACAGGCTGCATTGATGGGCACTGAACAGGCTGCATTGATGGGCACTGGTCAGGCTGAGCTGATGGGCACTGGTAAGGCTGCATTGATAGGCACTGATGAGGCTGCATCGATGGGCACTGAACAGGCTGCATTGATAGGCACTGAACAGGCTGCATTGATGGGCACTGAACAGGCTACATTGATGGTCACTGGTCAGGCTGAGCTGATGGGCACTGTTCAGGCTGAGCTGATGGACACTGAACAAGCTGCATTGATGGCACTGAACAGGTTGCATTGATGGGCACTGGTCAGGCTGAGCTGATGGGCACTGGTCAGGCTGATCTGATGGGCACTGGTCAGGCTGCATTGATGGACACTGGTCAGGCTGCATTGATGGATACTGGTCAGGCTGCATTGATGGGCACTGATCAGGCTGCATTGATGGGCACTGAACAGGCTAAGCTGATGTGCACTGGTCAGGCTGCATTGATGGGCAATGGTCAGGCTGCATTGATGGGCACTGAACAGGCAGCATTGATGGGCACTGGTGAGGCTGAACTGATGGGCACTGGTGAGGCTGCATTTATGGGCACTGGTGAGGCTGCACTGATGGGCAATGGTCAGGCTGCATTGATGGGAACTGAACAGGCAGCATTGATGGGCACTGATGAGGCTGAGCTGATGGTCACTGGTGAGGCTGCATTGATGGGCACTGAACAGACGACATTGAAGGGCACTGAACAGGCTGAGCTGATGGGCACTGACCAGGCTGTATTTATGGGCACTAAACAGGCTGCATTGATGGGCACTGTTCGGGCTGAGCAGATGGGCACTGGTCAGACTGCATTAATGGGCACTGGTTAGGCTGCATTGATGGGCACTGGTCAGGCTGCATTGATGGGCACTAAACAGGCTGAGCTGATGGGCACTAGACAGGCTGAGCTGATGATTTTTTATCCCAAGTCAGGCCCTGACTGTTTCTCTCTCCCCAAGTAAATGTACGGCACAGCCATATGAATACAGCGCTGCTATGTGACTACAGCGCCGACCGGAAGTCTTCTCCCTCCACATCTCTCGGCATTCCCCAATGCCCCCGCTCAGTGTCCTCCGGGGCTGCTTGCAGAAAGACTATAGAGGTGGAGGCGGAGCTAATGATCCCACTGGAAGAATGCCTGCAGGAGTTTGCTCTGCGGGATGTGTGGAGGGAGGTGAGTTGGTGGGTTTTGCAAGGGGCTCGAGGAAGGGGCTTGAGATGGGTGTTGGGGCAGTGACAGCGGTGTCTGCAGCAGGGTAGGAGGCCAGTACTAGTGTAGTTCGGCTAACTTTAATTAGGACTCATTCACACCATATACTTTTATATCATCCATGTGTACCCCTCTTCTGCACATACTAGCCACCGCTATACCCTCTGCACCCTTCTAATATTTATAAAGTTTTTTCTCTATCTTATCTTCTTAACATTTGGCAGTCATATCCCAAAAAATTCTAATGCCGCGTACATACGATCGGAAATTCCAACAACAAATGTTCGATGTGAGCTTTTGGTCGGAAATTCCGACCGTGTGTAGGCTCCATCGGACATTTGCTGTCGGAATTTCTGCCAACAAAAGATTAGGAGCAGGTTCTCTATTTTTCCGACGGAAAAAGTTCTTGTCAGAATTTCCGATCGTCTGTATGCAATTCCGACCCGCAAAAAAACACGCATTCTCAGAATCAAGCAGAAGAGCCGAACTGCCTATTGAACTTCATTGATCTCGGCTCGTCGTACGTCTTGTACGTCACCGCGCTCTTGACGTTCGGAATTTCCAACAAGATTTGTGTGACCTTGTGTATGCAACACAAGTTTGAGCCAACATTCCGTCGGAAAAAATTCCACTGTTTTCTTGTTGGAATTTCCGATCGTGTGTACGCGGCATTAGAAGTATCTTTTTTTATCTCATAGACAAATTGTAAGAAATAACGTATATATCATAAATCATTTCATAAACACATACCACATACATTGCATATATAATTTGTGGAAAATATTCTATAAAATAGTTTACCATTTGCCAATAATAAATAAAATAAAAATTATATCCCCGATTTTAAAAATCTGGTCACCTTATTATACAATTATTAGCCATTTAAGTGGCTTAACCACATCACATTGCAATAACTTTATTGCAATATTAACAGGTGTAAATAAAATATGAAAATAAACTCAAAAATCAGCCAGTCTTTTGACAAAGTGTAACAAAAGGCTTTGGAAATAAACTGATAATTTGTTTGTGCAGCCAAACTGTTGCTCACTTTCTCCCTCCAGTGGAGAAATGCAGTTATGCAGTGCATTTATCTGAAAACTTGCGTGTAAGAATTGTTTTTTTTTCATTAAAATAAGGAAGTTGTTTGGTATGGTATTAGGTATTAGGAAAATTCAAAACTTAAGAAAACATGTCATTTATTTAGTCTAATATTAGTATGTAATAAGCTATTGCAATAGATTGCATGATTTAAACAGAATTTCAGGCAATATTTAATAATTGCTGATGTTGTAACAGTATTATGTCAGATTATGTACTGTAAACCAGACAAACAACATTTCCACAATATAAGGTTGTGCAAAAAAATGTGTAATATTTTGCAGAATGTACAGTACGTATGTTAGTGAATTAGGCAAAAAATATAGGCTGCAAACAGGGCAGGGTTGCCAACTTTCAGTAAATTTACAAACAGTTTGTAAAATCCATAATTGTTGCATTTGTCCATGAATGTCAGTTACAGACATGCAGCCTATATGTCCGTAATGGACATTCAAGGACAGATGCAAAAAGTGCAGATTTTACAAACTGTTCATAAATTTACTGAAAGTTGGCAACTCTGAAACAGGGGACTAAAAGTACGCAAAGAGGCTGATTTACTAACGGGATTAAGGATTCACTTCTAATTTAATTCAGGTGAAAAGCTAATTATTTATGTCATCTACACATGATTGGGTATTTAATGTGAACACTGCTACAACATAATGAGTGAAAATTCTCAACTGTTTTAGTAAATCGCCTATTTGTGTCCTTGTGGTTTCACTAATAAAGGTTTTAGAGTATTTTGGAATCTTGCTTGGAATATGTTAGTCCCCTGCTCCTATTCTATTTAAAATAGAACTAGAGGCAAAACTTGTTTTTTTAATTTTGGATGCATTCTATGTCCCATTGGGTAGATGTCCATTCACTTCCTGTCCTATAGACAAAACAGGAAGTGAAAGGAAATTCCTGTGTGTCACCAGGTCAGAACTAGTGTCCTCATTGGAAGATATCCTCTCTATTACTGTTCTGGTGGAAAAGGGAAAATAGTGCGCTAATCTAAATAAAAATAGAATAAAATAAGCAGCTACACAAGAATGTGACTAGAATTCAAAAAGTGATTGGAAAAGAAAATGTAGCACTAGGTGGTAGGAGAGATATTGCTATCTCACTTGGTAAAGTGTGACCCACTCAGTTAGTGCAGTAAAAATATGTGCTAATAAGTCCACATAACAAAAAGGAAAAAACACAAATGTAAAAGTCCATAAACATATACTGAAGACTCCCAGGTGAGAAAAAAAAACGTGTAACTGTGTAGATCATCACATGGAACTTTCTTTCAAATGGATAAGATTGGATACGCTTACCGGAACAGGTGGATCTACCTGTCAGCGACAGCAGATCATTCAGGCATATGAAATCCGAATGGATAGTAGGTTTGGCTTGTCTGAAGGCTCTGGGTGATGAAGACCACGAACGTAGCCCCTGGACCCGGCAGTCCATGGCTGGAAATCCTTGGTGAATGGTACAGTATCCTGGACTTGTGGAAGACTCGGAGCTCACAGGGTATCCACCTTGTTTTCATAAGGTGCCAAGACAGCTCCAGATGGAAAAACCCCTTGTAGGGTCAATGAATGCACAATGGGACAACTCAAAAAAACGTAATGCGCCAGACATGGAAGGAAAAAGAAAAACGGTGCTCCAATGGTGCAGGTCAAAAGGTGGGTTTTAATGTAATAAAACCAACAAGACATTAAAAAGTGATCACAGGTAACAAAATAAAAGCAATATGTGGAGTGGTGATCCAATCCCGACGCGTTTCGTCCGACTAGGACTTCTACTGGGGCATCAACCTGCTCCCCCATATTGCACATGTTTATATAAGAAACACTCCAAACTAGACTGAAAGCTGACCAATCAGTCCAGTTTCCAAATGTAGGTCAATGATTGGTGGAGAGCCGACCACATGGTCTGCTGGGCTCTCAGCCTCCAACCATGGACCAATGGAAAAGGTTATAACGAAGTCCTCCTGGGTCAGCCCTGGATGATGGCTTATACCCAGAAGTGACCTTAATCAAGCGTGTAAATAGCTTAAAAAAGCCTGCGAAAAACGGGAAGGGGCGGGCCACGCGGTGATAGACACCCACGTGACCTTTCTTCCTCCCGTATTGGCAGGGCTAGAAGTATAGGTAACCAATAAAACCACCTAATATTGGACCATAACACCTGACAGAACTGGGCACTGGCAATGCAAAGACTGCCCCACGTCATGACGTCACGTGTCGGCCGCATCCAGAAAGGAGGCCAGACCCGCAATGACGTGGCGCAGCGGGCATCACGTCCGCACTCTGTCAAGCAAACCTACGTGTGTGCCGAATCGCAGCATCTCACACGCTGCGACACGAATACACAGGCACAGCACCGGACATGCGCTACTGAGCACAACGCCGAGCCGCACGACGTAACCACCATGCGGCCGCGCAGCGGTGAAGCGCAGTGTGAGGCCCTGGAGAGCTCAATGACGGGCAGGAACGTGAAAAGTGCGCCCGTAATAGGCCAGATCGAGAAGGATGTCCAGATGTAAATGGAATAACGCCATCTTGTGGGGATGGATGAAACTTCCGCCAACCGGACATGGGCAAGACATGTAATAAACAATGGCTGAAATACATCCCAAAGGAACTAAACGCCCTCATAAGCAAAACAGTCCCCCTAAGAGAGTCACGTTCTTTCAAGAAGGCACGGGCTATTTTCCTTGCCGCAGGCGCAATGTGTGTCTGCATAACACCAGCGGCAGACGCAAAAGTGAGACGTTTAAGTCAACGGTTACCTTACAGGTGTACCAGATGAAGCGCTTCACTACGTGTGCTACACAGTACATTGTCTACCTTTTGACTTACCCCTGCAAAAGGCAATACGTAGGGCGCACCATTAGGACCTTCACCATCCGGGTAAATGAACACATATTAAGAACAACAAGACCAACCATAGTGTTCCCCGTCACTATTTACAACACCATAGTCGGGACCCTATGGGAACACAATTCTTGGTGATTGACCAATTTGTTTTCCCACTGGAGAGGAGAGTCCCGTGTACGTGGAGTGTCTCGCCTCGAAACGTACTGGATTTTTGAGCTCCGTACCTACTCGCCATTCGGCATGAATGTTGAGTGGGATATTAATTCCTTTATCAATTCGCCCTAATTATTCTTTATGTGACACATTCAGGCTATTCTCTTTTGTTCACGTGTATCTACTGTTCTGGTAACAACCTAAAATTTGGGATTTAATTTTACTTTCACTCTCAGTGATAATAGTAAACAAGACAAAAAAGTAGGGTGAATCTCCCTAATGGGGGCACAGACAACAATAACTAGGTGCTCTAACTCCTCTTCACTCTCTCGAAAGCTAAAAAAAGTTTTGTTTAGATTAGTTAATCTAGTTACAGTGGAACCTCGGATTACGAGCATATTCCGTTCCAGGAGAATGCTCGTAATCCAAAGTACTCGCATATCAAAGCGAGTTTCCCCATTGAAGTCAATGGAAATTAAAATAATTTGTTCCGCATTGACTTCAATAGGATGCAATACCGCATGCGGCCAGAGGTGGGGGGCGCCGGAGAGTCTCGGAAACGTCAGGAAAGGCCAGAGGACACCTCGGCTGACCTCGGAAAGGCTCAGGAACGGAGTATTTCCGTGTCTTTCCAAGCATTTCCGATCGGCTGTCATCGGCGCCATTCGGCTCCGCTCGGCTCCGGCGCCCCACCACCTCAGGCCAAACGCGGTGCTGCACACCGCTTTGACCTCAATCCTGCTCATTTTGCGAGACAACACTCGCAAACCGAGTTAGGATTTTTACAAATACCGTTAACTGCGTTACTCGCAATCCAAGGTTCCACTGTATTTAGTATGGAAGGTGATGTGTCACATTTCATATGGTTGCATTGTGGTTGCATTGTGGCCCCATTCACTTGAATAGGTTGAGTAGGGGGTTTCATTTTTACCACAGCATGCGCACAGCCCTGAGTTGCTGCATGTCTAAGTTTAGGTGGGTGGTAAAGCATCAGCTCAATCACATACTTTTATTCGCAACTGCCAACGCCCCCCCCAGCCCTTAAAGCTTTGACACAGCTTACTGAAAGCTCTGCAAATGCTTTGTTAAAACTCGCTGTTCGCACTGCTCTTATATAAGCTGATGCCCATGTGAACTAGATTTTAAGGAGTAATGCAGAACAAACACTAATTAAGACATTTAGGTCAGGTTCAGAAATGAGCAACTTGTAATGTTTGTCTGTGTGAACATGGGAATGTTGCTTAATCATTGAAGTTACTCAGCCTTGTGGTTTTGGGATTTCTTGTGCAATCAACCTTTGTAGAAACCTCAACATTTTATGAAGAAATCATTTTTGAATAGTTCTAAAATGTGAAACACATTTGGGCTTTTGAGTGAATATTACCAAGTAGAAAATATTTGAAAACCTTTTTTTTATTTATTTTTTGATCCAGTCATGATCCATTTAATATTGCAACAAAATTGTACTTAAAGGCATTGCATGCTTTCAAATGTTTTTGTTGTTTTACCTAGGCATAAGTGTAGTTATATTCCCTGTATCATTTGTTTGCCTTAGATTGTAATGATGGCCTCATGTTTTGTGTCATGGCTGATTGATTCTGTCCATGTGTGCATTCACCTATTCACTGTTGCCTGTCCCTATTTACTAAAGGGACAGCCAACTATGCAGTTTTCACCATTGGAAAACAAGACTGGGGGACCCAGGGATTGTGGGATATGTAGCTTCTTTACAGGAAATGTCAGTTCTTAGACTATAGACAGAGATCATGCATTACCTGTGCTAACACCAGAATGTGAAGATTTACTATACTCTGTGTGTACAGGCCAACAAATGACACCATGATTCTACATCAGGGATATGCAATTAGCGGACCTCCAGCTGTTGCCAAACTACAAGTCCCATGAGGCATAGCGAAACTCTGACAGCATCAAGCATGACACCCAGATGCAGAGGCATGATGGGACTTGTAGTTTGGCAACAGCTGGAGGTCCGCTAATTGCATATCCCTGTTCTACATGATCAATGCACTTCTTATGCAGGAGAAAAACTCAAGATGTAGGTAGGAAGGTCCAATCACAGCCAATCACCTTTTTCGGCTCTCCTCACACTGACAGAGCGGCATCTCTTTGCAACAGAGATTGTACAAGTAATCAGGGCACTGATCATCAATGTAGCCCGGGCAGTGCCTATCAGTGACACCAATCTGTGCCCATCAGTGACACCAATCAATACCCATCAGTGATGCCAGTCAGTCAGTAGTGCCCATCAGCGCCTGCTCATCAGTGCTGCCCAGCAGTGCCCAGCACTGCTGCCCAGCAGTGCCCATGAGTGCTGCCTATCCATGCCCCCTATGAGTGCCCATCAGTGCCACCTATCAGTGCCCATTAGTGCCGCCTATCAGTGCTCATCAGTACTGTATATCAGCATCACCTATCAGTGCCAATCAGTGTGGCATATTAGTGCCACCTAATCAGTGCCCATAAGTGCCGCCTCATCAGTGTCCATCAGTGCAGCCTATTAAAGCCCATCAGTGACGCCTTATCGGCGCACATCAATGAAGGAGAAAAATTACTTAATTACAAAATTTACTGACAGAAACTAAGAAAAAACATATTTTTTTTTCAAAATTTTCGTATTTTCTCACTTTGTTAGCAAAAAATAAAAACCCCAGCGGTGATTAAATACCACCAAAAGAAAGCTCTATTTGTGAGAAGAAACTGATAAAAATTTCATTTTGGGTACAGTGTTGCATAACTGCGCAATTGTCATTCAAAGTGTGACAGTGCTGAGAGCTGAAAATTGGCCTGAGCAGGAAGGGCGTGAAAGTGCCCAGTATTGGAGTGGTTAAAGAGTTTTTCTTATAGTTTGTATAAAAGATACATTTTAATTGGGTAAAATGCCTTTAGATTTTTTCCTTTTGTTACTCCCACTGCCGCACTGCAGATATCTTGCACAATGTTGTCTCTAGCATGCTTACTAGATTCAGATGTGATGTCCAGTACTGCCGGTGTGGTGGTCTTTACACCATAAATTGCCAAACATAGCCCCAGAGTGAGTGTCCATCATCATGTTTGCAATTGCAAGTGCTGATTGATCAGCATGACTACATGACCTTGCTGATCAATGAGAAGTGCTTCTTTCTTCGGGAAGAAGATGACTCTTCTCATTGGTCAGCACGGTCATGTGTGCTGTGGTGTACATTTTATAGACTGCTACAATGACAGCACAGGACATCATGGCCTCAATGTGCAATGGGGTCTAGAGGGTTGGACAGGATATTTGGAGTTAGGTCACCCTTTACATTTTTTTTCTGAAAAAGGTGAACTTACCCTTTTGGCGATAAGGGGGATTGGGAGACTGGCACTCCTAGAAGTGTCAGTTTAAGATGAAAGCTTCTGTATTTGATGGTGCAGGCTGCGGGAGAGGTATTTATTAGCTGATTTTGCAGTGAGACCTATTTGAGATATTTTATAATCCTGAGGTGGCTTAATTAGTGTCTTACTTGACAAACAAGAGATAATACCACCCCAGTTCTTCCGTATCTGCCCATATTACTCCAGCCTTGGGTGCCAGACCCACTCTGGATCTTGTTTCCTCCCCACACAAAGAAGCAAGCAAAGTAATTGGGACACACACTGATTATCCATCAGTCTTTATAAACAAAACATATTCCCACGCCACTAATCACATACTTGGTCATAGTACTCCAGGCTTGTGTGCTAAGCTCTTTCTAGGCTTTGTCTTCACCCACAAATACAAACATGCAAAGTAATTGGCTTTATTGGAACAACCAGAGAGGACACTTTGCCTGCTCATTTGGCTCACTCGTATCACAATTACACTCTAGTGGGACTTTGTCGTAGAGCCAAGTTAATCAGGATTCTATCTATTTGAAAAAAATATAAAGAAATCCTCCCAGCACTTGAAAACCAAAAAGTTAGCTCTTGCTGTAATACTATTTTTTATTTTGGTGCTGTCCTCCACGGAAAGTTCCCTCCTGAAGTAGATGGCTGGGTTGTCATGAACAAGCCCCTGGAAGGTGCATCAACATTCCTCCCTGGACTCACAGTACTGCCTGCAGATCATTGCTCACATTTAATGACTTTTGAGCAATGTTCTGTGCTGCGGGGCGGACCACCCACTGCTGCCCCACAGCAGAAGATGAAGGAAGTTTGATGTCACTGAAGTGGCCTGAAGGCACCTGGTAGTATGTATTTGGGGAATTAAATAAAAAATATGTGCAGCGGATGGGGGTCAGGGAGGAAGGTGAGAGGACTGGAGTGCAGGAGGCTGGTGATGGGCTTACATCTCTGTTTTCTACTCTAGGCAAATTTTTTCCCCAAGCATGCAAAATTGAGTGTGACGTGTATCTTCCAAAAATCAATGTTTTTCATAAACACCTTGCATGATTATACCCAGTACCTGAAATGTAGTACTGTCTGAACTGCAGATAGGAAACCTCTTTGTTTTGTTTTGGCAAGCAGGGCAAGGACCTCCACATTGAACATTGATGGCAAATTTATGTATTGTGCAAATAATGCAATTACTGTATCTTTCTTCTTAAACCTGAAAAATCCAACGAAATCAAAAGATTATGTACCACACAGGCTATCAGCACCAGTGGCGGCTGGTGCTCCAAATTTTTGGGGGGGCGCAAACAAACAAACAAAACCCCATCAATTGCAACCTCACTGTGCCCATCAATTGCCGCCACTGTGCCCATCAATTGCCGCCACTGTGCCCATCAAACGCAGCCACTGTGCCCATCAAACGCAGCCACTGTGCCATAAAACTGTTGCCACTGTGCCATGCCATCAAACGCAGCCACTGTGCCCATCAATTGTCGCCACTGTGCCATGCCATCAAATGCAGCCACTGTGCCATCAATTGTCACCACTTTGCCCATCAATTGTCGCCACTGTGCCATGCCATCAATTGTAGCCACTGTGCCATGCCATTGTCACCACTGTGCCCATCAATTGTCGCCACTGTGCCATGCCATCAAACGCAGCCACTGTGCCATCAATTGTCGCCACTGTGCCCATCAATTGTCACCTCTGTGCCATGCCATCAATTGTCGCCACTGTGCCATGCCATTGTCGCCATTGTGCCATGCCAAACGCAGCCACTGTGCCATCAATTGTCGCCACTGTGCCATGCCAAACGCAGCCACTGTGCCATGTCATTGTCGCCACTGTGCCCATCAATTGTCGCCACTGTGCCATGCCAAATGCAGCCACTGTGCCATGCCATTGTCGCCACTGTGCCCATCAATTGTCGCCACTGTGCCATGCCAAACGCAGCCACTGTGCCATGCCATTGTCGCCACTGTGCCCATCAATTGCCACCAGTTTGCCCCTAAAATGTTGCCAGATTGCCCCCCCTGCCTGGCACTTACCTTTCTCGGTCAGCCATCCTCGGATCCTCCACAATCCCTCGATGTAGTCCCGGCCTAGATCTGGTGAACCTAATTGGCTGAGATGCATGTCAGTGTTAACCCAGGTTAACTATTTGGAAGCCGATTACAGCCCTCAGGCTGTAATCGGAAAGCCTATCAGAGCCAGACACTGCCACAGCCAACCAGCTGCCGTTATTCAGATGGCCGGCACTCGCCAGGGGGCCGGCCATTTGAATAGTGGGCGGCAGCGGCAGCGGCAGTGGCGACAATACATACATTCATGCAATGCATGAATGTATGTATTGTTTTTCAGTGGCGGTGCAGGGGAGAGAGGGGGCGATGTTCCTGCGCCCTCTATGGACGCACCGCCACTGATCAGCACTATTTTTAGTCATCTTCAAAACACAGGGGTTCATGTGCTAAGGGAGTCGAGGCTGATTAATTAGCACAGTGAATGTTCACTTTGTAAAGTAAATTGTAATTTTGTAAACTAATAAACAGCAAATAAGGTGAACCTGGGTTCCTTTTGAATACTCAATCATGTTAGGGCATTAAGAAAAAAAGTTTGAGCAGAACATGATTGAATTGAATACAGTTTCATCTTAGTTACCAAGCTAGCTAAGTATGCTGTCTATTTGCCTTTAGTAAATCAGCATCATAGTTTTCATCTTCTTAAATTCTCCTATACATTTTGATTGGTCAATGTTGTTTTCATTCTACATGCTACAGTATCAGGCTAATAAGTAGTAAATGTGGCCAGCAAATAATATAACTTAAAATGTGATTAGGCATTGCGGTTGATGATCAAGGCACATGGCACAAGGCATCAATTTTCCATGTAGTGTTAAAGCAATTGGTTCCTAAGTTTCAAGTGAATTTTTATTAATTTTTTTACTCATAATAAATATATTATTTGATAGTTTAAAATAAATAATATCAAGCTACTTATTCATATATAAAGAGTTACATTTTACTTGAATCTAAAAATGCATACTGGAAAAAGCAGGGCTTATTGCAACACAGAGGCCAAGATTTTTAGGGACTTTTTATCTTTCAGGAACTTCCACAATTATTTCATTTTCCATAACCAGATTCACTTCCTGCCTATATTTGAGATGTTGGCACGGAAACAGTAAGTTCTATTAATGATTATGCAATGTATATTTGATATATCTTGATAAAAAAAATGAATTATGATTTAAACTAATAATTCTGCAGATCAGATTTATCAATCACTTTGCAAAGTTTAAAGCGCCATAAAGAATTATATCTTGTACATTTGGAAATTATCTTAATCATACCACCCTTCATCAGAACCCTGCAATCCTTACATTCTGGGAAAGAGGCACATTTGCAAAATGGAAAAAAAAAACACAAGGCACATGCAATGAGCCACAGCAAAAATGGGTATGGCTACACTTAGCTAAGTATTAAACAGGAGATAAAGGGACATGATTAACCTCCCTGGCGGTATGATTCTGTCAGATTTTAGGTGCTGAAAGCGGTACCATTATTCTGCATGGAAATTTGGCGTTTTATATTGCAGGCCTGTAATTCTTAGGAATAACTCACTTAAATCTGTCCAAACCAGAGTCTAGTAGACATCCCGGGTATGATAAAGTTCAAAAAACAAAATTATACATTATAATAAAATAAATAACTATAAAATAATTATAACAAATAATAATATAATAATAATAAAAGTGTT
Organism: Rana muscosa; assembly: GCA_029206835.1. NCBI lineage: Eukaryota > Metazoa > Chordata > Amphibia > Anura > Ranidae > Rana > Rana muscosa. The sequence continues at coordinate 797,190,006 of CM055116.1, read as the reverse complement.
TTTCAGTGTTTGATGAGGAATTTCCCCACAAATCACTATCGCCTAATTCTGCGAGTGATTCTAATTTATTATCGCTGTTTTTTAGCTGGTCTAAAACCACTTTTGACATAAAGGGACACTTTTTGGTTGCTATGGACAATCTCCAGTTTCCAGGCAGAAAAAAAAAGTTTTTATTATATAAAAGTGCATGCAGGACACTGGGCAGACCACTAGGGACAATGGGGGTGTGTAATTATTACATACAGTACTGTAATCTGTAAGATTACAGTGTACTGTATGCGTACTGTGTTTTAACTTTTTTGAACTTGGCGCCGATCTCCGTCCCCGTGCGTCGTAACATCGCAGGGAACGGAGCTCGGTGGCATTCGGCAGTGTGTGAATCGAGCGAGATGACGGCTCGATCACACAGCGGGGAAGCATTGCAGGATCCACGGGACAAGGTAAGTAACTCCTGCCTGGATCACTGCAACGCAGCCCGAGTCTGGCTCAGGGTTACCGCTTTTGGTGCTGAAATTAAACCCCGAGCCAGACTCGGGAATACCGCCAGGGAGGTTAAATAGAGTCTGAGCTTTACATAGTATAAACTGTGCACTGTTTGCAGTCCTTGAACCCACAAAATACATCTTATTTACTGTGCTATGATCAATGGGTAAAGGCACACATAAATATACAGGGCCTAGGATAATAAAAAAAAAAGGAGAATAGAGAGAACTGTGCAATGTGCAAGGAGTATGTATCATAGGTATCTTTACACTGATAGTCAGTGGGAGTAAATAAAAAATGTTCCAGCATCAGTAATAAGAAAAAAAAATCTCAGCTTTGGTGGCCGATGGGAGAAAAAAAGGCATCAAAAACAATGCCCTGGTTTCATTGGGTGTAAAATTGCCCTATCAGTGGTAGTATAAAATGCTGGGAATCAGTAGTCCGTGAGAGGAAAACATTCTGTGGAGTCAATGGATGGAAAAAAATAACTTCTATCTGAGGGTTAAAAAATTGCCTGACAAAATGTCTTCCCAAAATATACTTGCTCTGGAAACAAACTATAAAGTTATCATGTACTGGTATCTGGTTTCTGTTAGAATTGTAAAATTTACTCCCCATTATTCCCTGCTCTGTTTTCGTGGCTGTGGTGATCCGGGAACGCATTTACATATTTTTTCTCCTGGAACGGAATATGCTCGTAATCCGAGGTTCCACTGTAACTAGATTAACTAATCTAAACAAAACAAAACACTTTTTTTTTAGCTTTCGAGAGAGTGAAGAGGAGTTAGAGCACCTAATTATTGTTGTCTGTGCCCCCATTAGGGAGATTCACCCTACTTTTTTGTCTTGTTTACTATTATCACTGAGAGTGAAAGTAAAAGAAAATCCCAAATTTTAGGTTGTTACCAGACCAGTAGATACACATGAACAAAAGAGAATAGCCTGCATGTGTCACATAAAGAATAATTAGGCCGAATTGATAAAGGAATTAATATCCCACTCAACATTCATGCTGAATGGCGGGTAGATACGGAGCTCGAAAATCCAGTAAGTTTCGAGGCGAGACACTCCACGTACACGGCCCCGAACACTGTTTTCTGGGGTCCCACAGCGGCTCTCTGGGCTCCTCCCCACCTCAGATAACCCCCTCTGGGAAGCGCTCTCCCAAGGGCGTTACCACGCGGGCGCTCTCCCGAGTCCTGCATTCGGCGTCCATAGGCGCCGAGTGCAGGACTCGGCCCGGCCCCCGGCGATCGCGTCATTGGATTTGATTGACAGCAGCGCAAGCCAATAACTGCGCTGCTATCAATCTATCCAATGAAGAGATAAGAACCCCGGGCAAAGACAAAGCGCGTTTTCGATGCAGGACTTTCCAGGGCTCAGGTAAGTAAAACGGGGGGCTGGGGGGGCGGTAATAGTCAGATATTTTTTCATCTTAATGCATAGGATGCAATAAGGTGAAAAAACAGGAACCTTTACAACCCCTTTAACCCGCCTAGCAGTATTCCCGAGTCTGGCTCGGGGTAAGATTTCAGTACCTAAAGCGGTAACCCCGAGCCAGACTCGGGATCGCATTGCAGGATGCAGGGGAAGTTACTTACCTTGTCCCTGGATCCTGCGATGTTTCCCCGCTGTGTGAGCGAGCCGTCATCTCGTTCGATCCACACTGCCGAGTGCCGCCGAGCTCCGTTCCCTGTGACGTTGCGGCGCACGGGGGCGGAGTTCGGCGCCAAATTCAAAAAGTGAAACACACAATACACATACAGTATACTGTAATCTTACAGATTACAGTACTGTATCAAATAATTACACACGCCCTTTGTCCCTAGTGGTCTGCCCAGTGTCCTGCATGCACTTTTATATAATAAAAACTGTTCTTTCTGCCTGGAAACTGGAGATTGTCCATAGCAACCAAAAAGTGTCCCTTTATGTCAAAAGTGGTTTTAGACCAGCTAGAAAACATTCTAATTTATTGTCGCTGTTTTTTAGCTGGTCTAAAACCACTTTTGACATAAAGGGACACTTTTTGGTTGCTATGGACAATCTCCAGTTTCCAGGCAGAAAGAACAGTTTTTATTATATAAAAGTGCATGCAGGACACTGGGCAGACCACTAGGGACAAAGGGGATGTGTAATTATTACATACAGTACTGTAATCAGTAAGATTACAGTATACTGTATGTACACTATGGGGTTGATTTACTAAAGGAAAATCCACTTTGCACTTGAAAGTGCACATGGAAGTGCAGTCGCTGTAGATCGCTGTAAATCGGAGGGGAAGCTCTGAAATTAGGGGAAGCTCTGCTGATTTTATCATCCAATCATGTGCAAGCTACAATGCTGTTTTTTATTTTCCTTGCATGTCCCCCTCAGTTCTACAGCATCTGCACTTCCATGTGCACTTTCAGTGCACTTTCAAGTGCAAAGTGGATTTTCCTTTAGTAAATCAACCCCTATGTGTTTCACTTTTTGAATTTGGCGCCGAACTCCGCAACGTCACAGGGAACGGAGCTCGGCACTCGGCAGTGAGGATCGAGCGAGACACGGCTCGCCGACACTGCGGGAGGACATCGCAGGATCCAGGGAACAAGGTAAGTTACTTCCACTGGATACTGCGATGCAGCCCGAGTCGGGCTCAGGGTTACCGCTTTTAGCATAAAAAACTCACCCTGAGCCAGACTCGGGAATACCGCCAGGGAGGTTAAAGAGTTACTAAACCCAGGGCCCTGCATTCACTATATCTGGTCTCCCACAGTACACAGAACATGGAAATGCAATTATTTTAGTAAATAAAAACTGCTAAATATCTTTTCTCATCAGCAGTATATAGCAGTTTTGTGACTTCTATCAAAGTCTGGTTAAAGCTTGTAGGAGAAGTTTTCTGACTGTCATGCAGGACCCCTGACCCTCTGTCTGGACAGTGCTGATTGACCCTGTGCTGATCACATGCATCCTCCCAATAAAAAAAAATAAAAAAACATCTCTCTAGCAATACATACCAAACTGAGCATGTGCAGAGTGCCTCCATAGACTCTGTGTTATCAGGAAATCATTAGGGGACAGTGGAAGGAGGGGAGGATCAGAGAAGACAGGATCAAACAACCTTTTTACACGATGCAGAGGATTAACCCCTTAGGTTCCACAGTGAGTATAACAAGCATGCTTTACTGCATATACAGACTGATTTTACTGTAGTGGGTTTAGTGGCACTTTAAATATCAACCTGTTTTTTGGTTGTGGATAACTTTCTAAAGTTCAGGCATAACTCCGGTGCTATCATAAAGTAGCAATGATTTCATGTGACATCAATAATAATCTACTGCTACTACATTAAGCTACAAGTTCCTACTATGTAAATTCACACCATACTACAAACTGCTAAAATGTTTTGCTATCTTCTGTTGTCGGACAATCTTGAAGTTTTTCCCGTAGAGAAAAACACCATATCATTCTATTACTCACTGAACAAACAAGCACATGCTACCGTCACATTATTGATAAATGTAGGATACCAGGTCATGAAAATATTTACATTACACCATGTACCATACAGAGAGGGACAGTATATTTTAACAAGTTGCATAGATCACATTTTCCTATGTACACATTCTGCTTAAATGCTCACATTAGAACAAAGCCCTCCAGATAACCTTCAAACGACATTAGGTTTTTTTGCAATACATTTTTTTTTTTTTTTTATATCCAACAAAATAGTTTTTATTGATTCAAAAGGTGGAACACAGCCATTTACATCAACACAATAACCAACATGTCCGTACACACGACCAATTGAAACATGACACAATAAATTCGGCAATACCACTACATCACTTATTCTACATCATTACAACCACCTGCAGATTCGCTACCCCACATTCAGTCCCAACAACCTGTCCGCGACGAGATCCACCGGGGCAAGCCCCGGTGTATCCAGCCACGGTCAATAATTTTTTTTAATAATGCTACAATACAGAAAAAAAACATGAGGAAAATGTAACAACAAGGAAGCCACTACTTTTAAAGACAAACAAAAACAATGTTATAATGGCTACTGATTTCTAGTCTCTATGGGAGAGCTTTACTAAATCTGGTACACATAGAATCTGGTGCAGCTGTGCATAGTAACCAATTAGCTTCCAACTTCAGCTTGTTCAATTAACAATTAGCCCTGGTTCACACTGGTGCATTTTGACATGCGATTTGGCATGTCAAATCGCATGTCAAAACGGCGTTATTTGCCGCAAATTGCCGGCAATGGCACTGTCCTAATCGGTGCGACGCCGCATCTGCGGCGCTGCACTGATTTCAAAAAGTAGTTTCTGTACTACTTTTTGCGATTTTGGCCTGCGATTTACATTGACATCTGTGCAGAAACATGCACCAGATACTGTGTGCAACAGTTTTAGTAAATCTACTCCAGTATCTTACAGTATCTCTCTTCTGTGCAGCAAGTCCTTTGCTGTGTACATCATGATGTAGGACTGCTTAGGCTAGATATATTTTCTATTGAAAGCAATAGAAGTGCATTAAAGCTGGCATTGACACACTTTTTATTTGCTTTGTGATTTAATTTGAATTGCAGATCAACAAGCGTAATAATGCACAGCAATGCACCAGAATTTTTTTCCTTGTCAAAAATATTTATTGATTACACAATAATAAGTACATACATTGGTTATTTATGCAAGGATACAGATAATGATGTTTTCATAAAGGTTTTTTAAAAATAAATAATGAATAACATAGAATATTTAAATAGAATTAATTAGATCTTCACTAACTAGATAGCCGGTGAGTAGCATTGTATACATGACTACCGTGCCTTAAAGTCTAATTAAACTACCGTCATATTAACTACATGAGTTGTGACCTAACAACTTAAACTTTTTTTAGTGAAGAACAATATATCTATAAAAAATAGGGAGAGTAAAGAAAAGAAAAGAGTAGTGAGAGAGAGAGAAAGTCCACAAGGGTGATCCAAGAACCAGTACGATGTGTAATGATTACCATTTCTTAGGTATGTGGGGTTTGCATTGAAGCGATTAATCAGCTACCATGGCAGAAGGACCTCATCATTGAAATCCGGAGATAAATAGTGTTTTATCCAAGGGAGCCAAAGTTTTTGAATTTTGGGATTTGGTCCCCGTCAGTGGCTATCATTTTGGCATGTGACATTGTGGTGTTCATTCTATGAATTGTTTCTGCCAACCCCAAAGTTGGGGATTTCCATGCTTTGGCTATCGTTTGTTTTGCTGCAGTTAGAAGTGGAATAAAAAGATTAAATTGAAAAAATGTTAAGCATTCCAGTTTTAGATTAAGTAGTGCCGTAAACAGGTCTAGATGTATCTGTTGTCTGAACATTTTAGAGGCCATTGCAAAGATTTCTTTCCAGCACCAGATTCTTTTTAATACGTACTCTGTTTCAAATGCTGCTTTATGCATTGACATACCTCCACAGACCCAGTCTAGCAAGGCAGTTTGGTCCCTTGCTGACTTTGCACCATCCACATGCAGCTTAACTCTTCAGTAAGACACAGACGTTGAGGGCAATTATATTTCACATAAGTTCAGGGCTTGGTTCACCGCTCCCCACATTGCTTTTATCCAGTGATCACTATTTTATCTCATGTCTGTTGGTTTTTATTACTAAAAACCCACCTTTTTGACCTACACCATTGGAGGCCTCAATTTTTTCTTTACATACCTTCCCGGATTTGAGTTTTTTTGCTTTCCCTGTTTGGTCATCAGCTTTTCAGCCTTGCAGTCATTCACCAGATTCATCGGAGTCGCATTTGGAGATCCCTGGGCTTCTTCAATTACTTGGTCGATTCGCTGACTTGGATATCCATGTCTATCTGACTCGTTGTCACTGACATTCGGGTCCACCACATCCGGTAAGAGTAAACATTCTCACCATTTTGGATGACATACCACTATAGTTGTTCCACACACCTGCTGGTTTCACCAATATTCACTTATGAACAACTACCTGTCTGTGATGGACTTTGTTATTTTCATAAGGATTGATTCACCTTATGGGACTTGATTCTGTTTGCATGATTGGAGATTGATTTCTATTTTGACCAATTATTATTTTTTTATATATATTTGTGTACACACTCACGGTATATCACGTTCAGCGCTACATTTCACCCACCTTCTTACCTTGAATTTTTGTCACATTCCTATGTAGCTGCTCCATTCTTCATTTTATTTCACACCTTTAGATGTTGGTTAGCGCAATACTCACCTACATTTCCACATAATTGCAGTGCAGGAAATGTTTTTCCAGTCTTTTGTAATGTAAGAAGATAATGACTTTACTAAGATTAACACTCGGTTAACATGGAAGTAACAGGGAGGGTCGAGCTAGGACTGAACCAGCTAGCACTAAACAAGAGGGAGGGATATGGAAATACTAAATCACATAAGTAAAAAAGTTGTAGTTGCCCCAAACCACCATTAAATATAAGCATACAACTGAATAATAGTAATCTAATACTGTTTAATACAACAAGAGATAAAATACATACAAATGGGTCCGAAAACCCCCTTGCTAAAATCTTTAGATTTCACTAATAACCATGACAATTTAAGTCCATGAAGGAGGTCCTGTCCTTGGACCTAAAAACAAGAAAAGAAGAACATGCAAAACATTAATACTCAAGTCAAAAAACATCAGATGAAGTCTCAGATGATCTATGAAGTTGGAAATCTCAGATGATCCATGATGTTGATGTTTTGATACTTGAAAAAGTACTTGAAGCAGGCATCAAGTTGCTTCTCCATGGACAGTAAGGCATACACAATACCTTAGAGACAGAAGTGGAAAAATCTCTCTTGACCTGAAGGAATTCTGGATGGTTCTGTTCTCCGGAGGTTCTACTTTTACCTGTGAAGTGGAGAATGTTTGTGTTAGAAGACTGAGGTAGAAAACCTTAAATCATTTTTAGACCACTGACTGCTAGCAAGATTGCTTGAGCTGTCAGCCATGTCACCTTTAATCTTTCTAGATAAATCTGCAGCTGATCTGCAGCTTTGGCAAAGTGTGCTCTGCAAGAATGTAGAATAAAAGTCTTTGGGGCTCTCGCTGGAACTCTCTACATAAAGTGGCATTATTGTTTTGCAGTTACCAGGTGTAGTTCCATTGGTGATAGGACTAGCCTGAGGTTTCAGCTGGTTCACTGTTAGCAACTCTTATGCCGAGTACACACGATCATTTTTCTCGTCGGTCAAAAAACCGGTGAGAAAACCGATGGGAAGACTGAGCTCTAGCTCGGTCCTTTCTCCCCGTGTACACACGGCCGGTTTTCTCGACATGTTTTTTCTTGGTCGAGAAAACCATCCGTGTGTATGCTCCACCGCAGTGTTTCCGTATGGGAAAACTGCCGCGCAAAAAAACGCTGCGATTCACGACGAGAAAAATAAAAATATGTTCTAATTTTTCCCGTTGTGATTCTCTGCAGTTTTTTCGTCTGCAAAACTGCTGGAGAGCATGCACACGGCCGGTTTCCCGACCAAGAAAAAAAAAACAGTTTTCCCTTCGGGAAAACTGGTCGTGTGTACGTGGCATTAGTATCTACTTAAATAGATGGTGATTTAAAGACACTAGTTACACAGCCCACGGACATCAGTTATGTTGAGCAGCCTCCCTTTCAATGCAATGCACTTCTGCATTTGTTGCTTCTGCTTCTTTTTCAGCATGGACTGTTATGAGCTGACTACTTAGTGATGACCAATGTAAGCAGAATCTTAGTCATGATCACTCTGAGGGAGATCTTAGTGATCTAGAGGATGTCTTAGCATGCTTGGAAGGAATAGAATGGCAGGATGTAGTTTTATACAATTGTGATATTTCTGGAAGCAGATATTTGATTGCTTATGTAGGTATTTCTGTATTTTTCAGTTAATTATGTAGACAGCAGTGGGCTGTAGTCAGCCTAATTGTATCTTAACAAGGAGTAACTCCCTAAGCATGGAGCATATGTTCTCTGCCACATGTGAGTTGAGCTTGTGCTACCAAGGTGTACGGGAGGGATAAAATTGTGTGTTCTGGGTATTTGATAGCCTGGCCAATCGGTGGACCTGAGAAACCTGTTGAGGTATGCTGATAGATTTATTATATATCTGAACCACTTCTTCTGTCTCTTCTCTCTTGGGTTCTTGCTGTGTGAGGATGTTAGCCTATGAGGACAGTCTCAGTCAGCCCTTGGGCCTAAGCACATGGAAAGATGTAGAGGTCTCTCCTCCTGGGAGGAATCTCTAAAGGTGTTGGCTGCTGGGGAAAAAAGTGTAAGGCCTAGGGGAAGCAAAGCTGCAGCTGTCCCCTACATATGAACATGTGGTAAAGTACAGTTGGAAGTTTTAAACAGGAACCTTTCCATGTTGTCCTGCCTTGGAAGTGAAGACTGATTGACCATTTGAACCTCTATTGCCAAGAAGGTAGAGCTCAGCAGGAGTTGAGATAGCACAGTCAGCGATGTTGAAGGTAGCAAAGGGAGAAAGTTAAAAGAGCTCTAGAAATTATTGATGCCTAGTTTAACGTTTTCTGAAATGGAGTGTACTTGGAGATATGTATTGCAGCTTCTGGTCAAGTTCCTGCAAGCTGAAGTGCTTAGTCCCAGGATTAAAATTGATGTTGGAAATTAAAATAACTTGCTGCCCAAAACCCATTGGGGTCGATTTATTAAAACTGGCGAGTGCAAAATCCGGTGCAGCTGAAAAAAAAAGGTTAATTTATTTTTTTGATGCCTAGTGAAATCCCAGTGTTTCAAATCAGTGTATGAAAAATCAAGTTATTGTACCAATACTCAGTCCTTTGTTATGTTAGTAACAAATGAAATGTATCTCCAAATAAAGTGACAAGTGCTGGGTAGTGTGCAAAATGGCAGGTGAACCAAATTAATAAATTGGTCAGTAAATAACTGGTAACCCCAGTGTTTCAAATCGATATTTGAATGAGCAAGTCCTAGTGATAATGTTCAGTCCTTTTCATGCGTTGAAATAATATGAACCAACCTCTAAATCAAAGTGACTGGTGCCTCTTATCCATGTTTGTAAACATATTAAAAGTGCAGGTGCTCCACTCCGTGTTCCCCCATGTCTATGCATTTACCAGAAAGTTCTCACCTTAAGCAATTTTCTTTCCTTCAACCATTATCTGCCTATGGACGGCTTAAGTATGCCATTGTTACCAGGATGCCACATGGTGGGAAATCCAAAGGTCTCCAGTTCAATCACTAGTACAAGAGGTGTGGGGGAATCTGTCAGAGGCAATTTCCATATTACATGCTTCTTTTTGTTTCTCCAGGACATGAAATTAAATAGCCTGAACTAAACAGACATCAACAAAAGAAAGCTGTCAAAGGTTTTTACCATTCCCTTTGCTATCCAAAATGCAAAAAAGGGGGGTTTGGATACACTGTAAGTGCTAAGGGGTGAGAATGTAAGATATTACATTAGTGATTGAATTAAGTGTTAAGGATTTAGCTTGAGAAACTTAGTAGCATTGGAAACATTTACTGTAGGTAAGGTGTTGGATATATACATGTGCTTGGTACCAAGAGTACTGATCTCAAAAAAGCAAATATACAGTGGCGGCTGACGGGATCTTCTTTTGGGGGGGCGGCAAACAAACAACAACCCCCCTAGTGGCAATGAAACACAACCCCCCCGGCAGTCCGGCACTTACCTGTTTGTGTGGGGTTGTGGTGACCTCTCTTGAGGTACGGACAGCGGCCACGGTGGCTCCGGTGTCTGCTGCTTCAGCTTCCTCCGCTGTGTCTCCTTTTCCGCCAAAGCACTAGGCATTCAATAGGATCATCCGAAAGCTTTGGCCAATCAGGAAACAGGTCTCACAAACCTGCCTCCAGATTGGCAGGGGGGAACTTTAGTGTGATAATAGCGAAAATAATTTGCTTATCGTCACAATGCTCCGAGCCTCTGGCTCTAATCAGGTGCTTAAAAAAAAAAAAAAACACTGCATTGGCATCCATGGTCCGGCGCCACTGATATGTAGATCAGGGGGCCGGACGCATGCATAGGGGATGTGGTGCCCGTGCGCCTTCCATGGATGGGGCCGCCACTTCAAATATACCAATATTTTTCTACTTTCTTGAGCACGGTACTTTAATAAGGTTAGTTAACTGAACAGTTCACTAAGGAACAGAGGAACTTTAAGAGGAAATAGTAACCAGTAATTATATACATTTAAAAAAATCTGTGATGTCTGCTTCATCTGAAACCACACTGTGTGTTTTCAACAAACATATGGTAATTTTTAAAGCCCAATACTATTTTTGTTTAAAACAGATGTAATAAATCCCTAAAATAGACCAAAAGACATCATGCCCCGCAGAAATATGTTGTCAGCTTTTTCTTTTTTACTCAGCGTGGTGAAAAACAAATCTGTCAGCATTTTCCTTGGGTTGAACTATATGTACACATGTGATTCTTTTAGGAAAGCTTTTAAGGGCTTGTTTAATTGAGTATGCTTAAAGATTTAAGTGTCAACAAATTGCCATCTGTTGTTGTAGAAATGCTATTTATCAAATTAGATGAGCTCTGCAGTCTGCTCAATATTTTGCAGCAATTATGCTTCTCCATACCTATGAATTGCCACTTCTACACTGAATGTAGCATTTGAAAATCACATTGTGCTCTGATGGCATTTACACAAAGTTTTAAGGGTGAAATTAGATGTGATTCACTGTAATTAAATACACATTATACTGCACTACATGTTCAGAGATCTGGATTTCAGAAACTGTAATGCTATTTCCAAACCCAGCAGCCATAGAAATCTTACAGGCTGTAAAGCCTTCTTTTAAATATATGTCTGTATACATCTACCCGTGATCATTTATATACAAGGTCTGGAAACTCTTTCCTAGAAGTGATCATCAAGTAAATAGTCACACTACATTCAAATTCAACCAGTATAACTAATTAACTAGCTATTAACTAATTTGATTTGGTATGTATTTATTTTCATTTATTTCTTATGTGGAAAGGCTCAGAATGGCAGACAACCAGAGACAGGGATAGGGTAGCGTTGGCAAATATCCCTCCCTGCTATGCTAGGTAAAGGGAAAGTGGCACTATTAAGACTTAACTAAATCTGCTGCACATGAAATTACTGAAATGAATGGTAGGGATTTCTTAATGTGGTGCACGCCACTTAAAAGGGCCATAGTGCCAGAAAACTGTCAGTAGTGCTTTACTTAATTCCCCTGACAGTGATTTTGTGCAACGCAGTACTTCTGTCTTTCTCACCTAGGTAAGAATAATGCCCCCCCCCCCATTCCACCCAGATTCTGCTCATGTGAAGATGGGCCGCAGGGCTTCGGACACAGCATGGGTGTGGAACATCTGTGCACTCACGGCTTTCCCACGCAAATATGAGGATGGAGTGGTATTGAAGTCCCAAACTTTGTTGCGTTTGCGTATGGACAAAAACTTCCTCCGCACAGATGTGCTGCAGGGCTCTGCTGGGACCTAAAGTTTCTCTGAGCAAGTGCCAGAGTAACAAAGATGGCAACACCAAGGGGAAGGTGGAACCAAAACTAAAGAGGACTAAAATTGCTCTTAAATTTCAACTGAGAGAAGTCTGGTCACCAAGCTGTCTGTCAGGGCTTTGTAACTCTCAGGACTGGATGACCAGACATACAAATTCCCTGGCATATACAGTATCTCACACAAGTGAGTACACCCCTCACATTTTTGTAAACATTTTATCATATCTTTTCATGTGACAAAACTAAAGAGATGACACTTTGCTACATTGTAAAGTAGTGAGTGTACAGCTTGTATAACAGTGTAAATTTGCTGTCCCCTCAAAATAACTCAACACACAGCCATTAATGTCTAAACCGCTGGCGACAAAAGTGAGTACACCTCTAAGTGAACTCCCTGGAACGCACTGGCAGAGCGGGGATGTCGTCACTTCCCGGATGCAACATGGGGACGTGGTGGCAGGATTTTTAAACTGAACTTTTAGAGACATGACAGGTGGAAAACAGAAGGCAAATGGCAAACATAATATGCGCAGATGTGTGCTGCTGTATAATTTTTAAATGTAGGATTTGATCATACTTTTGTGATTAAATGATAAGATACATCAATACATCAGTTGTCCTTTAGTACAGAAGTTTTCCTAGTTCCATAAGGGAATTTGCACATATATATTGTGTGATAGCCTTCTTTCCATTTAACTGTTAAGCTTCTAAGCCTACCTGTAGAATGTGTCCTCTGGTATCTGATGTATCTTTATGTTTTAGTGAATAATCTTGTTGAATATTATTTCTGCTTTTAGAAATGAATGCTTTGCTGGGTTCCTGCTCAGCTCACTAAGGGGTTGATTTACTAAAGGTAAATAGACTGTGAACTTTCACACTGCAAGGGCAGTTGCTCCAGAGCTTAGTAAATGAGGTAAAGCTTCACCTTGCAAAGAATACCCAATCACGTGCAAGGAAAATAAAAAAATAAAAAAACTTTTTTGCTTGCACATGATTGGATGATTAAAGTCAGCTCATTTAATAAGCTCTGGAGCAACTACTGTTACAGAGTGTAACTGCACTTTTCAAAGTGAACAGCCTTTAGAAAATCAACCCCAATGTGTTGAGGCTACTCTCCTTTTATGCAAGGCTAGGTATGCTCTTATTGCATATATAAATGCCCAAGATTCCCATAACAGTACTGATAACCATGCTTTGAGAAGGTGGATGCAGTTTATTCAGTAGTTACAAAAAAAATAAAAAATGCTACAGGTACATCATTTTGGTAGCACTAAAAACACAAGAAATAATGGAGCTCTTGTTTCTCTTTGCATTAAGACTTATACGAGTTAAATTACATTTTAGGAACTTAAAAAAACTTCTTGTTAATAGCTTTAGATAGGTTAAGAAAATGAAATGTCTCAGACGGCCTGTGTGTAGGAAGCAGAAACATCACTGCTGGTAGCATCTTTAGTAGTCGCCTTTATTAAGAGGAACCACTTGTCAACGTATTTGTGGATACACTTGGTAATTTTTTCTGAGTTAGCAACTGTCAGATTGACAGCTTCCAACAAAACCTACTGTAAGTTCAGAGTAAAGATTGCAAAAAAAAAATCTTATCCTAAGTGTAACTAGTTGAACTTTAGAAATAACCTATTTCACAAGGCAGAACATTTATTTAATGTCAAATATTATGTCTATTCCCAAAGTAAGATTTAGTATGGGTAGCATTTTAGAACATTTGTCAGATTGTTATTGATCACACAGGAAGTGAACAACTCTAACCCAACAGGACACAGGCAGTAATAAGTTTTGGCAGAGCTTATAACTTAACAACCTTACTAAAAAAATGTACATATTTGTATTACTGTTGTGCTCCTATTTGAGATTCTATTCACTTTTTGGCTCAGTGTGCACAGGAACAAAAGAGGAAACATTTCCCAAAAAAGAAAGGGCGCAGGCGACGTTAAAATTCTTTTCCACTTTATCCATAACAAAATAAACATTAGCTTTGAGTTCTATTATAAATCACAGTTTATAATAAGTTGCTAGTTTTTTTTAAAGCTGACTTCTCTTTTTATGACACCTTTGAGGACTCCCAAACTTGCAGTCCCATTCAACTGCTAGTATTTGTACTACTGCCAGTCAATCACATGTTGTAATTTATTTTTTACATTCATTACTTTATATAAAATGTATATAGATTATTTATATTATTTTTTACTTAAAGTATAAATATTTCTAAAATTATGTTTTATTTGTGTCTTTTTATATTCTTTTGGTTTTGCAAATAAACATTTGATTCAGGATTTACCCATAAGGATGGATAGACAGATCAATATGAATTTCTAAAGAGGGTGCACAGCAGAAGCTGCTCACCTTTAGACACGTTCTCACATTAACTTGTGTATATGAATTTTAGCTTAAGGTAGTGTAGCGCTGGTATTTTTGCCTACTAATGTAATGCAATGTTAACCTATGAACAGTGTTATAATTTAGTATTTGGCACCATCTATTGGCCAATACAGGAAATGGACTCTAATATTTCTGATCCTCTAGAAAAGAAAATAATAACAGGAAGGACTGTCAGTTTACATTTTACCATGACCTGCCTACCCAGAATGCTATGTGACCTACCCATGATCACTCAGTACTGAACTGCATGCTGGCTAGGCTTTAAAAGGCCCTGCGCGGCCATCTTGGGTCTCTTCTGGATGCATGGCCTGCTCATAAGGACCTGTGAGGAGGTCTCCAGAGAGCGTGGCCTACTAAGTTATAGCGGAACGGAACATTTAAAGACTCTGCCATTCATCTGATCACTGGAGAAACTGAGTGACTGGATCGGGAAGGATCCAGGGACATCTGTTGGAGCCATCAGAGGGTCTGGTTCATCTTGTGGAGTGGAGCGGTGTGACGGAAGCCGGCCTGTGAGAAGCAAGACTGTGACCAGCGGAGCGGAGCTGTTCCATCCCTTTAGGCCCAGTTTGGTGAGAGGGCTGTTGCGCACAGTTTCTTACGCACTTGCATACACTTAGACTTTAACACAGTGTTGCTGGGACCTGTAGTCCCACGGAGGAGAATATAATAAAGACTGAGTTTAAGCAGGCCTCAAGCCTATCCTTCACTTCACTTTAACACTGTTTTATTCCTGAGCATTTACACCAGAGGTAATTACAAGTGGATAACACTACAGGAACAGTTCCAATATTCATCTCAAGTTAACCCTTGTTATTCCACTGTTGGATTACAAATTGTTACAAACTCAAATAGCTAGCAGAAGAAAGAAGATCAAAGACTGCATCTTTTATTGCAAGGCCTTGCACCTTTATTAAAGTAGGGGGAGCTCCCTTGTAGTTGTGTTGTACCATATTTGTCATTTGTATTTCTGTATTCACCAGAGTGTGCTGGAATTGGGAAGGTGCCCAGAGTAAGGAGTAATAACTCTGAGCACTAGTCCCAATATTGGAGCCACATTCTCAGAGGTCACCTAGGATAACTGTAGAGATACGTTATGTTTATGTGACAGTGCAATTGCTGAAATTATTACTTCACACTAACCTTAGTAAAAATACGTTCTGGGTTAAGTACTTTGGTGTGGAGTGTTGTTCCCTTTAGAACAGCAGGTGGAGCCATTGGATACACAGGTAATAGCAAAAGTATACTGTTATTATATTGTATATTGTGGGGTTATTCTTTACCATTAGCTCCACATCAACATTGCACCCCAGCTGTGTGAAGAGGATTGAGCCAAGTTATTGGGGGTGTAAAAGCAGAGTACAGGCCCAATCAAATTCAGCAGCTCCTTCGGGGGTCAGTGCCACACTAGTGAGCTCTCAGTTTTTCATCTTTCAAAGTAGACAAGGATAGAAAGATGAACAAATGCAAAAAAAAAAAAAAAGAGTCTAAAGCTTCACCAGCTGGCTGCACAGGGAAATAAAATATATTCATATACAGTAATTCATAGTTTCCTAACTTAAAAATTAACAAATGATTTCTAAATTTGTAAAATGCTTCCTAAAGGTCCTGAACACAATAAATAAAAAATGAAAATATATACAAAACCACTATACATTCCCTCTAATACTCGCTCACCCAATGCTGGACACAGATCCTTTTTTTGCATTCAATACAGTGCCAGTACATATATTTACTAATAATTGGGCAATAGTATGGACATATGCACAAATTCTGCATATTTTACCCAAGGTTTAAGCTACAGTCCCATTGACTTCTATTAGGTCATGTGTGAAGCACTCACCCACCCTACTGGTTCTCGCCTCCACGAAACAGTAGGGCACACCTGCTACTTGCCCGGTATTCCTCCCCAAGTGTAGAGAGGCGAGCGGTGTTAGTTTTTTTTCTTTGGGCCTTGTGGCTATTACATCTCCATAGTGGATCCTCACGCTCCGTTGTCTAGACAATCTTGAATAAAGTCAATGTCCACACAGGATTGAAACCTGAACGACAAGGTGTATTCTTTTCTCTTGTAAAACTTGAAAGCAGGTTTAGAAATGAAGAAAGGGAGAAGAGGGGTTGGTTCAGGCACGCAACACCTACGATACAATCGTCGCCACTCAAACCTGAGTGGATTTTTGCTCACCCGGATAGTCCCCCTAAGAGCTGTCCTAGCAGCCGGTGTGGAGCATGGAACAGATACTTGTAATTTCCCTAGGGTACGATCAGGAGATCCTCTGCCACAGAATCTTTAAGTCCCAATCTCCCCGGCCTAGCAACAACTAGAACTTAGGTGCCAATGGGGCACGTTACAAGGCTTTTGGCGGATTAGAGTCCTTCCCTCTGACAGGTAACCAGGCCTCTCCCAAGACAGTGACTTCTTCACTAATCCCCTTGGGACCGATCCTCCCCTGGCTTCCTCTCCCTCAGAGTGGGTCACCCTCTCTTGGGCAACCCGGGACTCCCTTTTCGGATGTAGGCCTCAGCTAAAGGTGCTGGGCCCACCTACAGCGAGGCAGCCTTGGGCTAAAGGTGCCCGGGACCGAAACCCATGCACGCACCCCTGGCCATGAGGGCCACCAGAGGTGGGGTTTGTGCCAAACAGGACCAAGGGGTCCCCTGGATCTCCTCATGCCTAACAGCGTCTGCCCCTTATGTACATCCTCCCAGCATGCACAGCGGGCAGACCACGCTCACTGCACGGCCGTCGAGAGAGGACACCCAATGGGGATGCAATACCTCCTGTGGTTCTACCTGGGCCGGATGTGACAGTGTCACCCACAGGCAACAGGGTACTGCACTACCAGGGAGCATCACACCCAGAGCAGATGCAACTTAATTAAATGTAATTAATCTGAGCCCAACTACAGGTTCAGACTGCCCTTAAATTTGAATATAGCGCCCCCTAAATTGGGGAGGGTGCCACATGTGTTTTTGTGGCATTTTCTGAAAGTGCATTAAAGATGCGCCATGCAGGCCTTTGGTGCGCTTTGGGAAAACACTGCATACACCCACACTGTGGCCAAACAACAGCACGCAAGTGTGAACCTGACCTATGGGTTTTAGTATGGGTTTTGTTTAGCAAGGCTCCTTTTTTCAGAGTGAGTCACATGCTCCTCTATACTCTGAAGCCCCGTACACACGATTGGTTTGACTGATGAAAACCGTCCGATGGATGGTTTTCATCAGACCAACCGATCGTGTATGGTACCCATCGGTCTTTTTTCCATCGGTTGTAAAAAATAGAACTTGTTTTAAAATTTTCCGATGGATAAAAAACCGATGGGAATTTCCGATCGTCTATGGGCAAGTCCATCGGTTAAAAAACCCACGCATGCTTAGAATCAAGTCGACGCATGCTCAGAAGCATTAAAGTTCATTTTTCTCGGCTCATCGGAGTGTTTTACGTCACCGCGTTCGGTTTTTTGACTGATGGTGTGTGGCCAAGACTGATGAAAAACAGTTTCATCGGATTTCCGATGGACAAATCCATCGGACGAAAATCCATAGGTTATCCGATCGTGTGTGCGGGGCTTTAGGGACCAGTTTATTACTTTTCTCCCAATGAATACTTTTAGTGGTAGGGGAACAAAGGACTGCTCTGCTAGGGAGGTGGGGGTTAAAGTAATCCTTCTGATTTGACCTACGTGGGCAAAAGCACAGATCTGCTTCAAGAAGGCTTTTCAGTGCAAAAGATGTCCAGCTACTTGAAAACTGAGTGTCTTGAGATGGTGCTGTAGGGAGGATCAGAGTAAACTGAGAACCTCTCATGATTGAAGTGTCAGGATTACAAGTATGCATCAAGTTTATGTCCGCACCAGCTTGCTACCTTGACTTTTATAGACAGTATAAACACAATATCTGGCTAATTACTTAGGGCTCGTTTCTTCAGATATAGTTGACACAGACTCTGCTGCTTCATCAGAACAGAACACAATCCCAGTATAGTGCAATGTCTAGGCTATTTATTGCTAGCACAACTGTGATAGAAACATTCATTTGATGTTTGGTGGGAATGTCAGCAGCTTCATCTTCTCTACAATATATTTCTTTCTTTTTTTTTGTGGCTGACAGACAGTTTTATAAAATAGTATTGAACTGTCTGCTGGTAGATAACTAGTTTCATTGTTTTGATCATTAAGTGCTGTAAAGTACAATGTAGTTTGAAAATTATTGATTCAACAATCACCTTTACTTGTTAATTCACTTTTTTTTGTCAAAACCTTTTATAAACTTTTTTTTAGAAAATTATTGTATAGATGTTAGAAAGTTGTGTTAACCTCCCTGGCGGTATGATTCTGTCAGATTTTAGGTGCTGAAAGCGGTACCATTATTCTGCATGGAAATTTGGCGTTTTATATTGCAGGCCTGTAATTCTTAGGAATAACTCACTTAAATCTGTCCAAACCAGAGTCTAGTAGACATCCCGGGTATGATAAAGTTCAAAAAACAAAATTATACATTATAATAAAATAAATAACTATAAAATAATTATAACAAATAATAATATAATAATAATAAAAGTGTTTTTCAGTGTTTGATGACGAATTTCCCCACAAATCGCTATCGCTTAATTCTGCGAGTGATTCTAATTTATTATCGCTGTTTTTTAGCTGGTCTAAAACCACTTTTGACATAAAGGGACACTTTTTGGTTGCTATGGACAATCTCCAGTTTCCAGGCAGAAAGAAAAGTTTTTATTATATAAAAGTGCATGCAGGACACTGGACAGACCACTAGGGACAAAGGGTGTGTGTAATTATTACATACAGTACTGTAATCTGTAAGATTACAGTGTACTGTATGTATACTGTGTTTTAACTTTTTTGAATTTGGCGCCGATCTCCGTCCCCGAGCATCGTAACGTCGCAGGGAACGGAGCTCGGCGGCATTCGGCAGTGTGTGAATCGAGCGAGATGACGGCTCGATCACACAGTGGGGAAGCATCGCAGGATCCAGGGGACAAGGTAAGTAACTCTGCCTGGATCACTGCGATGCAGCCCGAGTCTGGCTCGGGGTTACCGCTTTTGGTGCTGAAATTTAACCCCGAGCCAGACTCGGGAATACCGCCAGGGAGGTTAAAAAGGAGTTCCACCCAAAAATGGAACTTCCACTTTAAAGAAAGGTGACCCCCTGACATGCCACATTCGGCATGTCATTTTTTTGATGGGGGGGGGGAGTGGAAACCCTCTTTTTAGAGCGGAAGTAAGCTCACCTCTCCCCCTCCCTCTCCGCAATTATCTGGGACACGTCACAGGTCCCAGGTGATTGCTCCGCCAGTCACGGTGCGCAGCGCGACTCGCGCATTCGCAGTGCGTGCCCGGTTGTGAAGCCACAGCCGGGCACCCAAAGTGACAATGCTGGCGCCGCAGAGGAGGGGGAGACGAGCGGGGCTTTGTTCCCCCGCATCGCTGGACCCTGGGACAGGTGAGTATTTTTTTTTAAGGCGGAACTCCTCTTTAAGCTAATATGTTAACATTTTTAGAGTTTTTTAATTAGTTGTCTGTATATTATTATACATTGATTTTCAGAGCACATAGAACCACTCAAAACAAGTTGTGCCCCTGAAGATGCTTACAATTTAACATTCTTACCAAACTTACCAAAATACAAGCACACACACAATAAGGCAAGTTTGATTAGATGTCTGTTGTCTTGCCAGTATGTTTTGGGTCATAAGAAGTAACTTGGGAATTGCCCTGTCCCCTAAAATGTGAGACTCTTTCCCACAATCCGATGCACCAGGGTTGTCTTTGCTACCATACTGCTGTAAGATTGCTTTTTGGGATGCTATGTGATCTCTTAATTTCATCTCTTGTGTATCTGAAATCAATGCTGAACATTAAGTTACCGTATTTATCGGCGTATAACACACACCGGCGTATAACACGCACCCCAAGTTTAGGAGGGAATTTTAAGGAAAAAAACTTTTAGGAGGGAAATTCAAGGAAAAAAAACCTTACATTTAAATGCAGCATGCAGCCTTGCCCAGTGTCCATCTGCAGCCTTGCCCAGTGTCCATCTGTCCATCTGCAGCCGTGCCCAGTGTCCATCTGTCCATCTGCAGCCTTGCCCAGTGTCCATCTGTCCATCTGTCCATCTGCAGCCGTGCCCAGTGTCCATCTGTAGCCTTGCCCAGTGTCCATCTGTCCATCTGCAGCCGTGCCCAGTGTCCATCTGTCCATCTGCAGCCGTGCCCAGTGTCCATCTGTCCATCTGCAGCCTTGCCCAGTGCCTTTGCGATCGTGTCAGTCCCGGCGGTTTTTAAAATTTGGCGCCGATTTCTGTGGAGAGGAGCAAGCGGGGCCGAGTATACTTCGGCTTTACTCGGCTCCTCTCGCAGTTCCGCCCATCTCCACTGACTGCGCCGCTGACGGAGAAAGCCGAGTGTACTTCGGCTAGACTCGGCTCTGCTCACAGTCACAGGCAGGACTGCGAGAGGAGCTGAGACTAGCCGAAGTACACTCGGCTTTCTCTATGTCAGCGGCGCAGTCAGTGGAGATGGGCGGAACTGCGAGAGGAGCCGAGTAAAGCCGATTGTACTTCGGCTTCGGCTCCGCTCGCTCCTCTCGCTCGTTTTCAGCAGGGGAATTCGACGGAGTATCGGCGTATAACACGCACCCACGATTTTCCCCTGATTTTAAGGGGAAAAAAGTGTGTGTTATACGCCGATAAATACGGTACATGTTGTCTCCCTTTGCAATATTGTTATATGCAATATGTACTGCTAGCTGGCTTTTTTATACTTGATGCAGCTGTATATATATATATACACAATAACCCCAATTTTTGTCTGTTTGTCACTTTTAATATCTCTAATATATTATACATGTTGCTTCATATTCATTATGTAGTGTACTTGCTTAAATCCTGTGTGAGGGGGTTAGCTCGGCAGCGGGTGTGTGTGACCCCCGGGATGGGCTCCCCACACAAAACAGGCCCAGCAAACGGAGGTTGTGGTTTTCAAAATCAAAAAAAGGTGCGGTTTATTTTCTATTTACAGTGACAAAACACAGCAAAGCAAAAGAAACATAACCAAAATAAATCCTGGTCAAGTTGACCTCTGACTAAACATACAGGTTTCCTAACTAACAACTGGGATCAGCCTAGTGCTGTCCTAGTCCCTAAGTCCCTGGTTTTAAATGTCCAAGCAAATAGCCACACAGGCTTTGTCTCACCGCACAGGGGTTCACTCTCCCTAGACAGTCCACACAGGTCTGGTTCCAGGCATGAGCTAACATCTAATGAAGCTGGGAGTTCTTATAGAGGCCTAAATGAGCTGACAAGCTTCAGCTGGTCTCATCAACTCCCTGTCTGTACGACGCCCAGCCCTCTCCCTAGAGGTATGAGTCATCCATGAGCCCACTAGCCTTATACAACTCTCCACCTAGTTGTATAAGTCGGCGTAAAGCCTGAATCTGGGCGAAATATATCTACCCCCCTGGATGCAACCAGGTGACTTTACCTTCCTGCTGTCACATACCCCCCCCCCTCTTGTTTTAACCTCGGGGTTGGAACACCAGCAATCAGGCATTCATGTACTCGAGACAAAGCATCCACATTCCCCATTTGAACGCCAGGGCGATGCTTTACTGTGAAGTTGAATTCCTGGAGGGCCAGGAACCACCTATTCACTCTTCTATTTGTTTCCTTGTTTTGAGCCATCCACTTTAACGGAGCGTGATCCGTAACCATGTCAAAGTGCCTACCTAGCAGGTAGTACCGAAGGGAATCTAGAGCCCACTTCACCGCTAAACACTCCTTTTCAACGGTGGCGTAATTTACCTCATGGGACTTCAACTTCCTGCTGAGGTAAATGACTGGGTGCTCTTCCCCGTTCCAGACCTGGGACAATACTGCTCCTAACCCCACATCTGACGCATCAGTTTGTACGACAAAGTCTTTAGAGAAGTCGGGTGAGTACAACACTGGCTGGCTACATAAGGCTTGTTTCAAGAATTGGAATGCTGCCTCAGCCTCGGGGGTCCATTTAATCATGACCGACCCTTTCCCCTTCGTCAGGTTGGTTAGGGGCACAGCCTTAGAAGCAAAGTGGGGAATGAATCGCCGATAATACCCAGCGATTCCCAGAAAGGCTCGTACCTGCTTCTTGCTGTTGGGACGTGGCCAACTCTGGATGGCCTCGACTTTGTTGAGTTGGGGTTTTATTACTCCCCTCCCAATGGTGTACCCAAGATATTTGGCCTCCTCCTGCCCAATGGTACACTTCTTGGGGTTAGCCGTAAACCCCGCTTCCCGAACAGAGTCCAGGACTGCTTGCACTTTTGGCAGATGTGAGGCCCAATCTGTGCTATGGACAATTACGTCATCCAGGTAAGCCGCAGCATACTTCCGATGGGGCCTCAGCATCTGGTCCATTTTCCGCTGGAATGTGGCCGGCGCATTCTGTAACCCGAACGGCATTCTTTTATATTGGAACGCCCCGTCTGGGGTTACAAATGCGGTTTTCTCTTTGGCCGACTTGGCCAGGGGGATTTGCCAATACCCTTTTGTGAGGTCAAGAGTCGTCATGTATCGGGCTGTTCCCAGCCGGTCGATCAACTCATCTATACGTGGCATGGGGTAGGTGTCAAATTTTGTAACTTTGTTCAACTGACGAAAATCGTTACAAAATCGCCAGCTCCCATCCGGTTTAGGCACCAACACGATGGGACTAGACCAATCACTTTGGGACTCCTCTATCACCCCTAAGTTCAGCATTTTCTGTACTTCCTCCCGTATTGCCTCCCGTCGAGCCTCTGGGATCCGATAGGGTTTTAACTTCACCCTTTCACCGGGCGGGGTAATGATGTCATGCTCTACCCCAGATGTTTGTCCCGGCAGCTCAGAGAATACCTCCTTGTTGCGAAGCACAAACTCCTTAACCTCCTGTTGTTGGGGTTGTGACAAGGTGGCTGCTATTCCAACCTCAGGAATCACGCAACCAGTTTGAGCTGGTGACCAAGTGTCTGCGACTAGGGACTCTCTATCCCTCCAGGCTTTCAACAGATTAACGTGATAGATCTGTTCGGGCTTTCGCCTTCCTGGTTGTCTGACCTTGTAATTCACTTCGCTCACTTTTTCCATTATCTCGTAGGGGCCTTGCCATTTGGCAAGGAATTTACTTTCAACCGTAGGGACAAGTACCAATATCCTATCCCCCGGGGAAAAGGTACGGGTCTTGGCTCCACGGTTGTACACTCTCTGCTGTGCCAACTGCGCTTGGGCCAAATGTTCCTTCACGATGGGCATTACCTGTGCAATTCGATCTTGCATCAGGGCGACATGCTCAATCACACTCCTGTGGGGAGAACTCTCACTTTCCCAAGTTTCCTTGGCAATATCCAACAGCCCTCTTGGGTGTCTCCCATACAGTAACTCAAAGGGGGAGAATCCCGTAGAGGATTGGGGCACCTCCCTAATAGCAAACATCAAATAAGGAAGTAAACAGTCCCAATCCTTTCCATCTCTATCCACCACTTTCTTCAACATTTGTTTTAGGGTTTTGTTGAATCTTTCAACCAGCCCATCGGTTTGGGGGTGATACACAGACGTACGCAATTGCGTCACTTTGAACAATTTACACAGCTCTTTCATAACCCGGGACATAAAGGGTGTACCTTGGTCCGTAAGCAGTTCTTTACAAATACCCACCCGGCTAAAAACAAGAGATAGCTCTTTGGCTATGGTTTTGGCCGAGGTATTTCGGAGAGGGATCGCTTCTGGATAACGGGTGGCATAGTCCATTATAACTAATATGTACTGGTGCCCCCTAGCGGACTTGATTATAGGACCTACCAAATCCATGGCGATCCTCTCAAACGGGACCTCAATGATGGGTAGAGGGACCAGCGGGCTACGGAAATGTGGCATCGGGGCCAACCTCTGACACACAGGGCAGGAGGAACAATAATTTTCTACGTCCTTCATCACCCCCGGCCAATAGAATCTCTGTAATACCCTCTCTCGGGTTTTCTCTGTCCCCAGATGACCTCCAAGAATGTGCCCATGGGCCAACTCCAACACCAACTTCCTGTAAGGTTTGGGCACCACAAGCTGCTCAACGGTTTCTTCTGCCCTTTTTGCCACCCGATACAGTAGGTCCTTCTCTACGCTGAAGTATGGGTAAGTGCAGGTATTATCTGGGTTCACTAACTCGCCATCTATTTTCACTACGTTTTCCCGTGCCTTTATTAGGGCGGGGTCTTTCAACTGTTCTGTGGCAAAGTTTTCCCTGTGAACCTCAAGATCAGAAAACTCCACAGACGGTAGGTTTTCGTCTGAGGAGGTGGGCTCCTCTCCAGTTTCTTGAGTCTCCCCTGCCAATACTGATAAGGGAAATTCCGGAGAGTCCTCACCACTCTCAGGGGAGTTCTGGCTATCACATTCCTGGTACATAGGGGCACCAGTGAGGGGCTCAGGATCATCCCACAGTTCCCAGAACTTCGGAAAATCCCTTCCCACAATGGCGTCATGCGGTAACTGAGATACTAAGCCCACTGGATGAGAGAGGGTACCTTTGGGGGTCTCGAAACACACTGTAGTCACTGGATACTCTCGGGTGTCCCCATGCACACAAATAACAGCTACCTTGCTATTCCCAGAGACCTCTGTTTTAACTAACTCAGCCTTTATCAGGGTCACAAGGCTACCTGAATCCAGCAATACCACAACATTTCTACCATTAACACACATTTTGCATAAATGTTTCTCAGTTCCTCGAATGGCAGTGCATGCGACTGTCGCACACAGCGACTGACGTCTGCCCGTCAGAAAGTCACACTGCATGGGTTCCTCCACAACCGGGCAATTGGCTGCAATATGTCCCGCTTGCCGGCAGCGGTAGCAAACGATCCTTCTTGCCGCCTCTTGAGCCGCTGATTTCCCAGGCTGTTCTCGCCAAACTTGGGGTAGAGCTCCCACCCTCTCCCTGTCTGTACGACGCCCAGCCCTCTCCCTAGAGGTATGAGTCATCCATGAGCCCACTAGCCTTATACAACTCTCCACCTAGTTGTATAAGTCGGCGTAAAGCCTGAATCTGGGCGAAATATATCTACCCCCCTGGATGCAACCAGGTGACTTTACCTTCCTGCTGTCACACCTGTTACACTGTTGGAGTATACAGCAGAACACACTATGGGGTTGATTAAATAAAGGCAAATAGGCTGTTCACTTTGCAAGCGACTTTGCCCCAGAGCTTAGTGAATAGAATGAAGCTCTGCTGCCTTCCATTATCCAATCAGAGCTAGCAAAAATTCATTTTTTTTTCTTGCATGTGAAATCCACACAAAAATGGAAAGAACCTACAGATTCTAGTCAGAAAGTGATATTCTAACCTGGTCCTATCCCTAATACTTTAATACGTCAATGTGTTAGCCATGTACATTTTTTTTCAGTCTATTTTCAAGACAATATCAAAATGACTGGTAAGTATTCATGTCTCTTGTTGGCCACATTTACATATTACATTTTTTACTTTGTGTGTTTCCCATTTCTGCACACCTTTTGTAAAATTGTAAAAGCAGTGTTCTGTCAGATCAGCAAACCTGTGAGATCAGCAGGCTTGCCACTGCTTTTAAAAATCAAAATCAAAACAGTCAGATGGATTTCCAATTACTGTATTTCACTACATAAGCTCAGTTTACTGGTAAAAATAAGTGTGAAATGCCAGATTCCGGTGGGTGTAAAAAGATGTCCGCTTGCCGCCTTCTCACTGTATTCTTACTGTGGGCGACTGCGAGGTGTACCAAGATGGCCCTGACGGAACGTCACTTCCCTTACAAAATTTGACGGGTCACCTAATCTGACGAAACACACTGACTCTTCTGAAACTCCTCCTCTCAGCACCTCTGTAGTTCAGAAGGCAGGCTCTGTGAAATGTGTGACACAGCAGTTCAAGAAAGTAAATGTATGGGGAGCTAAGTTTATAAGCTTTAGGATCATTCAGATTAATAGGTTAGAAATAATTAAAATATAATGTGTAAATGAATGTATATTTTTACATTTTGACCATAGATATGCTTTAACCACTTGCCGACCGCCTCCTGTAGATATACGTCGGCAGACTGGCACGTACAGGCACATCCACGTACCTGTACGTCTCCTTTAACTTACCCGATGTGGGGGTTGCGCGCGTGCCGCCGCCGGCGTGTTCGCGACCCTGCTGCCTTCCCCGTGAGTCGGACCGCGGGTCCCGCGGACTCGATTGCCCCGGGGATCCCTGCGATCGTCTCAAGGAGGCATAGAGCAGGGAGATGCTTGTGTAAACAAGCATCTCCCTGCTCTGCCTAGTGACAATGACACTGATCTCGGCTCCGTGTACTCGGAGTGGAGATCGGTGTCATGTGACACAGAGCCCAACCCCCCCTCAGTTAGAAACACAATGCAGGGAACATTTAACCCCTACAGCGCCACCTAGTGGTTAACCCCTTCACTGCCAGTGTCATTTTCACAGTAAGCAGTGCATTTTTATAGCACTGATCGCTGTGAAAATAACAATGGTCCCAAAAATGTGTCAAAAGCGTCCGATGTGTCCACCATAATGTCGCAGTCATGAAAAAAAAACACTGATCGTCGCCATTACTAGTAAAAAAATTTTTTTATAAAAATGCCATAAAACTATCCCCTATTTTGTAAACGCTATAACTTTTGCGCAAACCAATCAATAGACGGCGATTGCGATTTTTTTTACCAAAAATATGTAGAAGAATACGTATCGGTTTAAACTGAGGAAAAAAAATGTTTTTTTATATATTTTTGGGGGATATTTATTATAGCAAAAAGTAAAAAATATGTAATTTCTTTCAAAATTGTCGCTCTATTTTTGTTTATAGTGCAAAAAATAAAAACCGCGGAGGTGATCAAATACCACCAAAAGAAATCTCTATTTGTGGGAAAAAAAGGACGTAAATTTTGTTTGGGAGCCACGTCGCACAACCGTGCAATTGTCAGTTAAAGCGACGCAGTGCCGAATCGCAAAAAGGGGCCTGGTCTTTAACCAGCCAAAATGGTCCGGGGCTTAAGTGGTTAAAGAATAATTCCAGGTATGGATATTTTTATATTTACATGGCTAAAGCTTTGACTAATGTTACTATGCATATACCATACCTGTGGAATCCCTCTAGAAGCTGGAAATCACTGTAAAGGCCCATACACATGATCTGACTTTTTGACAACAATGGTCCGACGGACGTGTTTTATAGGAAAATCCGAACGTCTGTATGCTCCATTGGACAATTGTTTTCAGTTTTTCAATGGACAAATGTTCGCTGTGCATGCTCTCAAACTTTCCGGCAACAAATGTCCGATGGAGGATCATCCGATCGTGTGTACACAAGTCCATCGGACTAAAGTCCAAAGTACAAACACGCATGCTCCGAACCAATGCTAAACATCAGACAACAATAGCAGAAGTTACCCAAAGGGTGGCGGTAAAGAGCTGAAAAACCACGTGATTTGGTGAATGTTGGCTGAAAAAGTTTTGCCGTGTGTATGCATACCAAGTTCACGGCCAACCACCCTTTGGACCAAAATCCACGGAAAAGTCCGATGGAAGTCTGATCGTGTGTATGAGGTTTAAGAGGCACCACTACTACATTGGTCTTCACTAGCTTTTGGGTCTCATGCCGAATGGCTTCGCTGCTACATTTTGAACACAGGAATTTGGCTGATAAGCGTGGGCACCATTCAGAGAATGCTTTGCATTTTCCTAATGAATGCAAAGCATTCTCTGATTGGACAGTTTTCAGTTAGTTTTCTGTTAATCAGAAGAGAATAGGGAACCCTTCTGAAAAAAGTTCATGGTCATAATAATTTGGTGGTAGTAAAAGTGTTACGTTTAAAGTCATTGTAAATGATCACCTTGTAAAACAACCCATTCAGTCTAAAATTCAAATGAAAGGCAAACATTTGTATATGGATATAAATATATATTATTATTATTATTATATTATAAATACCCCTTTTCCCTTATTTATAAGAGATCACATTCCCTCTGTTCTAAGCTGCAAAAAGTGCTGGGGGAAGAGAAGCAGCAGCACATTAATCTTCCCAGTAAAAGGCTGTACGGGGGGGGGGGGGGCATTTTAGGACAAGTCTGATCATTGGAGGAGAGTTCCCAGCACAGCTAGAGAACTGACCACGATGAGCTCTCCTGCCTAGTGTGGTCAGTTTTTAACAGGAAAGCAGAGGGACTGGCAGGTCACCAAGGATTTCACACAAAGGAAGCAAAAAAAAGATTTGAAATGCTGGGATAACAAATAAACACTTTAAGCTTTTAGGCTCTGCAAACAACAGGCTTTTTCAGAAATGTAGCTACCACTATTCAGTAAAACATGTGAAAAGGAAAACATGTAAAAAGCTCCACCTGCTGGCTGGAAATGAGAATTCACAGTACTCATATGCAACAATTTATATTTTCATGGTTTAAAAGGAGATAGAAAAGTAACAGTACCAAGCATATAAAAAAAAAAATAGGAAAACATACACAAAATCACCAAACATTTAATTTAGAAGAAAATCTGGAGCAAAAGTGAGGCCAAAAATGCCAATCAGATGTAATGCTCCATTTGGAAGATTAGACCTAGGTACTTGTTACAGTGAACTGGCCTTGTCAGTATTTTTTGACTTACAGTTGTCAAAAGGTTTTTACAATAGCATTACTAAACAATAACTAAATACTCTGTGGAGGGGAAAAACAAAAGTCAGACATCTATTTTCAAATGCCAAAACAGCATACCCAATATGGCAATACCAACAAGCATGGCAAATGACATCAAACCCTTTTCTTCTTGGTTTTTGCTCACGGCCTTTTCTAGGAACCCCTCAGATTTTTTGTGGTTCCCCCTCCTCCACAAATTGTGTGAATTTACCACACATTACAGTATTTTCTTGCATAAACAGCAGTTCCTTGAAAACAAAAGGCAACACAGACCAAAGTAAATGTTGTGTAATGAATATTTCCCAGAATAATACAGCAATCCAAACGCTACGCCTCTCACAGCATGATTACACTATGTGGTCAGTTGCTTTCTTGCAAAATGTTATCAAAATAAATACCGCATTTGGGTTTTCGTAAAACAAATGTGTTGTGCGAACATTCTGCATTCACATTGTAAACTGCAACTGGAGCAAGAGAGCATACGTTGTTGACTAGTTTGAGCATGTAACATGAGTTCAAATGTATTTAAACTAGTCATATATCTGACATAGATGAGTTGCTTGTCATCATTTTCATAATGAATAATAGGAGAGCGGAGCTATCCATTGCATACACTTAATACCATTATTTATTCATTTTTTTATTTTGATACAGGTGCAGTAAAGGAATGTAATTTTCTATGGGAATGCATAAGATGAAACGAAAGCCTTGTAAAACGCTGTTAACAGGCCTATATTGCAGAAAATATCGTATTAGTCTCCTTTTCAGTAATAGCTCCTCTTCAACCATATGTGCAGCTTAGTGTACATTCTTCTCATGCCTTGAGCACTGGTTTGAATTAGCTCCCCTGTACATCCACAGGAGTTATATAATCCTGTGCTGGCAAATCAAAATGGCTGAGGAACAATCAAGGTGACCAAACTGGGAAAATAAGCAGCAAAATTATCAGCAGTGGATTATCAGCTGGGGAGGGGGGTGTAGTGCAAACTTTAGTTCCACTGCTTTTTTGAAGCACCCATCCTGTCCAGTAAGAAACACCAAGTGTAAGAACCCCCCCCCCCAGAAATCTCCCATAATTGAGGGGGACATCTTCTAGAGGGATCCTGAGAAAGTTGGGAAGCCCAAATCTTGTAAGAAGTTGCTTGTGCACAGTGCCGGAGAGACCCAGTTGCAACAAGTTCCCCTACAAAAACCCATCATTAGCCAGGGCGTAGGGCGAGTAACTTTTACTTTTTTGCTTCTAATCCTTTCATATCCTTTATTTTTATTTTGCATCTCATAATATGGGGGGATCACATTTACAACATTAATCTTGTAGCACAGGGTTGTACAAATAACAAGATTTGGAAGTGCTCATTATTATCCAAATTTTATCCAACTTGATTGAATGATCGTGACGTTTTTTCAATGGAAAATCCTTTCACGTCTTTATGGGTTTTTTTCAACTACCCTGTTGGTGTGGCTATCTCTATAGCCATCAGCATTTCTCTTTTTTTCATCATTGTCAATCACCAGTCATGGTCAGGGGGCCTAAAATCTGTTTCCCAACTGAACTTACCACAATTCTGCCTGTCAAAAAAGCAAGCATTTTACAATGGGCATCTTATTTATATTGGTGCGATTATAGCTCTCGACACTGACCTGCGAGAGAAACTCTCCTTCCTTGGTTAGACTCCATTCACACAGGGGCAACACGACTTCCAGCGCGACTTTGGGAGACAACTTGGACCCGACTTGAGTATGAATCACAGCGCGACATGAGGCAACCTACAAGGCAACTTCAAGTTGCCTCCAGGACAGGAGGCTTTCCAGTGGCCAATCAAACAAGAATCAGCTCAGTGAAAGGGGTTTGCCTGAGAAGTGTATGTTCTCTTCCTGTATTGTTGCTTCTGTTAAGACAGTGATCCGACTTCTGAGGCGACTTCCATTGAAATCTATGGGTACAAGTTGCCTACAAGTCGCCTAGAAGTCGGATTGAAGTAGTACAGGAACCTTTTCTGAAGTTGGAGCGACTTCAGTAGTGTGCATTAAGACGGCTCCCTTCACTTACATTGATTTTCTCATGTAGCGCGACTTGAGGTGACTAGGGGCGTCTTGGGGCGACTTGAAGTCGGAATCCAAAGTCGTCCCTGTGTGAATGGGCTCTTAGTGTTCTACATACTGTTGGTATTACCACTTGGTGGCATCTTTCCAAAATGAAATATCAAGAAATGTAAAAACAGCTAGAGATAATGGGACAGAGACATAGATAATTAATGAATCAGTGACAGCTGCTGTAATTGGAATGTCCAGACTAATGCCTTAAACTTTGCATTTAGATTACTAGAAAAGGCAAAATAAAATCTTTATTGAGAAGAAATGTTAATTGGTTTTTAAAGCCTACATTTAAAGAAAATCACTTAATTCATTTTTACATTAAGCAAATGTGAAGCCCTTCAATTAAATATAAAAGAGAATAATTATCTTGCTAAAAAGACTTTTGTAACAAAACATTATGACAATCCCACTTAAATGAAATACACGCTCTTTAATGTTGCTGTTTGCTTTGCATTTTTATATTTGTGATTAGAAGAATAAAGATTATTATGTTTGCACAAAGTGGAAAGGAATTTGCCTCCTCTTTATCTTGGAGGAGATCTTAATGCATGAATAACATTTCCATACTTATTAGGTGTTTTCCAGCTTATTAAAGTTTGGTAGACAGTTGCTGTCGTGTACTTCATTAGGAATAGTTCTGCGTATTTAGGGCTCTGTTTTCGAATGTGTGTTTTACCACTAAGTTAACCATACATCTCTTACATTTTTTAGCTGATTGGCAAAGATGCCAGAGCTGTTGATAATAGTAGCAAAAAGGGGCAGTTAAATATAAAAATTAACATTTTTGAATGAAACTCTATAGTTAACTGGAATATGCCTGTCATTCAGGGGTTGTGAGACTATTGAAATTATTCAGATGAAGTATAGTTAGCAAACATTCTGAAGCTGGTGTGATGGCATCTTTCTGAAAAATCATCCCATCCTGAGGGCGATGAGGCAGCTGGATTCAGTTTTAATTTTCTGATTTGGAAGAGCCACGCCCCATCCCTTGATATGTCTGCTTAAATTCAACATTGAATATCTATGCTGTTGATTTTTTTAAGGAAAGAAAACATTTCCTTTAATTCTTCAACTTTTTTTAAATCAGGAGCACTATTATGATATCTACTCACATTCTATAATTGTCAACAAAAGTCATAAATATGTCATTTCTGAATGCATCAACCCCCACTCACAACTTCACCCTGGCTGCTGTGATTTTTACTTAGTAACATGGGCATTAAGGGACTATTACCTGTTTTTAAGTTGAGAAAAAAAAGTGGCCCATTAACCTCAACAGAAAAAAGGACAGTGCTGTGGTCACATCGGGTATGATTTAAAGTAGTGCGATTTAAAGCCCCGACTACTTCTGTGAGATTTGTAACAATTTGATATGACCTCAGCGCTACTTCAGCACTACTTCTGTGAGATTTGAAACAATTTGAAATGACTTCAGCGCTACTTCAGCACTACTACTGAGATTTGCAACAATTTGATGTGTTTTCAGTGCCACTTCAGTGAGAGGGGCTGTCCATGTCACAAGGAGGAACAGTGATGCCATGAACAAAAGTTTAACTAGCAAAGGGTTAATATTTACCTTCCTTCAGGCTCAAGTAGTGCTGATATAGACACAGGTACGATTTGCAGTATGATTTACATTATAGTCCATGGCAGTGAAATCGTGTTGAAGTCCTGAAAAAGTAATACATGTACTACTTCCCAAATTGCACTACTTTAAATTGTACCTATTAAGGCTAGAAATGGGTTTAGGTGTGTTCGGGATCCTAGTCCCAACCCACCTGCCCGATCCCGCCAGGAAGCCGACACTGCACACTGCTAATCACAGGCATTGAGACATTTCCCGATCTGTGTAGCTGGGGACCGGGAAATGCCTCACTGCCTGTGATTAGCGCCGTGCAGTGTTGGCTTCCTGGCGGGATCAGGCAGGTGGGTTGGGACTAGGATCCCGAACACGCCTAAACCCATCTCTAATTAAGACACTGCCATAGAAACACATTAGATGCTACTTCAGGTATGATTTATAAATTGCAAGTCATACCGGTGTGATCGGGGGGCTAACTCTGCTTTGGACTGGCAAGCAGCAAGCAATCACAGGAGTGCACAATGTGGTGCATTAAACTCTATGGAAGTTGTAAGAGAAGTGATTTCGCTCTGCTTAGACCTGTAATGCAGCAATCTCAGGAAAGGGGGCCTATTAACCTCTACGGAAGCTGTGGGGAAAGAGTTTTTACACACAGGACTATAGATGGAGTAAGAGTGAGGAATTGCATTCTGTAAAGGACTGTTATGTAGCAAATATTTACAGTCATGGTCTGTATACATGCTTTGCGCTAATGCATGCAGTACAGCAAATTTTCTTGTGCATTGCTGATCCAAGCATTACTGCAACAAATTATTTTTGGATGGGCACAGAAATTGCTTTATTTTTCACAGCATTACACAATTTTTTTTTGTTTTTTGCTATGGTGTGTGTTTTGTAAATGCACTGGGATGCTAATGAAAATAAATGGTACCTCAAGACATTGGCACTGTTCTTAGTGCTTCACCATGCATTGAGGTAGCATGCATGTTTTACCATGCTTTACATCAATGTGATGGGGTGAATGGGCCTTAAATACTATTCAATAAACATCTGTAGAGTTAGCAAAGGGAATAAACTCTGCTCATAATCTTCTGCAGTACTTTCAAAAGCAAGAGATTCCATTCCGTGTGGAGCTGTTATGTAGTGAGCAATCACAGGTGAAGGCAAATTCTTAAGGTTACTGAGGGTCAATTCTCTTACTTGAAAGCACAAAAATATGAAAAAATGTAATCACTTACTACTAGATGTTCTATTGAGAAACAATTCATCTGTTATTGTGGTTTGTGGCAAAGACATCAATAACTTGCTCTCGTTTTCTAACTGTTAATTGCAAGCAATACCAGGTTGCTGTTGTGAAGATTACCACTGCTGTTTCTAAAGTAGTTTTTCCTGCTTTTGTCATATAAAAAGCTATCACAGAACACAAATGTGATAGCCATTGTCATTGAAGTACGCATTTATATTTGTATACTCAATATAAAAAATCTTCAATTAGCACAATCCTTCTAAATATCTAAGGGGAAATTGCCACTGACACCCTAAAGTGCATCCACCACACCAAATTAAACAATTAAAACCTTTTGATTGATGTCGCACAATTTCCAAATCTTCTCATCCATCACAATGTATTTATAATATCTGAAATTTAAAAATAACGTTTTCTTGGGAAGTTTATCTTTTACCACTTTCCTTGGAAATCTCTTGGCTTATTTTTGGATGATCTATTTTCACTTATTTACACCAGAGTTCATTTATGGATTGATTTAATTTCACGGACTTTATCCTTTATTTTTTATTGATCCTTTCTTCACTTTAAGTGTAATTTTTTACCCATTTTTACCCATTTAATATCATATATATATATATATATATATATATATATATATATATTTATTTTTTATTTTTTACACATATGTCACATATGAATTTTTTTATTAATATTGGTTCATGAATGTTTTATATTGATGAATTCTTTCACCTGGATTTGTTTTTGGTTTGACATATTTTCAAGGATTTTTTTGTGTCACCTTTATTGTGTTGTTTTGGTTTTTATACACCATATTGCATATCTGTTTTTGGGGTTTAAAAATAAAGTGGGTTTAAAAATAAAGTGCGTCAGTTTTACAGAAGTCTCCTTTGCTTAAAATTATTAACAACCATATAAACCAATCCAAAATAAAGTGCTTTAACCACACTATACATAAAGTGTCCGTGCTCCATATGGTCACAACCAGCTCAGTTTTTATATCTCAAAGCTTTTCCTCTGATATCAATATTTCACAACCATGATTATAGCCATCACACAGTGCCAATGTTATCTTCCACCAGTGGTGGCTGGTGCTCCATTTTTTTGGGCGGGCGGCAAACAAACCACCCGCCACCCCCCGTTCGGTCGGTCCGTCAGTCAAACCCACCATTCCCCGCGCCCCCCATTTAGTCGGTCAGTCCGTCAGTCAAAATCCCCCACCCCCTGTGGCTCAGTCAATCGGCAAACCACCCACCACTTCCCCGTCACTCGCCCGTCCGCCCACCAGCTCCGCACTTACCACATCCAGGTCACAGGCAGCTTCGACAGCTTCCCCCTGCATCTCCTCCTCTGTGTCTCCTCCTCCGCGGCCCATATGGTTGCTTCTCCTTTCGACCAATTGGGTCCCAAGACCCGCTTCCTAATTGGCTGGGAGGAGAAGCAGGAAGACAATAGCGAAAATGAATTTGCTATTGTTACACAACTGGGTGGGCTCCGGGCGCAGTGCTCTGCGCCCAGAGCACACCCTTTTTTGAAGCAAATTAGAGCCTCAGGCTCTAATCTTGTGCTTCAAAAGAAAAACCCCCCTATAATCCATGCGTCCGGCACTCTGCATGTAGATTAGGGCCCACTTTCATCCACCAAAGCACACTAGCTGCTCAACTTACAGTTATGACCCTTGCATAGAAAAAAAGAGAGGCCCTGGGGCTAACGCTGCGCTAAATTAAGTGGGTTGGAATAATAAGTTGAAAGATTAAAAAAAGTAGCAGCTAGCATATATAGTTCAATACAAAAAACTATGGTAAAATCATAAAAAATCAAAGAATGCAGCGCTAATACATGAGAAATGGGAACTAAAGAATAGTCTAACCCAAAAACAGATATGCAATATGGTGTATAAAAACCAAAACAACACAATAAAGGTGACACAAAAAAATCCTTGAAAATATGTCAAACCAAAAACAAATCCAGGTGAAAGAATTCATCAATATAAAACATTCATGAACCAATATTAATAAAAAAATTCATATGTGACATATGTGTAAAAAAAATAAATAAATATATATATATATATATATATATATATATATATATACATATATATATATGATATTAAATGGGTAAAAATGGGTAAAAAATTACACTTAAGCCCTGTACACACGATCGGATAACCTATGGATTTTCGTCCGATGGATTTGACCATCGGAAATCCGATGAAACTGTTTTTCATCAGTCTTGGCCACACACCATCAGTCTAAAAACCGACGGCATGAAAACGACGGCACGTACAAAACTTACGACACGCTATAAAAGGGCCGAACAAATCTAATGGCGCCACCCCTTGGGCTGCTTTTGCTGATTTCATGTTACCGCGTGTTAGTAAAAGTTTGGTGAGAGCCGATTCGCGCTTTTCAGTCTCCGTGCTTTGCAGATCGTTTCCTGGTGTTCAGTTTGTGCTTGTGGGTTCGTATTTGTGATTCAGTGCGTGCAGTCAGGTCGTTACTGCCTTGCAGTGCCTTCTTGGCCGTTCGTTTACTGTTTTTCAGGTCGTTCTTCTCAGGCCTTGCTGTTCCACGGTGCGTTCTGTTTGAGTGCGTTCTGACCAGCCGACCGGTTTAAGACCATGTTTGAAGTGCGTTCTCGTTCTCGAGCTCGTGCTGGCTTTGGACTTGGTGTTGCAGTTAACACTGTAACCCGAGTTCAGTATGTGAACAGGGTGAGGAGGAGTTCATGAACTAAGAATTGGTTGCTCCAGCGGGACCAATTCTCTCATATGCCTCTGCTGCGGGAAATCCATGAGAATAATCCTGATGATTTCAGGAATTATCTCAGGATGACGGACCCCGTTTTTCACCGTCTGTTGGATTTGCTGTCCCCCTATATCACGAGACAGGACACTGTGATGCGCCAGGCCATCACTGCCGAGCAGAGGCTTATTGCCATGTTGAGATACCTGGCGACTGGGAGAAGCTTGCAGGACCTCAAGTTCACAACAGGCATCTCCCCCCAGGCTCTCAGGATCATTATCCCTGAGACGTGTTCGGCCATTATTCAGGTCCTGCAGAAGGACTATATGAAGGTAATTTTGCTCCTTCAACATCACATTATATGTTTTTATTGTTTTATAATGTTCTATTTTTTTTTCATCCTAACCCAAATTTGCCTGTTTGTAATATCCTGGTAATGTCCCCATTTTCCCCATGCATGTTTTTACCTGTAAAGGCCTTTTTGGGCCCTACATGCCTATTTCCCTTCACTAACCTCTCCAGCATGCTATTCTGGGCCCAAACCCAGCTAGCCTTCTATTTTCCTTTACAAATTTTTGGGGTCAGTGCCCTTGTAGTTTGACAAACCCTCCCTCCCCCCCCCCCAAAGATGTAAAAATAGTTTTAGTTCTTAATCAAGCTCAGCAGAGTGGTAGAGCCTTTTTTTGTATCCCCCACAATCACCTCAAGCCCCCCCCCTTAGATTAGTTTAGAATGTCCACTCAGCGGGGGTGAGGCATCTGCTAAATGGGCCTTTTGTTTATTGGTAGGAAATACTCCCTTAAATAATAATGTTAGAATGATGTTGGTCAACAATGTCTTTGTGTGTAATCTGCTTGCACTGTAAACATAAACCGTACTAATGTCTTTTTTTTGTTTGACTCCACAGTTCCCTAGCACACCACAGGAATGGCTGACTGTGGCCTCCCAATTTGCCCAGCGGTGGGATTTCCCCAACTGCGGAGGGGCAATTGATGGGAAGCACGTCCACATAGTGCCGCCACCCCGTTCGGGGTCAAACTATTTTAACTATAAAGGTTTTAATAGTATTGTGTTAATGGAAGTGGTGTCGGCACGGTACGAGTTCCTGTATGTGGACGTGGGGAAGAACGGCCGGATGTCCGATGGCGGAGTATTTGCTGAGACGGAGTTCGCTCACCGTCTGCAGGCTGGGGGTCTTGCACTGCCTCCAGATGCAGAGAACGTGGAAGGGCTACCGTTCGTTTTCATCGCGGATGAAGCTTTTGAACCTGGACCACACCTCATGCGGCCGTTTCCCCAACGCACCCTCACCCCGGAGAGGAGGGTTTTTAATTACCGGCTGGCCAGAGCCCGGAGAGTTGTGGAGAATGCCTTCGGGATAATAGCCAGCCGGTTCCGCCTGTTTCAGACAGCTATCCATTTGGCGGAATACAAACTGAACAACATTGTGTACTGCTGCTGCATAATGCACAATTTCCTAAGACATTATTCAACAACATATGTGTCAACAGTTGGGCCTGAGGCCGGTCCATCCGAGATGACCATTCTGACCGGCCTCAACACTGTCCGTACTGGCTTGGCCCCCCAAAGTGCCCGTGAAGTACGTCAGAAATACGTAGAGTACTTCACGGGTAGGGGGGCCATCGCAATGCCAGACCACATCTGATATTTTCTAACCACTTTAAAATAAAATAAAAATTAGAGTTACTACAAACTTGTGTTTTCATTCTTGTATTTTGGGTTTATGTGTCTCCCAGGTTCTAGTAGTGCCAAGTGTATTTGTCCTTAGTAAATAGCCTCAAATCTCACAGGTAAAAACCTTGATTTTGCATCTTCAGAACTGCTATTGAGCATAGAAAGAACAAGCCACACCTTTTTTAGACTTCCCGAATGTTTTTATTGATTGCACCACATTTTTGGGTGGTTTGCGATATTCAAGCCTTTTTTTTGTTTGGGCGGCTTTTTTTGTAGAAACATGCATGGGTCAAAAGGCAAAATTTTTTTTAAGAAAAAGTAACAAAATAACACAGTGAAAAATACAAACATGAGATGGGGTGATGTTACCCCTGATCCATCCCAAATGTGAAGAACCACACTTTCTTTTTGGGGCTCAAATGGGTATCTTCAACATGATCCCATGGCTAAGGTAAACATGTGCTATCTGCCATCATGGGGGATCAATGGCCGTGCTTTGGGGGTGAAAACCCTTCCTCTCACCTACTTGAGTAGGGAGGAAGAGGTTGCACCCTCAAAACAGGGACATAGATATCCTGTGACGGCAGATAGCACATGTTGAGTCACTGTGTGCATCTTCACATTTGGGCTGGTGGAAATCCCATTGCAAATTTCTGACGCATAACAAAACACAAAAACAGGGGGGGGGGGTTCACACTATTCTCCCCAAAATATCTATAATGTTTTTATATTTTTGCTCAATCACATTCATTCTCTTTCTCATAATGTCCATTTCGCTACTGCATTCCATGATTTCCTGAATGATTATTTTGGCGCTGGCACTCGAGAATGGAGGATTTGGACTTCCTGACACACCCCCACGTTCAGTCCCTAAAAAAAAAATAAATATTTGAACTATGCAGGCCTACATCTGTATTTACCTTGAAGTTGTGGTGACAGACACTGACCTGTTGTGCTGATAAGCTCCACCTCTCCTTCCTCCACCTCCCCTTCCTCCACCTCCGCTTCCTCCCCCTCTGCTTCCTGAACATGCTGATCTTGGTCTGCTTTGTGATCTTCGGGGAGTTTCTGTGGTGTTTGGTTCATCGTCTCCTGAGCATGGTGTCCTCCCACTCTCCTCTCCCCTATGGGAATGTCAAAAATAATGTATCCTTTAGCACACAGAGATTTTAGGCCTGAAAATGGATTCATTGTTTGGAAGTGGGGTACAATTGATATTTGGCCCTGAGTTTCAAGATGAACATATGAGATCTTGCAAACTCTACAAAGCAACATGTTATTTTTGAGGTCACTCACAAATACACTTGGATAACCACCAAGGTATCCACTGGACCACCTGTGTGTGACACCATTTATAAATTTGGTCATGTGGCCCAGACTATAGTATCTTGATCCATAAAAAAAATTAGTACACAACTGCTGGAGTGTCATCTCCTTTACCCAGAATACAGTTTAGCCTTTCATTCACATTCTAGTTTTCCTTACAACACATCATCTAGCCAACAATGTGTAGATAAACATTGTTTAAGTAAAATGAGGCATGCCCACATGTAGTTTACGTGGATATGTGCCAAACATGTTTGGGGGAAAAGCAGCAATTTTTTTTTACCACACATTTACCAAATAAGTGAACTCTCCACTTAACATAAAAGTTGACATTTTAAAATGTGAAACCAGTCAAGCCAAGCACATGTTGCAAAACATGGAAGAATACATATTACAATGTGAAAGAACACAGTAAAAAAAACCTTACTTTTTTCTATGCTTTTTAGAAGCTTCCTATATTGCTCCGGCTCCCTGAGCTTCAGGTCTGACCACCTTTTACGGAGTTGTTCCTTGGATCTCCTGACACCATATTTTTTATAGAGAGTCTTCGCCACTTTATCCATAATTTGTGACTTCCGGAGATTAGGGGTGTCGTATGGGCCATGCTTGCCGTCGTAATCCTTCCTCCGCAGAATGTCCACCATCTCCGCCATCTCAGCAAAAGACATATTAGTCGCCTTGTATCTTTTTTTACTGGATCGGGACGTTTCCGCCTCCGGGCTTTCCTCGTCGGTAATTTCTAAGAAAGAAGCCACCTGTGTCTGCGACATGTCGTCGTCTCACACTGTGCGCCGATCGTTAAGGGGCGGGGAAATGCAGAAAAAGTCAGTCATGGGCGGGCGACGAGGGTGGAGTTACACGCATGCGCAGGGTATAAAAAGGGGAAAGAAGTTATTAGGGATGCGCAGAGTAAGGACGACCGGAAGTGAACAAACAAACTCAACTAAGGTAAGAAGGGAACTCGGGCCTGCAGTGGCCTATAATGGTTCATGATTGTAAAGGGCAATATTGTGATAAGTTGAGGAGAATCAAATCTGATCTGTTTTTTTTTTTTAAATAGTTTTTTTACTTGCTGATCCAAAAAGATGCATAAACTACGTGAGCCGGAGGTGATGCTGATTTTTATAGACAAATATAAGGAACAGCGCAACCTGTGGGAACTGAAACACCCAGCGTACCACAAGAGTGATGTACGTCGGGCAACTATTACCAAATTAGCAGAGGATATGAAGCCATGGATCCCAGATGCAGACTACACTATGATCAATAATAAAATCAACAACCTGCGTAATTCCTATAAAAAAAAATACAAGGAAGTGCGCCAGTCAAAGAGATCAGGAGCAGCAGCCGACAATGTAGTAAAGCCCAAGCTGTGGTACAACAAACATCTTCAATTTCTGGATGACCAGATCGAGGCCAGGGAATCTATTTCCAGCCTTCCCTCAACCCTTCCTTCCACCCTTCCCTCCAGCGTTCCTTCCACCCTTCCCTCCACCCCTGCAGAGGCGGAGGAGGAGCCCCCAGAACTTGAAGAGCCAGATCTTCGCATCTTCAGACAGGTATAGTATTTTTGCTGATAATTATTGTCCACTAAGTAATATTGTGTTGAAATGGTTGGATTAGCCATAAATGATATCATCCCCCCCTCCCAAAAAAAATATGCACCAGTAATGATATCCAAATTGTGTGTGATAGATTCCCCAAATAATACAATTTTAAATGTTATTTTAAAAACAGGATGAGGCAAGCCAGGAGGAAGAGGCTCAGGAGTGTGGCAGGCAGGAGGAGGCAGAGGTGAGTGTCAGCCAGGAGGAGGCAGGGCCAAGTGGGACTCAGCAGGTCCCCAGGCCTAGTGGCAGCACCGTCTCCCAAGTGGCTCCTCTCCACGTCAGACCGCCAAAACAACGGCGGATGACACAAGTGGAGGAGGAGTCACTAAAGATGATTCGGGAGGCTGCTGCCATCATGAGGGCCCCCCTCAACCCTACAGAGGGGTTTAGCAGCTATCTGGCGGATAAGTTGCTCCAAATGGAGGCGGGACAACGGGCCCTTTGTAAGCACCTCATATACATGGCCGTACACATGGGGGTGAGGGGGCAGCTGACTGAGGCCACCCATCTGTCACATCAGGCCAATCCCTCTCCTCCTTCTCCTCCTCCTCCTGCCACATCACCACCCCCAGTGGCCCAGCCTGCAAAGGTGCGTGGACGGGGCCGTGGAGAGAACGCTGCAGGGAAGCGTGGAAGGAAGGCTACAGGGAAGAGCAGGAGGTGATTCTCTAGCCTCGAGCTGCTCTTCCAGAAGTTGCAGGGTGATGGAGTACCACAGTTTGGGATGATGTATGTCTTTGGCTGCTGCTCCTGATTTCATGCTGTTGTTGATTTTATTATTCATCATAGTCAGGTCTGCATTTGGGATCTAATGACTTGATATTTTCTGCTAATTTCTGAATAGTTGCCCTTCGTTTTTTGTTTGCTTTTTTTCCAAAATAAATGGAAATTTGATTTCAGCCAACATACATGCCTGATGTGTTTTTTTTTGGAGTAGCAATAACATTTCATAAATACAATGTGTAATTAATAACAAGGGACACCAACCTCCATGAGGAAACGTGAAAATAAAAAATGTTGTTCTGAGAAATTGACACACCAAAAAATGCACAACAAATTTAAATACAAAAAACAAAAAAAAAGGTGTAATTTGTGAGGTCGGCCTTTAAGAATTAAACTAATTATTCCTAAGATCACAAGAAAGAAGAAAAACATACGTTTGTCAGAACTCGTGATAAAGATCTGCAGCAAAAATGACATTTTAAACACCGTTCTAAAGCAACAAAACATGCGCTGCATTAAACGAAGCAATAACTTGCAGAATGACGAATGTGCTCTCTCCATTAGGAACGTTAGTTTTACCAGAACGAGCGCTCTAATCTCCTAATTCAGTCTGAGCATGCGTGGGTTTTTTAACCGATGGACTTGCCCATAGACGATCGGAAATTACCATCGGTTTTTTATCCATCGGAAAATTTTAAAACAAGTTCTATTTTTTAAAACCGATGGAAAAAAGACCGATGGGTACCATACACGATCGGTTGGTCTGATGAAAACCATCCATCGGACGGTTTTCATCAGTCAAACCAATCGTGTGTACGGGGCTTTAAAGTGAAGAAAGGATTAATTAAAAATAAAGGATAAAGTCAGTGAAATTGAATCAATCCATAATTGAACTCTGGTGTAAATAAGTGAAAATAGATCATCCAAAAATAAGCCAAGAGATTTCCAAGGAAAGTGGTAAAAGATAAACTTCGCAAGAAAACTGTGATAGGTTCAGGTGTGACACCCAGGTGAATAGTAATCCTGCTTACCGGATGGCCGTGACTGTATAGAAACAGTCTCACCTAGCATAGGGAATAAGGCTTCCCCACAGCCCATGGATCTCCTTGGCGGTGGCTCCTCATCTGGTATACACTCAAATAGAAAAAATAAAAGCCTCCATAGTGTATTATGTATTGACCAAATATTTATTAAAAGATGAGGATTGCACTTACAAAATCTCAGATGGTTGTCAGCAAAAAACAGCGATGAGCCGCACAGCGGTATAGCGGTAAAACAATCCGGCGTCTTTCTAAGCCTTTCCTCGGTTCCTGTGTTCCGTAGCACTACCTCTCATACAATGGAAGCGTGATAACTTCACCGACCCCTACGCGTTTCGTCACTAATGGACATCAACTGGGGATTGGCCAATTCAACCAGCGGGTTGAAAGAAAAAAAAACTCACAGATTCCCGCATCAACACAAACGATGTTGATGCAGGGATCTCTCC
The DNA here is from genome assembly GCA_029206835.1 of Rana muscosa. NCBI lineage: Eukaryota > Metazoa > Chordata > Amphibia > Anura > Ranidae > Rana > Rana muscosa. The sequence continues at coordinate 797,146,400 of CM055116.1, read as the reverse complement.
TTCGGTGTCTTTGTATTTTTACAGCGGGGGCTCCCCTGTCAGAATACAGCACTGCAGCCATTGATTGGTTTTCCAGCAAGATTGTTGACAGAGGCCGGTTGTTAGACTGGCTTCCGTACACACATACCAAAATTCAACTGCATCCTGCTGAACTGGACAATTTTAGGTACGTGTATACCCAGCTTAACAGGTTGTGAATTCTTGACAGAGGACTCAAACCGTGCATAAGCTCTTCCTAAAAAATAGGAAGGTAGAGGGCAAAGGACTAGTCACTAGTATTGACTGTGTTATTTCTGCAGCTGATTTTTACCCACCATTACTGGTTTGCCTTGCTATGCAGTGTATCTCTGTGTGGAGGCAGCCATCTTGGAAGAAGCATTACTTTGGTTTCTCCTGTCCGCTGCATAATGTCAGGCAATTGAGAATTATTTTTTTGCTGTTCATAATATAGTTGGAGATCAGGGTTGGAGGGCACAGCAAGCACCATCTCACATGAGGAACCCTTAGAATCGTGGGGTGGGGAAAGCACCCTTTATGAATAGCAACTGGGGAAGTGGACTTTAGTCAGTCTAGGTTGACCTGATACAACTCAGCAGGTACGAGCCGCACAGTAGTTTTCTAATGCTAAAAACATTAGGCAGATTTTTCCTAGCTTGTAATCACATATACTTCCCATTTTTATAATAGAGACTCAGTTTCAAAGAACACTAGTCATATTTTCCACACAATAAAATGCATGCATTGTACATTGTGGCAGTACTAAACTTTGCAGTCTTATGAGCACATTAAATTCACTCTTTTACTTTATGCAACTTTAACACAGCAAATGAACCATTGTATTAACAAGCTGAAATGCTCCCCTGCTGCTCTATAAAGAAGATGAAAAGTTTTTAGCAGTCATATTCTCTCCTACACCTGTTCCCTTCATTGGACAGCAAATCTTTCTAAGCAGATGAGTGAATATGGCCTTGGAGGCATTAGAAACCATTAAGCTAAATGCACTTCATGAACCAAGAACACATAAACCAGAGGAGTAATCCTGACAGTCTATGGCAGCAATTGTTGTTTCTGATTAATTCTCATTTCTTCCTCTATTTTGGGATACTCTCAGGGACTTTAGGAATGCGGAGACGTGCTGTTTAGAAAGAAGTGCCTATAAAAAGGAAGTTCTTGACTTAACTGAAGTATGCTTTAATGGGAAAAATTTTACTTCCCAATAAAAATAAAAGTTTCAAATATTTCATGAAGAAAAAAATTAAGACGGGTCATGGAAAAGGCATGATTGTTTGGTCTGAATGTTCCACCAACTCAAATGGTATTATCTGTCAATTGTAGCGTTAATCATGATGCGTTGCTTAAGTTGCTGTGTAATATGTTCATAAGAGAAGAAGAACTGCAGCTGTTTTTTATGGAGTATGTAAAAAAAATAAAAAACGTGGTTAGACCAACCATTCGCATTAGCAGTTCATTATATACTCGTGGCTAAACACAAATGAGGCATTCTCCAGAATTTCTTCAGATTTGTACTTTTTATTACAGAAATACACAGCAATTCTTCTGCTTCTCAAAGTGTGTTTATTTACATCATTAAATAAACTGTAGGACACAAAAAAAGAGTAATATATCACAAGACCTACAGGGGGCTGAAAACGTATATTGTATACTCACCTTTCCGTAATTTTCTATTCATGGTTTATCACTGGGTTGTGGCTCCGCCCCTGCAACCTTAAAGGACTGGTTCACTATAAGTTTTTAGCTAGGCCCCACCACAGCTTTCTCTGTAACTATCACCTCAAGGGTGGTAATCTGTATGCTGCTATGAAAATGCACCAGGAAAGGAAAATTACGCAAAGGTGAGTATACAGTTTTCCATTTCCCTTGTGCATCATGGCAGCATACACTGGGAAATAACTGGCCAGTCAGGTGGGTACAAAAAAACCCTAAAATTTATTATTAGAACCGGCATGACCAGCTTGGATAACGAATTTTCCATACTCTACTTTCTTTTTCGTACATCACGGGACACAGAGCGACTTAGTCATTACTAATGGGTTATATAGATACCTTCAGGTGCTGGCACTGGCAACTTCCAAAACCGGAAGTACCCTCCCCTATATAAGCCCCTCCCATCCGGGAGCACCTCAGTTTTTTGCCAGTGTCTAAGGTGTTGGCCAAAGAGTAACATGTGTTTTCACTGGGCTTGCGTACAGGTTCTTTTACGGGCCTTAGTAAGCTGTTCCGGATCCCACCAAAAAAGCTTCATAGCTAAACGGTCGGTACCCGGGCCTTGCAACAGAAGAGCAAGGTTTTGCCTGTAATGCCTCTCTTAGGAGGGCTGGACCCTGGGATCCAGAGCTCTGGTCATACCCACGACCAAGATGTTTTCTGTGCAGGGTGCTATACAGGTCCAGGGGAGTGGAATCCTTGGGAACCCGGTCCCTGAAGGTTTAATTACAATGCCTGCCGTGATAGGTGAAGTTTGGGCTTCTGTGGACCAAACAGAGTCCTGCGGCGGGGAACAGGTAAATGGGGGCCCCCAGGAACTTGGTTCTATTGGGGGACCCCCAAGCCTAATTTGTCTTTCTGTCGGTTACCTAACGGTATTCCCGCTAATATCTGTGTATGCCTGTAACTACTGGAAAATGTAAAATTTTAATAGTAGTCAAGAAAAAAAAAAAAAAAAAAAGAGGACCGCGGTACCTGTGTTAAACCACTAGAGGCCGCTGTGGTCCATTTTTTCTTGTCATGTGGATCTTTGGTTTTCTCAAGTCAAAAGATCCAGGCAGTTGGTAATTTCTCTGTCCTGTTGCTGCGCTCATCCACCGCACAGGCCCTCCGGCAAAAAGGGCCCTGGCTCCTAGTCCCTGCTTGGTTTCGAAAAGGGCACCAATGGCGCACGGGCGCGCGCGCGGGCGCGTGCATGCGCCTCCTATGAAAAAAAAGGGGCGGGGCGGGTGGATGACGCTCGATGCACGCCGCGGCGCTTCTGCGCATGTGCAGGCGTCCCAGCATGTATAAAAGACACAGTACAAGTGTCAGCTGGATGCAAACAGAGCTAGCAACAAAACGGTGGCACACAGAGGCGGTTGATGCAGGCATCCCCATAGAAAGGCACTTTAGTGGACACCAGCTGGTATATAGCAGCAACTGTGTTAGACTATTACCAGCAAAATTGGTGTATGACGACGGGAATACCTCAGCTTTGTGCTTAAAGGATATGTCGTCCAGACGCTCCGGAAATAAGTCTTCCAGGAAGCCAAAGGGGTCTCCATCGGGCTCTGAGGATATTGGGCATGCTTGTACTGCACCAATCTCCCCTGAGAATTCAGAGGTCAGTAGCCGTAGGAACCCCGCAGGAGTGCCTGGTGCTGCGGCTGTCCCCAGTCCACCTGCTCCTGTATATATAACAGAGGAGGTTTTATCCTCAACTCTGGGAGGATTGGAAGAGAGATTAACAGCATTGATCGCTGCTTCCCTGTCACAGGGAAAGCGCGTCCGATCTCCGTCTCCTCCTTCAGAGTGCCTGTTAGTGGAGGAACAGCCCCACACAGAGATCGACCTACCTGAAGGGGATCAGGATGAGGTGGATTCAGTTATAGAGGAATCAACAGTGGAAGAACCTTTCTCAGCATCTCAGGCTGAAAGATTATGGGTTCAGTCTCTGACTAACATGGTCCGATCAGCATTTAAAATGCCTCTGGCGGAACCATCAACCACTACGGTTTCCTCGCTGGGGTCGCTGAAAGCTCCCCAGGCTGTCTGTTCCTTCCCAATCCACCCTTTATTGGAAGGGCTTATTTACCAGGATTGGGAGCATCCTGATAAAATATTTACTCCCCCCAAGAGATTTCCAGTGATCTATCCCATGGAGGATAAGTTCATAAAAAAATGGAGGGTCCCTACAGTGGACGCAGCCATCTCTTGTGTGAAAAAATCACTGACATGTCCAGTAGATAATGTTCAAATGTTCAAAGACCCAATAGATAAAAAATTGGAGTCTTTACTAAAATCTGCTTTCTCTACAGCAAGCATGGTGACACAACCTGCAGTAGCAGCGATTGGAGTCTGCCAAGCGGTGAAAGATCAGTTGAAACAAGTCTTAAGGGACTTACCAGATCAGCAGGCTCTTGCCCTAGCTGACCTACCTAGAGCCTTGTGTTTTGCGGTGGATGCCATAAAGGATACAATCCAACAGGCCTCCCGCTTTACGCTGTCTGTAGTACATATGCGTAGGCTTCTATGGCTCAAAAACTGGTCTGCTGAAGCTCCCTGTAAGAAATTGCTGGTTAGCTTCCCATTTCATGGAGAACGCTTATTTGGAGAAGATCTGGACAAATATATCCAGAAAATTTCTGCCGGTAAAAGTTCACTCTTACCAGTTAAGAACAAGAGTAGAAGTCCTTCTTTTAAGAGGCCTACTTCTCCAGTCCCTGGCACATCGGCTGTGAAACAGTTCCGACGGCCTCCGCGGTCAAATTCAGGGGGCAGAAATCAGGGACAATCACAGGGTAACAAGAAACCCTGGGTCAAGAGAGGTACAAAACCTCCCCCCAAGTCATGAAGGGTTGCCCCCACTCAATCGGGTGGGGGGAAGACTTCAGTTGTTCACAGAGACCTGGCGGGACACCATCAGAGACAGATGGGTGCTCTCCGCAGTAAGTCTGGGATACAAGCTGGAGTTAAAAGACACTCCTCCTGCCCAATTTATGAGGTCAAACGTGCCAAGCGATCCCCAGAAGAGAGGATCCCTCCTTCTGGCACTAGAACAACTATTGCTCCAAGGTGTAATCATGAAGGTTCCCCTGGAAGAAAGCGGGTTCGGGTTTTACTCGAACCTTTTCACAGTCCCCAAACCAAATGGGGACGTGAGGCCCATATTAAATCTAAAAGGGCTAAACAAGTTCCTAAATATCAGAACTTTTCGGATGGAGTCGATCCGATCGGTGGCCACCGCCCTACAAGGGCAGGAATGGTTAGCCTCGATCGACATAAGGGATGCTTATCTGCATATTCCCATCTTTCCGGCCCACCAGAAATTTCTACGCTTTGCAGTAGAAGGGCGCCATTTTCAGTTCAGAGCCTTACCTTTCGGTCTGGCCACAGCACCACGAGTGTTCACAAAAATTCTGGCCCCACTATTGGCCAATCTAAGAACACAAGGTGTAACGATAATTGGCATATCTAGACGACCTGCTACTAATAGACCACTCAGTGGAAAAGCTGGAAGTAGCTATTCACAAGACAATCAAGTATCTGGAATATCACGGTTGGATTATCAACCGGGACAAGTCAGCTCTAAGACCAGTCAAAAGTCTGGAATACTTAGGGCTAAGGCTGGATTCAAATCAGAGAAAGATTTTCTTACGTCCAGAGAAGGTGTCGTCTTTAAGATTTGACCCACTTAGTGGGTACAAAAAGAAAACCATCCATACGCCTGTGCATGAGGCTGCTGGAAAAAATGGTGGCTTCATTCGAAGCAGTACCCTACGGTCAATTCCATTCAAGGAACTTGCAGAGGGCCATACTGTCAGCCTGGAACAAAAAAGTTCAGGCTTTAGACTTACCAATGTCCCTGTCCCCTTCCGTTCGCAAGAGCCTCCATTGGTGGTTGGTGCCCCAGAATCTGGAAAAAGGGAAACCCTTCAGTCCGGTTTCTTGGAAGGTGGTCACTACAGATGCCAGCCTCATAGGCTGGGGGGCAGTACTGGAGCAATGGTGTCTCCAGGGCAAGTGGTCAGAAGCAGAGAAGGCCCTGCCCATCAATCTCTTAGAGATACGAGCAGCCCGGTATGCCCTAGTAGCATGGACATCCAAACTCCAAGGGTCCCCTGTCAGAATTCAATCAGACAATGCCACAGCAGTGGCATATATCAATCACCAGGGTGGCACCAGGAGTCGTGCAGCCCAGAGGGAAGCGAATTGCATCCTGGAATGGGCAGAAAGATATGTCCCAGCCATATCCGCGGTTTTCATCCCAGGAGTGGAAAATCGGAGAGCGGACTTTTTAATTCGCCAGCAATTATGCCCAGGGGAATGGTCTCTTCACCCCAAGGTTTTCCAGGCAATATGCCAGCGGTGGGGAACACCGGATGTAGATCTGCTAGCATCCAGATTCAACGCAAAGGTGGACAGATTTGTGTCTCGCACAAGGGATCCCCTAGCTTGCGGCTCGGATGCCCTAGTGTTCCCTTGGGATCAGTTCAAGCTGATATATGCATTCCCACCGCCACAATTGTTACCGCGATTAATCCGCAGAATCAGGGTAGAAAAGAAACCAGTGATTCTGGTGGCTCCAGCGTGGCCCCGAAGGGCATGGTACGCGGAGATTGTAAAAATGTCAGTGAGGAGTCCTTGGACCCTCCCACATCGTCCGGACCTGCTGTCGCAAGGACCGATATACCACCCTTCCTTACCAGCCCTAGGTTTGACGGCCTGGCTATTGAAGCCCACATTCTAAAAAAGAGAGGGCTCTCTAATCCTGTGGTATCTACCATGATCAATGCCAGGAAGCCGGTATCCAGGCAGATCTATTATAGGATCTGGAAGGCGTACATTACGTGGTGTGAGGCCAAGAAATGGCATCCACGTAAGTACGTAATATGTAGGATTCTGGACTTCCTACAGTGGGCTGTAGATAGGAAGCTGGCCTTGAGTACTATCAAGGGTCAGATTTCGGCCTTGTCAATATTTTTTCAAAGGCCCTTGGCTTTGCATTCTTTAGTCAAAGCTTTCATACAAGGAGTGATGCGTATTAGCCCTCCGGTTAGTATTCCCATATGTCCATGGGACTTAAACCTGGTTCTGTCGGTTCTACAGAAACAACCGTTTGAACCATTGCAACACATTTCCTTGGTTCTTCTCACCAGGAAATTGATTTTCTTAGTAGCCATTTGTTCGGCTAAAAGAGTATCGGAATTAGCCGCCTTGTCCTGTAAGGAGCCATATCTGGTTATCCATAAGGACAGAGTAGTGTTACGTCCTCATCCAGCCTTTCTTCCTAAGGTGGTATTGAGGTTTCATTTGAACCAAGATGTGGTTCTTCCTTCTTTTTTCCCCAAACCTAGCTCGGTAGAGGAAAAGTTATTGCATTCTTTGGATGTAGTAAGAGCAGTTAAAGCTTATCTAAAAGCCACTGCTCAGATTCGTAGAACAGATACTTTGTTTATTCTGGGGAAGGCCCCAGAAAGGGTCAGGCAGCATCAAAATCTACTTTAGCCAAGTGGATTCGACAGGTCATAATACAAGCCTATGGCTTGAGAAAGAGACCGCCTCCATTCAAAGTTAGGGCGCACTCCACAAGAGCAGTTGGAACTTCATGGGCAGTGCATCACCAGGCCTCCCTGGCTCAAGTCTGTAAGGCCGCAACATGGTCTTCAGTACACACGTTTACTAGATTCTACCAGGTAGACGTTAGAAGTCAGGAGGATGTCGCCTTTGGGCGCAGTGTGTTGCAGGCCGCAAAAGATCCTCATGCCTGATGGCGCCCAGCTTATGTATAGTGTATCCCTCCCCTCATTTGGCATTGCTTTGGGACGTCCCATTAGTAATGACTAAGTCGCTCTGTGTCCCGTGATGTACGAAAAAGAAAAAGGGATTTTTATAACAGCTTACCTGTAAAATCCTTTTCTTGGAGTACATCACGGGACACAGAGCTCCCACCCCTCTTTTTGGGACACTTATTGCTTTGCTACAAAACTGAGGTGCTCCCGGATGGGAGGGGCTTATATAGGGGAGGGTACTTCCGGTTTTGGAAGTTGCCAGTGCCAGCACCTGAAGGTATCTATATAACCCATTAGTAATGACTAAGTCGCTCTGTGTCCCGTGATGTACTCCAAGAAAAGGATTTTACAGGTAAGCTGTTATAAAAATCCCTTTGTCGTAAGCTGAGCCCGATCCACACAGTAGTGTGAAATAAATGTATTTCTGGACAACCACATCCCTGCTTTAAAGATTGTTTCTGGAGAAACACTGCAGTATGCTGCCCTCCAGAGTTGGATGCTGTAGAATTGAGTAGGCTTTTATTTATGGTCTTGATAAGCCAAGATGATATGGTGCGAGAGGAAGCTGCTTGCCCCCTTCTGACCCCTTGAGGAATTAGTAGAAGATTATCCACCTTTATGAATGATCCAGTGACCATCAGACAAGCCTTTATATTTAACCCAACATCTAATGGATGTGGTGTTCCTTGATCTTTTTTAAATTCCTTTATTTAAATAGAAAGTCTGTTCAACAATTAACACATATAGCGGAGATACATAATAAAAATCAGACAGAAAAATCAAACGTGGTCATGAGATGAGGTAAACATATCAGATACCCCTGGCTTTACACGGTAAATAAGGCACATAAAGAAAGTACAGAATAGAGATAAAGTCGGTGTGCGAAGCTGGGGAGGCATCCTATCAAATACTTGCGTGACCTAGAACCGATAATAACGTATGCAAAGCTATATAATACAATAATTTTTTTTAAAGTTTTAACAGTTGTTTGGGATGCAAAGCAACCCAAAGGCCAGATGGGCCCAAGCATGGGACACATGAAATAGGTAATGCACCTCAGGACAGTGGCGGCCCGTCCATAGGGGGCGCCCGAGCGCCGCCCCCCCCTCCTGTGGTCACCAAAAAAAAAAAAAACGGGCCCTTTAAGAGTTTTTTTTTTAATGTCTTTTTTTCACACATGGCGGCGCGACCATAGTGGGCGCAGAAGCGCCGCTACCGCTCGCTTCTGCGCCCGGCCGTCACTCACCACAACAATACATAGGTTCATGCATTGCATGAACCTATGTATTGCTGCCACCCACTATTCAGATGGCCGGCCCCTTGAGCGCCAGCCATCTGAATCACAGCGTCTGGTTGGTCTTTAGAAGTGCCTATCAGAGCCAGCAGGCTCTGATAGGCTTCCCGACTACAGCCTGAGGGCTGTAATCGGCTTCTAAATACCTAATGAGAGGGCGCACGGGGGTGCGTTCCCTGGCCAATCAGGTTCACCGGGTCTGGTTACCGGTAACCTGATTGGCTGAAGCGACATCGAGGGCGGGAGAAGACATCGAGGACGGAAGAAGGACGGTGCTGACTCGAGGAAGGTAAGTGCAGGGCTGAGGACAAACTGGCTGCATTTGGGGGACAAACTGGCTGCATTTGGGGGACAAACTGGCTGTATATTGGGGACAAACTGGCTGTATTTGGGGGGGAAACTGGCTGTATATTGGGGACAAACTGGCTGTATATGGGGGACAAACTGGCTGTATATTGGGGACAAACTGGCTGTATATTGGGGACAAACTGGCTGTATATTGGGGACAAACTGGCTGTATTTTGGGGACAAACTGGCTGTATATTGGGGGACAAACTGGCTGTATATTGGGGACAAACTGGCTGTATATGGGGACAAACTGGCTGTATTATGGGGGACAAACTGGCTGTATTATGGGGGACAAACTGGCTGTATTATGGGGGACAAACTGGCTGTATATTGGGGGACAAACTGGCTGTATTTGGGGGACAAACTGGCTGCATTTGGGGGACAAACTGGCTGCATTTGGGGGACAAACTGGCTGTATATGGGGACAAACTGGCTGTATTATGGGGGACAAACTGGCTGTATATTGGGGACAAACTGGCTGTATATTGGGGGACAAACTGGCTGTATTATTGGGGGACAAACTGGCTGTATTATTGGGGGACAAACTGGCTGTATATTGGGGGACAAACTGGCTGTATATTGGGGGACAAACTGGCTGCATATGGGGGAGAAACTGGCTGTATTTTGGGGGGAAACTGGCTGTATTTTGGGGGAAAACTGGCTGTATATGGGGGGGAAACTGGCTGTATATGGGGGGGGAACTGGCTGCATTTGGGGACAAACTAGTGGCGTTTGGGCACAGTGGCTGCATTTAATGGGCACAGTGGCAGCAATTGATGTTTTTTTTTTTTTTTCAGTTTGTTTGCGCCCCCCCAAAAAATTTGAGCACCAGCCGCCACTGCCTCAGGATATTCACAGTATCTGATCAAGACAGCCCATGATTGGGTAAGAGTTAAGGGGAGAGGGTGTGTACCAAGGGGGAAAAGGGAGAGGAGAAATGGAGGCTTAGTAGAATGTGAGGGCAGATAGCAGAAAATAGGAGAAGAGATAAGCGTCCGTGTATATAAAGTATTGCCAAGGTCTCCAGGTCTCCCGGAAGATCTACTCCCTGTTGTGCAAGGTGGCGGTAAGATACTCCATGTCTCTTAGTTCGTTCACTTTAGAAAACCACAGGGACTTCGCCGGCGGGTTCCCCGATCTCCAACAGAGGGGGATGCATGCCTTGGCAGTATTCAGTAGCTGAATGGTGAGAGAGGCCTTGTATTTCTTGATGGGTCATTCTGTAAGGTGAAGCAGGCAGGCCGCGGGGTTCCCCTCCAGAGAGACACCAGTCAGGTGGTTGATTGTACGAGCCACCTCAAGCCAAAAAGGGGAGAGTTTGGGACAGGCCCAAAAAACATGCAGCATCGTTCCCTCTGCAGTGCCACAATGCCAACAAAGGTTAGAGATCTGCGGAAAGAAATGGTGCAGAGTGGTGGGTACCCTTTACCATCGTGTCATAATTTTGTAGCAGGTCTCTTGGACTCTGGTGGCTATTGAGGATTTCTGAGCAAAGTGGAGAATCTTCTCTCTCTGTGGGTCAGTGAACTGAGTCCGCTTCCCACTTAGAGAGGAACGGGGGAATGAACCCTTCCGTTGGTCGAGTCAAGGAGGAGTAGATAAGCGAGAGACTGTGCCGCACTGGCTCCCCGCGATGGCAGATGTGTTCTAGTTCAGTAAGTTGACGGGAGATGCCCGGGGGCTGGTTCCTTGATCTTTAAGAAAAGATGGCAGAGTAATCTCCTGATTGAAGTGGAAAGCATTAGATTCTCTCGGGATAAATCGATCTGATGGTCTCAGAATTACTCTGTCTGGATAGAATATAAGATGAGTTTTTTTAACAACCAGTGTTTGCACTTCAGATACCCTCTTTGTTGAGGTTACGGCAATGAGAAAACACACCTTTAGTGTTAAGTCCTATAATGAAGCAGATAAAAAGGAGGGTAAGATAAAGCCTCCAAGACTATTGACAAATCCCAGGAAGGGAATGTAGGCTTTCTGGGTGGCCTAATTTTTTGTGCATGCTCTCATGAATTGAACGACAAGAGTATTTACAGCCCATTTTATTCCTGTCATGGCTGAAGGGGGTGAAGCTTGGACCTTCATAGTACTTGAACTCTGGCCCTTATTCAGCCCCATTTGTAAGAAATTGAGAACTTGAGACACCTCTGGAGATACTGGATTCAAGGTCTGTTGCTGGGCGACCAAGAGAAAGCTCTGGCCTATTTTTTGATACATGCTATTTGTGGAACTTCTCCTGGCTTGAAGTAGAGTTGCCATCACCTGGTGAGAGCAACCGGGCTTCAGGAACCTTTTCCTCCTAGCTTCCTGGCCTTAAGGTGTAGCCACTCTGGAGCTGGGTGCAGAAACTGACCCTGAGATAATAGGTCTAGGAATACTACAAGAGGTATTGGATCTTATTCGCTGAGCTGCGGAAGCGGCGTGAACCATGGCCTCCTCGGCCAGAACGGAATAACTGCTATCACTGTGTTTGAGGACCTTCTGAGTCTTGCCAAGAAACTTGCGATTAGATTTGTTAGAGGAAATAAGTAACCCAAGCTGAACCTCCAGGAATGGTGAAGGCAGTCTATCTCTTCTGCCAAGGGGTACAATAATCTCGCCAGAAACCCCAGACATTTGGTATTCATCGAGGTTGCTGCCAAATCTATTTATGTGATGCCTTACCTCTGGGTTAGAAAGAAAAAGGCCTGGAGACTCAGGGACCACTCGTTTGACAAAAAATTTAGACAGTGAATCGGCTAGTTGGTTCTCCGATGCAGGTACATAAAATTAAATCTGTTAGGTACTGAGCCCAGTTCAAAACAGGGTGAACAGGATGAATGGGATGAACCTCTTCCAGTAATGTGGGGCTCCTGGTAGCCCTTTGTCTCTGAATATAGGCTACAGCAACTCTGTTGTCCAGATATAGGAGTACCCTCCTGCCCCTCAATGAAGGGTCGAAGGTTAACAAGGCTTTCATGGCAGCTCTGAGTTTCAGGATATTTGAGACTATTCCCTAGGGATCAAATGCCCAGTGACCCTGTGCTGCCTTATCATGATAATGGGCTCCCCTGCCTCCCAGACTGGCAATCAAAGTCACTACCTCTGCTCACAGGGGAATGTTTGGGCAATGTTTCATTAGGTTGCGGACCCAAGTCCACCACCAAAGAGAATGTTTCCCCAACTAGAGGATTCATAATGGAAAATTGTTTGGGATGATGATTGATTGTTGAATGGATACTCCATCCCACTTCGCAAGGAATGACCTCTGACAGGTTCTCGTGTGCCATTGAGCCCATTGAATCATTGGGAATGTGGAAATCATAGACCCCAGGATGCTGAGACAGTATATGACATGCAATGTCATTGCTAAAAAAAGACCTTTTTACTTTGTAGATTAGAGGGCCTACTTTCTCCTTTTGGAAGTTGGATAATGTTGGTTTGAGTGTCCAGTAATGCGCCCAGAAAAAACATAGTTTGTGTAGAAAGTAGATTGCTCTTTTTCCAGTTTATTATCCATCTGAAGTGTTGTAGGGTGTGAATCAGAAGTTTCTGATGTTGCAAGCAGGGGAATGTCGTATAGATAATGATGGACACTTAATCCCCTCTCTCTCAGGAGCGTAATTACTGGAAGCGAAATTTTCTAAACATTCTTGGAGCAGTGAATATTCCGAAAGGTAAACTCCTAAATCGAAAATGTTGGTGATTGATGGCAATTAGAGATGGGCCAAACATCACCCGGTTCAGTTTGCATCATAACATCTAGAACAGGCAAAAAGCTCTAGAGAACATTCAAACTCAATAAAGTCTATGGGACACGAACATGAAAAATCGAAAGTCCTAATTTTAAAGGCATATATGCAAGTTATTGCCATAAAAAGTGTATGGGGACCCAGGTACTGCCCTACGGGATATGTATCAATGCAAAAAAATACTGCAGCAAGGCGGTTAGGCTGCACAAACTGACGTAACTGCACCTGCATGAGATAGTGGGGCTCGTGCACGACCGCTGCACTTGATGTCTGCCGTCCACCCGCAAGGCGGATCCCCCGTTCTGACAGGGTACGATTCTGAGATCGGCTGTTCCTAGTAATCAGGAACAGCGATCTCTGTGTTGTCCCAGTGAGCCCATCCCCCACACAGTTACAACACACCCAGGGAACACAGTTAACCCCTTGATTGGCCCCTAGTGTTAACCCCTTCCCTGCCAGTGTAATTTATACATTGACTAGTGTATTTTTTTACCACTGATCACTGTATTAGTGTCACTGGTCCCCAAAAAGTGCCACTTAGACCCCTTTCACACTGGCGCCTTTTTCGTCCGAATACCTCTGCAAAAACAACAGTAAAGCGCCAAGAAAAGGCAGGTGATCCATTGAGACCCATAAATGCCATACCCATGCCTCCATCCCTGGTACATTGAAAATGAAAAAATAAAATGGGCTGTGGGACTTTAAATGAGGCATGGATGGGCGTAGGAAAAAGTCTAGGATATCAAAAATGAGTAGACATCACTGTCCCGTTGGGGAATAGTCTGTAGCCATGTATACATGCTGCATAGTCAGTCTAAAGAATGGAGATCAAGGCATGGATATAAATATAAAAATGTATTGTATCATGGTAAAAGTTCACATGGATCATGCAAACAAAGGCATAATGTAAATAGGGGTTATCACAAAGACATGATCAAAATTCACTGTTGAGACATGGCTGAAGCAAGTAATGACAGTTAAATGGACATACAGAAACAGTGAAAATGATTATCCAGTTAAAAAGTCAAGAATACACCTAATAGATTCATAGTTGGGCAAGCTTTACTTGGCATTCCAGAGCATGGACTCATGGATGGGCATGGGGAAAAGGGTCTAAGATATCAAAAATTGGTAAACATCACTGTCCCGTTGGGGAGTGGTCTGTAGCCAGGTATACATGCTGCATAGTCAGTCTAAAGAATGGAGATCAAGGCATGGATATAAATAAAATATATTGTATCATGGTAAAAGTACACATGGATCATGCAAACAAAGGCATAATGTAAATAGAAGTTATCACATAGACATAATCGCAATTCATTGTTGAGACATGGCTGGAGCAAGTAGTGACAGTTAAATGGACATACAGAAACAGTGAAATTAATTATCCAATTGAAATGTCAAGAATACACTTTGTAGATTCATAGTTGGGCAGGCTTTACTTGGCATCCCTGAGCATGGACTCGACGCGTTTCTTGGCGTTTAAAGCCAGTCATTAGGAGTGGGGTGCATGTCATTTGACTAAAAGGGGAGATGGATAGACAGGTCAAATAAGGTCTTGAAAAAATTATGTCATGTTTGAAACAGAATAACAGAATCAGGTAGTCTGATACGTTACCAATGGCAAAACCCGGAATGGGGTTATCCCAAGCATTTGAAATATGGCGTAGAGTGGTGGTCCTGGATACAGTGTCTCACCCGGGGCTGAGGCGGGGAAGGCCCCCCAATAAACACTTCAACGGCCACTCGATCAAGAGGAGAGTCAAAGAGAAGATGGCATGGGACATCCATCAAGGAGAAACCCGGACAGCCACGGCACAGCACCAAACTGATGGAGAGGCACAGACAGGGTGCAAGGGCAGAATGCTGGTGAAGGGATGGAGAAATGCAAATGAGCAATGAGTGAAAAAGAAGGTTGAATGGTTTGAGAACCAAAATTAGAGTGTGATTGGGGGAAGGGAGGGGAAGGAAAAACAAAAACAAAAAGGGAGCAAAGGAAGAGGGGAGTGAATATGTAAATGATGTGCTGGTGGATGCCTAATGGGAATAATGTGTAATGGGTGCTGGGAGAAATTGAACAAAAAAGGGGGTTAATGATAAAACATAACTGAAAGGGTTAACAGCCAAAGTTGGAAAATCAACTGAGTGTTGGTGTAAATGAATCTGGTTTGAGAAAAAGCCAAACCAAATCCCCAAAAATGCTAAATATCGATGGCTGTCCGGGTTTCTCCTTGATGGATGTCCCATGCCATCTTCTCTTTGACTCTCCTCTTGATCGAGTGGCCGTTGAAGTGTTTATTGGGGGGCCTTCCCCGCCTCAGCCCCGGGTGAGACACTGTATCCAGGACCACCACTCTACGCCATATTTCAAATGCTTGGGATAACCCCATTCCGGGTTTTGCCATTGGTAACGTATCAGACTACCTGATTCTGTTATTCTGTTTCAAACATGACATAATTTTTTCAAGACCTTATTTGACCTGTCTATCCATCTCCCCTTTTAGTCAAATGACATGCACCCCACTCCTGATGACTGGCTTTAAACGCCAAGAAACGCGTCGAGTCCATGCTCAGGGATGCCAAGTAAAGCCTGCCCAACTACGAATCTACAAAGTGTATTCTTGACATTTCAATTGGATAATTAATTTCACTGTTTCTGTATGTCCATTTAACTGTCACTACTTGCTCCAGCCATGTCTCAACAATGAATTGCGATTATGTCTATGTGATAACTTCTATTTACATTATGCCTTTGTTTGCATGATCCATGTGTACTTTTACCATGATACAATATATTTTATTTATATCCATGCCTTGATCTCCATTCTTTAGACTGACTATGCAGCATGTATACCTGGCTACAGACCACTCCCCAACGGGACAGTGATGTTTACCAATTTTTGATATCTTAGACCCTTTTCCCCATGCCCATCCATGAGTCCATGCTCTGGAATGCCAAGTAAAGCTTGCCCAACTATGAATCTATTAAGTGTATTCTTGACTTTTTAACTGGATAATCATTTTCACTGTTTCTGTATGTCCATTTAACTGTCATTACTTGCTTCAGCCATGTCTCAACAGTGAATTTTGATCATGTCTTTGTGATAACCCCTATTTACATTATGCCTTTGTTTGCATGATCCATGTGTACTTTTACCATGATACAATACATTTTTATATTTATATCCATGCCTTGATCTCCATTCTTTAGACTGACTATGCAGCATGTATACATGGCTACAGACTATTCCCCAACGGGACAGTGATGTCTACTCATTTTTGATATCCTAGACTTTTTCCTACGCCCATCCATGCCTCATTTAAAGTCCCACAGCCCATTTTCTTTTTTCATTTTCAACAGTAAAGCGCCACTATTTTTACCGCCGACGCCGCCCCCGCCCCAGTGTGAAAGCAGCCTTAGGGTCAGATTTGTCCGCCGCAATGTTGCAATCCCACTGAAAATCCCAGATCACCGTCATTACTAGTAAAAACAATAAAAAATAAATAAAAGTCCCTAAATCTATCCCCTATTTTGTAGACGCTATAACTTTTGCGCAAAAACAAATCAATATACGTTTAATGGGATGTTTTTTAACCAAAAATATGTAGCAGAATACATATTGGCCTAAACTGATGAAGAAATTCGATTTTTTTTTTGGATGTGTATTATAGCAGAAAGTAAAAAAATAATGTTTTTTTATTCAAAATTTACCCTCTTTTTATGTTTTTAGAGCAAAAAATAAAAACCGTAGAGGTGATAATATACCACTAAAAGAAAGCTCTATTTGTGGGAAAAAGGGACATCAATTTTGTTTGTGTACAACATCGCATTCCCACGCAATTGTCAATTAAAGTGACGCAGTGCTGTATCGCAAAAAATGGCCTGGTCATTAAGGGGGTAAATTCTTCCGGGACTAAAGTGGATTAAAAAGCAGTAATGTTAATGATGCTTAAAGTGAAACAATAAAAATGAAGGATTTGCCCCTTAATGACCAGGCCATTTTTTGCGATACGGCACTGCGTCGCTTTAACTGACAATTGCGCGGTCTTTCGACGCTGTTCCCAAACAAAATTGACATCCTTTTTTTTCCTACAAATAGAGCTTTCTTTTGGTGGTATTTGATCACCTCTGTGGTTTTTATTTTTTGCGCTATGAACAAACAAATAGTGACAATTTAGGGCCGATATGTATTCTTCTACACATTTTTGGTAAAAAAAAAAAATCACAATAAGCGTATATTGATTGGTTTGCGCAAAAGTTATCGCATCTACAAACTATGGGATAGATTTAGGGACTTTTATTGTTTTACTAGTAATGGCGGAGATCTGCGATTTTTAGCGGGACTGCGACATTGCAGCAGACAAATCTGACCCCAAATGACACTTTTTGGGGACCAGTGACATTATTACATTAATCAGTGCTATAAAAATTTACTGATCAATGTAAAAATGACACTGGCAGAAAGGGGTTAACAGTAGGGGTGATCAAGGGGTTATGTGTGTTCCCTCAGCGTGTTCTAACTGTAGAGGGGGTGGGCTGGCAAGGACATGACAGATATCACTGTTTCCGATCACTGGGAACAGTAGATCTCTGACATGTCATCTGTCAGCATGGGGATCTGCTTGTTTACACAGGCAGATCCCCGTTCTGCCTCTGTACTAGGCGATCGTGGGTCGCCGGCGGACATCGGGTCCGCTTGACTACGCGGGCACTCTCCTGTAGTGTGTAGCCGGCGCGAGCCCGCCCGCTATTGCACCTGCACGAGCCACGGTACAGCTACGGCAATTTGCGCAGGAGAGCCGATCTGCCATCGTATAACAGCGGCGGCTGATCGGCAAGCGGTTAAATATTGTACCTGGGGGTCCACTTAGTCTGCCTGTAAAGTGGCGCATCTGTGCGATGTATAGAACATGCCACAGCAATAATTACATTTCTAAATTAGCTTTACAACCCTAGCCTGTGTCTGTAACTGGTCTGGTATTGCCCATCTCCTCTCCCATATTCAGGTGTCTCAAATATGACCCCATAATGACCAATTGAGAAATGCATGCCTGCTCAGTCTCCCTATAAATTTAAAGCAGCCTATGGGGTGGCGCAGACGGGGGCAAGGCGCAGACACTATGGCTCTTTCCTGAGTGGCTCTGTCACGAGTGATGCGCAGTTTCACCCCCGCAGTTTAACGAAAGCAGGATAACTAAAGCTGTATGAAGATACAACAAGAACTCTGCTCCACTCTGAGACTACAAGCAAGCCAGCATTGGACATTTTATATGAAGTCAGATTCCCACTCTCTATCCACTATCATGCGCCTTCTCTTCCTTCTCACATCTGTGTCTTCTATCCTCAAATTTTCCTTACTCTACCCCTCCTCTCTACCCTGCAGCATGCACATATCATCCTCACTCCTACCCTCTCCCTACTACTGCACCCATCATTTCCTGAATTTGCTGCACCCACATGCTGACATAAACACCAGGACCATTAGACACGTGCACTTATGCACATCCCACTTCCATCGTGCATTCCTCACCCTCCTCCTTCTCCTAGTCTCAGGTGACATTTCTCCTAATCCTGGCCCACCATTTTCCAACTGCAAGCCACATATCCAATACCCCTCCTCTGGCAACTTCCGCAATCCACTCAGTTTAATTTCTATCCCCCTGCTTCCTCAAAGCAGCCCACCAATCTCATGCACCCTTTGGAACGCCCGTTCCATCTGTAACAAGCTAACATCCGTACATGACCTCTTCATCTCTCATGGCTTTAACATACTCGCCATAACCGAAACCTGGCTTCAAAATTTTGACTGCGCTTCTCCTGCTGCCCTATCCCATGGTGGCCTCCATTGGACTCACTCTCCCAGACCTAAAGACAGAAAGGAGGTGGAGTTGGATTCCTTCTATCCCCACAAAGCACCTTCCAAGTCCTTCCTGTCCCTCCCTCTCTATTCCTCTCTTCTTTCGAGATGCACTGTATCCGTCTGTTTTCTCCCATTTCTCTGAGGATTGCAGCAATTTATTGGCCTCCCAGACCAGTATTGTGCTTTCTTGATGACTTCGCTGCCTGGCTACCCTACTTTCTCTCCTCTGAAATACCCACTATCAACTCTTGGTGACTTCAACATTCCTGTCAATGTTAACAGCCCAACTACAGCTAAACTTCTCAACTTAACCTCTTCTTTTGACCTAACCCAATGGACACATACTTCCACTCACTCCAATGGTAATACCCTTGACCTTGTATTCTCCCATCTCTGCAATCCTGGCAACCTCACCAACACCCTCTTTCCTCTCTCTGATCACAACCTCATCAGTTTCACTGTATCCTTGCCTCTAACCAACCATCCCCCCAAGCAGCAAACAATCACTTGTAGGAACCTTCGCAACTTTATCCCTTCTCTTCTCTATTCTGCTACTGACCACCTATATGACATTATCTCTCCCCTGTCCTGCCCTGACCTGGCCACCTCTGTCTACAACAGTTCACTCTCATCATCACTAAATACACTTACTCCTTTAACCACATGCAGAATCAGGCCCCGACCGTTACAACCCTGGCAAACTGACAACACTAGAAATCTCAAGAGACATTGCCGTGCTCTTGAACGACTGTGGCATAAAACCAAATGGCTACAAGACTTCATCCTATATAAAACTGCCCTTCAAAAATACAATTCCTCCATGCTGCCAAACAAGCCTACTTTGTCTCTCTTATTAATACCCTGTCATCCAATCCCCGTCGGCTCTTCTCAACCTTTAACTCTCTGCTTCGTCCCCCACCACCTCTACCGACTAACTCACTCACTGCCCAAGAGATTGCCAATCACTTCAAAGACAAGATTGATGCAATTCGTGAGGACACCTCCACTGTGCGTACATCTTCACCACCCAACATAACTTGCTTAACAGCACTTTCAACACTCTCCTCTTTTGAATTGGCTACTATTGAAGAGGTTACAAAACGTTCCTCAGATGCCCACCTAACCAATTGTCCCTTGGACCCTGTTCCCTCACAACTACTACTGTCACCCTCTTCTTCTATCCTATGCTCCCTCACTCACATCTTCAATCTCTCCCTCTCTAGTGGTACCTTTCCCTCCCCTCTAAAACATGCGCAGATCACTCCCATACTTAAAAAAGCCCTCACTGGACCCCACAAACCTGAACAACTTAAGGCCCATCTCATTGCTCTCATTCACCTCTAAACTTCTAGAAAGCCTAGTCGACAACCGCCTTGGCTCCTACCTCAGTGAAAATAACCTTCTTGACCCCTTGCAGTCTGGCTTTTGCTCTCAGCACTCTATGGAAACTGCATTACTAAAACTCACTAACGATTTACTAACTGCTAAAACCAACAGCCAGTACTCCATACTCCTACTTGACCTCTATGCAGCCTTTGATACCGTTGACCACCCGCTCCTTCTCAAAAAACTACATTCCCTTGGCCTCCAAGATTCTGCTCTATCCAGGTTCTCTGCCTATCTATCACAGCGCTCCTTCAGTGTTACCTACAACTCTGTCTCATCCTCTCCATTGCCCCTTTATGTGGGGGTCCCCCAAGGCTCTGTTCTGGGAGCACTTCTCTTCTCTATCTACACCTCCTCCCTTGGTCACTTAATAACCGCCCACGATTTCCAATACCACTTATACGCCGATGACACCCAAATCTATCTGTCTACTCCTCACCTCACTCCTCCAGTCTCCGCTCGCATTACTAACTTACTAACTGACATCTCAGCATGGATGTCGCACCAATTCCTTAAACAAAATCTCTCTGAGAACTGAGTTACTAATATTCCCCCCTGCCCGTGCCCCCCTCCATGACTTTTCCATCAAAATCAACAATGCAACCATCAGTCCCTCCCCTCACACCAGGATACTAGGTGTAATCCTAGACTCTGACTTGTCATTTCAGCCTCAAGTCCAATCATTGTCAAAAGTTTGTAGAATTCACCTCCGTAACATCGCTAAAATTCACCCCTTATTAACAAATGAAACCACCAAGCTCCTCATTCACTCCCTTGTTATCTCTCGCCTTGACTATTGCAACTCCCTTCTCATTGGCCTGCCCCTCCATAGGCTATCCCCTCTTCAGTCTATCATGAATGCTGCTATCAGACTTATCCACCTTACCAACCGCTCAGTGTCTGCCAACCCTCTCCTCCAATCCCTACACTGGCTCCCAATAACCCAGCAAATTAAATTCAAAATACTAACCAAAACCTACAAAGCCATCCACAACTCTGCCCTGAGCTACATCACCAATCTGGTCTCCAAACATATCCCAAACCCTCCTCTCCGCTCTTCTCAAGACCTTCTACTGTCAAGCTCTCTCGTCTCCTCCTCACATGCTCGTCTCCAGGATTTCTCCACAGCCTCTCCCATCCTCTGGAACTCGCTACCTCAATCTGTCCAGCTTTCCCCTATTCTTGCTACCTTCAGGCCATCCCTGAAAACTCATCTTTTCAAGGAAGCCTATCACGTCTCCAACTAATCTTTTACCACTTCCATCAGCTCATTCCCCACAGTTACAACTTTTTGTACCACCTGCCCCACCCTATTAGATTATGAGTTCTTCTGAACAGGGCCCTCTTAATCCTATTGTATTTTATTGTATTATAACTGTATTGTCTCCCTCTTATATTGTAAAGTGCTGCGTAAACTGTTGGCGCTATATAAATCCTGTATAATTATAATAATAATAAAGGAAAATATTTAATTTAAACTTGCACGCGGCTGTAATGTATTGCCAGCTCCCGGCAAAATGAAAAAAAAAACGGCGTGGAGTCTCCCACCAGTCCATACAAAGGCCCTTCGGGTCTGGTGTGGATTTTAAGGGGAACCCCACACCAAAATTAAAAAAAAAATGGTGTGGGGTCCCCTCCAAAATCTATACCAGATCCTTATCCGAGCATTCAGCCTGGTAGGTCAGGAAAAGGGGGGGACGAGCAAGCGCCCCCCCTCCTGAACCATACCAGGCCACATGCCCTCAACATGGGGGGCGGGTGCTTTGGGACAGGGGGGCTTTGCGCCCCCCACCCCAAAGCACCTTGTCCCCATGTTGATGGGGACATGGGCCTCTTCCAGACAAGCATGGGCGGTGGTTGTTGGGGTCTGCGGATGGGGGGCTTATCGGAATCTGGAAGTCCCCTTTAACAAGGGGGCTCCCAGATCCTGACCCCCCTATGTGAATGGGTAGGGGTACATCGTACCCCTACCCAGTCACCAAAAAAGTGTCAAAAAGTAAGAAACATAGTAAACAGTTTTTGAAAAGTCCTTTATTAAAAAAAAAATGAAAAAAAATAATGTAATCCACTGTCAATCACACCACCCACCGACCTGAAAAATATAAAAAAAAAGCCTGTTGTCATCTCTTCGGAGGCCACTGGCCATCTGCCTTCTCTCTGTTTTTGACAGCTCTTTTTTAGGCAAGGGGTGGGGCCACATGGTTACTTTACTCGGTGGCACTGCCCCTTCTGACGTCACATGATGTCTTGTAGCCGGGTGGCCCCCCAAAGCATGGAGTTCCCCTTAAAATCTATACCAGACCCAAAGGGCCTTGTGTGGATTTTGGGGGGGACCCCACACTTTTTTTTTCTTAATTCTGTCATAGGGTTTCCCTTAACCACTTCAATACAGGGCACTTTCATGCTCTTCTTGCCCAGACCAATTTTCAGCTTTTGATGCTCTCACACATTTCTATCATTTTTTTCACAAATAGGGCTTTCTTTTGGTGGTAAAGTAAAAAAAGAGCGCAAATTTGGAAAAAAAAAAACCCACTTTTTTTTGTTTCTATTATAAAAAAAAAAATTGTTTCTATTATAAAATTTTGCAAATAATTACATTTTGTTCGTAACTTTGGGCCAAAATGTATATTGCTACATATCTTTATATTAGTGGATATTATTTAGTCTATTGTGAAAGTTATAGAGTCTACAAGCTATGGTCCAAATCATAAAATAATTATCACACCTGATGAACTGACGGCCTATCTCATTTCTTGAGGCCCTGAAATGTCAGGACAGTACAAATACCCCAAATTACCCCTTTTTGGAAAGTAGACATTCCAAGGTATTTAGTAAGATGCATGGTGAGTTTTTTTAAGTTGTCATTTTTCCTCACAATTCTTGGGAAAATTAAGAAATGAATGTTTTTTCGTAATAACAAGTTATTTCTCACACACAGCATATGCATGCTTCCAATTACATCCCCCAAAATACATTCTGCTACTCCTCCTGAATATGGTGATATGGTGATACCACATGTGTGAGACTATTTCACAGCCTGGCCACATAGAAAGGCCCAACATGCAGGGAGAACCATCAGGCATTCTAGGAGCATAAATTGCACATCTACAGTAGCTTTATTCCTACCTATCACACTTTCGAAGGTCCCAGAGCACCAGGACAGTGGAATTGTCCCCATTTTGGAAAGAAAACATTATCTTCCTTTTTCCCTGGTCTGAGGGAAGGTAGCTTATGTATTTGTCCCAGGTTTCTTATAATATGTTTATTTTACATGTATGGTGTGAATAATATACCTACATATTATATGTATGGTTGGTAATATACCTTGCCCAATATAATTGTAAAACAAATCATGAAAAAGATCATTAAAGTATTTTTTGTATATGGTTAGGGAGACCTTAGATGCAGATCACCAATCAAATTCCTTAGTCAATGGCCTCTGCTAATGCCCCTGTGATCTAATGTCTAGGGGTACCCTAATTAAATGTTGTTGTTTTTTAAATAAGTACTGTACATAAAGTTGTACTAATACTAAAAACTGTAAAAATACTGTTCAAAGATAACACGTTGAACATTATCATTGCCACTGTTAATCATGGTATTAAATTAGTTTAAACATTAAGTCATGAATCAATGCATTTCTGGTCAATAATAGCCTCAGTTATTACAAGTTTCAAGGTTGGTCCAATTATTTACATAAAAGTGAGATTTACAGCAATCTGGAGTTCTGTAAATATAAGCTTGCTGTGAAGATAATAATTTGGCTTGTTTTTCATTTCTCTGGTGCTTTCTAATATAAATCCTTTTATCTGTACAGATAAAGCAATCAGTCTTTTGAAGATTGAATTAATGATAGGGGTAAACACTGTGATCAGAACAGGCAGAAATGGAAGCTGTATAAGAGATGGAGTGATATTCAGATGGGAATAAATAGCATTGCTGGAACTGTACTAGGCTGTCTGGTGCTTTTTTATTGTTAGCCCATTGAAATAGATCATTCATAGTAATTGTTGTGAGGGAAATGTGATGCATGATGTGTCTGAGATGAAAGACCATTACGTTATATTAAAACATATTTGAGAGCAATGCTAAAATTGTTAATTTATGTAATTTTATTTATTTTTATATTAATTTTATCAAAATGTATTTAAATTCTGTCTGTCTATCGATCTATCTATCTATCTATCTATCTATCTATCTATCTATCTATCTATCTATCTATCTATCTATCGTGTTCTCACCAGTGGCGGCCCGTCCATAGGGGGCGTCCGGGCGTCGCCCCCCCTCCTGTGGTCACCCAAAAAAAAAACGGGCCCTTTAAGAGTTTATTTTTATTTTTTTAAATGTCTTTTTTTTTACACATGGCGGCGCGACCATAGTGGGCGCAGAAGCGCCGCTACCGCTCGCTTCTGCGCCCGGCCGTCACTCACCACAACAATACATAGGTTCATGCATTGCATGAACCTATGTATTGCTGCCGCCCACTATTCAGATGGCCGGCCCCTTGAGCGCCGGCCATCTGAATAACAGCGTCTGGTTGGCCTTTAGAAGTGCCTATCAGAGCCAGCAGGCTCTGATAGGCTTCCCGACTACAGCCTGAGGGCTGTAATCGGCTTCTAAATACCTAATGAGAGGACGCACGGGGGTGCGTTCCCTGGCCAATCAGGTTCACCGGGTCTGGTTACCGGTAACCTGATTGGCTGAAGCGACATCGAGGGCGGGAGAAGACATCGAGGACGGAAGAAGGATGGCGCTGACTCGAGGAAGGTAAGTGCAGGGCTGGGGGGGACAAACTGGCTTTATATTGGGGACAAACTGGCTGGTTTGGGGACACACTGGCTGTATTATGGGGGACACACTGGCTGTATATTGGGGACAAACTGGCTGTATTATGAGGACAAACTGGCTGTTTTTGGGGGACAAACTGGCTGTATTATGGGGGACACACTGGCTGTATATTGGGGACAAACTGGCTGTATATTGGGGGGAAACTGGCTGTATATTGGGGGGAAACTGGCTGTATTATGGGGACAAACTGGCTGTATATTGGAGACAAACTGGCTGCATTTGGGGGACAAACTGGCTGCATTTGGGGGACAAACTGGCTGTATATTGGGGGACAAACTGGCTGTATATTGGGGGACAAACTGGCTGTATATTGGGGGACAAACTGGCTGCATTTGAGGGACAAACTGGCTGCATTTGAGGGACAAACTGGCTGCATTTGGGGGACAAACTGGCTGCATTTTGGGGACAAACTGGCTGTATATTGGGGGACAAACTGGCTGCATTTGGGGGACAAACTGGCTGTATTATGGGGACAAACTGGCTGTATTATTGGGGACAAACTGGCTGCATTTGGGGGACAAACTGGCTGCATTTGGGGAACAAACTGGCTGCATTTGGGGGACAAACTGGCTGTATATGGGGGACAAACTGGCTGCATTTGGGGGAAAAACTGGCTGTATATTGGGGACAAACTGGCTGTATTATGGGGGACAAACTGGCTGTATTATGGGGGACAAACTGGCTGTATTATGGGGGACAAACTGGCTGCATTTGGGGGACAAACTGGCTGCATTTGGGGGACAAACTGGCTGTATTATGGGGGACAAACTGGCTGTATTATGGGGGACAAACTGGCTGTATATGGGGACAAACTGGCTGTATATTGGGGGACAAACTGGCTGTATTATGGGGGACAAACTGGCTGTATTATGGGGGACAAACTGGCTGTATATTGGGGACCAAACTGGCTGCATTTGGGGGACAAACTGGCTGTATTATGGGGGACAAACTGGCTGTAATATGGGGGACAAACTGGCTGTATTATGGGGGACAAACTGGCTGTATTATTGGGGGACAAACTGGCTGTATATTGGGACAAACTGGCTGTATATGGGGACAAACTGGCTGTATTATGGGGGACAAACTGGCTGTATTATGGGGGCGAAACTGGCTGTATATGGGGGGAACTGGCTGCATTTGGGGGGGAACTGGCTGCATTTGGGCACAGTGGCTGCGTTTAATGGGCACAGTGGCGGCAATTGATGTTTTTTTTTTTTCAGTTTGCGCCCACCCCAAAAATTTTGAGCACCAGCAGCCACTGGTTCTCACTATGAGCATAGGTGATAGACTCTTGGGTGTCTTAAGAAAAAATAGTTCCCTTGTATTCTGTTTTTTAGCTGCCCCTTAGCACTAGTTCACACTGAACAGGGCTTCGAAATCGTGCAAGTTAATCTGAACTCACACGATTTCAAAGCCGAATTTCAATCCGACTTTGGGGGCGACTTGAAAGTCCTCTATTAAATCGCTCCTGAAGTCCCAAAAGTAGTGCAGGAACTACTTTTGGAAATTGTTGCGGCGCCGCAAAGTCGGCATTGCACCGTTTGGGATGCTCCTATTGCCAGCAATAGGCTCCGATTTGACATGCGATTTGACAGGTCACATTGCGCAGATGTGAACAGGGGCTTAAAACTGGACTACAGTCAATCCACAAATACTCCAAATGACAGGTTTCAGCCTCACTATAGCTAATTTTAGTGTTTTTAGTAATGCCTTGCAATATTGCCTGTGTAGAGCAGCCTCAAACTTGTACTAAATATGATGTAAACTCTGTGCTGTGGGTTAAATGCTTAGTGTAGCTGCCTGCCCAATGATCAGCCCTGATAGAGGGATAATCTCAACCAAATCCAAATATATGCGGCGCTACTGCCTAATGAATGTGTGTGCCAATATGCAGGGCTGGTGCAAAGATTTTTGACACCCTAGGCGAAACCTAATTTTGCCGCCCCCCCCCCCTTGGCTTCACCCCTGACTCCACCCCCTTTCCCTGCCCATGTATACCCCACCTCTCTAACAAAGCGCCCATCAAATGCAGCCTCACCAGCGCCCATCAAATACAATGTCACCAGCGCCCATCAAATAGTGTCACTAGCGCCCATTAAATACAGCGTCACCAGCGCCCATCAAATACAGTGTTACCAGCGCTCATCAAGTACAGCCTCACCAGCGCCCATCAAATACAGTGTTACCAGCGCCCATCAAATAGTGTCACTAGCGCCCATTAAATACAGCGTCACCAGTGCCCATCAAATACAGTGTCACCAGCCCCATCAAATAGTGTCACCAGCGCTCATCAGGTACAGCCTCACCAGTGGCCATCAAATACAGTGTTACTAGCGCCCATGAAATAAAGCCTCACCAGCGCCAATCAAATACAGTGTCACCAGCGCCCATCGAATAGTGTCACTAGCGCCCATTAAATACAGCGTCACCAGTGCCCATCAAATACAGTGTTACCAGCGCTCATCAAGTACAGCCTCACCAGCGCCCATCAAATACAGTGTTACCAGCGCCCATCAAATAGTGTCACTAGCGCCCATTAAATACAGCGTCACCAGTGCCCATCAAATACAGTGTCACCAGCGCCCATCAAATAGTGTCACCAGCGCTCATCAAGTACAGCCTCACCAGTGCCCATCAAGTACAGCCTCACCAGTGCCCATCAAATACAGTGTTACCAGCGCCCATGAAATAGAGCCTCACCAGCGCCCATCAAATACAGTGTCACCAGCGCCAATCAAATAGTGTCACCAGTGCCAATCAATGCAGGGGGGGGGGCATTTGGCAGATATTTTAATATACATATACACACATATTTTAAAATTCCATGTCATTGTCATCACATATAGAATATACAACAGTTTTTACTCACTGTCACCGACAATATGAATGGTGACCCTGTAATTGCTGCCTGTTCCTCGCTTGCATGATCAACTCTGCTGTACTGTGTACCCGCCTGCTAGCTCTGTGTTGGTGCCTCTTCCTGGCTCCACCTGTCCCCAAGCCCGGGGAGCCACCGCCAGGTGCCACGCTATATCCCATGATGCATCATCCATGTCCGCTCCAGACATGGCCAAGAGAGCGGGGGAGGGGGGCGCTGTGCTGCTGGACACTGTAGAGAGGAGTGAGAGCGGAGATCGGCCTTGGTGCTGGACTGTGGACACGTGTCACACACAGACAATGTGTGACACACAGTGTCAGACAGAGAGCAGAGAGGGGGGGGGCGGCTGCCTGATTCTGAACGGAGAGCGTAGAGGGGGATTGCTGGACATTGTGACACCAGGACATGACAGTTACTGGGACACACACTCACATCAGAGGGGGGGGGGATTGCGGTCTGCTGCTGCTTGACATGTCAGGGCGAGAGCGGCTGCCTGGTGGATAGTGCAGGCTCTGTGGAGGACAGTGCGGCCTGTGTGGGAGTAAAATAACCAGAGGCCCTGCCGCCCTAGGTGGCAGTGCGCCCTATGCAGTCGCCTATTCCGCCTAGTGGTAGCGCCGCCCCTGCCAATATGTGCATATTAACCAATAAAGTGCTTATTTGCAATACGTTTGATACCTATACAGTGCTAATACTTGCACACAATTCATAACTTCAAAGTGTTCCGTGTCCGCCAATCAATTCATATGCAAAATCATAAATAAATCCCTATATGGAAAGTGCTCTGTGCCTGTAAACCAAACAATGCCAACTTCTTCTGATGACATCAGTGTGACGAAACACATTGGGCGAGGTTTGTTTGGCATTGCTTCCACTTACCTAATTTTGGTTCTTGGAATGCAGACCGTCTTGTGCCAGAAATATTATTGCATGCGCTTGTAGCTCTTGTAATGCAAACACCATTACTATGTGAGTTGTATTTTATATGTTTTTATGAATTTAAATAAAACGGTATTACGCTATGGAACATTGCCTGGTTTATATTTCCCCTTACATGCATTAATGACGGAGTACCACAAAGGAGTATTTGCCCATTCAAAATGAGAGCAGCGGGGATAGCTACAGAAAGGCTGTTTTTCATACAAAGTGTTTATATCATCATGATCTGGTGAGTGTGGAGACAAAAGAGAGGAGCACGGAGTGCTTTCACACAGATAGCTGAATGATTAAGAAATCTGCAGCACTGAGCACCTTTAAGCACAACAAACTTTATATGTTTATAGACTTTATTGCACCTAGGAAATGTTAAAGTTGCCATTGATTTGCACATAGCATTTTCCATCTATAAATGTATTTATGATTTTGCATATGAATTGATTCACGGACACAGAACACTTTGATATCAAACGTGTGGCAGATAAGCACTTGGTTAATATTGTGGGAGATTAGCTTGTGGGGATCAACTTTCTGAATCACAGTCCGCAAACAGGCACTTTCTTAAAAGTCTGGCGGATGCCAGGTTTTATTTATAAGAGGTTTGCAGGTATAAACAAACAAAACAGTAAATAAATCCTTGCCGTCCGGCGCTAAACTAAACAAAATAGTATCCTCTCTATACAGTGCGGGGCTGGTCCCCGTCACCCACAAAACATGCGATAAAGCAAACCTTTTCTTTTTGATCCACTCCAACAGAGCTCTCACTCAGGTTCCCTCCTGAGTCTCCAAAACCAGAGAAATCCTGTGCTCTGTTCCTGGATCTCTAAAGCCCAGCTGACTGTGGATTCTAGTGAACCCGAACAACTGGACCGGAACCCAGCCGACCACAGAGGCTGGAAAAACCTGGGCCGGATTCTAGTTCAGTCCCTTACAATGGACCGAATGCAAGGTGAAATGTAGCGATTATCATGTATCTCACCTCGCATACTGTCACATATCCTCCCCCTCTGCTCAAGCCCCTGCGGCTGAGCACTTGACCCAGTCATACAGTACACGCGGGAGAGGGCATCAGCATTATCCTGGAGTTTGCCCAGCCTGTGCTCAACCGTGAACTTAAAGGGCTGTAAAGCCAGGAACCACCTTGTCACACGGGCATTTTTTTTCCTGTTGTCACACATCCACTTCAGGGGAGCATGGTCAGTGACCAGTCTAAATGACCTCCCGAGTAGTGATGAGCCGAACACCCCCGGGTTCGGTTCGCACCAGAACCCGCGAACGGACCGAAAGTTCGTACGAACATTAGAACCCTATTAAATACAA
This sequence comes from Rana muscosa, assembly GCA_029206835.1. Taxonomy (NCBI): domain Eukaryota; kingdom Metazoa; phylum Chordata; class Amphibia; order Anura; family Ranidae; genus Rana; species Rana muscosa. The sequence goes on along the minus strand of CM055116.1, from coordinate 797,116,299 downwards.
TGGATGCGAACGTTCGAATTCTAAAGTGCTAATTATAACAACTATTATGCATGTTATTGTCCTAAAAAGGGTTTGGGAACCCGGGTTCTGCACCAGGGGACATGTATCAATGCAAAAAGAAGTTTTAAAAACGGTCGTTTTTCGGGAGCAGTCATTTTAATGATGCATAAAGTGAAAAAAAAAAAGTCAAATATTCCTTTAAATATCGTACCTGGGGGGTGTCTAAAGTATGCCTGTGAAGTGCCACGTGTTTCCCGTGTTTAGAACTGTCCCTGCACAAAATGACACTTCTAAAGGAAAAAAAAGCCATTTAAAACTGCTTGCGGCTTTAATGTAATGTCTGGTCCCGGTAATATGGATGAAAATCTTTAAGAAAAATGGCATAGCTACCCCATGACCCCCCCCCCCTACCCCAGCCCATTACCAGCCCCTTTGGGTCTTGTATGGATATTAAGGGGAACCCCGCACATAAAATAAAAAAGGCCCTATATACTCTGAACAGCCGTATACAGGCGGTGCATACAAGACAGGGACTGTAGGTTTGTTCTTATGTAGAATGTGTTTGTAATTTTGAACAGGTACATTGTTGAAGTGTAGCTCCAGCCCAAAAATCTATTTTTAAACTTTTTGGAAAACATAGGTAAGGGTTATCACCCCTGTAACATTTGTTTTGCTGTCTGTGCCCCTGTTCAGAACATTTCACCTCACTTTCCGTCCCAATGACAACTGTTTTTGAAATGTGGTGTTTTTCTTGAAACAAGGATTGCTGATAAAGCATCAGTACAGAGGAGACACATTTCTCCCATATTTATTCTTACAGGAGAGAATTTTCCTTCCTAGTGGTAGATTTCCTCTCACTTCCTGTTGTCTTCTTGCGTTTGCAAGTAGGAGTCGTTTGTAAGTTGGATGTTTGAAAGTAGGGACCTGCCGTATATACTCTGCAGAAATAGGCCCCTTAGTTGTTGGTGTTAGCACAACACTGTAAGCACTCACAGTTACTCTTGGTTGGTGCTGGAACGCCCTGCTGTCAACTATTATATCAGGAATTTTAATTACATATAATTGTTGAACAGTGGTAGTAAAAATTGGGCCTTTGATGGTGGTGCTGGTGCCACAACACTGTAAGCCCTGACAGTTACTCTTGGTGGGTGCAGCAATGGGCCCTGCTGTGAATTATTAGATCAAGAATTGTAATTGCATGCCCCTGTTGAACAGGGGCTGAAAAATTGGGCCTTAGGCACTGGTGGCACAACACTACAACCCCTCACAGATACTGTACTTGGAGCACAGCAATGAGCCCTGTTGCAAAGTATTGCTTCAAAAATTGTAATGACACGCCCCTGTTAAACAGGGGCTGAAAAATTGGGCCTTAGGCACTGGTGGCACAACACTACAACCCCTCACAGATACTGTACTTGGAGCACAGCAATGAGCCCTGTTGCAAAGTATTGCTTCAAAAATTGTAATGACACGCCCCTGTTAAACAGGGGCTGAAAAATTGGGCCTTAGGCACTGGTGGCACAACACTACAACCGCTCACAGATACTGTACTTGGAGCACAGCAATGAGCCCTGTTGCAAAGTATTGCTTCAAAAATTGTAATGACACGCCCCTGTTAAACAGGGGCTGAAAAATTGGGCCTTAGGCACTGGTGGCACAACACTACAACCCCTCACAGATACTGTACTTGGAGCACAGCAATGAGCCCTATGGCAAATTATTGCTAAAAAAATTGTAATTACACGCCTCTGTAAAACAGGGGCTGAAAAATTGGGCCTTAGCCACTGGTGGCGGCACCCATAAACAAAAATGATCTTCCAAGCTATCATCATCAATCGTATCATTGAGCACTCGGAGGAGGAGGATAGCCAGTCAACATAACAGCACAGGCACTCAGCATCAGCATCAGTCTTGAAGGGATGTGACATGTTAAAATCAATTAGTCTGTTATATCAGCATCAGGTGTGTGGTAGCTGGTGGTGATCCAAGACTGGTTCATCTTGATGAAAGTCAGTCGATCAACCGAGTCGGTGGACAGGCGCACCCTGTGATCCGTGACAAATCCTCCAGCAGCACTGAATGTGCGTTCCGAAAGAACGCTGGATGCAGGACAGGCCAGTAGCTCAATTGCATACTGTGCAAGCTCTGGCCAGTGATCCATCCTCAAGACCCAGTAAGCCAGAGGATTTTCGGTGGGGAAGGTGTCCAAGTCTGACCTTGCCCCTAGATATTCCTGCACCATGTTTATCAGACGCTGGCGATGGTTGCTGGAACCGATCATACTTTGGGGCTGCGGACTAAAGAATTGTCTGAACGCATCGGTCAGATGGCCACCTTCCCCACCGCTCCTTCTTTGACTGGCCGAAGCCTCAGCAACTCGTTGTCCAGGACCAGGAGTTTGTAACCTCCCAGTCTCTGGGAACGCGTTGCACAGACCTTTCTGCAAGGCCTCCCGGAGTTGTCTCATCCTCTGCTCCCTCTGCGAAGGTAACATAAGGTCCGCAACCTTACCCTTGTACCGTGGATCAAGGAGAGTGGCCAGCCAGTAATGGTCCCTCTCCTTGATCCGAAGAATACGAGGATCCTTCCGCAGACTTTGCAGGATCAGGGAGGCCATGCAGCGTAGGTTTGCTGAGGCATTCGCTCCGGAGTCCTCTGGGTCACTAAGGACGACATGATCCGCAGCCACCTCCTCCCAGCCACGTACAAGGCCACTGGTTTCTTGGGACTGTAAATCATCCCTAAAAGACTGCTGCTGATGATGCTGAGTGCCAGCCTCCACCTCCATGCTGACACAATCCTCCTCCTCCTCCTCCTCCTCCTCCTCTTCCTGTGCGATGGGTGGGACAGAAGGAACACTGTCTGGGTAAAGGGGGCCTTGAGAGGCAAGGAAGTCCTCCTCTTCCTGCCTCTGTTCTGCCTCAAGTGCCCTGTCCATTATTCCACGCAGCGTGTGCTCCAACAGGTGGACAAGAGGTACAGTGTCACTGATGCATGCACTGTCACTGCTCACCATCCTCGTGGCCTCCTCAAATGGTGCCAGGACAGTGCATGCATCCCTGATCATGCCCCACTGGCGTGGAGAAAAAAAACCAAGCTCCCCTGACCCTGTCCTGGTGCCGTAGTCGCACAGGTACTCATTGATGGCCCTCTGCTGCGTGTGCAGCCGCTGCAGCATGGCCAACGTTGAGTTCCACCTGGTGGGCATGTCACATATAAGGCGGTTCTTGGGCAGGTTCAACTCCTTTTGCAGCTCAGCCAGGCGAGCACTGGCATTATAAGATCTGCGGAAATGCACACAGACTTTCCTGGCCTGCCTCAGGACATCCTGTAAGCCCGGGTACCTGCCCAAGAACCGCTGCACCACCAGGTTAAGGACGTGAGCCACACAGGGCACATGGGTCAGTTGTCCCTGTCGGAGGGCGGAGAGGAGGTTGGTGCCATTGTCGCAAACCACCATTCCTGGCTTAAGCTGGCGTGGCGTCAACCACCTCTCGGCCTGGCCCTGCAGAGCAGACAGGACCTCTGCCCCAGTGTGGCTTCTGTCCCCCAAACACACCAGCGCAAGCACGGCATGGCATCTTTTTGCCTGCGTACTTGCGTAGCCCCGTGAACGGCTACGGAGCACCGCTGGTTCATAGGACAAACCACAGGAAGAGGCCATGGAGGAAGAAGAAGAGGAGGGGGTGGAGGAGAGAGGTGTGTCACAACCAGTAGTAGCATTTTGGAGGCGTGGCGGTGGAACAACCTCCAACACTACTGCACCTTGTCCTGCATCCTTCCCAGCTGCCAAAAGAGTGACCCAATGGGCCGTGAAAGAAAGGTAACGTCCCTGTCCATGCCTGCTGGACCATGAGTCAGCGGTAATATGCACCTTACCGCTGACCGCCCTGTCCAGCGAGGCCAAGACATTGCCTTCCACATGCCGGTAGAGAGCCGGAATAGCCTTCCGTGAGAAAAAGTGGCGTTTGGGAACCTGCCACTGAGGAACCGCACATTGCACAAACTCACGGAAGGGGGCAGAGTCTACCAACTGAAAAGGCAGCAGTTGAAGCGCTAGCAATTTAGCCAAGCTAGCATTCAACCGCTGGGCATGTGGATGGCTGGGAGTGAACTTCTTTCGACGGTCCAGCAGCTGGGGCAGGGAAATTTGCCTGCTAGAATCGGACGTCGGTGTACTGCTAGCAGAGTGGCCGCAAGTACTTGGCTGTGACACACCTAATTCTACACCTTCATTCCTCTCAGTGCATGTTTCAGAGAGGACTGAAGTTATAGTGGGGTTGGAGATCCCAGCTGATGCGGTGCAAGGAGAGGTTCGCTTTGTTCTTTGGTGTGGGTCTTTGAGGTAGGCTTGCCAACGAGCTGCATGGCAGGTCAACATATGTCTGGTCAGGCATGTGGTACCCAAGCGGCTGATGTTTTGGCCACGCGATATACGCTTGAGACATATGTTGCAAACAGCAGCTGTGCGATCTGATGCACTAGCCTCAAAAAAGGCCCACACCAAGGAACTTTTTGAATGACGGGCAGAGGCAGCGCCCTGCACAGGCGGAGCTCTGCGGTGTGATTCCGTCGGTGTACTGCCCTTACGCTGGCCACCAAAGGGCATCCTGCCTCGTTGGAGATGTGCCTCCTCCTCATCCTCCTCCTCCTCCTCTCTCCTATTAGGCACCCACGTGGAGTCAGTGACCTCATCATCCCCTCCCTCCTCATCACTGGAGCCAATCTGGCAGTATGCTGCAGCTGCTGGAACATGACTGCCAGATTGGTGTCCTTCTTGAGCATCCCCTCTGTCTGCTCTCACGCTACTGCCTTCCTGTAGCTGGGTTTCATCATCAGACCCTTCGACCCACCGCGTCCACGACCAGCACTGTTGCCCCCAGACACAGAGCCTGCTTGCCCTCTTTTATTGCCTCCTGACTGTCTGCCTCTCCTTGTTTGCCTTCCAGACATTCTAATAGATGGCCTGCAGGGAGATGGGAAAAAAGCAATAAGGGCTACCTTCAGGTGTCCTTCTCTGTCCCTTTACTTAAGGATTTCTAAATATGGTTGAGGATGATTGCTTTTGCACAGAATAGCACAACGACAATTTCCCTGACTGTCCAAAAAACAAGGATTTCAAAGATGGTTGATGAGGAATGCTTTAGCACACTATAGCACAAGGAGAATTCCCCTCACTTTCCTTCTTTGTCCCTAGAAACAAGGATTTGCACAGTGAAAGAAACTGACACTCTCCCTACCTAGAGTTTTCTGTCCCTAGAAAAAATGTTTTTTTAAAGCACACTATAGCACAAGGAGAATTCCCCTCAGGCCTCGTACACACGGCCGAGATTCTCGTTGAGAAAAACATGTCGTTTTTTTCGACGAGATTCTTGGACAAGAAACTTGTCCCGGCCGAGTGTACACACGCTCGTTTCAAAGAACCCGCGGTTCTTTGAAAGGAGTGTACGCGGTGACGTCATCGACTACGTCGAGCATGCGCTCGTCACATTCGATGCCGTCGCCGCCATCTTGGTACACCCTACGTATGCCTAGGAAGCTACCGCGCATGCGTCAAATTCATTTCGAACATGCGCGGGCTTCCGGGCGGACAGGTAAGTGTACACACACTCACTTTTCTCGTCGAGAAACACGCCGAGGAGAATCTCGACGAGAAAATAGAGAGCAGGTTCTCTATTTTCTCGTCGAGGTTTCTTGTCGGTTTTCTCGACGGGAAACACGCTAGCAGCGTACACACGACCGATTTACTCGGCAAGACCTCTCTGCCAGCAAGTTTCTTGCTGGTTCTTGCCGAGAAAATCGGTCGTGTGTACGAGGCCTCACTTTCCTTCTTTGTCCCTAGAAACAAGGACTCGCACAGTAAAAGAAACTGACACTCTCCCTACCTAGAGTTTTCTGTCCCTAGAAAAAATGTTTTTTTAAAGCACACTATAGCACAAGGAGAATTCCCCTCACTTTCCTTCTTTGTCCCTAGAAACAAGGACTCGCACAGTGAAAGAAACTGACACTCTCCCTACCTAGAGTTTTCTGTCCCTAGAAAAAATGTTTTTTTAAAGCACACTATAGCACAAGGAGAATTCCCCTCACTTTCCTTCTTTGTCCCTAGAAACAAGGACTCGCACAGTGAAAGAAACTGACACTCTCCCTACCTAGAGTTTTCTGTCCCTAGAAAAAATGTTTTTTTAAAGCACACTATAGCACAAGGAGAATTCCCCTCACTTTCCTTCTTTGTCCCTAGAAACAAGGACTCGCACAGTGAAAGAAACTGACACTCTCCCTACCTAGAGTTTTCTGTCCCTAGAAAAAATGTTTTTTTAAAGCACACTATAGCACAAGGAGAATTCCCCTCACTTTCCTTCTTTGTCCCTAGAAACAAGGATTCGCACAGTAAAACACACTGACACTCTCCCTACCTATCCTTCTCTTTCCCTAAACTAAAGGAATCCAGGTTAAGCAAGAAAGAAATAAATGTCACTGTCCCTGCCTATGCTTGTCTTTCCCTGCTCCGGAACACACTACACTAGGCCGCCGTGCTGGCGGCCTTTTATAGTGTGGGGCGTGTACTAAACACCCTCAGCAATAATTGGCCACAGGCATCCTGCCTGTGGCCAATCATTGCTCTCCTCGCTGCCGGCGCTGTGATTGGCCAAGCATGCGGGGTCACAGTGCATGCTTGGCCAATCACAGCGCCTGGATGACACTGCGATGGCGTAGTGCATTGTGGGCCGTTCGCGTCACTCGAATTTGGCGCGAACGGCCCAAATCGTTCGATCTTCGTCGAACGATCGAACAGCCGATGTTCGAGTCGAACGTATGTTCGACTCGAACACGAAGCTCATCCCTACTCCAGAGTAGATAATACCTCAGGGAGTCTAAGGCCCATTTAATGGTGAGATACTCCTTCTCCACGATGGCATAGTTCCTTTCGTGTTTGTTCAGCTTCCGGCTCAGGTATACAACTGAGTGCTCCTCACCATTCCTGACCTGCGACAGTACGGCCCCTAGGCCCACCTCAGAGGCGTCTGTCTGTACGACAAACTCCTTTGTGAAGTCCGGGGTCACCAGCACCGGTAGTGCACAAAGGGCCTTTTTTAATTTTTGAAACGCCTTCTCTGCCTCAGGGTTCCATTTGACCATGGCCGACCCTCTGCCCTTTGTCAGGTCAGTCAGAGGGACGGCAATGGTGGCAAAGTCAGGTATAAACCGTCGGTAATACTCCGTAATGCCTAGGAAGGCCCGAACTTGTTTCTTGTTTACGGGTTGGGGCCACTTTTGAATTGCCCAATCTTATTGGTCTGAGGCTTGACATGTCCCCGGCCAATAACGTAGCCAAGATACTTGGCCTCCTCTAGGCCTATGGCACACTTTTTTGGGTTAGCTGTGAGGCCTGCTTTCCTAAGGGAATCTACCACCGCCTGTACTCGGGGCAGGTGCGATTCCCAATCTGGGCTGTGGATGACCACATCGTCCAAATAAGCAGCCGCATACGGGCGATGTGGTCTCAAAGTTTTGTCCATCATTCGTTGGAATGATGCAGGGGCCCCATGCAGACCAAAAGGCATCCGCTTGTACTGAAACAAGCCCTCAGGAGTGGAAAAGGCAGTCTTCTCCTTGGCCGATTCAGATAGCGGTATTTGCCAATAGCCTTTTGTCAGGTCTAGGGTCGTTATATAGTGAGCCTGTCCCAACCTGTCCACAAGTTCGTCGACCCGGGGCATCGGGTATGCATTGAACTTGGATACACTGTTGAGTTTCCGAAAGTCATTACAAAACCTGATAGTGCCATCAGGTTTTGGGACCAGCACTATGGGGCTCGATCCCTCACTGTGGGACTCTTCTATCACATCCAACTCCAACATGTTTTTAATTTATTTTGTGACTGCCTCACGCCTGGCCTCTGGGATTCTATACGGCTTCACATTTACCCGAACCCCTGGTTCCGTCACTATGTCATGTTGGATCACGTTGGTCAGTCGGGTAAGGGGGAGAAAAAGTCTCTATTTTTATGCACGAACACCCTAACGTCACTTTGTTGTGCCACGGACAGGGTATCCGTAATGGGAACGTCAGGTGTCACGGGTACCCGGTCGGTTGGAGGTGGGGACATGGCCAGTAAAGTCTCTCGGTCCTTCCAGGGTTTTAAGAGATTCACATGGTAAATTTGGTGTGGTTTCCTTTTCCCTGGCTGGTAGACTTTGTAGTTTACCTCCCCGACCCTTTCGACAACCTCGAAGGGACCCTGCCACTTGGCTAAAAACGTACTTTCCACCGTGGGGACCAATACCAACACTCTGTCCCCAGGGCTGAAAGTACGGACCCTGGCACTTCGGTCATAGACCCTCCTTTGGGCCTCCTGGGCTCGCTCCATATGTTCTCGCACCAGGGGTAGGACAGCTGCGATTTGATCCTGCATCAAGGAGACATGCTCTATGATGCTTTTATATGGGGTTGCCTCACCTTCCCATGTTTCCTTGGCAACATCTAGCAGCCCCCTGGGATGCCTACCATACAAGAGTTCAAAGGGGGAATAGCCTGTGGACTCCTGCGGAACCTCACGTATTGCAAACATGAGATATGGCAGCAAAAAATCCCAGTTTCTCCCATCTTTGTCGACCACCTTTTTCAGCATACTTTTCAAAGTTTTATTAAATCTTTCGACCAGACCATCCGTTTGGGGGTGGTAGACAGAGGTACGGAGATGGGAGATTTTGTATAACTTACAAAGCCCCCTTGGTAACCTTGGACATAAAGGGGGTGCCCTGATCGGTTAAGATCTCTTTTGGGATCCCCAGTCGAATAAAGACATGGACCATTTCCTTGGCGATAGCCTTAGCAGAGGTATTGCGCAAGGGTATGGCCTCAGGATAGCGGGTCGCATAGTCCAGAATCACCAGAATATGCTGGTGACCGCGGGCAGATTTCACAACCGGCCCCACCAGGTCCATGCCAATCCTCTCAAAGGGGACCTCGATTATTGGCAGAGGAACAAGGGGGCTGCGAAAATGGGGTGACGGTGCCGACATTTGGCACTCGGGGCACGATTCGCATTACTCCTTGACATCTGCATGCAAGCCGGGCCAGAAAAATCTCTGGGCGATTCTGACATGATGCAGTACATGCGACGTGTGCAAATAAAGAAATGCGTCTTTTCATATGAGCATAATCGCATTGCATAGGTTCATCATTTATAGGACAGTTCGCAGCAATATGCCCTAATGCATGACAACGAAAACATCTTATATGCTCAACTCCCAGTCCTCTCAACGGTCCCAAAGACCTTCCTGGCTGCTTTGGCCAGTCTCCAGGTCTAGGAACCACAGTCTCATCAGTTGGAACAACAGTCTTCTCAAATCTCCCCAAGCTCTTGGACCCCGGAACAGTCTTACCAAAACCGCCAGGAGATCTTGCACCCCTAGACACACCAAAGTGGGGCGTAGATGGATTCACCAAGTCCTCAGTAGCACTGTACCTCTCCACTAGGTCCACTAGTTGGGCTGCAGTTTTGGGATCGCCCTGTCCGACCCACTTCCTCAGAGCAGCAGGGAGCGCACGCAGATACCGGTCCATTACCACACGCTCTACGATCTGCGGGCCTGTCAAGGCCTCTGGCTGCAACCACTTCTTGGTGAGGTGGACCAGGTCAAACATTTGCGAACGGAGTGGCTTGTTGCTGGAGAAGGACCACTGATGCACCCGCTGGGCCCGGATCGCCATGGTGACACCCAAGCGTGCGAGTATCTCCGTCTTTAGAGTCTCATAGTTCTGGGCCTTATCGGGTTCTAGGTCAAAATAGGCTTTTTGGGGTTCTCCTGTTAGAAATGGGGCCAAGAGACCTGCCCACTGCTCTTTTAGCCATCCTTCGCGGACAGCAACTCTCTCAAAAGTTGAAAGGTATGCCTCAACATCATCAGCAGATGTCATCATTTGTAGGTGGTAGGATGCACGTATCATCTTTGCTTCCACTGGCGCAGGAGGTGCGAACACCTTTTTCAGTTCTAGCAGAGCCTCTGCGAACTGCCGGTTCATCTCCTGCTGGACCGCCTGTTGAACTGCAGCGGCGTCCTGTTGTGCTGCCTGTTGTGCTACGACTTGGCGGCTCATCTCCTGCTGAGCCTCCCGTTGTGCTGCAGCGGCCTCTGCGACTTGGCGGTTGGTTTCCCGCTGAGCTGCATTGGCCTGTAACAGGGCCTTTAACATTTCCTCCATCTTCAGAAAGTGCCCGCTGAATCCACCACGTGTGGGAGATTAGCTTGTGGGGATTAACTTTCTGAATCACATTTCCGCAAACAGGCACTTTCTTAAAAGTCTGGCGGATGCCAGGCTTTATTTATAAGAGGTTTGCAGGTATAAACAAACAAAACAGTAAATAAATCCTTGCCATCCGGCGCTAAACTAAACAAAATAGTATCCTCTCTATACAGTGCGGGGCTGGTCCCCGTCACCCACAAAACATGCGATAAAGCAAACCTTTTCTTTTTGATCCACTCCAACAGAGCTCTCACTCAGGTTCCCTCCTGAGTCTCCAAAACCAGAGAAATCCTGTGCTCTCTTCCTGGATCTTTAAAGCCCAGCTCACTGTGGATTCTAGTGAACCCGAACAACTGGACCGGAACCCAGCCGACCACAGAGGCTGGAAAAACCTGGGCCGGATTCTAGTTCAGTCCCTTACAATGCGAGGTGAAATGTAGCTATTATCATGTATCTCACCTCGCATACCGTCACAATATGCACATATTGGCACACACACATTAGGCAGTAGGGCCGCAAATATTTGGATTTAATCTCAAACTTGTGCATGTAAACTTCCAATGTAGCCATTTCCGGTTATGGCTTCTTTCTTCCCACTGAGCAGTGAGGCTACTCTTTTTATTACGTCTTCATAGGACATGTTCTGTGAGGCACATGTACATCCATAGGATGTGATAATGGGTACCTCACAGAACCCTTCCACTCTGAGCAATTTATTACAAACTGTGGCTCTTTATGCAACCTCTTGAATGTCTTATTGAGTACATTTTACAACCAATTATAGCCACTATGCAGTATCTTCATGACTCCACTCCAGTAATACAAACATGACTTGTATTAGGGCATATTCCTTCTAATGCATACTTTGCCAGTCTGAATGTTAAAAGTTTATATATTGTTACCCCTCATATTGAGGTCCTTACTGGTGTTCGTCTAGCATTGATTGAAGCACAACCCCAGTCACCTCCTGTGGAAGTCTTAATAGTTTTGCTTTGTGTCATATTGAAGCTTAACTACTTCAAATTTGAAAACCAATTCTTTGTTTAAATCTCCAGGACAGCCATGGGCTCCAATGTAGTCCCCTCCATTGCTAACATCTACATGTATCAGTATTAACACTCATTGTTCCTGCCACTCCTTGTAGATAAGGCTTTACTTAGAAGTGCTATATTGATGATTTACTACTGATATGGACAGGTACAAAGAAGACGTGAGCTCAAAAAAATAATCAGATTCATGCTCTTTCTATACCAGTTGTGTTGACTCTTAATTGCTCTGACACTCACATCAGTTTTCTTGATCTTAACATCTGTAAAATTGTTACTGGTGCTGAATCCATCTTGAAAACACAGTTTTACCAAAAAGAGACTAATCGCAAAACTGTTCTCCATACTCGGAATGCACACCCTCCTTCAAAAATTAAATGACATCCTTATCCTTAATAAGTTTTAGCACAACAATGTCCTGTTGCAGCGGTGACTCCATGCAAATCGTTGTTATCCCTGAGAAAACTGAAAGAATTCAGTAATTGACAGTATTTCATGTTGGCCTATACCGCCATGATCAATAATGTTTTTGATCATATTGGCCTATTGTCTCCAGTGATTCTTTACTGCTGTTTGCCACCTCTCTGGCCCCAGTTATGATATATCGACGGGGCTGCAACCTTCATGATTGTCTGGTACGTATAGAGTTATCTCCTCCTTGAGGGCACATAGCTCACTTAACTTAAGTTGGCCTGCTGTAGATGCCCTAGCTGCCCCCTTTTTGCCAGATCCTTCTTCTTGCAGCCCCAGACTGGAAAACACATCCCAAACTGCTCTTGACCTACCTACACTACTGTATAGCTGATCTATATGCTTTGTTGTCCCTCTGGACTGTACTTCATTGGTAAAATGCTGATCACAATGTGTGAACGTCTCCGCAATCAGAAATCTGCAATCTGTAAGCCATTGCCTTTTGTACAGCACACCACTCACACAAAACTTCCTACAATTTAAACATCCACTTCTGAGTCCGTATGCTAACATAACCCCATTAGCTCCTGGCAATAACAGACACTGCTTGGTCATGCAAAAAAAAAAAAGAGATGCTGGAGCTATCCTTTACAGACTCCTGTACCCAGAGGATGATCTGCATTCATACAAGCAGGTGAGTATAAATGCGTGGTACACCTGATCCTGCTTCATATAGTCCATGCACCTCTCGTATCCTTCTCCAAGGTTAACCCTTGATATCTTTTATTTTGCCGTCTCTGTTGCATAATTGGGAAATCTTGGGAAATGCCATGGCATTGTCTGGGTTATGAGTATACATGAGGTTTTCATATGTCATTATTTTTTGGTTTGGATCATCTTTTTTTTTTTGTATTTGCTTTTATGTTTTATTTAGTACACCTATGGTTTCCACTTGTTTCTCCTATTATTTCCATATTTATGTTATTTCTTATGTTGTTTTTTCTACTATTCTCTATACCATGTTTATGAAGTGTTTTAGTTATTTTTTTCTTTTTGCAATTTTCCTTTTTCTTTCTCCCTTTTACGATTTGTGTCTTTACCCACTTTGAGTATTTTTTCCCATTCTTGTTGTGTCAACTTCCCCCCTTATTTACACTGGGGATAGTAATGTGGTAGGTCCATTACTATGTGCCTGTGTAGAATCTCTTTACTTTGTGCTTTTATTAATTTGTCCCAATGTAAGCTCTATGCCTACTCTTCAACCACTTTGTTTTTGCACCCCATATCTTTGTTTTCTTTTTCGTACATCACGGGACACAGAGCGACTTAGTCATTACTAATGGGTTATATAGTTTACCTTCAGGTGCTGGCACTGGCAACTTCCAAACCGGAAGTACCCTCCCCTATATAAGCCCCTCCCATCCGGGAGCACCTCAGTTTTTTGCCAGTGTCTAAGGTGTTGGCCAAAGAGTAACATGTGTTTTTCTGGGCTTGCGTACAGGTTCTTTTACGGGCCTTAGTAAGCTGTTCCGGATCCCACCAAAAAAGCTTCATAGCTAAACGGTCGGTACCCGGGCCTTGCAACAGAAGAGCAAGGTTTTGCCTGTAATGCCTCTCTTAGGAGGGCTGGACCCTGGGATCCAGAGCTCTGGTCATACCCACGACCAAGATGTTTTCTGTGCAGGGTGCTATACAGGTCCAGGGGAGTGGAATCCTTGGGAACCCGGTCCCTGAAGGTTTAATTACAATGCCTGCCGTGATAGGTGAAGTTTGGGCTTCTGTGGACCAAACAGAGTCCTGCGGCGGGGAACAGGTAAGTGGGGGCCCCCAGGAACTTGGTTCTATTGGGGGACCCCCAAGCCTAATTTGTCTTTCTGTCTGTTACCTAAAGGTATTCCCGCTAATATCCGTGTATGCCTGTAACTACTGGAAAATGTAAAATTTTAATAGTAGTCAAGAAAAAAAAGAAAAGAAAAAAAGAGGACCGCGGTACCTGTGTTAAACCACTAGAGGTCGCTGTGGTCCATTTTTTCTTGTCATGTGGATCTTTGGTTTTCTCAAGTCAAAAGATCCAGGCAGTTGGTAAGTTCTCTGTGGGAATCCACTTCCTCTGCCCAAATGGGGACGTGAGGCCCATATTAAATATAAAAGGGCTAAACAAGTTCCTACATATCAGGACTTTTTCGGATGGAGTCGATCCGATCGGTGGCCACCGCCCTACAAGGGCAGGAATGGTTAGCCTCGATCGACATAAGGGATGCTTATTTGCATATTCCCATCTGTCCGGCCCACCAGAAATTTCTACGCTTTGCAGTAGAAGGACGCCATTTTCAGTTCAGAGCCTTACCTTTCGGTCTGGCCACAGCACCACGAGTGTTCACAAAAATTCTGGCCCTACGATTGGCCAAACTAGGAACACAAGGTCTAACGATAATGGCATATCTAGACGACTTGTTGCTGATAGACCACTCAGTGGAAAAAAACAGAAGTGGTCGTTCACAAGACAATCAAGTATCTGGAATCTCACGGTTGCATTATCAACCGAGACAAGTCAGCCCCAAAAACCAGTCAAAAGTCTGGAATACTTGGGGGCTAAGACTGGATTCAAATCAGAGAAAGATTTTCTTACCTCCAGAGAAGGTGTCGTCTTTGAAAAATTTGACCCACTTAGTGGGTACAAAAAAGAAAACCATCCATACGCCTGTGCATGAGGCTGCTTGGAAAAATGGTGGCTTCATTCGAAGCAGTACCCTATGGTCAATTCCATTCAAGGAACTTGCAGAGGGCCATACTGTCAGCCTGGAACAAAAAAGTTCAGGCTTTAGACTTACCAATGTCCCTGTCCCCTTCCGTTCGCAAGAGCCTCCATTGGTGGTTGGTGCCCCAGAATCTGGAAAAAGGGAAACCCTTCAGTCCGGTTTCTTGGAAGGTGGTCACTACAGATGCCAGCCTCATAGGCTGGGGGGCAGTACTGGAGCAATGGTCTCTCCAGGGCAAGTGGTCAGAAGCAGAGAAGGCCCTGCCCATCAATCTCTTAGAGATACGAGCAGCCCGGTATGCCCTAGTAGCATGGACATCCAAACTCCAAGGGTCCCCTGTCAGAATTCAATCAGACAATGCCACAGCAGTGGCATATATCAATCACCAGGGTGGCACCAGGAGTCGTGCAGCCCAGAGGGAAGCGAATTGCATCCTGGAATGGGCAGAAAGATATGTCCCAGCCATATCCGCGGTTTTCATCCCAGGAGTGGAAAATTGGAGAGCGGACTTTTTAAGTCGCCAGCAATTATGCCCGGGGGAATGGTCTCTTCACCCCGAGGTTTTCCAGGCAATATGCCAGCGGTGGGGAACACCGGATGTAGATCTGCTAGCATCCAGATTCAACGCAAAGGTGGACAGATTTGTGTCTCGCACAAGGGATCCCCTAGCTTGCGGTTCGGATGCCCGAGTGTTCCCTTGGGATCAGTTCAAGCTGATATATGCATTCCCACCGCGATTAATCCGCAGAATCAGGGTAGAAAAGAAACCAGTGATTCTGGTGGCTCCAGCGTGGCCCCGAAGGGCATGGTACGCGGAGATTGTAAAAATGTCAGTGAGGAGTCCTTGGACCCTCCCACATCGTCCGGACCTGCTGTCGCAAGGACCGATATACCACCCTTCCTTACCAGCCCTAGGTTTGACGGCCTGGCTATTGAAGCCCACATTCTGAAAAAGAGAGGGCTCTCTAATCCTGTGGTATCTACCATGATCAATGCCAGGAAGCCGGTATCCAGGCAGATCTATTATAGGATCTGGAAGGCGTACATCGCGTGGCGTGAGGCCAAGAAATGGCATCCACGTAAGTACGTAATAGGTAGGATTTTGGACTTCCTACAGTGGGCTGTAGATAGGAAGCTGGCCTTGAGTACTATCAAGGGTCAGAGTTCGGCCTTGTCAATATTTTTTCAAAGGCCCTTGGCTTCGCATTCACTAGTCAAAGCTTTCATACAAGGAGTGATGCGTATTAGCCCTCCGGTTAGTATTCCCATATGTCCATGGGACTTAAACCTGGTTCTGTCGGTTCTACAGAAACAACCATTTGAACCATTGCGGCACATTTCCTTGGTTCTTCTCACCAGGAAATTGATTTTCTTAGTAGCCATTTGTTCGGCTAAAAGAGTATCGGAATTAGCCGCCTTGTCCTGTAAGGAGCCATATCTGGTTGTCCATAAGGACATAGTAGTATTACGTCCTCATCCAGCCTTTCTTCCTAAGGTGGTATCGAGGTTCCATTTGAACCAAGATGTGGTTCTTTCTTCCTTCCTTTTTCCCCAAACCTAGCTCGGTAGAGGAAAAGTTATTGCATTCTTTGGATGTAGTAAGAGCACTTAAAGCTTATCTAAAAGCCACTGCTCAGATTCGCAGAACGGATACTTTGTTTATTCTGCCGGAAGGCCCCAGAAAGGGTCAGGCAGCATCAAAATCTACTTTAGCCAAGTGGATTCGACAGGTCATAATACAAGCCTATGGCTTGAGAAAGAGACCGCCTCCATTCAAAGTTAGGGCGCACTCCACAAGAGCAGTTGGAACTTCATGGACAGTGCATCACCAGGCCTCCCTGGCTCAAGTCTGTAAGGCCGCAACATGGTCTTCAGTACACACGTTTACTAGATTCTACCAGGTAGACGTTAGAAGTCAGGAGGATGTCGCCTTTGGGCGCAGTGTGTTGCAGGCCGCAATAGAGCCTCATGCCTGATGGCGCCCAGCTTATGTATAGTGTATCCCTCCCCTCATTTGGCATTGCTTTGGGACGTCCCATTAGTAATGACTAAGTCGCTCTGTGTCCCGTGATGTACGAAAAAGAAAAAGGGATTTTTATAACAGCTTACCTGTAAAATCCTTTTCTTGGAGTACATCACGGGACACAGAGCTCCCACCCCTCTTTTTGGGACACTTATTGCTTTGCTACAAAACTGAGGTGCTCCCGGATGGGAGGGGCTTATATAGGGGAGGGTACTTCCGGTTTGGAAGTTGCCAGTGCCAGCACCTGAAGGTAAACTATATAACCCATTAGTAATGACTAAGTCGCTCTGTGCCCCGTGATGTACTCCAAGAAAAGGATTTTACAGGTAAGCTGTTATAAAAATCCCTTTACTTCCTTCTGCATTAGCAATTGTTCTGTTTATAGTTGTTGCTTTCCTTACTGCCTAGCCTGTTGGATCACTTCCATTATGTCACTTTCATTGTCAGGGGTTGCTGCAGCAATGCCTCACCCCTGCTAGTTGTGTTTCTGTTGTGAACTGTCTGTTTCTTGCCATGCCACTTGCTGGTTTTTGTCACTATTGCATATATACAAGTGAGGTACAATGCTGCTTTTGCTAATCGTTGGGTAAAGGACTTAGAGACAATTTACAGGACTGGCTGCTGTTAAACAACAAAGCACAGCTAGCGTTAAGCTGCCTTCCTTCCACTGAGGGGCGAACTGGGGACATGCACTGCTGAAGACTGCTGAAGAAAATGTAGTGTAAAAAGGAGACCTAACCTGTACTATAGATTGTCTTTGGATTTCAACTCTCAGTTACACTGTGGTGGGGAGGAAGGATAATGTTTTAAGTAGTTTTCAGGGTTGGGAAAATGAAGAGGGGGATCATTATGCAAGGAGACTTATGCTGGGAGCAGATCTGCTGCACCTGGGTGAGAGAGAGAGAGAGAGAGAGAGAAATGCTAGCCATTCTGGAGTATTGGAGGAATGCTGGTTGAGCCTCCTACTTGATACAGAAGCCAGATGCTGAGGATACTGACTGGACTACACCATGTCAATGATCAAAAGGATAGCCCTGGTAACACAGAGTGGTGAGGCCACTGGCAAACCCTGCATTACACCTTGTTAGAGTGGGAGAAAGTTGTCTGAAAGAACCATAGTGGCAGTGCATTAGTCCCATTAGCATTAGTTCTTAAAGGGTACACTTCCTTGAGCTCTCCACTATACCAGTTGGGCCACAATGAGTTGGCTAGCAGAAGTAATAGAGTAGACTGTTGAACTGTTACTGTGGTATATCTCACCCTAGTTAGGATTTCCCAGTACGGGATTCAGGAGGGGGTTGTGTTTTCACTGCAATTATTGTTTCTGCAGCATGTTACTGCTATTGCTTAATCATTGCAGTAAACACTAACTTTTTAAACCATTATCATGTACTTTTTCTCTGCAATATTTGGTCAGTGAGTTTTTGCTATTACCTGTGCTGTTGCTGTGTCATTCCTGACATCTATGCACCACGAGCCATTGAAGTGTATATACAGCTACCTGAATTAACCCTCCCCACTCAGCCAGTGTGTGTATGCGGTGCTGTTTGCAAAGTCGTGGGCACAGGAACAAGGGTTCCAATACATCCAGTGGGTCCTTTGATGGTAAGCACTACGTGTGTGTGTGTGTGTGTGTGTGTATGTATATATATCTATATATATATATATACTGTAGATTAGTGATGAGCCGAACACCCCCGGGTTCGGTTCGCACCAGAACCCGCGAACGGACCGAAAGTTCGAACGAACATTAGAACCCTATTAAATACAATGGATGCGAACGTTCGAATTCTAAAGTGCTAATTATAACAACTATTATGCATGTTATTGTCCTAAAAAGGGTTTGGGAACCCGGGTTCTGCACCAGGGGACATGTATCAATGCAAAAATAAGTTTTAAAAACGGTCGTTTTCCGGGAGCAGTCATTTTAATGATGCATAAAGTGAAAAAAAAAAAGTCAAATATTCCTTTAAATATCGTACCTGGGGGGTGTCTAAAGTATGCCTGTGAAGTGCCACGTGTTTCCCGTGTTTAGAACTGTCCCTGCACAAAATGACACTTCTAAAGGAAAAAAAAGCCATTTAAAACTGCTTGCGGCTTTAATGTAATGTCTGGTCCCGGTAATATGGATGAAAATCTTTAAGAAAAATGGCATAGCTACCCCATGACCCCCCCCCCTACCCCAGCCCATTACCAGCCCCTTTGGGTCTTGTATGGATATTAAGGGGAACCCCGCACATAAAATAAAAAAGGCCCTATATACTCTGAACAGCCGTATACAGGCGGTGCATACAAGACAGGGACTGTAGGTTTGTTCTTATGTAGAATCTGTTTGTAATTTTGAACAGGTACATTGTTGAAGTGTAGCTCCAGACCAAAAATCTATTTTTAAACTTTTTGGAAAACATAGGTAAGGGTTATCACCCCTGTAACATTTGTTTTGCTGTCTGTGCCCCTGTTCAGAACATTTCACCTCACTTTCCGTCCTAATGACAACTGTTTTTGAAATGTGGTGTTTTTCTTGAAACAAGGATTGCTGATAAAGCATCAGTACAGAGGAGACACCTTTCTCCCATATTTATTCTTACAGGAGAGAATTTTCCTTCCTAGTGGTAGATTTCCTCTCACTTCCTGTTGTCTTCTTGCGTTTGCAAGTAGGAGTCGTTTGTAAGTTGGATGTTTGAAAGTAGGGACCTGCCGTATATACTCTGCAGAAATAGGCCCCTTAGTTGTTGGTGTTGGCACAACACTGTAAGCACTCACAGTTACTCTTGGTTGGTGCTGGAACGCCCTGCTGTCAACTATTATATCAGGAATTTTAATTACATATAATTGTTGAACAGTGGTAGTAAAAATTGGGCCTTTGATGGTGGTGCTGGTGCCACAACACTGTAAGCCCTGACAGTTACTCTTGGTGGGTGCAGCAATGGGCCCTGCTGTGAATTATTAGATCAAGAATTGTAATTACATGCCCCTGTTGAACAGGGGCTGAAAAATTGGGCCTTAGGCACTGGTGGCACAACACTGCAACCCTTCACAGATACTGTACTTGGAGCACAGCAATGAGCCCTGTTGCAAAGTATTGCTTCAAAAATTGTAATGACACGCCCCTGTTAAACAGGGGCTGAAAAATTGGGCCTTAGGCACTGGTGGCACAACACTGCAACTCCTCACAGATACTGTACTTGGAGCACAGCAATGAGCCCTGTTGCAAAGTATTGCTTCAAAAATTGTAATTACACGCCACTGTTAAACAGGGGCTGAAAAATTGGGCGTTAGGCACTGGTGGCGGCACCCATAAACAAAAATGATCTTCCAAGCTATCATCATCAATCGTATCATTGAGGACTCGGAGGAGGAGGATAGCCAGTCAACATAACAGCACAGGCACTCAGCATCAGCATCAGTCTTGAAGGGATGTGACATTTTAAAATCAATTAGTCTGTTATATCAGCATCAGGTGTGTGGTAGCTGGTGGTGATCCAAGACTGGTTCATCTTGATGAAAGTCAGTCGATCAACCGAGTCGGTGGACAGGCGCACCCTGTGATCCGTGACAAATCCTCCAGCAGCACTGAATGTGCGTTCCGAAAGAACGCTGGATGCAGGACAGGCCAGTAGCTCAATTGCATACTGTGCAAGCTCTGGCCAGTGATCCATCCTCAAGACCCAGTAAGCCAGAGGATTTTCGGTGGGGAAGGTGTCCAAGTCTGACCTTGCCCCTAGATATTCCTGCACCATGTTTATCAGACGCTGGCGATGGTTGCTGGAACCGATCATACTTTGGGGCTGCGGACTAAAGAATTGTCTGAACGCATCGGTCAGACGGCCACCTTCCCCACCGCTCCTTCTTTGACTGGCCGAAGCCTCAGCAACTCGTTGTCCAGGACCAGGAGTTTGCAACCTCCCAGTCTCTGGGAACGCGTTGCACAGACCTTTCTGCAAGGCCTCCCGGAGTTGTCTCATCCTCTGCTCCCTCTGCGACGGTAACATAAGGTCCGCAACCTTACCCTTGTACCGTGGATCAAGGAGAGTGGCCAGCCAGTAATGGTCCCTCTCCTTGATCCGAAGAATACGAGGATCCTTCCGCAGACTTTGCAGGATCAGGGAGGCCATGCAGCGTAGGTTTGCTGAGGCATTCGCTCCGGAGTCCTCTGGGTCACTAAGGACGACATGATCCGCAGCCACCTCCTCCCAGCCACGTACAAGTCCACTGGTTTCTTGGGACTGTAAATCATCCCTAAAAGACTGCTGCTGATGATGCTGAGTGCCAGCCTCCACCTCCATGCTGACACAATCCTCCTCCTCCTCCTCCTCCTCCTCTTCCTGTGCGATGGGTGGGACAGAAGGAACACTGTCTGGGTAAAGGGGGCCTTGAGAGGCAAGGAAGTCCTCCTCTTCCTGCCTCTGTTCTGCCTCAAGTGCCCTGTCCATTATTCCACGCAGCGTGTGCTCCAACAGGTGGACAAGAGGTACAGTGTCACTGATGCATGCACTGTCACTGCTCACCATCCTCGTGGCCTCCTCAAATGGTGCCAGGACAGTGCATGCATCCCTGATCATGCCCCACTGGCGTGGAGAAAAAAAACCAAGCTCCCCTGACCCTGTCCTGGTGCCGTAGTCGCACAGGTACTCATTGATGGCCCTCTGCTGCGTGTGCAGCCGCTGCAGCATGGCCAACGTTGAGTTCCACCTGGTGGGCATGTCACATATAAGGCGGTTCTTGGGCAGGTTCAACTCCTTTTGCAGCTCAGCCAGGCGAGCACTGGCATTATAAGATCTGCGGAAATGCACACAGACTTTCCTGGCCTGCCTCAGGACATCCTGTAAGCCCGGGTACCTGCCCAAGAACCGCTGCACCACCAGGTTAAGGACGTGAGCCACACAGGGCACATGGGTCAGTTGTCCCTGTCGGAGGGCGGAGAGGAGGTTGGTGCCATTGTCGCAAACCACCATTCCTGGCTTAAGCTGGCGTGGCGTCAACCACCTCTCGGCCTGGCCCTGCAGAGCAGACAGGACCTCTGCCCCAGTGTGGCTTCTGTCCCCCAAACACACCAGCGCAAGCACGGCATGGCATCTTTTTGCCTGCGTACTTGCGTAGCCCCGTGAACGGCTACGGAGCACCGCTGGTTCATAGGACAAACCACAGGAAGAGGCCATGGAGGAAGAAGAAGAGGAGGGGGTGGAGGAGAGAGGTGTGTCACAACCAGTAGTAGCATTTTGGAGGCGTGGCGGTGGGACAACCTCCAACACTACTGCACCTTGTCCTGAATCCTTCCCAGCTGCCAAAAGAGTGACCCAATGGGCCGTGAAAGAAAGGTAACGTCCCTGTCCATGCCTGCTGGACCATGAGTCAGCGGTAATATGCACCTTACCGCTGACCGCCCTGTCCAGCGAGGCCAAGACATTGCCTTCCACATGCCGGTAGAGAGCCGGAATAGCCTTCCGTGAGAAAAAGTGGCGTTTGGGAACCTGCCACTGAGGAACCGCACATTGCACAAACTCACGGAAGGGGGCCGAGTCTACCAACTGAAAAGGCAGCAGTTGAAGCGCTAGCAATTTAGCCAAGCTAGCATTCAACCGCTGGGCATGTGGATGGCTGGGAGTGAACTTCTTTCGACGGTCCAGCAGCTGGGGCAGGGAAATTTGCCTGCTAGAATCGGACGTCGGTGTACTGCTAGCAGAGTGGGCGCAAGTACTTGGCTGTGACACACCTAATTCTACACCTTCATTCCTCTCAGTGCATGTTTCAGAGAGGACTGAAGTTATAGTGGGGTTGGAGATCCCAGCTGATGCGGTGCAAGGAGAGGTCCGCTTTGTTCTTTGGTGTGGGTCTTTGAGGTAGGCTTGCCAACGAGCTGCATGGCAGGTCAACATATGTCTGGTCAGGCATGTGGTACCCAAGCGGCTGATGTTTTGGCCACGCGATATACGCTTGAGACATATGTTGCAAACAGCAGCTGTGCGATCTGATGCACTAGCCTCAAAAAAGGCCCACACCAAAGAACTTTTTGAATGACGGGCAGAGGCAGCGCCCTGCACAGGCGGAGCTCTGCGGTGTGATTCCGTCGGTGTACTGCCCTTACGCTGGCCACCAAAGGGCATCCTGCCTCGTTGGAGATGTGCCTCCTCCTCATCCTCCTCCTCCTCCTCTCTCCTATTAGGCACCCACGTGGAGTCATTGACCTCATCATCCCCTCCCTCCTCATCACTGGAGCCAATCTGGCAGTATGCTGCAGCTGCTGGAACATGACTGCCAGATTGGTGTCCTTCTTGAGCATCCCCTCTGTCTGCTCTCACGCTACTGCCTTCCTCTAGCTGGGTTTCATCATCAGACCCTTCGAAACGCTGGGCATCCTCCTGGAGCATGTACCCAACACTGTGCTGAAACAGTTCGGGGGACTCCTCAGGAGGAGGACATGGTGGGTCTAGGGAAGGAGTGACTGATGATTTGTCTGACATTGATACCAGGGAAGACGACGCTTTGGCAGCTGCTTTTCCAGTACCCTGAGCCTGGGTGAGAGAGGATGAGGAGGAGGAGGAGGGCTTGGTCATCCACTCTACCAAGTCTTCGGCATGATGTGGCTCAACATGTCCAGCTGCCGAAAAGAAGGACAAGCGTGTCCCATGGCCATGTGCTGATGACAATGCACCGCGTCCACGACCAGCACTGTTGCCCCCAGACACAGAGCCTGCTTGCCCTCTTTTATTGCCTCCTGACTGTCTGCCTCTCCTTGTTTGCCTTCCAGACATTCTAATAGATGGCCTGCAGGGAGATGGGAAAAAAGCAATAAGGGCTACCTTCAGGTGTCCTTCTCTGTCCCTTGAAACAAGGACTTTCACAGTGAAAGAAACTGACACTGTCCCTACCTAGAGTTTTCTATCCCTAGAATAAATGTTTTTTTTAATCACAATATAGCACAAGGACAATTCACTCAATGTCTCTCAAGGTCCCTGGAAACAAGGACTTGCAGAGTGAAAGAAACTGACACTGTCCCTACCTAGAGTTTTCTGTCCCTAGAATAAATGTTTTTTTTAAGCACAATATAGCACAAGGAAAATTAACTCACTGTCCTTACAGGTCCCTGGAAACAAGGACTTGCAGAGTGAAAGAAACTGACACTGTCCCTACCTAGAGTTTTCTGTCCCTAGAATAAATGTTTTTTTTAAGCACAATATAGCACAAGGACAATTAACTCACTGTCCTTACAGGTCCCTGGAAACAAGGACTTGCAGAGTGAAAAAAAAAAAACACTCTCCCTACCTACAGTTTTCTGTCCCTAGAAAAAATGTTTTTTTTAATCACAATATAGCACAAGGAAAATTAACTCACTGTCCTTACAGGTCCCTGGAAACAAGGACTTGCAGAGTGAAAGAAACTGACACTGTCCCTACCTAGAGTTTTCTGTCCCTAGAAAAAATGTTTTTTTTAATCACAATATAGCACAAGGACAATTAACTCACTGTCCTTACAGGTCCCTGGAAACAAGGACTTGCAGAGTGAAAGAAAAAAAACACTCTCCCTACCTACAGTTTTCTGTCCCTAGAAAAAATGTTTTTTTTAATCACAATATAGCACAAGGAAAATTAACTCACTGTCCTTACAGGTCCCTGGAAACAAGGACTTGCAGAGTGAAAGAAACTGACACTGTCCCTACCTAGAGTTTTCTGTCCCTAGAATAAATGTTTTTTTTAATCACAATATAGCACAAGGACAATTCACTCAATGTCTCTCCAGGTCCCTGGAAACAAGGACTTGCAGAGTGAAAGAAACTGACACTGTCCCTACCTAGAGTTTTCTGTCCCTAGAATAAATGTTTTTTTTAAGCACAATATAGCACAAGGACAATTAACTCACTGTCCTTACAGGTCCCTGGAAACAAGGACTTGCAGAGTGAAAGAAAAAAAACACTCTCCCTACCTACAGTTTTCTGTCCCTAGAAAAAATGTTTTTTTTAATCACAATATAGCACAAGGAAAATTAACTCACTGTCCTTACAGGTCCCTGGAAACAAGGACTTGCAGAGTGAAAGAAAAAAAACACTCTCCCTACCTACAGTTTTCTGTCCCTAGAAAAAATGTTTTTTTTAATCACAATATAGCACAAGGAAAATTAACTCACTGTCCTTACAGGTCCCTGGAAACAAGGACTTGCAGAGTGAAAGAAACTGACACTGTCCCTACCTAGAGTTTTCTGTCCCTAGAATAAATGTTTTTTTTAATCACAATATAGCACAAGGAAAATTAACTCACTGTCCTTACAGGTCCCTGGAAACAAGGACTTGCAGAGTGAAAGAAACTGACACTGTCCCTACCTAGAGTTTTCTGTCCCTAGAATAAATGTTTTTTTTAAGCACAATATAGCACAAGGACAATTAACTCACTGTCCTTACAGGTCCCTGGAAACAAGGACTTGCAGAGTGAAAGAAAAAAAACACTCTCCCTACCTAGAGTTTTCTGTCCCTAGAAAAAATGTTTTTTTTAATCACAATATAGCACAAGGAAAATTAACTCACTGTCCTTACAGGTCCCTGGAAACAAGGACTTGCAGAGTGAAAGAAACTGACACTGTCCCTACCTAGAGTTTTCTGTCCCTAGAATAAATGTTTTTTTTAATCACAATATAGCACAAGGAAAATTAACTCACTGTCCTTACAGGTCCCTGGAAACAAGGACTTGCAGAGTGAAAGAAAAAAAACACTCTCCCTACCTACAGTTTTCTGTCCCTAGAAAAAATGTTTTTTTTAATCACAATATAGCACAAGGAAAATTAACTCACTGTCCTTACAGGTCCCTGGAAACAAGGACTTGCAGAGTGAAAGAAACTGACACTGTCCCTACCTAGAGTTTTCTGTCCCTAGAATAAATGTTTTTTTTAATCACAATATAGCACAAGGAAAATTAACTCACTGTCCTTACAGGTCCCTGGAAACAAGGACTTGCAGAGTGAAAGAAAAAAAACACTCTCCCTACCTACAGTTTTCTGTCCCTAGAAAAAATGTTTTTTTTAATCACAATATAGCACAAGGAAAATTAACTCACTGTCCTTACAGGTCCCTGGAAACAAGGACTTGCAGAGTGAAAGAAACTGACACTGTCCCTACCTAGAGTTTTCTGTCCCTAGAATAAATGTTTTTTTTAATCACAATATAGCACAAGGACAATTCACTCAATGTCTCTCCAGGTCCCTGGAAACAAGGACTTGCAGAGTGAAAGAAACTGACACTGTCCCTACCTAGAGTTTTCTGTCCCTAGAATAAATGTTTTTTTTAATCACAATATAGCACAAGGACAATTCACTCAATGTCTCTCCAGGTCCCTGGAAACAAGGACTTGCAGAGTGAAAGAAACTGACACTGTCCCTACCTAGAGTTTTCTGTCCCTAGAATAAATGTTTTTTTTAAGCACAATATAGCACAAGGACAATTAACTCACTGTCCTTACAGGTCCCTGGAAACAAGGACTTGCAGAGTGAAAAAAAAAAAACACTCTCCCTACCTAGAGTTTTCTGTCCCTAGAAAAAATGTTTTTTTTAATCACAATATAGCACAAGGACAATTAACTCACTGTCCTTACAGGTCCCTGGAAACAAGGACTTGCAGAGTGAAAGAAAAAAAACACTCTCCCTACCTACAGTTTTCTGTCCCTAGAAAAAATGTTTTTTTTAATCACAATATAGCACAAGGAAAATTAACTCACTGTCCTTACAGGTCCCTGGAAACAAGGACTTGCAGAGTGAAAGAAACTGACACTGTCCCTACCTAGAGTTTTCTGTCCCTAGAATAAATGTTTTTTTTAATCACAATATAGCACAAGGAAAATTAACTCACTGTCCTTACAGGTCCCTGGAAACAAGGACTTGCAGAGTGAAAGAAAAAAAACACTCTCCCTACCTACAGTTTTCTGTCCCTAGAAAAAATGTTTTTTTTAATCACAATATAGCACAAGGAAAATTAACTCACTGTCCTTACAGGTCCCTGGAAACAAGGACTTGCAGAGTGAAAGAAACTGACACTGTCCCTACCTAGAGTTTTCTGTCCCTAGAATAAATGTTTTTTTTAATCACAATATAGCACAAGGACAATTCACTCAATGTCTCTCCAGGTCCCTGGAAACAAGGACTTGCAGAGTGAAAGAAACTGACACTGTCCCTACCTAGAGTTTTCTGTCCCTAGAATAAATGTTTTTTTTAAGCACAATATAGCACAAGGACAATTAACTCACTGTCCTTACAGGTCCCTGGAAACAAGGACTTGCAGAGTGAAAGAAAAAAAACACTCTCCCTACCTACAGTTTTCTGTCCCTAGAAAAAATGTTTTTTTTAATCACAATATAGCACAAGGAAAATTAACTCACTGTCCTTACAGGTCCCTGGAAACAAGGACTTGCAGAGTGAAAGAAAAAAAACACTCTCCCTACCTACAGTTTTCTGTCCCTAGAAAAAATGTTTTTTTTAATCACAATATAGCACAAGGAAAATTAACTCACTGTCCTTACAGGTCCCTGGAAACAAGGACTTGCAGAGTGAAAGAAACTGACACTGTCCCTACCTAGAGTTTTCTGTCCCTAGAATAAATGTTTTTTTTAATCACAATATAGCACAAGGAAAATTAACTCACTGTCCTTACAGGTCCCTGGAAACAAGGACTTGCAGAGTGAAAGAAACTGACACTGTCCCTACCTAGAGTTTTCTGTCCCTAGAATAAATGTTTTTTTTAAGCACAATATAGCACAAGGACAATTAACTCACTGTCCTTACAGGTCCCTGGAAACAAGGACTTGCAGAGTGAAAGAAAAAAAACACTCTCCCTACCTAGAGTTTTCTGTCCCTAGAAAAAATGTTTTTTTTAATCACAATATAGCACAAGGAAAATTAACTCACTGTCCTTACAGGTCCCTGGAAACAAGGACTTGCAGAGTGAAAGAAACTGACACTGTCCCTACCTAGAGTTTTCTGTCCCTAGAATAAATGTTTTTTTTAATCACAATATAGCACAAGGAAAATTAACTCACTGTCCTTACAGGTCCCTGGAAACAAGGACTTGCAGAGTGAAAGAAAAAAAACACTCTCCCTACCTACAGTTTTCTGTCCCTAGAAAAAATGTTTTTTTTAATCACAATATAGCACAAGGAAAATTAACTCACTGTCCTTACAGGTCCCTGGAAACAAGGACTTGCAGAGTGAAAGAAACTGACACTGTCCCTACCTAGAGTTTTCTGTCCCTAGAATAAATGTTTTTTTTAATCACAATATAGCACAAGGAAAATTAACTCACTGTCCTTACAGGTCCCTGGAAACAAGGACTTGCAGAGTGAAAGAAAAAAAACACTCTCCCTACCTACAGTTTTCTGTCCCTAGAAAAAATGTTTTTTTTAATCACAATATAGCACAAGGAAAATTAACTCACTGTCCTTACAGGTCCCTGGAAACAAGGACTTGCAGAGTGAAAGAAACTGACACTGTCCCTACCTAGAGTTTTCTGTCCCTAGAATAAATGTTTTTTTTAATCACAATATAGCACAAGGACAATTCACTCAATGTCTCTCCAGGTCCCTGGAAACAAGGACTTGCAGAGTGAAAGAAACTGACACTGTCCCTACCTAGAGTTTTCTGTCCCTAGAATAAATGTTTTTTTTAAGCACAATATAGCACAAGGAAAATTAACTCACTGTCCTTACAGGTCCCTGGAAACAAGGACTTGCAGAGTGAAAGAAACTGACACTGTCCCTACCTAGAGTTTTCTGTCCCTAGAATAAATGTTTTTTTTAATCACAATATAGCACAAGGACAATTAACTCACTGTCCTTACAGGTCCCTGGAAACAAGGACTTGCAGAGTGAAAGAAACTGACACTGTCCCTACCTAGAGTTTTCTGTCCCTAGAATAAATGTTTTTTTTAAGCACAATATAGCACAAGGACAATTAACTCACTGTCCTTACAGGTCCCTGGAAACAAGGACTTGCAGAGTGAAAGAAACTGACACTGTCCCTACCTAGAGTTTTCTGTCCCTAGAATAAATGTTTTTTTTAATCACAATATAGCACAAGGAAAATTAACTCACTGTCCTTACAGGTCCCTGGAAACAAGGACTTGCAGAGTGAAAGAAACTGACACTGTCCCTACCTAGAGTTTTCTGTCCCTAGAATAAATGTTTTTTTTAAGCACAATATAGCACAAGGACAATTAACTCACTGTCCTTACAGGTCCCTGGAAACAAGGACTTGCAGAGTGAAAGAAAAAAAACACTCTCCCTACCTAGAGTTTTCTGTCCCTAGAAAAAATGTTTTTTTTAATCACAATATAGCACAAGGAAAATTAACTCACTGTCCTTACAGGTCCCTGGAAACAAGGACTTGCAGAGTGAAAGAAACTGACACTGTCCCTACCTAGAGTTTTCTGTCCCTAGAATAAATGTTTTTTTTAATCACAATATAGCACAAGGAAAATTAACTCACTGTCCTTACAGGTCCCTGGAAACAAGGACTTGCAGAGTGAAAGAAAAAAAACACTCTCCCTACCTACAGTTTTCTGTCCCTAGAAAAAATGTTTTTTTTAATCACAATATAGCACAAGGAAAATTAACTCACTGTCCTTACAGGTCCCTGGAAACAAGGACTTGCAGAGTGAAAGAAACTGACACTGTCCCTACCTAGAGTTTTCTGTCCCTAGAATAAATGTTTTTTTTAATCACAATATAGCACAAGGACAATTCACTCAATGTCTCTCCAGGTCCCTGGAAACAAGGACTTGCAGAGTGAAAGAAACTGACACTGTCCCTACCTAGAGTTTTCTGTCCCTAGAATAAATGTTTTTTTTAAGCACAATATAGCACAAGGACAATTAACTCACTGTCCTTACAGGTCCCTGGAAACAAGGACTTGCAGAGTGAAAGAAACTGACACTGTCCCTACCTAGAGTTTTCTGTCCCTAGAATAAATGTTTTTTTTAATCACAATATAGCACAAGGACAATTAACTCACTGTCCTTACAGGTCCCTGGAAACAAGGACTTGCAGAGTGAAAGAAACTGACACTGTCCCTACCTAGAGTTTTCTGTCCCTAGAATAAATGTTTTTTTTAAGCACAATATAGCACAAGGACAATTAACTCACTGTCCTTACAGGTCCCTGGAAACAAGGACTTGCAGAGTGAAAGAAACTGACACTGTCCCTACCTAGAGTTTTCTGTCCCTAGAATAAATGTTTTTTTTAATCACAATATAGCACAAGGAAAATTAACTCACTGTCCTTACAGGTCCCTGGAAACAAGGACTTGCAGAGTGAAAGAAACTGACACTGTCCCTACCTAGAGTTTTCTGTCCCTAGAATAAATGTTTTTTTTAATCACAATATAGCACAAGGACAATTAACTCACTGTCCTTACAGGTCCCTGGAAACAAGGACTTGCAGAGTGAAAGAAACTGACACTGTCCCTACCTAGAGTTTTCTGTCCCTAGAATAAATGTTTTTTTTAAGCACAATATAGCACAAGGACAATTAACTCACTGTCCTTACAGGTCCCTGGAAACAAGGACTTGCAGAGTGAAAGAAACTGACACTGTCCCTACCTAGAGTTTTCTGTCCCTAGAATAAATGTTTTTTTTAAGCACACTATAGCAGAAGCACAAAACACACTGACACTCTCCCTACCTATCCTTCTCTTTCCCTAAACTAAAGGAATCCAGGTTAAGCAAGAAAGAAATAACAGTCACTGTCCCTGCCTATGCTACTCTATCCCTGCTCCGGAACACACTACACTAGGCCGCCGTGCTGGCGGCCTTTTATAGTGTGGGGCGTGTACTAAACACCCTCAGCAATAATTGGCCACAGGCATCCTGCCTGTGGCCAATCATTGCTCTCCTCGCTGCCGGCGCTGTGATTGGCCAAGCATGCGGGGTCACAGTGCATGCTTGGCCAATCACAGCGCCTGGATGACACTGCGATGGCGTAGTGCATTGTGGGCCGTTCGCGTCACTCGAATTTGGCGCGAACGGCCCAAATCGTTCGATCTTCGTCGAACGATCGAACAGCCAATGTTCGAGTCGAACGTATGTTCGACTCGAACACGAAGCTCATCCCTACTGTAGATATATATATATAAATATATATCTATATATACAGTCATGGCCGAAAAGAAAAGTATTGCAGTAACACATGTTTTGCTATACACATGCTTATTCCCTTTGTGTGTATTGGAACAAAACAAAAAAAGGGAGGGAAAAAAATCAAAATGGACATAATGTTACACAAAACTCAAAAAATGGGCTTGTCAAAATTCTTGGCACCCTTAACTTAATATTTGGTTGCACACCCTTTGGAAAAAATAACTGAAATCAGTCACTTCCTATAACCATCAATAAGCTTCTTACACCTCTCACCCGGAATTTTGGACCACTCTTCCTTTGCAAACTGCTCCAGGTCTCTCTTATTGGAAGGGCGCCTTTTCCTAAAAGCAATTTTAGGATCTCTCCACAGGTGTTCAATGGGATTTAGATCTGGACTCATTGCTGGTCACTTTAGAACTCTCCAGTGTTGCCATCCATTTCTGGGTGCTTTTTGACGTGT
This sequence comes from Rana muscosa, assembly GCA_029206835.1. Taxonomy (NCBI): domain Eukaryota; kingdom Metazoa; phylum Chordata; class Amphibia; order Anura; family Ranidae; genus Rana; species Rana muscosa. The sequence continues at coordinate 797,085,248 of CM055116.1, read as the reverse complement.
TTGGGGTCATTGTCCTGCTGGAAGATCCAAGATCTCGGACGCAAACCCAGCTTTCTGACAATGGGCTCTACAGTGCGACCCAAAATCCTTTGGTAATCTTTAGATTTCATGATGCCTTGCACACATTCAAGGCACCCAGTGCCAGAGGCAGTAAAACAACCCAAAACATCATTGAACCTCCACCATATTTCACTGTAGGTACTGTGTTCTTTTCTTTGTAGGCCTCATTCCGTTTTCGGTAAACAGTAGAATGATGTGCTTTACCAAAAAGCTCTATCTTGGTCTCATCTGTCCACAAGACGTTTTCCCAGAAGGGTTTTGGCTTACTCAAGTACATTTTGGCAAACTGTAGTCTTGCTTTTTTATGTCTCTGTGTCAGCAGTGGGGTCCTCTTGGGTCTCCTGCCATAGCGTTTCATTTCATTTAAATGTCGACGGATAGTTTGCGCTGACACTGATGCTCCCTGAGCCTGCAGGACAGTTTGAATTTCTTTGGAACTCTTTTGGGGCTGCTTATCCACCATCCGGACTATCCTGCGTTGCAACCTTTCATACATTTTTCTCTTCCGTCCACGCCCAGAGAGATTAGCTACAGTGCCATGGGTTGCAAACTTCTTGATAATGTTGCGCACTGTGGACAAAGGCAAATCTAGATCTCTGAATATGGACTTGTAACCTTGAGATTGTTGATATTTTTCCACAATTTTGGTTCTCAAGTCCTCAGACAGTTCTCTTCTCCACTTTCTGTTGTCCATGCTTAGTGTGGCACACACAGACACACAATGCAAAGACTAAGTGAACGTCTCTCCTTTTTATTTGCTTTCAGGTGTTATTTTTATGTTGCCCACTCCTGTTACTTGCCCCAGGTGAGTTTTAAGGAGCATCACATGCTTGAAACAATCTTATTTATCCACAATTTTGAAAGGGTGCCAAGAATTTTGACCTGTTTTGTGTGACATTATGTCCAATTTGCTTTTTTCCTCCCTTTTTTTTTGTTTTGCTCCAATACACACAAAGGGAATAAACATGTGTATAGCAAATCATGTGTTACTGCAGTACTTTTCTGTGAGAAATACTTGATTTTCTGGAAAGATTTCTGGGGTGCCAACAATTTCGGCCATGACTGTATATAGATATATAGATATATATCTATATATATATGCATGTAAATAGATATATATATGTAGCGCCCCTCTACTTTGAGGGGTGCTATGTGCCTGAATTTGGGGGTTGGTCTAAGCTAGTAGCCAGGCTCAGACCGCTTTTATTGATAGGTTCTGTTAGTTTGTTTCTGCAGGTGTTGTACTGGTGTGCAGTTCCCTGTGGCCTGTAGGTGGCACTGCCATGACAGGTCAGGGTTGAACCACTGGTGACAGTGCTGTGCCTTAGGGTGTCCTCTCTCGGCAGTAGTGCAGTGGGCGTGGTCGACCTGCTGTGCATGGTGGGAGAGGATACATAAGGGGCAGACGCCGCCTGGAGTGGGGAGTTCCGGAATTCGGGTCACGTGACCTGGCCCTCCAGGCCAGGGGTGCGCGTATGCATCGGTCCCAGGCACCTTTAGCCTGGGGCTGCAGCTTCGCCATTGGGCCCAGCACCTTTAGCTGGGGCTCATCTCTAAGAGGAGGAATCCCAGGGTGCCCCTGAGATGGGACCCGTTCTAGGAAGAGGAGGCCGGGGGAGGACCTTTCTGATGGACCGGTGAGAGTTCACGGTGAAAGAGAGGCCCGGTAAACTTCTGGAGGGATTCCACTATTCATCTAAGGCCTTGTAATGTGCAGCAACTTGCACCTGTTCTTGAATTACAAGCGCTGAGAGGTTCGGGGCTCAGAGATTCTGTGGCAGAGAATCTCCCGATCGTATCTTCAAAGAAACCTAAGTGAACGCCTGAGTGTCATTCCGGTTGCTAGGACTGTGAGAGGGGACTATCCGGATAAGCAGAGACACTGGGGATTGAGTGGTGAGATTAAGTGTCGCGTGCCTGAACCTGCCTCCCTGTTCCTTTATTCTTCAATTTCAACTTTCCTATCCAGTTTTCAGCATAAAGAAAATAAACCTTCCTTCATTAAGGTTTAACCTTGTCTGGACATTGGCCTTGTTGGTGCACCTACAACAGACTCTTCCCTACACTCTGGGGGTGAGAACCAGCCGATGGGAGGTAACTCACTGCGGGACCCAACAATTGTGAACACCGCTTAACCTCTTCAAACAAGAGGGTACGGGCATATAGTACGGTATGCCTTGGCCTGCAAGTAAGCCGAAGGCAGGAAAAGGTCCGTGTGCTTCATATATATATATATATATATATATATATATATATATCTATATGGTCTTCTGATGTGGGGGTGATCCTTTAAGGGCTATGTAGGTTGATGCTTCTCTATGGAAGTTCTTTAAGTGCCCAATATATATTAAACATAACAAACAGCGTATGTATGACATGGTGGAAACGGTTGCAAAACTTACACATGTAAACTGAGATTATTCAATATCATAAACAAAGATCTGCTTCTCTGTAGGTTTTTACATAGCGAGGGAAGAAATTACATTTCTGCTGAAAAACCCAGAGGCCACGTTCCTCTCCATCTACAGTATGAGAGACAGCTGCTTGAGATGACCTAATTTTAACTGCTTATCAATTCCATGCTGTTTGTTGGTTGATGTAATTTTGATCCCTGGTGCTCTATGGCGCTGGAATTAAATAAGGCTATAACGGGAAGAAACTTGTTTTGGATATTTGCCCAGACAAAAATTCAAACAACAGATAAACCACAAATGAGTAAGGATATTTGTCTGCACACTTTTAATAACATGCAGCATTTATTATAATCCTTTTAAGAAGTCTGTTTTTATTCACTAGCAGACATTCATATACAAAAATGTATGTGGCTCGTCCCATATGTTAAAGAACAGTGGTCTAATTATTGAAGAACTGTGGTCTTCAGTTATATGGAAATGGAGGATACTGCTTTAAAACATTAAACTATTATACTCACTAATAGGGATGAGCTTCGATTTCGAGTCAAACTCATGTTCGACTCGAACATTGCCTGTTCGCCCGTTCGCCGAACAGCGAACAATTTGGGGTGTTCGCGGCAAATTCGAGAAAGTCGCGGAACACCCTGAAAAAGTCTATGGGAGAAACTAAAGTGCTAATTTTAAAGGCTTATATGCAAGTTATTGTCATAAAAAGTGTTTGGGGACCCGGGTCCTGCCCTAGGGGACATGTATCAATGCAAAAAAAAGTTTTAAAAACGTCAGTTTTTTCGGGAGCAGTGATTTTAATAATGCTTAAAGTGAAACAATAAAAGTGAAATATTCCTTTAAATTTTGTACCTAGGGTGTGTGTATAGTATGCCTGTAAAGTAGCGCATGTTTCCCGTGCTTAGAACTGTCCCTGCACAAAGTGTCATTTCCGAAGGAAAAAAAGTAATTTAAAAGCACTCGCGGCTATAATGAATTGTCGGCTCCCGGCAATATAGAGAACAGTCATTGAAAGTCACTGATAAAAAAATGCGTGGATATTAAGGGGAACCCTGCGTCAAATTAAAAAAAAAAATACGCGGGGTTCCCCCCAAATATCCATACCAGACCCTTCAGGTCTGGTATGGATTTTAAGGAGAACTCCATGCCAAATTTAAAAATAAAATGACGTGGAGTTTTCCCCAAAAATCCATAACAGACCCTTTATCTGAGCACGCAACCTGGCAGCCCGCAGGAAAAGAGGGGGGGACGAGAGAGCGCCCCCCTCCTGAACCGTACCAGGCCACATGCCCTCAACATGGGGAGGATGCTTTGGGGTCTGGACCCCAAAGCACCATGTCCCCATGTTGATGGGGACAAGGGCCTCATCCCCCCAACCCTTGCCCGGTGGTTGTGGGGGTCTGCGGGCGGGGGGGCTTATCAGAATCTGGAAGCCCCCTTTCACAAAGGGGACCCCCAGATTCCGCCTCCCCCTATGTGAATTGGTAACGGGGTACATTTTACCCCTACCATTTCACAAAGAAAGTGTAAAAAAAGCGGACCTGATGGGCAACGTGAGAAGGGGTGGGGTCTATTCCTTTATTACACTGCAGAGGAATCAAATCACGTTCCCCATCAGGTCCGCTCAGCCAATGACGTAGGCAGGGTCTGACGTACAAGGGGGCGGGGTCACTTATCAGATCATAGGGGTAAGCCCCGGCTATTCCCCGTCAAGCGGGGAAAGCCGGGGCTTACCCTATGATGTGACGGGTGACCCCGCCTCCTCGTACGTCATGGGGGTTTCATGTGGAGTGGAGACTGGAGGAGACTGCAGCGCTGGACATCGGATCACCGCAGGACATAGAGAACAAAGCTGGACAGACTGGATTACATCGCTGGAATGGGTTTTTTATTTTTTTATTTTTAATAAAGGACTTTCCCAACTGTGTCTGTGTGTTTTTTTACAATTTTTTACACTTTCTTTGTGAAATGGTAGGGATAAAATGTACCCCTTACCAATTCACATAGGGGGGCCGGGATCTGGGGATCCCCTTTGTTAAAGGGGTCTTCCAGATTCCGACAAGCCCCCCGCCCGCAGACCCCCACAACCACCGGGCAAGGGTTGTTGGGATGAGGCCCTTGTCCCCATCAACATGGGGACATGGTGCTTTGGGGTCCAGACCCCAAAGCATCCTCCCCATGTTGAGGGCATGTGGCCTGGTACGGTTCAGGAAGGGGGCGCTCTCTCGTCCCCCCTCTTTTCCTGAGGGCTGCCAGGTTGCGTGCTCGGATAAAGGGTCTGGTATGGATTTTTGGGGGAAACTCCACGTAATTTTAAAAAAAAAATTGGCGTGGAGTTCTCCTTAAAATCCATACCAGACCTGAAGTGTCTGGTATGGATATTTGGGGGGAACCCCACGTATTTAAAAAAAAAAAAAAATGACGCAGGGTTCCCCTTAATATCCATACCAGACCTGAAGGGCCTGGTAATTGAATTTGGGGGGACCCTTACGCATTTTTTTTTTTTAATCAATGACTTTTCTTTGTATTGCCGGGAGCCGACAATTCATTATAGCCTTGAGTGCTTTTAAATGACTTTTTTTCCTTCAGAAATGACACTTTGTGCAGGGACAGTTCTAAGCATGGGAAACAAGCACTGCTTTAAAGGCATACTATACACCCTCCCACGTACGAAATTTAAAGGAATATTTCACTTTTATTGTTTCACTTTAAGCATTATTAAAATCACTGCTCCCGAAAAAACAGCCATTTTTAAAACTTTTTTTTGCATTGATACATGTAACCTGGGGCACGACCCGGGTCCCCAAACCCTTTTTAAGACAATAACTTGCATATTAGCCTTGATAATTAGCACTTGTGATTTTGAACGTTCGAGTCCATTGTATTTAATAGGGTTCTAAAGTTCGTGCAAACTTTAGGTCTGTTCACAGGTTCTGGTGCGAACCGAACCGGGGGGTGTTCGGCTCATCCCTACTCACTAAATACAAGAAATTACACAGAAATTACTAGGCACTTGCAATGCTGGCATACTGTACATGGATAGATTGCAGCTATTACACACAGAATTCCCTAAAAAGTGTTCTTTGCCATGGAATGCCCTCTACATAATTCAAAAAATAAATATATGAGTAAAATAAAAATCTAATAATCTAATACCATCAAAGCACTCAACCTGACACAGACGCAGAAAAAGCCTTCAATAGGGTTAACTGGACATTCATGCTGGGAGTCTTAAGACACATGGGACTGGGAAACCAAATGATACGCTGGGTAGCTGGGGTGTATGCGGCACCACAGGCCCTAGCTAAGGCAAATGGCGTGCACTCAAACACTTTTTCAATTACAAACGGGACCCGCCAGGGCTTCCCTCTATCGCCTCTATTATTTGCTCTCACGCTAGAGCCCCTGCTGAACAAAGTCCGACAGAATTCTGACATTATGGGGCTAAGACTGGGGGGAAACAATTATAAAGTGTCCGCCTACGCTGATGACTTACTCTTCTCACTTTTTAGCCCACATACGTCATTACCAAATCTTATGAAGGAGTTTGAACAGTATGGGGCTCTGTTGAACCTAAAAATAAATTACAGCAAATCGGAGGCAATAGGGGTAGCACTACCGGATCCCGGTTGTAGTACCCTACAGTCTAATGCCCCGTACACACGATCGTTTTTAATGTCATTTTTTAAACCAACGTTTTTCTCCTCGTTTTTTTTCATGTTTCCTCTCAAGCCTGCCTTGCGTACACACCATCATTAAAAAAAACGATCAAGCAAAGCGCAGTGACGTTCAACACGTACGACGGCACTATAAAAGGGGAAGTTCTGTTCGAATGGCGCCACCCTTCATGTTAGTAAAGTTTGTTGAGCGACGATTCGCGCTTTTCAGTCCGTTACTGTGTAATGAATGTGCTATCTCCATTACGAACGCTAGTTTTACCAGAACGAGCGCTCCCGTCTCTTACTTGATTCTGAGCATGCGCGTTTTTTTTCACGTCGTTAAAGCATACACACTATCGTTTTTCACGTCGTTAAAAAAAACGACATGAAAAACGACGTGAAAAAAGAGAGCATGTCCGGAATTTTTAATGGCCGTTTTTCATGTCGTTAAAAATGCTCTGGAGCATACACACGATCATTTTTCAGGGCCATTTTTTAAAATGGCAGTTTTAACGGCATGAAAAACGATCGTGTGTACGGGGCATTAACTTTAAGTTTAGGTGGACGACAATAGCACTAAATTACTTGGGTACACATGTCCCACCAAACTTAACAGATACCTTTGAGTTGAACATCCCACCGCTACTTAGAGCAGTTAGAACACTTCTGGATAAATGGAATAGAGGTTTACACTCATGGTTTGGTAGGTGTAACATCATAAAGATGAGTATAGTGCCCAGATTTTTGTACCTTTTTCAGGCATTACCCATAACGATCCCCATGGCTTACTTCAGTCAAATTCGGGCCGTGCTTACTAAATTTATCTGGGCTAGTAAGCGCCCAAGAATTAGCAGAGTACTGCTCACATTCCCTAATAAAGCAGGAGGAGTAGCGGCGCCAGACTTATACAGGTATTATCAAGCAACCCAACTCAGCAGAATAATTGACTGGAGTAGACATGGAGAACACAAACTGTGGATGACCATTGAACAAAAAGCGAATCCAGTTCCATTAAATAGAGCAGTGTGGTGCTACACAGCCTTACCAACCTCGCTAAAAACACACCCCACGATAGGACCCACATTACAAACAGGATATAAGAACAGCCAGAACCCTAGATTCTCTTCTAAACACTCACCTTTGTTCCCTATATTGGGAAACCCGGACTTCCCGCCAGGCCTAGAGCTTAGAGTGTTTGGGAATCTTTGGGAGAAGGGCTGTTTTCAAGCCTCACATTTCTTGACATCTGATAATTGGCCAACTATAGAATCTCTGGTACAACAGGGAGGACATTTCGAAATACCCTTATGGCAGGCACGACAGATACGCCATTTTATGGAAACATTGGGACCCACAGAGGGCTATTGCCCTCCGCGCACAAAATTTGAGATATACTGTCTGTGAGGAAAGGGAGCCCCTTTCCCAAACCATCTCTAAGATGTACGCACTGTTATCGGCACCTCCAGAGGACTTCATAATGCCAGGCCTGAGTAAATGGGAGAGAGACCTTGATCAAACTTTCACACCAGCTCAGCGCCAGAACATTATACATTTGTCGCACGAAAAGGTGCACGAAAACCCAGGAGCTGAACTATAAACTATTAACACGTTGGTATTATACCCCTCTAACTCCTAATACATTTTTTCCAGCCGTCTTAGACTGTTGTTGGAGAGGTTGCGAGGAACAAGGAACTTTATTCCATATTTTTGGGCTATGTCCAATAATTAGACAGTTCTGACAGGAAGTACAGAGGATCACCCAAAAACTCACAGAGTACCAGATAGCGGATGATCCGGCCTTCTTCTTATTACAGTATTCACAAATCCCACTTAAGAAATATAAGAACTCATTATTACTAAGTCACTTGGTAAATGCAGCGAAAAGCTGCATCGCCTTATGCTGGAAGGACCCACGACCACCCCCCATCTCCATGTGGCTCAATAAAGTTAGGAGAATAGGGATAATGGAAAACCTCTTGCCCACGACATTGGATAGAAAGGAACAAATTATTGAAATATGGTCCCCATGGGAGGTATTTGTACAATCAGAAGAGGGGAAAAGTCTACTGGGAGATGGAGGGGGGGAGTGAGGCCCTTGTGGGAAGCAAATGAGGAGGTCAGGATGGGTGACCCTTCCCTGGGTCTGGGAGAGCCCCCCTTTTTTTTTTTTTTTTTTTTTTTTTAGATGGATTGGGTTTGTCTTGGGGGTGATAAGTTTTTGTTGTACGTATAATAAGAATAAAATAATAGGGGAACTGAAATAATATTGAGATATATCTGAGTAGGAATAAGAGATGACGGCAATCGCCAGCCGGTGAGACATGACTACGCAGGGAAACAATGTAATCACTGGGATTTATTCATTATATGATATATGTATGAAGTGATGAAATAATGAATTGCTGTACATACTCTTTTGTTCTCCTGTAAAAGAAATAAAGAATAATAAAAAAAAATCTGATTTGTAAAAAAATATGTAATTAAAATGTATTATTTAATGTTTTTGGGTCTATCTTACCACTGTTAGCATTTATATATGAATACCATGTAAGAACAAGCCTGCAGTTAATGCTCATGTGTATCATTAAAGTGATTGTAAAGGTACATTTTTTTAAATTAAAGTAATAAACTTATTATACTTACCTGCTCTGTGCAATACTCAGAGGGGCCCTAAACCTCCTCTTCTGGGGTCCGCTGCCGGTGCTGTCTGCTCCTCTTCTTCTCCGATAGCAAGCAGCTTTGGGAACAGGGTGCACTCCTGAGCTGGACTGTGTGGGTCTGTATACACACACACAGCACAGATTGGCTCCACACCCGATTTCTCCATACAGGATGTTTTGAGTGTCACAGCACAAGGAAGTGAAGAGAAATCTCTCCATTGGGGGCAGAAACAGAAATAAAAATCTGGCCGATGGTTTAACCCTTCCCTATGGTAACCAAAACTGCTTGCTGGAGTTGAGCTTTAAAAGTCAAATTATTTGCAAAGATCAGGCCCTGGATGGACACCCAAACAAACCTTATTCTACTCTTGTCTTGTTAAATAAAATGCTGCGCTTTTAGGAATGTAAACAAAGCCCTTAGGAGGCACCTCAGGTGTGTTTATAATGATAACCCATTAGTGGTAAAAACAATCCTCCACCTGCAACACAGCAAACTGATCCTCTTTCTCTCAGGTGTGGACCACTTAATTATAAGCGGTCAAACATTGCTCAATCAACCACTGAACACTGTCAGACTCCTAACAGGACTCATAGATGTGAATGGCTTAATTGTGGTCTCCCCTCATGGATGATCCCTTCAGAAGTCAGATTGCCAAATATACATATCAAGAGGGAAAACAAAACCACCTCATGGTGTGGTATTTAAAAAGCACTTCAATGTTTATTAAAATACTCCACAATACTCACAATACATATGAATATAACGTTTCCAACCAGCAAGATGGCCATGGTCCTCGTGCGTAGTGACGTCACGTATCCAAGCTCCACCCAGCGAGCTTTGTCGCCATCAGGGGCATGGCCCGCATTGGTCACTGCATTATTTTAAGGATGAGGCCCAGGGATCATCCATGAGGGAAGACCATAATTAACCCATTCACATCTATCAATTCTGTTGGGAGTCTGACCGCGTTCAGTGGTTGATTAAGCGCTGTTTGACTGCTTATAATTAGGTGGTCCACAACTGAGGGTAAGATGCTCAGTCTGCTGTGGTGCAGGTGAAGGATTCTTTATACCACTACTGGGTTATTATATATATATATATATATATATATATATATATATATACTTGAGGTGCCTTCTATGTCTTTAACCTCATTGGATCTATATGGACATTTTTGAAGGACTTTGTTTACATTCCTAAAAGCTCTGCATTTTATTTCTATATTTTGTAAAAAACATTACAACTCTAACACCTACTCTAATGTGTTACAACTATAAGATCCACCACATTGATCCTATTTTACAAATTGCAATACATAAAAGAAAAAGCTAATTATATGTTTTTTCCAGTGTTGAGTCTATGTGTCATTCTTTAAATTTATGCACTTTTAAAGCATGAATGAACAATTAGTTATGCAGGCTAACTTCTGTTTGCTAAAGCTGATTCATATATTTATATTACCATTTACATTGCCCAGGATGTCTAAACTTTGAGTTCAGCCTGTCACACTCTGATAACTCATCAAATGATGCAACCACCAGAGCAGAAAAAAACACAGAAGTTGAAGAGGTAAGGTAAACCACCTGATATGATGCATGTGATAGAAATGTGCTAATCAGCGTTGCTTAAAAAAGACCCCCAGTTCTCCGAAAATAGAGAGTCTACTGATCAAAGTGATTGGATTGTGTAAATACTGTTAATCTGTGTGGTCCTGAATTGGGATGTATACGTAGCCGATAGCTTCCAAAATTCCTCCAGCAAGTAGAGAATTTATTGCAGATTTATATTAGAAAAAAATATATAATAAAGAAAAGGTACAGGAGCTGACTGGATGCCCTGCAAGTGGATCACACTGTAGCTAACAATATGACCTAAAAAAAATAATATATATTTTGTTAAAAAAAAGTCGAGAATCTTTAAGTAGAGGCAGCATTTAGGCCCCTTTCACACTTATACAACTTCAAAGTCATGCGATTTTACCGCGATTTTGCCGCTATTCGCGGCCACGATTTTGACAAGACAGTCATACAACTGTGGATCCCCACGACTTGAAGTATGACTTCAATGAGCAGGGAGGTGACTTTGATCCCCAATAATTTGGGGGAACTCCACGCCAATATTTTTGAAAAAAAAAATGGCATGGGTTCCCCCTTCATTGGCATACCGGGCCCATCGGTCTGTTAATGGTTTTAAGGGGAACCCTCATGCTGAAAAAACGGCGTGGGGCCCCCCCAAAATCCATACCAGACCCTTATCCGAGCACCAGCCTGGCAGGTCAGGAAAGGGGGTGGGGACGAGCGAGCGCCCCCCTCCTGAACCGTACCAGGCCGCATGCCCTCAACATGGGGGGTGGGTGCTTTGGGGCAGGAGGGCCCTGCGCCCCCCCCACCCCAAAGCACCTTGCCCCCATGTTGATGAGGACAAGGGCCCCTTCCCGACAACCCTGGCCGTTGGTTGTCGGGGTCTGTGGGTGGGGGGCTTATCAGAATCTGGGAGCCCCCTTTAATAAGGGGGCTCCCAGATCCCGGCCCCACCCTATGTGAATGAGTATGGGGTACTTCGTACCCCTACCCATTCACCTGGGATAAAAAGTGTAAAAAAAGAACACACTAGACAGGTTTTTAAAGTAATTTATTAGGCAGCTCCGGGGGTCTTTTTCCGACTTCGGGGGTCTCTTCCGACTCTCCGGCCTCTTCTCCCGCTCTCCGGTGCCTTCTCTGCGCTCTCCGATTCTTCTCCCGCTCTCCGGTGCTTTCTGCCTTCTGCCGAGCACCTTCGCTATCTTCTGCCAGCTCTTTTGCTAGCTGTGGCCCGGTCTTCATCGTCGTCTTCTTCCCTCTTCTCTTCTTGAGATGTTGACACGACGAGATCTACAGCTGTAATGCCGTGTGCACGGAGCGCAACGACTTATATAGGCATGGGGCGTGGTCACCGGGTGATGTCACCCAGTGACCCCACCCCCCTATGGCGTCACAGTCCCATAATGCCTCGGGGCTGTGACGCCATAGGTGGGCGGGGTCACATCACCCGGTGACCACGCCCCATGCCTATATAAGTCGTTGCACGCCGCGCACACGGCATTTCAGCGGGAGACCTCGTCGTGTCAACATCTCAAGAAGAGAAGAGGGAAGAAGACGACGGGGAAGACCGGGCCCCCGCTAGCAAAAGAGCTGGCAGAAGATAGCGGAGGTGCCTGGCAGAAGGCAGAAAGCACCGGAGAGCGGGAGAAGAACCTGGAGAGCGCAGAGAAGGCACCGGAGATCGGGAGAAGAGACCCCCGAAGTATATATATATATATACACTTGAGGTGCCTTCTATGTCTTTACCTCATTGGATCTATATGGACATTTTTGAAGGACTTTGTTTACATTCCTAAAAGCTCTGCATTTTATTTCTATATTTTGTAAAAAAACATTACAACTCTTACACCTACTCTAATGTGTTACAACTATAAGATCAAACACATTGATCCTATTTTACAAATTGCAATACATAAAAGAAAAAGCGAATTATATGTTTTTTCCAGTGTTGAGTCTATGTGTCATTCTTTAAATTTATGCACTTTTAAAGCATGAGTGAACAATTAGTTATGCCGGCTAACTTCTGTTTGCTAAAGTTGATTCATATATTTATATTACCATTTACATTGCACAATCCCATTACACAGTCCCATAATGCCTCGGGGCTGTGACGCCATAGGGGGCGGGGTCACCGGGTGACCACGCCCCATGCCTATATAAGTCGTTGCTTGCCGCGCACACGGCATTACAGCGGGAGACCTCGTCGTGTCAACATCTCAAGAAGAGAAGAGGGAAGAAGACGACGGGGAAGACCGGGCCCCCGCTAGCAAAAGAGCTGGCAGAAGATAGCGGAGGTGCCTGGCAGAAGGCAGAAAGCACCGGAGAGCGGGAGAAGAACCTGGAGAGCGCAGAGAAGGCACCGGAGATCGGGAGAAGAGACCCCCGAAGTATATATATATATATACACTTGAGGTGCCTTCTATGTCTTTACCTCATTGGATCTATATGGACGTTTTTGAAGGACTTTGTTTACATTCCTAAAAGCTCTGCATTTTATTTCTATATTTTGTAAAAAAACATTACAACTCTTACACCTACTCTAATGTGTTACAACTATAAGATCAAACACATTGATCCTATTTTACAAATTGCAATACATAAAAGAAAAAGCGAATTATATGTTTTTTCCAGTGTTGAGTCTATGTGTCATTCTTTAAATTTATGCACTTTTAAAGCATGAGTGAACAATTAGTTATGCCGGCTAACTTCTGTTTGCTAAAGTTGATTCATATATTTATATTACCATTTACATTGCACAATCCCATTACACAGTCCCATAATGCCTCGGGGCTGTGACGCCATAGGGGGGCGGGGTCACCGGGTGACCACGCCCCATGCCTATATAAGTCGTTGCTTGCCGCGCACACGGCATTACAGCGGGAGACCTTGTCGTGTCAACATCTCAAGAAGAGAAGAGGGAAGAAGACGACGGGGAAGACCGGGCCCCCGCTAGCAAAAGAGCTGGCAGAAGATAGCGGAGGTGCCCGGCAGAAGGCAGAAATCACTGGAGAGTGGGAGAAGAACCGGAGAGCGTGGAGAAGGCACCGGAGAGCGGGAGAAGCGACCCCCGAAGTCGGAAGAGACCCCTGAAGTCAGAAGAAGACCCCCGAAGTCGGAAGACCCCCGGAGCTGCCTAATAAATTACTTTAAAAACCTGTCTAGTGTGTTTATTTTTTTACACTTTTTATTCCAGGTGAATGGGTAGGGGTACGATGTACCCCATACTCATTCACATAGGGTGTGGGGCCGGGATCTGGGGGCCCAGATTCCGATAAGCCCCCCGCCTGCAGACCCCGAAACCAACGGCCAGGGTTGTCGGCAAGGGGCCCTTGTCCTCATCAGCTTTGTTGAGGGCATGCGGCCTGGTACGGTTCAGGAGGGGGGCGCTCACTCGTCCCCACCCCCTTTCCTGACCGTCGTTTTTTTTTCAAACAATATTTCAAAACTTCAAGTCGTGGGGCAAAGTCGGATCCACAGTCGTATGACTGTCTTGTCAAAAACGTGGCCGCGAATCGCGGCAAAATCGCACGACTTTGAAGTCGTATAAATGTGAAAGGGGCTTTAGGCTTTTTAGGAACACTGATAAACAGCTGATCAGCAAAGAATAATAAAAAAAAAAAACGACATCTGAAAATCCTCTTTTAAGGATTAGTAATATGAATATCTAAAACCTAAAAACATCTTCTAAAGTTACCAAGTACTTCAAATAGCAGTTTGTCAAATAGGAGATTTGTTGCTAAGGGGAGAAGTGGAAAGCCCACATCCCTAGTATACAGCTGTAGTGCACAAAACAAAAACAAAAAAAACTCTAATTGGGACTTTCTAGGCATAGGGCATCCACAACTGACATAATAGGTAAAAAATATTTTTTTATTTGGAACAGATTAAAAGATAATTACATAAACAGGATATAAAATCAGATGCAGTTTACATGAGAGAAAGCTGTTGAAACAGTCAGCATACAACTTGGATGAAGACAACAAATTGCCATTTTTTTGTCTTCATCCAAGTTTTAATCTGTTCCAAATAAAAATATATTCTTTTACTTATTTTGTCAGTTGTGGATGCCCTAGGCCTATGTAGCACACAGATCCTTTCCCCCCTTACCTTCCTTTCAGGGGATCAGACACACCATGCCACATGCCCGCGTCCTCTGGATTAGAGGTCAGACGGTGTTATGTATTTGGGTCCTGCAGCGAGTTGCTTCCCTTCACTGGTTCTTCCCTCTAGGTTATAGAGGCAAGTCCTTACCTTTCCCAAAGAAGGTCAATGTCCACAAGACACTTCAACTCCAACAAGAGTTTATTTTCTCTTAATTGCTTTAGTAACCAAAAAGTTGAAGAAAGGAAAGGGGTTAGCAGAATAGAATGGATTCAGGCACACTCTTGGCTTCGTCGCCACTCGGTCCCGAGTGGGTACAGCTCACGCAGATAGTCACTCAAATAGCACTAGCAGCCGGCATGAAGCTCGAACAGTGACTTAGTCCCCTCCAAGAACAAAGTCAAGGAGATCCCTCCTTTAGTAACTACACTCCGCAAGGGCAGTCTGCGATGAAAGGAATCCTTCCCTCCGACAGGTCACCAGGCCTCTCCCGAGACAGCAATACTGTATCACTCGCCTCCTTAATGGGACCGATCCTCCCCCGGTTTCCTCTATGTCAGAGCGGTCGCCCCCACTTGGGCTCTCTGGGTTTCCTTTCTGGTTGTAGACCCAGTTGAAGGTACTGGGCCTACCTGGAACTCCACAGCCTCGGGCCGAAGGTGCCTGAGACTCCTCAATCAAAGTTGGGCACCCCCCCCCCCTTAGAGGGGCACACTCCTCCCAGTGCAGGTCCCCGGGTACTACCTCCAAGAACAATGGCGTCTGTCCCTTATATATCCTCTCCCGGCATGCACAGAAGGCCGGAACCACCCACCGCAGGGCAGCAGAGAGAGGACATCTAATAGTCACTCCATCACCTGAGGTTCAACCCAGGGTATAAGTGACAACACCACCTATTCGCCTAAAGGGGGACTGCATGCCAGGTAACACAGCAGCAAGACAGAGTCCAAATAATTAGAAGACCCGAGCCAACTACCGCTCAGGTCACCCCTAGATTTAGGCATAACAACCCCCTAAGATAGGGACCCCGCTACACCTAGAAAGTCCCAATTAGAGTTTTTTTTTTTTTTTGTTTAATAGCAGTTTGTCACTACCATTATCATACAATTCATCATCGGTAATTCACTGTAGAAAAATAAGATAGCTGGTATTAGGGGTTCTGCCTTAGGATTTTGACTTAGAATAACAACTTTACATATACAGTATATACATGTGGGCCTGTTCTATTATAAAACATATATATATATATATATATTTTCTGTTCTCGCATACTAAAAGCCTGGACTATCTGAATCTCTATGAATGATGGAGGAGGTGGTACATTAACTATAAAATTGTAAAATATGACTACAGTTGAATAAGCAATACGTGCAAAGTTAATATATATAAAGGAAAATATGTTTTATTTTTTGATAGACTCTAAATAAAAATATATGTTTTATTTTTTGACAGACTATGGATAAACTCTTACTTTCACATTATATTTTTTCTGAGATTACTGATAAATCACATGTTCTGTGAGTGCCACCATGCGTTCTTTTCTGTGGTTTTATGATTTACAAGATGGAACTGAAAAAAGGAAGTACATACCACAATTCCCCTCATAATGGAGGGTTCCTCTTTAACAAAGCTTGATTATTTAACCATCATTTTCCCAAGCTCAGAAATAGTTTGCTTGATTACCACAATATATCTGTAGGCATTAAAACAAGCTGCCTTATACTGATGTTGCTGTTTAGATTCAGCAATAGAGAAACTGAACTTTTAATTACTACATGCCAGGCAAACAAAAATATTTGATTGTTTCCAGTAAAACATAACGATATTACTATCCTTTCAGTGGGTTTTAATGTATTAAAATATTTTTATATACCGTACATGTTGTAATTAAATATGCTAATGGTACAACTGCTTCTGCACATAACATAAGCAGGCTTTGTTACCTGCTTAGTTATGCCAAGCTGATCTACCAGAAAGGATCTGACTGATAAAAATAGGTAGACATGTTTTTTCCTAGTGAAAATAACTATGGCATGATGTTTCCAGCAGAATTATGTATGTTATATTTTGTTCAACATCTAATTCAAATGAATTTATATTGTTTTTATATATATTTTTTTGCATCTATGAAATTACCATTATCGTGCACACGTAAAGGTCTATCCTTTCATTTGCATTTTTCTCAATTTATGGTGGATACCACTGGAATCATAGCACCATAGTTTATCTGAGCACTTATTTCTCACACTACTGTTTACAATTGTTTTCATAGTGACATATTTTGTAACTTTTTTAATATGCTATCATAAAACCCATTTACCCACATAAAATTAAATTAGGATCTAAGTTTTTACTGTCACCAGGGCAGAGCTAGATTGTGACGTCATCACGCGCAAGCACACTGGATGGTCCCGCAACCGTGCTTTTGGTCATGGATACCACAAGTTTGTTTCTTTTAAATATGGTTGCTGGAAAGTTCTGTTTGGAGTGAAGGTTAAGGCGTATGTATGTTCCTGCTGTGTAGGCACCACTGCTGTATCCTACTCAGGGGGTCACGGAGCTACCCGGAGGTCTGATGGTGAGAGCGTCACCCATCCATGGGGAGATAAAGCGTATGTGATTTCTGTAATTCAAAATCATTCCTGTCTGGTAAGAGGCCTCATTATTTGGGAAGCACTTTATGCACTGGAGCACTTCTATATTCTTGAGCACAGAGCACTTTGAAGGCACATGGACACTTTATGATGGATTATGAATTTATCTGATATGAACTTTAAATATGTGATTTGCTGATAATTTTTTTATTTTTAGTGGTTATTGATTTTGCACCTTTTTAAACATAAGTATTGATTTATATGAGTATGAAAATGGTTTCACTGATTATCTATTTTTATTAATTATGTACACTGATGTGTATTTTCTTAATTATGGGTATTGAGTTGGAATTGTTTTTTTTCATTTAAAGGCACTTTTTTTTATTTTTAGAATCTCATTGGGTCCAGTATTCAGGATTAAGTTGCAGCAGTCCTGTAGCTACAATTAACCAAGCGCAAGATTTTAATATATATAAATATGAGGAGATACGGTACATATTACTGTTCAAATCTTATTATAGCTTATATTATATTAACAGTTATATTTTGTTCATTAATTTTTAATAAATTGCACTGTACAGCAGTTTAAGCTGCTGACACTGACTGTGGTGTCTAGCTATGTGGTTTGTGATCTATGTAGAAGATATAAAAAAAAAATGTTTTAATATAGGAATCAGTCAGTAGCAGTGGCATGGATTTTTAAAAGTGTAAAAGTGAATTCACTGGACCTGATATACTGTGTGATGTGTATAAAACAAAATCTTTGTTTTGTTGACTTTGAATACTCAGTCATGTGCAGAGGAATTAAAGTGATTGTAAAGTCTTGTTTTGTTCTCTAAAATAATAAACATTTTATACTTACCTGCTCTGTGGAGTGGTTTTGCACAGGGCAGCCCAGATCCTCCTCTTCTTGGGTCCCTTTTCACTGCTCCTGGCCCCTCCCTCCTGTCGAATGCCCCCACAGCAAGCAGCTTGCTATGGGGGCACTCAAGCCGAGTCACAGCAGCCTGTGTCCATTTGGACATGGAGCCCCGGTTTTGCCCCGCCCCTCTCTCTCCTCATTGGCTGACTGACTTTGATTGACAGCATTGGGAGCCAATGGCACCACTGCTGTGTCTCAGCCAATCAGGAGGAGAGTCCCGGATGGCTGAGGCATCGCTGGAGAGAGATAGGGCTCGGGTAGGTATTAGGGGGTGCTGTGGCGGCTGCTGCACACAGAAGTTTTTTTTTTATCTTAACCACTTGCCGACCGCTCACGGTATATATACGTCGGCAGAATGGCTCGTACAGGCACAATCACGTACCTGGCCCTTTAACTGTCGACGTCGGGGTCGCGCGTGCGCGACCCCCCTGCCTTCCCCGTGAGTGGGACTGCGGGTCCCGCAGACTCGATTGCCGCGGGGATCCACGCGATCGTCTCACGGAGGCTCGGAGCGGGGAGATGTTAGTGTAAACACAACATCTCCCCGCTCCTCTACTGACAATGTCAGCGATCTCCGCTCTGTGTAATCAGAGCGGAGATCGGTGACGTGTCAGTCGTAGCCACGCCCCCACACAGTATTAAACACTCCCTTAGGCACACTTAACCCATCGCCCCTAGTGGTTAACCCCTTCACTGCCAGTGTCATTTTCACAGTAACCAGTGCATTTTTATTGCACTGATCGCTGTGAAAATGACAATGGTCCCAAAAATGTGTCAAAAGTGTCCGATGTGTCCGCCATAATGTCGCAGTTACAAAAAAAATCGCTGATCGACGCCATTACTTGTAAAAAAAAAATTTTTTTATAAAAATGCCTTAAAACTATACCCTATTTTGTAAACGCTATAATTTTTGCGCAAACCAATCAATATACGCCGATTGCGATTTTTTTTACCAAAAATATGTAGAAGAATACGTATCGGCCTAAACTGAGGAAAAAAAAAAATTTTATATAATTTTTGGGGATCTTTATTATAGCAAAAAGTAAAAAATATGTAATTTTTTTCAAAATTTTCGCTCTATTTTTGTTTATAGCGCAAAAAATAAAAACCGCAGAGGTGATCAAATACCACCAAAAGAAAGCTCTATTTGTGGGAAAAAAAGGACGCCAATTTTGTTTGGGAGCCACGTCGCACGACCGTGCAATTGTAAGTTAAAGCGACGCAGTGCCGAATCGCAAAAAGGGGCCTGGTCATAATGGCCCGTATTGGTCCGGGGCTTAAGTGGTTAATGCATAGAATGTATTAAGAAAAAAAACCTTCTGACTTTACAACCACTTTAAAAAAAAAAAAAAAGGATTTTGACTCGCACACAAACAATGTTTAAAATGGGCACATATTCACTTTATTCAGTAAGATTATGCAGTTTACGTATTGTCCTATAACAGTGAGCTTTACTTCAAACCAGTTTCAGATTTTTTTTTTTTTAATTAGTTATTCTTCTTTACATTTTTACATGATCAAATATATGAAACGAACACGAGTTCACGGCAGCCCATTTCTCACTTTAGTGCCTCTGGCCAGGGCTGGTGCAAAGATTTTTGACACCCTAGGTGAAACCTAATTTTGCAGCCCCCATTGGCTCCACCCCTGACTCCACCCCTTTTACCCTACCCATGTGACAGGAGGCAGCGCTATACAGGAAGCATGGGCTTCCTTTAGCGCTGGTTTCAGTTCTGCGATGCGCCTCTAATTACACCACCGGACGGAGCAGCTGCCTGGGACTAAGTTAGTTACATGCTTCAGCCTGCAGAGCATGCAGACGCGGAGGGAAAACCAGTGTCCGGGTGCCCCTAGGCAGCAGTGTGCCCTAGGCGGCTGCCTAGTTTGCCTGGTGGTAGCACTGGCCCTGCCTCTGGCTTAGTTTTGGTCTCTTGCAATCCTCTGCGCAGCAGAGCTAAGACTGAGTCATTACATTGAGCCAGTCAGTTGAGGTGCAGCGCCCATCTCCTAATAAGGAGCATGCTGAAAGAAGTGAGAGCAGAGAGATGGAAAGATGAGTTCATCAGTCAGCTGTTCAGTCACAAGGTGGGGATAGGAGACCTGCAAGTCATACAGACAGAGCTGTGCTATATATTTCATCTGTACATTTAGCTAACTGCCGAAATTTCAACTTCAAGATTACTGCATATGCAATAGGATATGTAATATGCTTGTAAGCTTATCATGTGATCTAAATTAGTCACAACTGCTCATTAATTATTGAGAGTTGCCATCTTGCAACTCTTCAGTGATAAAAGTGAAAAGGTGTAAGTAAATGGGAACATTTATATGCAATATCAGAGACCTAAATAATAAAACTTAAACAATTTTAACTCTTGTCACCCATGTAAGATGTATGCAGTAGCCTTAACACCCACACGCCACACACATGCATTTATGGACGGCCAGGGTCAATGTGTTAAAAGTGTGCTCACTGCATGCTCCAAGTACAGTGACCGAGATTTCATAAACACCTCTGGGTCTCTAGTCATGATTAGGAGCTGGTAAGATGGGCCAGTGGTCATGTGATTGGGAATTCCATCCTGCCCCTCTTGCATAAAGACCCACTTAACCACTTCAATACAGGGCATTTTCACCCCCTTCCTGCCCAGGCCAATTTTTAGTTTTCAGTGCTGTCGCATTTTGAATGACAATTGCGTGGTCATGCAACACTGTACCCAAATTAAATTTATATGATTTTTTTTCCCCACAAATAGAGCTTTTTTTTGGTGGTATTTGATCACCTCTGCAGTTCTTTTTTTTTGCGCTATAAACAAAAGAAGAGTGGTAAGTTTGAAAAAAACACAATATTTTTTACTTTTTGCTATAATAAATATCCCAATTTTTTTTTTTTTAAAACAAATATTTTCCTCTGTTTAGGCCAATATGTATTCTTCTACATATTTTTGGTAAAAAAAAAAAACGCAATAAGCGTATATTGATTGGTTTGTGCAAAAGTTATAGCGTTTACAAAATAGGGGATACATTTATGGCATTTTTTTTAATAGTAATGGTGGCGATCTGCGATTTTTATCATGACTGTGACATTGCGGCAGACATATCGGACACTTTTGACGCTATTTTGGGACCATTCACATTTATACAGCGATCAGTGCTATAAAAATGCACTGATTACTGTATAAATGTCACTGGCAGGGAATGGGTTAACACTAGGGGGCGATCAAGGGGTTAAATGTGATACCTAGGGAGTGATTCTAACTGTAGGGGGAGGGGACTCACAAGGGGAGGAGACCGATTGGTGTTCCTCTGTACTGGGAACACACCATCGGTCTCCTCTCATCTGACAGGACGTGGATCTGTTTACATACACAGATCCACGTCCCTGGCTCTGTTACCTGTAATCGCGGGTGCCCGACGGACATCGCGGCCGCCTGGCACGCACACCGGCTCCCGAGTAACACGGCGGCGCGCACGTGCCCCCTATACGGCCGGGAAGCGCAGGACATCATATGACGCCCGCCCAGGATGGGAGATCCCTCCTGCGGATGTCATATCACTATGGGCGGGTAGGGAAGTGGTTAAAGAGGCTGGGAAGGATGGGGTAAAAGCAGGTGCACCTTCATGTCATATATAATATTCTATTTAGTCCTTGATGCATTAATGTTTACCAAACTAAATAAAAATCACGTTATCTAATCCCTAAAAGCCTACTAGAGGTACAAACAGGAAGAATGGAATGAAAAATGCAAAACGTTTCTGTACAGAAAATGGAATGCGAACAGCTAGTAGTAGTTTGTCACATTCAATTGGACTAAAGCTTAATACACACCGACTGAATGTTTCAATAGAAACTGGCTGATGTTCAGCCTGTGTGCATAGCAGCCACTCAGATAGAAGAAGAAGACAATTGCCAGCAATGGCACCGTCCTAATCGTTGCACCCCTGCATCTGCGGCGCTGCACCGATTTCAAAAAGTAGTTTCTGTACTACTTTTTGCAATTTTGGGCTGCGATTTACATTGACATCTGTGCAGAAACTTGCACAGATGTCTCTGAAAATGCGGCCGAAATCGGGACTGACCTTTCCCTATAGTGATATCATATCCTTAGTACTGTTTTTTGACCCATCTTGTTTCTTGGAAAGTTTATTTTCTTGAAACATTCATAATTCTTGTATTTTGCCACTTATAGCCCCTCCCTTTTGAGTAATACAACTTTTCTCATTCAGTCTAAAGCCTCGTACACACGATCGGATATCCTATTGATTCAAATCCGATGGTTTTGTCCATTGGAAATCCGATGAAGCTGACTTCCATCAGTCTTGCCTACACACCATCAGTCAAAAAATAAACCGTTCCAAACGCGGTGACGTAAAACACTCCGATGAGCCGAGAAAAATTCAGTTTAATGCTTCTGAGCATGCGTCAACTTGATTCTGAGCATGCGTGGGTTTTTTATCCGATGGACTTGCCCATAGATGATCGGAATTTCCTATCGGTTTTTGATCCATCGGAAAAATTTAAAACATGTTCTATTTTTTAAAACCGATAGAAAAAAGACCGATGGGTCCCATACACGATCGGTTTGTCCGATGAAAAAAGTCCATCGGACTGTTTTCATCAGTAAAACCGATCGTGTGTACAGGACTCTAGACTCTTTATTATTCACCAAGTTCCTATTGAATGATTTCATCCAATTTCTTTCAATTTAAAACTTTTTGTAAATTTTGTACATCGACTCAATGATAGCCTGCTGTATCTGTATTTACGTTGACCTGGATTATGGTTTTCTTTTCTTTTCTTGATAGTAGAATTGGGCTCCGTTCACACTAGAGAAATTTCATTTTGCAAAGAATCGCATGACAATGGTGCTTTGTTTACATCAATGCAACTCAACACAGTATACCGTAGTTTTGGTAAAGGTTCCTTTACTGCTTTTTTGTGATTCAAGCATGATTTAGGCTCCGTAGAATATTCAAACTACGTTCAAGTAGCATCCAAATGGCACTATACAATCACAATTGAATCGAAATCTGATGGTAGCAGTATGAACCTAGCCTTAAGGAGAATACAGATGCAAAATTAAAATGGTTCTAACGGCTTAAGGTTTTTTTTTACCTTAACGCGGAACTTTAGTAATTTTTTCATCTTTCCATCTTATAAATCCTCTGCCCTTGTTGTTTTAACTTTGGATAACATTTTTTTTTCTGCCAGTAAATACCTTATACAGCCCACTTCCTGTTTCTTGTCTTGCCTAGGCTTGTGACATCATGTACAGTGCTCTCTCTCACTCTCATGAGAGTTTGCCAGGAAGGGAGAGGGGATGAGTCATAAGAGGGCCAATGAGAGCTGCAGATCTGGAGGTGTGCCTCTGTGTGTCAGTGTAAATCCAGAAAGTGAACAGACAGCAGCTTCAGCTGCCCACAGTTAAAATGATTGCAGCCAGACTTAGTGGAGGGAGATTTCTGCAGCATATTTGGCAAGAACAGAATCACAGTAGAAGCTTTAGGGAAGCTTCAGAATGGCAAAGATGTTTTCATTACAAATTATGTGAGCAGACTGCAGTTCCTCTTTTATGCATTCTATGCATTAAGGTAAAAAAAATCCATTATCAGCTCCCCCCAGCTCCCTCTTAAATACTTACCTGGCTCCTTTTCCGATCCAGCGCTGCTCTCTTTCTCTCTCTTTACAGGTGCAGAGGTAGTAGCAGGAGCCATTAGATCCTGCTGCCTATCAAATCCTGTAAGGAGGGAGCAGGGGATGGGGCCGAGCCATGCTCTGTATGTCTATGGACACACAGAGCCCGGCTTTGGCGTAAACTTGAATACGCTTGCTATGGGGACAGATACAGAAGAGCCAAGAGTGCTGGCAGGGAACCCCAGAAGAGGAGGTTCAAGGCTGTTCTGTGAAATACCATTGCAGATGATAAAACATGTTTGTTATTTGAATAATAAAAAAATAAAAAATAAAACACAATCTGGAATGTAAGCACTAGCTATCTGAAATCCCTTTTTTCATCCGTCTGGCGGAATCGGATTGGATGGAATTGGATGAAAACAGACAGTTGGATCCGTTTTCATCCGATCTCCCCATAAAGGAGAGCGGGGCTCTGACAGGTTCGTCTCTGCACAATGAGTGGAGACAGACCTGTCATCCGTCGGCTTAGTCAAGATCAATGGATCGATCCCCCGCTGAGGAAGCGGAGTCCGTCAAAACGGACAGCCCTGTGTGAAAGGGGCCTTAGAAGGAAGCAAATACACTATGCATAAGACTGAAAGCGAGGGGCTACAAAGGTAGGATTTTACAGAAGACAATTTTAAGAGTTGTACAGAACAGAGTAGATAGACTGAATCATCAAACTAAAAGCAACTGCATTATTAAGAATTCTCCAAGTTGTATTACAAATCTTTCTCAATAAGGTGATAAAGTTCATCAGAGTTTAACACACCATTGGCACTGGTTGAGATCAGACTCACAAATTATAAAATGTACAGCCCCTTTGCCACAGATAATGTTTAAAATAGTTGTTTCTCAAAAAAGAAAGGGTTGTTGTAAATATAAAGGCACATTTAAGTGCAATAATTGAGCTATCTGTCAATATGTAGACGAAGGCCAAGCAGTAATACACTCCAATGATAAATATCAACCAGCCCTTCATTTTGTGAACTGCAACACTCTAGGACACAGGTGTCAAACACAAGGCCCGCGGGCCGAATCCGGCCCTCCAGGCCATTTCATGTGGCCCTCGCACCTCTTCTGCAGCTGCCGGAGAGCTCCAGCCCTCCTCTGGTCCTCCTCCAGACTCTTACTTTCTGCTTTCAAGTTATGCATCCAGCTTCTTCCAAGCAGCAGCATAAGGAAAGGGGGGTGCACTGTGATGTAAGGGAGAGTGGGAGACTCAACTTCTGGTGGTGGGTTGGCTCTTGACATCTCATGTAAGGGGAGGGGATGCGCTGGACATCTAATCTTACAGATACAACTGGCCCTTTTGAGGGCAATCATAATGCTGATGCGGCCCATGATAAAATTGAGTTTGACACCCTTGCTGTAGGGGTAATATATCTATTGGTTGTGAATGCAACCACTACAGTCTAAACATACAATAAAAGTGAGAACGAGAGATCATGTTTCTGACATAGCATCTGGAAACTAGCACTCATGTATAGCCAGACTTGTGCTAATTAAGCACAACAATAAAACCCTCTAGAACTAAATTCCAGAATCCATATAAACTCAAGAGGCGATATTATGAATAAGCTGCTGCTGCAGCGAGTGTCAATGGATCTATAAATCTAGACCTCAAAGCAGAACTCCGAAATTTTCAAAAAATCCCCCATTAGTACACCCCCATACACAAAACACTAAACAGTTATTACATTTGTGAAATTTCTTACCGTTTAAGCTATATGACTGATTTAATTTTCAGGAAGTCAGCTCTGTGATTCAAAAAATGCATCATCTTTTCTGGCAGGGAGGATCTCTTTGAACAGTGATTGCATCACATCCTCTTCCCTCTCTCTAACTGTAATCAGCCTACATTTCCCAAGAGACCTTGGGATGGGAGTGAATGGAGGAGGTACACTAGGCTTGTACATGTAAATGTGAACTCGCCCACTTCAACATAAATCGCACTATTCATTCTGCAGCCAGCAAGCCATACATAACACATGGTATGATAGGTTACAACCTTATAAATGCAAAGCAGTGTAATGTGTCAGTGTCCACCAGTGCTGAATGTTAGGGACCACCAGAGCCAAATGTCAGGGACCACCAGAGCTAAATGTCAGGGACAAACAGAGTCGAATGTCAGGGACCACCACAAAATAAAAATGTCAGGGACCACCACCAGAGCCAAATCTCAGGGACCACCAGAGCCAAATGCCAGGGACCACCAGAGCCAAATGTCAGGGACCACCAGAGCCAAATGTCAGGGACCACCAGTGCTGCATGTCAGGGACCACCAGAGCCAAATGTCAGGGACCACCAGAGCCAAATGTCAGGGACCACCAGAGCCAAATGTCAGGGACCAGCACCAGAGCTAAATGTCAGGGACCACCAGAGCCAAATGTCAGGGACCACCAGAGCCAAATGTCAGGTACCACCAGAGCCAAATGTCAGGGACCACCTGAGCCAAATGTCAGGGACCACCACCAGTGCTGAATGTCAGTGCCTATCAGTGTGATGTCACCAGTGCAAATTATCAGTGCTGATCAGTGTGGTGTCACCAGTGCAGATTATCAGTACCCATCAGTGCGGTGACAGCAGTGCAGATTATCAGTGTCCATCATTGCAGAGTCACAAGTGCCCATGAGTGCGGTGACAGCAGGGCCTTATCAGTGCCTATCAGTGCAGTGTCACCAGTGCCTTATCAGTGCAGTGTCATCAGTGGCTTATCAGTGCCCATCAGTGCAGTGACAGCAGTGCAGATTATCAGTGCCCATAATTGCGGTGTCACCAGTGCCCATGAGTGCGGTGACAGCAAAGCCTTATCAGTGCCTATCAGTGCAGTGTCACAGTGCCTTATCAGTGAAGTGTCACCAGTGCCTTATCAGTGCCCATCAGTGCAGTGACAGCAGTGCCTTATCAGTGCCCATCATTACAGAGCAGGGATAGTTACAGATCTTTTGAATGAAAGAGCACAGCACAACCCCCATCCTCCCCGCCGCCACCGCCCGCCTGTCATCCCACCATTTGTCTCCAGTGTGGGGATAGTTACAGATAATCGGGATGACAGAGCGCATCTCGGTCTGATAGGTGATAGGTCTGTATGTGAGAACACCGCTCATGGTACTGCCCCGCCTCCCTGCACCAGAATTGTGATAGACAGTGCAGAGCGCACTTTTCCTATGTACAGGGAGGTGGGGCTGTACCACGAGTGGTGTTCTCACATACAGACCTATCAGCCCGAGATGCGCTTTGTCATCCCAATGATCTGTAACCATAGGCGTGCGCACAGGGTGTGCCGGTGTGTCCAGGCACACCCTAATCACCCCATGCGCATTAGTGTTATCGCTCTGTGTAGCAACAGAAACATGGGAAAGATCTCCCTCTTATACCGGTTCTGCCATAAGAGAAGTGTTTATGCTCTTCTCTTTCACTGTGCCAGCAGGGAGATCAATATGCCAGGGTCATATATATGTAGATACATACACATGCATTAGGCTGCGCAGACCTATGTCTGTAACTATCCCCGCACTGGAGACAAATAGTGGGATGGCAGGTGGGCGGTGGCGGCGGGGAGGATGTGGTGGTGGGGTGGTGCTGGCAGGGAGGAGGAGGACACCACCTCTATGGGCGGCACAGACCAGGGGCTGTGAGACCCCTCTGCCCACTACAGCGAGCCAGGCGGAAATAGAAGTCCCTACTCGCTTTCAAAGGACTACAAGGGGGCGTGTCAGACCTCTGGCTGAGGTTACTGGAGGGATAGCAGCCAACGGTCTTACAAACAGGAAATCACCAGGCAATAACAGTTTTTTATAAAGTTCAGCAGGCTATTGCAGAGGAACTACAGAGCTCAGAAGAACATGGCTGACATAGTTGGTGAAGGTAGGAGTTTAGCAATGAGTTCTGCTTTAATGAGGCCAATAATCTTGTGTGTATGCTGATCCCCTCTTGCAGCATGGTTTCCCTCAAATTACTTTTTAATATCTTTATAAATGATATTGGGTCTGGGATCAAAGTAACATTTCTGTCTTTGCAGATGACACCAAACTATGCAGTGGAATAAAGTCCTTACAGGATGTCGCCAATTTACAAGCCGACCTCAATGCTCTGTCTAATTGGGCGACTATGTGACAGATGAGTTTTAATGTTGATAAATGTAAAGTTATGCACTTGGGGGGTAAGAATATGCATGCATCATACATACTAGGGGGAGTACAACTGGGTGAATCCGTAGTGGAGAAGGATCTGGGGGTTTTGGTAGATCATAAGCTCAATAATGGCATGCAATGCCAAGCTGCGGTTTCCAAAGCGAGCAAAGTCCTTTCTTGTATTAAGAAAGGTATGGACTCCGGAGAGAGAGATATAATTTTGCCCCTGTTCAAATCAGTAGTTAGACCTCATCTGGAATATGCAGTTCAGTTTTGGGCACCAGTTCTCAAAAAGGATATCAGGGAACTGGAGAAAGTGCAGAGAAGGGCAACCAAACTGATAAGAGGCATGGAGGAGCTCAGCTATGAGGAAAGATTAGAGGAACTGAATTTATTCACTCTTGAGAAGAGGAGATTAAGAAAGGATATGATCATCATGTACAAATATATACGGGGTCCATATAGTGAACTTGGTGTTCAGTTATTCACTTTACGGTCAACACAGAGGACACGGGGGCACTCTTTACGTCTAGAGGAAAAGAGATTTCATCTCCAAATACGGAAAGGTTTCTTCACAGTAGGAGTTTTGAAAATGTGGAATAGACTCCCTCCAGAGGTGGTTCTGGCCAGCTCAGTAGATTGCTTTAACCACTTAACGACCGCTCACTGTATATATACGTTGGCAGAATGGCACCGACAGGCACAATCACGTAGAGTGTACGTGATTGCCTTTGTATAGTTGGGGGGTCCAATCGGACCCCCCTCCTATACAGTGAGCGGTGGCTAAGTGTCTGGGAGCATTTCGGGATGAGGGGGCAGCCATTCGTTTCTGGCCACCCCCTCGCGATCGCTCCCGGCGAATGGAAATGCCCCCTCTGTCTGTGTCAGACAGAGGGAGCAGGAGGAAGTGATGTCATCTCTGGTGCGGCGCTCACATATACCGAGCGCCGTACAAGAGAAGATATCAGGTCAGTGCACACAACACTACACTGACACCAGGACACATAGGGACATAAATCGCCCCCCCAGGCCCCCCCAGACACCCCAGATCACCCCCCAGATCACCCCCCCAGCCCCCAGTCACAGTGTCACTGATTGCAGTGACCATTTATTTAGTGATCACTGCAATCAGTGACATTTGTGACCGTAAAAGTGTCACCAAAGTTTAGTCTTAGGTCCAGTGTAGCCCCCTAACCCCCCCTAATAAAGGTTTAACCCCCTGATCACCCCCCAGATAACCCTTTCACCCCCTATCACCACTGTCGCTTAGCGATCATTTTTCTGACCGCTGTCTTAGCGTCAGTGATGCCGATCGGCAGCCAGTAATTTTTTTTAGGTTCGCCGCAGGTTTTTATAGCGTCAGGTACCCCAATATATTATCTAATAAAGGTTTAACCCCCTTGATCGCCCCCCAGGTAACCCTTTCACCCCCTATCACCACTATCACTAAGCGATCGTTTTTCTAAACGCTGTCTTAGTGTCGGTGATGCAGATCGGTAGCCGGTAATTTTTTTTAGGTTCGCCGCAGGTTTTTATAGCGTCAGGTACCCCAATATATTATCTAATAAAGGTTTAACCCCCTTGATTGCCCCCCAGGTAACCCTTTCACCCCCTATCACCACTGTCGCTAAGCAATTGTTTTTCTAAACGCTGTCTTAGTGTCGGTGATGCAGATCGTAGCCAGTAATTTTTTTTAGGTTCGCCGCATGTTTTTATAGCGTCAGGTACCCCAATATATTATCTAATAAAGGTTTAACCCCCTTGATCGCCCCCCAGGTAACCCTTTCACCCCCTATCACCACTATCACTAAGCGATCGTTTTTCTAAACGCTGTCTTAGTGTCGGTGATGCAGATCGGTAGCCGGTAATTTTTTTTAGGTTCGCCGCAGGTTTTTATAGCGTCAGGTACCCCAATATATTATCTAATAAAGGTTTAACCCCCTTGATCGCCCCCCAGGTAACCCTTTCACCCCCTATCACCACTGTCACTAAGCGATCGTTTTTCTAAACGCTGTCTTAGTGTCTGTGATGCAGATCGGTAGCCGGTAATTTTTTTTAGGTTCGCCGCAGGTTTTTATAGCGTCAGGTAACCTAATATATTATCTAATAAAGGTTTAACCCCCTTGATCGCCCCCCAGGTAACCCTTTCACCCCCTATCACCACTGTCGCTAAGCAATTGTTTTTCTAAACGCTGTCTTAGTGTCGGTGATGCAGATCGTAGCCAGTATTTTTTTTTAGGTTCGCCGCAGGTTTTTATAGCGTCAGGTACCCCAATATATTATCTAATAAAGGTTTAACCCCCTTGATCGCCCCCCCAGGTAACCCTTTCACCCCCATCACCACTGTCGCTAAGCAATCGTTTTTCTAAACTCTGTCTTAGTGTCGGTGATGCAGATCGGTAGCTGGTAATTTTTTTTAGGTTCGCCGCAGGTTTTTATAGCGTCAGGTACCCCCATATATTATCTAATAAAGGTTTTAACCCCCTGATTGCCCCTAGTTAACCCTTTCACCAGTGATCACCATATAAGTGTTACGGGTGACGCTGGTTAGTTAGTTTGCTTTTTATAGTGTCAGGGCACCCGCCGTGTATATAACCCAATAAAGGTTTAACCCCCTGATCGCCCGGCGGGTGATATCAATTAGGTTTTAGCGTCAGAGAGGGTCTGAGTCACACCCCAGGCAGCGTCAGGTTAGTGCCAGAAACGCTAACACCCACGCGTGAAGCATACACCCCCCTTAGTGGTATAGTATCTGAACAGATCAATATCTGATCTGATCAGATCTATACTAGCGTCCCCAGCAGTTTAGGGTTCCCAAAAACGCAGTGTTAGCGGGATCAGCCCAGATACCTGCTGGCACCTGCGTTTTGCCCCTCCGTCCAGCCCAGGCCACCCAAGTGCAGTATCGATCGATCACTGTCACTTACAAAACAAAAACACACATAACTGCAGCGTTCGCAGAGACAGGCCTGATCCCTGCGACTCCAGTGCTGTAGGAGGTGATTTCACCACCACAGTTAAAAAAAAAAAGCAAATATGCCGAAGCATTGGGGCAGCAGGGGCGGAGGAGCGATTTTGCTCCTAATGCCGCGTACATACGGTCGAAATTCCGACGGAGGCTTGCCCGTGGAAAAGTCCGACCATGTGTGTGCGGCATAACTTTTTTGCGGGAGGATGCCCCCATGCTTCGGCATATATAAATGGTGCGTGTATGCCCATCATTGGAAGTGGGTGGATGAAGGGCGGTATTCTAATGGTGGGCATACCCACCGATCGATTTCATGTAAAAGCAATCCTAGCGGCTAATTAGCCTCTGGACTGCTTTTACAAGCAGTGGGAGGGAATGCCCCCCCCGGATATAAAAAGCACCATTGGGAAATTGGGAAAGCATTTTATCACACCGATCTTGGTGTGGTCAGATGCTTTGAGGGCAGAGGAAAAATCTAGGGTCTAGAAGACCCCAGTTTTTTCAAAAAAGAGTACCTGTCACTACCTATTGCTATCATAGGGGATATTTACATTCCCTGAGATAACAATAAAAATGATAAAAAAATAAAAAATACTTGGAAGGAACAATTTAAAAATAAAATAAAAAAGCAAAATTAATAATAAAAAAAAAAAAAAAAAAAAAAAAAAGCACCCCTGTCCTGCCCTGCTCTTGCCCAATGGCGAACGCAAGCGTCGGTCTGGCGTCATATGTAAACAGCAATTGCACCATGCATGTGAGGTATCACCGCGAAGGTCAGATCGAGGGCAATCATTTTAGCAGTAGACCTCCTCTGTAAATCTACTGGGGTAACCTGTAAAGGCTTTTAAAGGCTTTTAAAAATGTATGTAGTTTGTCGCCAATGCGCGTTTGTGCGAAATTTTAAAGCATGTCGTGTTTGGTATCTATGTACTCGGCCTAAGATCATCTTTTTTATTTCGTCAAACATTTGGGCAATATAGTGTGTTTTAGTGCATTAAAATTTAAAAAAGTGTATTTTTTAACCCAAAAAATGCGTTTGAAAAATCGCTGCGCAAATACTGTGTAGAAAGAAAAATGCAACACCCACCATTTCAATCTGTGGGGCCTTTGCTTTAAAAATATATATATATAATGTTTGGGGGTTCAACATAATTTTCTTGCAAAAAAAAAAAATGTTTTCATGTAAACAAAAAGTGTCAAAAAGGGCTTTGTCTTCAAGTGGTTAGAAGAGTGGATGTAAGCTTCCTAATGTTGTGTATAAAATGCCAGAACAGTTCAAAACCCCCCCAAATGACCCCATTTTGGAAAGTAGACACCCCAAGCTATATACTGAGAGGCATGTCGAGTCCATGGAATATTTTATATGTTGACACAAGTTGCGGAAAAACGAAAATTTTTTTTTTTTTTTTTTGCACAAAGTTGTCACTAAATGATATATTGCTCAAACATGCCATGGGCATATGTGGAATTACACCCCAAAATACATTCTGTTGCTTCTCCTGAGTACGGGGATACCACATGTGTGAGACTTTTTGGGAGCCTAGCCATGTACGGGACCCCAAAAACCAAGCACCGCCTTCAGGCTTTCTAAGGGTGTAAATTTTTGATTTCACTTCTCACTGCCTATCACAGTTTCGGAGGCCATGGAATGCCCAGATAGCACAAAACCCCCCCAAATGACCCCATTTTGAAAAGTAGACACCCCAAGCTATTTGCTGAGAGGTATTGTGAGTATTTTGCAGATCTCGCTTTTTGTCACAAAGTTTTGAAAATTGAAAAAAAAAAAAATATATATATATATATATTTTCTTTCTTCATTTTCAAAAACAAATGAGAGCTGTAAAATACTCGCCATTCCTCTCAGCAAATAGCTTGGGGTGTCTATATTCCAAAATGGGGTCATTTGGGGGGGTTTTGTGCGATTTTGGCATTTTATGGCCTTCGAAACTGTGATAGGTAGTGAGGAGTGAAATCAAAAATTTGTGCCTAGAAATCCTGAAGGCGGTGCTTGGTTTTTGGGGTCCCGTACGCGGCTAGGCTCCTAAAAAGTCCCACACATGTGGTATCCCCGTACTCAGGAGAAGCAGCAAAATGTATTTTGGGGTGTAATTCCACATATAACCATGGCATGTGTGAGCAATATATCATTTAGTGACAACTTTTTGTAATTTTTTATTTTTTTTTGTCATTATTCAATCACTTGGGACAAAAAAAATTATATTCAATGGGCTCAACAGGCCTCTCAGCAATTTCCTTGGGGTGTCTACTTTCTAAAATGGGGTCATTTGGGGGGGTTTGTGCTATTTTGGCATTTTATGGCCTTCGAAACTGTGATAGGTAGTGAGGAGTGAAATCAAAAATTTGCGCCCTTAGAAATCCTGAAGGCGGTGCTTGGTTTCCGGGGTCCCGTACGCGGCTAGGCTCCCAAAAAGTCCCACACATGTGGTATCCCCGTACTCAGGAGAAGCAGCGAAATGTATTTTGGGGTGAAATTCCACATATAACCATGGCATGTGTGAGCAATATATCATTTAGTGACAACTTTTTGTAATTTTTTTTTTTTTAGTCATTATTCAATCACTTGGGACAAAAAAATAAAAAATTCAATGGGCTCAACATGCCTCTCAGAAATTTCCTTGGGGTGTCTACTTTCCAAAATGGGGTCATTTGGGGGGGGGTTTGTACTGCCCTGTCATTTTAGCACCTCAAGAAATGAGATAGGCAGTCATAAATTTAAAGCTGTGTAAATTTCAGAAAATGTACCCTAGTTTGTAAACGCTATAACTTTTGCGCAAACCAATAAATATACGCTTATTGACATTTTTTTTACTAAAAACATGTGGCTGAATACATTTTGGCCTAAATGTATGACTACAATTGAGTTTATTCGATTTTTCTTATAACAAAAAGTAGAAAATATCATTTTTTTTCAAACTTTTCGGTCTTTTTCCGTTTATATCGCAAAAAATTAAAATCGCAGAGGCAATCAAATACCATTAAAAGAAAGCTCTATTTGTGGGAAGAAAAGGACGCAAATTTCGTTTGGGTACAACATTGCATGTCCGCACAATTTACAGTTAAAGCAGCGCAGTGCAAAATTCTGAATTCACCTCTGGTCCTCTAGCTACCAAATGGTCCGGGGCTTAAGTGGTTAAGAAAGGCCTGGAATGGATACTTTCCTAAATGTACATAATATAACTGGGTACTGACATTTATAGGTAAAGTTGATCCAGGGAAAATCTGATTGCCTCTTGGGGGATCAGGAAGGAATTTTTTCCCCTGCTGTAGCAAATTGGAGCATGCTCTGCTGTTTTTTTTTTGCCTTCCTCTGGATCAACTGTGGGTATAGAATTGGGTATAGGGGATTGTACGATATTTTTTTATTTTTATTTATTTTTATGGTTGAACTAGATGTTTTTCAACCTGACTAACTATGTAACTATATATATATATATATATATATATATATATATATATATATATATATATATATATATATATATATATATATATACATATATATATATATATATATTTATTTTTTATTTATTTTTTTATTCTAGTGGTTGAACTAGACTTTTTTTCAACCAGTCTAACTATGTAACATGTGACTGCTAATTCAGCCTAGAATCTATGGATGAAAAAGGAAAATTACAGCACTAGAGGCTTGTACATATACGTCTGTTTTACTATCAGCTCTATGCTTTATTTATTGAGAAATTAGTTTGAATTTCAATCTGTGGTCATCTTGAATAAGGGGCAGATGATTTATGTAGCATTTGTTTCCTGGAATCCATTTGCTCTTAGCTCAGGCATGCAAGCAGGAGGGTGTGCTTAGCTGAAAAACCCCTCCTCCTCTCCTCAAGGTGAAAGTATAAAAATGCCCATGAAATATATTATACCTTCCTAGTCCTTTACTAATGCTAGTAGCATAAGAATAAAAAATAGTTCATTTTAATTGACAGAGTTTAGTTTGGCTTTAAAAATCAGTGAATAATTTGAAACAATAGCCATTGGTGGGGTTTTTTAATAGCAGGGAAAAAAGTATGACACTATGGGAAAGAAATACACAAAAGACAAAATAATGAGGGTAGTTGAAAAGAAAACTTAAACAAAATTTCCTTTAAGTAAATAAAACCCTCATACATGTGTTTATCTGCAAATCCCTTAAATCTATGTTAAAATCATAATGAGGTCTGATGTTGCCTGATAGAGCACTCTGCAGACATAGTTCTCATATTACTTTATGGCTCAAGTTAGCCAAGTTACTAAATTTGGAGAGATGTCAAATGTGTCGAATGTGATAAATGGAAAAAATGAACAAGCAGGGGCACTTTTTTCCTTTTGTTCAAGGAAAATATGAACAGCAAAGATTTAGCCTGTCATGACATTATGTGAACAGAATTAGGATACACAGTCTACCACAAAATGATTCAGGATCCCATCAAACATTTATAATGAATCTAATACACAGCTATACAACCCTCTGAAAAGCATTATCTTATAACTACTTACATGTGTGGGGACATTCTATTTGTACATGTTAATGAAAGGCATAGAGAACACATAGAATGAGTGTGACACCAGTGCTATAAATATTTTAATTCTTTTCATTTAATTGCATATAATGAAGTTGTAAATGTATATTAGTTTAAAGAGCAAAGACAATTTTATGTGAAAACTATGTTCAATTTAGTGATTTATTCTGTTACGTTGGAGTTTGGAAATGTTTAAAAATCTGATTGTTTTATAACCTTAAATGACTCAGCCTTAACAACTTGGAGGATATCAATAATGGGTATTATTAAAGGGATGTGTTCACCTAGAATGACTTCAGCGAAAGATTCAATAGTGTTTTGTGTTTGTAGATTATTTTCTGATGTTAAACAAGTAGAGAGTTCCATGAGAAAAGAATTTAAGGACTTTCTGTTATGCTGACATCAATCTGAATTAGCTTGAAAATGTACATATATCGAAATCACTAAACTATGGGGGGAGATTTAATAAAACAGGAGATTGCAAAATCTGGTGCAACTCTGCATAGAAACCAATCAGCTTCCAGGTTATAGAACAAGCTGAAGTTAGAAGCTGATTGGCTACCATGCACAGCTGCACCAGATTTTGCATTATTCAGTCTTAGGCCGGGTTCACACTGGTGCGACAAATGCTCAGACGTTGGGAGCTCATGTCGCATGACGTGCGAAAATAAATCGTTTCCTATGAGAGCCGTCTTAACTGGTCCGACACAAGTCGGTCTGACTTTGAAAATTCTCCCTGTACTACTTTGGTCCGACTTTGATCCTACTTCAGCCCATTGAATATCATTGAAGTCGGGCCAACGTAGGATCCTTGTCCTAACCATCCGACTTTTGACATCCGATATGGTGATTACTGCAGCAGTAAAAGGAATTTAGACAGAGTGAGTATTTTGCGCTACTAGTGAGTAAATACAAATGTGAACGGGAATCTAAATGTGCAAACAGCTGCAAAAACTAATAGTGTTCACCTAACACAGTAGTAATCAATAAAATAGAATAGAAAATGTTCTTGCGCTAGAAGCAAAACATACAAAGTAAATCTATATAGTGCAACAATCTCCTATACCGGGATGAGTGAAGAGGTATCTTTATCAGTAATCTCCACTTTCCTCTACGGTGTCTCCACTGCTGGATGTCCCGACTGTTCTCCTCCAATGTTTCCACTCGTCACATTAGTGTCAACTCACCTAGAGGGGGTAGCTCCAGAAGGGGCACC
Organism: Rana muscosa; assembly: GCA_029206835.1. Lineage (NCBI taxonomy): Eukaryota > Metazoa > Chordata > Amphibia > Anura > Ranidae > Rana > Rana muscosa. The sequence goes on along the minus strand of CM055116.1, from coordinate 797,048,719 downwards.
AAGCCAGGAGTAAAGGGAGAGAAGAAGGCCTCCAATAGTGTAGTATGTTAAGATAAACTGGTTTATTGGTAAAAAAAGGGTAATGCTCGTACATCACAAAAAATAAAGCAAAACGTATGAGACGGACTGCGGCGTTGTGACACGCCGTCTTACTATTCCTCCGGGTACGAGGAAGCGAGGTTCCCACAGACCGGAATTACCCGGAGGAATAGTAAGACGGCGTGTCACAACCCCGCAGTCCGTCTCAAAGCACCCTGTCCCCATGTTGATGAGGACAAGGGCCTCTTCCCGACAACCCTGGCCGTTGGTTGTTGGGGTCTGCGGGCGGGGGGCTTATCGGAATCCGGAAGTAAATCAAAAGAAGAGAAGTCCAAATCAAACCAATATTTGGTGTGACCACCCTTTGCTTTTAAAACAGCATCAATTGTTCTAGGTTCACTTGGACACAATTTTTGAAGGAACTCAGCAGGTAGGTTGTTCCAAACATCTTGGAGAACTAACCACAGATCTTCTGTGCATGTAGGCTGCCTCATATCCTTCTGTTTCTTCATGTAATCCCAGGCAGACTTGATGATGTTGAGATCAGGGCATTGTGGGGCTTAAAACTGGGTGAGGAACAGCCAAACTCTGCTACTATGGTAAAGTTGTGGGAGACAGTTTCATGCTACAGATCATACACCATGACAAGACTGGGCACAGCATCCAAGACACAGGGTAGTAATACTGCATCAGCAAGGTCTCTCCCAGGCTAAGATTTCAAAGCAGACTGGAGTTTCAAGATGTGCTGTTCAAGCTCTTTTAAAGAAGCTCAAAGAAACAGGCAATGTTGAAGACCGAAGACACAGTGGTTTCTCAAGGAAACTTAATGCAGCCAATGAAAGACACATAATGCTTTCTTCCCTTTGGCATCAGTGAATGTCCTGTAGTAAAATTATCTCCGAATTGGCATAAACCAGTGGGACCCAGGTACACCCTTCTACTGTCTGGAGAAGTCTGGCCAGAAGTGGGCTTCATGAAAGAATTAGCCATACCCTTAACGTTGAAAAAAGGCTAAGTGACTCATCTATGCACAGAAACATTGGAACTGGGGTGCAGAAAAATGGCAGAGGGTGCTCTGGACCGAGTAAATATCAGAAATATTTGGCCATTGCAGGGGGCAGTTTTTTCGCCAAAGATCTGGAGAGAGGTACAATAATGAGTTTCTGCAGGTAACAGTGAAGCATGGTGGATGTTCCTTGCAAGTTTGGGGCTGCATTTCTGCAAGTGGAGTTGGAGATTTGGTCAGGATTAATGGTGTCCTCAATGCTGAGAAAAACAGGCAGATAATTATCCATCATGCCATACCATCAGGGAGGCATGTGATTGGCCCCACATTTAGAATGAGCCAAAACATACAGCCAATTAAGCGCTATTTTCACCATAAAGAAGAACAAGGAGTCCTGGAAGTGATGCTTTGGCCCCTCACAGAGCCCCTACTCAACATCATCGAGTCTGGGATTACATGAAGAGACAGAAGGATTTTGAGGTAGCCTACATCCACAGAAGATCTGTGATTAGTTCTCCGAGATGCTGTTTTGAAGGCAAAGGGTGGTCATACCAAATATTGATTTGATTTGGATTTGACTTCTGTTTATTTACTTAAAAAAAAAAAAAATGATAAAAAATACACTATTTCTGAAAGAATTCTTAATTTACAGCATTTTTTCACACCTGCCTAAAACTTTAGCAAAATTATATATATATATATATATATATATATATATGTGTATATATATATATTTATTACTGACAGAGGAGTGAAAAGAATAATCAGAAGAGTTGTCCAAGAGCCAAGGAGCACTTGTGGAGAGCTTCAGAAAGATCTGCAATCAGTGGCGGCCCGTCCACAGGGGGCGTCCGGGCGCCGCCCTACCCCTCCTGTGGTCACCAAAAAAAAAAAAACCTGCCCTTTAAGAGTTTTTTTTTTAAATATCTTTTTTTACACATGGCGGCGCGACCATAGTGGGCGCAGAAGCGCCGCTACCACTCGCTTCTGCGCCCGGCCGTCACTCACCACAACAATACATAGGTTCATGCATTGCATGAACCTATGTATTGCTGCCGCCCACTATTCAGATGGCCGGCCCCTTGAGCGCCGGCCATCTGAGTCACAGCGTCTGATTGGCCTTTAGAAGTGCCTATCAGAGCCAGCAGGCTCTGATAGGCTTCCCGACTACAGCCTGAGGGCTGTAATCGGCTTCTAAATACCTAATGAGAGGACGCACAGGGGTGCGTTCCCTGGCCAATCAGGTTCACCGGGTCTGGTTACCGGTAACCTGATTGGCTGAAGTGACATCGAGGGCGGGAGAAGACATCGAGGACGGAAGAAGGACGGCGCTGACTCGAGGAAGGTAAGTGCAGGGCTGGGGGGGACAAACTGGCTGTATTATGAGGACAAACTGGCTGCATTATGGGGGAGAAACTGGCTGCATTATGGGGGAGAAACTGGCTGCATTATGGGGGAGAAACTGGCTGTATTATGGGGGAGAAACTGGCTGCATTATGGGGGAGAAACTGGCTGCATTTGGGGGAGAAACTGGCTGTATTATGGGGAGAAACTGGCTGTATATTGGGGGAGAAACTGGCTGCATTATGGGGGAGAAACTGTCTGGATATGGGGGAGAAACTGGCTGCATTTGGGGGAGAAACTGGCTGCATATAGGGGACAAACTGGCTGCATATTGGGGGAGAAACTGGCTGCATTATGGGGGAGAAACTGGCTGCATATAGGGGAGAAACTGGCTGCATATTGGGGGAGAAACTGGCTGCATATTGGGGGAGAAACTGGCTGCATATAGGGGGGAAACTGGCTGTATATTGGGGGAGAAACTGGCTGTATATTGGGGGAGAAACTGGCTGCATATTGGGGGAGAAACTGGCTGCATATAGGGGAGAAACTGGCTGCATTATGGGTGAGAAACTGGCTGCATTATGGGGGAGAAACTGGCTGCATATGGGGGAGAAACTGGCTGCATTTGGGGGAGAAACTGGCTGCATTTGGGGGAGAAACTGGCTGCATTATGGGGGAGAAACTGGCTGCATTATGGGGGAGAAACTGGCTGCATTATGGGGGAGAAACTGGCTGTGTATTGGGGGAGAAACTGGCTGCATATAGGGGAGAAACTGGCTGCATTATGGGGGAGAAACTGGCTGCATATAGGGGAGAAACTGGCTGCATTATGGGGGAGAAACTGGCTGTATATTGGGGGAGAAACTGGCTGCATTATGGGGGAGAAACTGGCTGCATTATGGGGGAGAAACTGGCTGCATATGGGGGGGAAACTGGCTGCATTATGGGGGAGAAACTGGCTGCATTATGGGGGAGAAACTGGCTGCATATAGGGGAGAAACTGGCTGCATTTGGGGGAGAAACTGGCTGCATATAGGGGACAAACTGGCTGCATATAGGGGAGAAACTGGCTGCATTTGGGGGAGAAACTGGCTGCATATAGGGGACAAACTGGCTGTATTATGAGGACAAACTGGCTGCATTATGGGGGAGAAACTGGCTGCATTATGGGGGAGAAACTGGCTGCATTATGGGGGAGAAACTGGCTGCATTATGGGGGAGAAACTGGCTGCATATGGGGGGGGGAAACTGGCTGCATTTGGGGACAAACTAGTGGCGTTTGGGCACAGTGGCTGCGTTTAATGGGCACAGTGGCGGCAATTGATGATTTTTTTTTTCAGTTTGTTTGCGCCCCCCCAAAAAATTTGAGCACCAGCCGCCACTGTCTGCAATTAGCAGGTACAATTGTTTCAAAGAAAACAATAAGTAATGCACTCAACCTCAGCCTGTATGCACACCATAGGCGTGTGCACAGGGTGTGCCTGGGCACACCCTAATCACCCCGTGCAGCGCAGATTCCCTCTACTGCCCTGGCCCCCCCGCAATGCTTCTGGCCTCCTTCCTCTTCTCTCCCACTGGCTGCTGCTGAGGGCACACACAGGGGGGATGATTAAGAATGAGTGGGGGAAGGGGACGGTAAATATGTAATTTACCAGCCTCTTCCCTTTTTGAATGAACACAGTAAGTGATCGGTGCCATGTGTTTGAGCTTTGGAGTGCACACCCTAATGCAATAGGCTGCGCACACCTATGATGCACACTCACCACACAAGACTCCGTTGCTGAAGAAAAAGCATGTTAAAGCTCGTTTAAAGTTTGCTGCACAACATTTAGACAAGCCTTTGAAATATTGGGAGAATATAGTCTGATCAGATGAGACCAAAATTCAACTCTTTGGATGCCATAATACACATGTTTGGAGGTCAAATGGCACTGCACATCAATCCAAAAACACCCCAATACCAAACAGTGAAGTTTGGAGGTGGGAACATCATGGTGTGGGGCTATTTTTCAGCATACGATACTTGCAAACTTCCTGTCATTAAAGGAAGGATGAATGGAAAAATCACCCAAGACATTCTTGATAAAAATCTTCTGCCATCTACCAGGATGATGAAGATGAAATGAGGGTGGACATTTCAGCAAGACAATGATCCCAAACACAAAGCCAAGGAAACTCTCAACTAGTTTCAAAGAAAGAAAGTAAAGCTGCAAGAATGGCCCAGCCAATCACCTGACTTGAATCCAATAGAAAATCTACAGAAAGAACTAAAGATCAGAGTTCATAGAAGAGGCTCACGGAATCTTCAAGATTTGAAGACTGTCTGTGTGGAAGAATGGGCCAAAATCACACCTGAGCAATGCATGCGATTTTGTACGAAATATTAAATACATTTTAGTTAGTGTGTTCAATACTTTTTTCCTGTGTTATTCCATTTTATTACACATAACATAATTTCTGAACTTATTTGTTTTGGTTTCTCTGTATGTATCGTATATACTCGAGTATAAGCCGACCTGAATATAAGCCGAGGCACCTAATTTTACCACAAAAACTGGGAAAGCTTATTGACTCGAGTATAAGCCTAGGGTGTGCCTCACTTTGCCTCATTGTGTCCATGCCTCACTGTGTCCATGACTAGACTGACGTTTAACATGCGAGTCTATGGAAGGGGTGCCCAGGTTTGAAAAATCGGTGCTCCCCGGCCGTACGTCCCCTGGACAAGAAACTTTGCACACTTGTAGAGGAAGAGTGGGGCTATATGTGTGCTAAGTTTGGGGTCCAGAGGACCTACGACCGGCCGGTACTGGGTCCCCAAAGTCACCAGACAAATTACCGTTTAACATGGGAGTCTATGGAAGGGGTGCCCGGTTTTGAAAAATCGGTGCTCCCCGGCCGTAGGTCCCCCCGACAAGAAACTTAGCAAACTTGTAGAGGAAGGGGCTATATGTGTGCCAAGTTTGGGGTCCAGGAGACCTACGGCCGGACGGTAACGGCTCTCCAAAGTCGGGAAGATCAGGCGCAAAAAGGTGACTCGAGTATAAGCCGAGGGGGGCGTTTTCAGCACAAAAAATTGTGCTTAAAAACTCGGCTTATACTCGAGTATATACGGTATGTATTGCATGGGTTATCACCGACATATGGCGAACATTTCATGTCAATAGCACCTTTAGAAATATATTTACCTAGAAAAATGGTGACGTGTTCAATACTTATTTGGCCCACTGTATATTTCTTATTTAAAAAGATAATGCAAAACACTCTTGGAAAATACCGGCTTGCCTGACAATGACCTTTTCAAGCTATTGAAAGCCACCTCTAGCACACCAACATTTTAAAATCCGCAGAGTAGATGGACAATGTCACTGAAATTATTCAAAACGTGTAATTCCATTTGTTAGCCACTTTCACAAATTGGATGTGTTTAGAACATTTATGAATAATTGAACAATATAGTCCATCTGCAGGTGGATCAGACAACCAAAGGGAGAAACACAATATACAAGTAATGCCAGTCGCAGATGCCACACAGCCACACATAAGCCAAAATGAAACTGCAGGTGTTGTTTTATGAAGCCTGAATTTCCATACAGATGCTAAAAATAAGTAAAGTGTGTTAAAACGTAAAAGAAAAGCAGAATGAAGATCACTAATCATCTTAGCGTTTCAGTCACATACACTGGAGTACAGCATTGCCTGATTAAAACAGAAAACAAGTACAGTACATGTTACAAAATCCATCAAAAAGATAATACGAATTCTAATTTAACCACTTAACGACCGCCCACCGCCGATTTACGTCGGCAGAATGGCACGGACAGGCAGAATCACGTAGATCTACGTGATCGCCTTTGTGCAGTTGGGGGGTCCATCCGGACCCCCCTTCACTGCAGTGAGCGGCCGTTAAGTGTTCGGGAGCGATCAGGCATGAGGGGGCGGCCGCTCGATTCCGCCCCCCCCTCGCGATCGCTCCCGGCCAATGAAATTGCTTCCTCCGCCATGTGATGTAAACACAGGCTGGAGGAAGTGATGTCATCTCCCTCGCCGCGGTCTTTTCGTTCCCGGCGCCGAGGAGTGAAGACAGAGGTTAGTGCTCCAACAGTCCACTGACACGTAGGTACACATAGGCACACAAATCACCCCCCAGTCACCCCCAGATCACCCCCCAGGTCACCCCAAAGCCCCCAATCACAGTGTCACTGATTGCAGTGATCATTTATTTTACTGATCACTGCATTTAGTGTCATCTGTGATTGTAAAAAAATGCAAGGCAGTTAGGATTAGGCCCCTTTAGGTCCAGGGTAGCCCCCTAACCCCCCCTAATAAAGGTTTAACCCCTTGATCACCCCCAGGTAACCCTTTCACCCCCTAACTTCAGCGTCACTAAGCGATTGTTTTTCCGATCGCTGTATTCGTGTCGCTGGTGTTTTAGATAGGCAGTTATTTTTTTTTAGGTTCGCCGCAGGTTTTTATTGGTGTCAGGTACCCCCATATTTAACCTAATAAAGGTTTTAACCCCCTGATTGCCCCTAGTTAACCCTTTCACCAGTGATCACCATATAAAGGTTACGGGTGACGCTGGTTGATTAGTTTGCTTTTTATAGCATCAGGGCACCCGCCGTATATAACCCAATAAAGGTTTAACCCCCCTGATCGCCCGGCGGGTGAGATCAATTAGGTTTTAGCGCCAGAGAGGGTCTGCGTCGCCCCAGGCAGTGTTAGGTTAGTGCCAGTAACGCTAACACCCACGCGCAAAGCATACACCCCCCTTAGTGGTATAGTATCTGATCAGATCTATACTAGCATCCCCAGCGGTTTAGGGTTCCCAAAAACGCAGTGTTAGCGGGATCAGCCCAGATACCTGCTAGTACCTGCGTTTAGCCCCTCCGCCCAGCCCAGCCCACCCAAGTGCAGTATCGATCGATCACTGTCACTTACCAAACACAACACACATAACTGCAGCGTTCGCAGAGACAGGCCTGATCCCTGCGATCGCTAACAGTTTTTTTGTAGCGTTTGATATATTTGCTGACGACAGTCAGGTGCTTTTTTTCCTGTGAATCTTACTAGTGTACCCCTAAATTTAGAGCCCAAAATGGCAAGTCGAAGGTACACTAGTAAAGAGGCCTACGAGATTCTGAGCATGACAGATAGTGAAGAGGAGGTCACGTATCTGTCAGATTCAGGCTCAGAATATCTTCCCGTAGAAGACAGTGACGTCAGCGGCCCCACGTCAGATAGCTCTGACGACGAAGTTGAGGTCCCTGCTAAGGTCAGGCGTACCCGATCCCGATCTTCTGAGGTTGTTGAGGAGCAAGAACCGCAGGTCTCTCGTATCATGGAGCAGAGTAGTACTAGCGCCGCTATTCCTTCTGGTGAACTGGCAAGCACCAGCGGCCTAGTACAGCCTGGACGTACATCCAGCACTGCAGTAACACTTGGTGACGTGGCGAGTCCCATAAGTGCAGTTCAAGCTGGCGAGGTGGCAAGCACAAGTAGTGTCCCGCTGCCACCAAGAAGACAAAGGCAGGCCCGTCGTGCCCATACTGCCCTTCCTGCAGAATTCGCCTATCCTGATTGGGTCCCCACCACTTCTGCAGAACCCGTACTTCCCCCATTCACTGCCCAACCCGGTATTCAGGTGGAAACAGCTGATTTTATGCCAATCGATTTTTATTCGCTGTTTTTCACGGAAGATCTCTATAGATCTATTGTGGACCAGAGTAATTTATATGCTGGTCAATTTATCGCCGCTAACCCCCAGTTGCCTAAAATTGCCAGAAATTGGAAACCAATTACGGTTTCCGAATTTAAGACCTTTCTGGGCCTTTCCCTCAACATGGGCACACATAAATTTCCGTCATTGCGTGCTTATTGGTCCACGCACCCAATTGACCACATGCCCGTGTTCTCTGCCTCCATGTCCAGGGCACGATACGAGCAGATTTTGCGGTTCATGCACTTCAACGACAATGAACTTTGTCGTCCACGTGGGGACCCTGAATACGACCGGCTCTATAAAATTCGGCCCCTCATAAACCACTTCAACGAACGTTTTGCAGCCTTGTTTACTCCCGATCAAGTTGTCTGCGTTGATGAGTCCCTGATTAAATTTTCTGGCCGCTTGTCTTTCAAGCAGTACCTTCCCAGCAAGCGTGCCAGATACGGGGTCAAGCTCTACAAGTTCTGTGACAGGGCAACAGGCTATGTAGTGAACTTTACGGTTTATGAGGGAAAAGACAGTCAGATTGAGTCGGTCAACTGCCCGGATTACATAGGGAGCGCTGGCAAGATAGTGTGGAACTTGGTGTCACCCTTATTCGGAAAGGGGTACCACTTGTATGTGGACAATTATTACACGAGCGTGCCACTGTTTAGTCACTTGTTTGATCATAAGATTGGAGCATGTGGCACCGTGCGACCTAATCGCCGGGGCTTTCCCCAGCGGCTTGTAGATGCCCGTCTTAGGCTGGGGGAGAGAGCCTGCTTGAAGTGTAATAACTTGCTCGCTATGAAGTGGAGGGACAATAAGAATGTTTTCCTTCTTACCTCCCTTCATGCAGACACGACAGTCCAAATTCGTACGGCGACTGGTGTTGTGGAGAAACCCCTCTGTGTCCACGAATATAACCAAAATATGGGAGGGGTGGACCTCAACGACCAGTTGATGGCGCCGTATCTAATTGACCGTAAGGCGAGACGCTGGTACAAAAAAGTGTCTCTATCATTATTCCAATTGGCTTTGCTGAACGCTCATGTGCTATACAGAGCTTCAGGCGGGACATTATCTCTTCTAAAATTCCAGAATGAGATAGTCACAGAACTCCTGTATCCAGGCGGTTCTGCACCTCACCATCCCCAACCAAATGCAGTAATCCGGCTGCATGAGAGGCATTATTCGTATGTCCTCCCGAGTACCCCTACCCAAAGCCACCCCCAAAAAAGATGTCGTGTCTGTAGCAAGCGCGGATTTAGGCGTGACACCCGTAGTTTTTGTCCACTCTGTCCTGACAAGCCTGGTCTTTGCCAAGGTGAATGTTTTGAACGCTACCACTCAAAAGTGAAGTTTTAGCGTAGGGTACAGCATTTCACAGACTAGGACACACTTACACAGGGTCTCCCAAGATGCCATTACATTTTGAGAGACCCGAACCATTACAGTTGTAAAGTTACAAAAAAAAGTGTAAAAAAGAAAAAAAAAACGTAAAAAACAAAACACAAAAAAAATATAAAATAGAAAAACCAAAAATAGTTGTCGTTTTATTGTTCTCTCTCTCTCTATTTTCTCTCTATTGTTCTGCTCTTTTTTTACTGTATTCTATTCTGCAATGTTTTATCATGCTTGCTTTTCAGGTATGTAATTTTTTGTTTTCAGGTGCGCCATTCAACTGCAGCGCGGAATTATTTATCTTGACAGCAACAGCGTTTGCTCCCACGATACATAAAGCCGTGACTCCAGTGCTGTAGGAGGTGATTTCACCACCACAGTTAAAAAAAAGAGCATATATGCCGAAGCATGGGGGCAGCAGGGGCGGAGGAGCGATTTTGTTCCTAATGCCGCGTACATACGGTCGAAATTCCGACCGTGTGTACGCGGCATAACTTTTTTGCGGGAGGATGCCCCCATGCTTCGGCATATATATATTTTAGGCACAGGTTGCGTTAAAACATTTTTTTATTTTTTACTAGGTTTTGTTTTGGTATTTGCTTTGCAGGTATGGCATGGTAAGGTCTTACTGTTGTACTGTAATGTTACTTTGTTTTAATGTTAACCACCATTTGCTTAGCAGGTACGTCATTTAGTTGCAGCGCGGATCTATTTATCTTGACAGCAACAGCGTTTGCTCCCACGATACATAAAGCCGTGACTCCAATGCTGTAGGAGGTGATTTCACCACCACAGTTAAAAAAAAGAGCATATATGCCGAAGCATGGGGGCAGCAGGGGCGGAGGAGCGATTTTGCTCCTAATGCCGCGTACATACGGTCGAAATTCCGACCGTGTGTACGCGGCATAACTTTTTTGCGGGAGGATGCCCCCATGCTTCGGCATATATATATTTTAGGCACAGGTTGCGTTAAAACATTTTTTTATTTTTTACTAGGTTTTGTTTTGGTATTTGCTTTGCAGGTATGGCATGGTAAGGTCTTACTGTTGTACTGTAATGTTACTTTGTTTTAATGTTAACCACCATTTGCTTAGCAGGTACGCCATTCAGTTGCAGCGCGGATCTATTTATCTTGACAGCAACAGCGTTTGCTCCCACGATACATAAAGCCGTGACTCCAACGCTGTAGGAGGTGATTTCACCACCACAGTTAAAAAAAAGAGCATATATGCCGAAGCATGGGGGCAGCAGGGGCGGAGGAGCGATTTTGCTCCTAATGCCGCGTATATACGGTCGAAATTCCAACGGAGGCTTATCCGTGGAAAAGTCCGACCGTGTGTACGCGGCATAACCTTTTATGCCGCGTACATACGGTCGAAATTCCGACGAAGGCTTGACCGTGTGTACGCGGCATAACTTTTTTGCGGGAGGATGCCCCCATGCTTCGGCATATATGCCCATCATTAGAAGTGGGTGGATGAAGGGAGGTATTCTAATGGTGGGCATACCCACCAATCAATCTCTTTTTTTCGTTCAGCCAATAGGCTGTATGAAAAAAAAGATTACAATACATGTCCAACAAGGACCAGCAACGTACTGGTATGTTGCTGGACTTTGAATGTTTATACCAGAATGATGCCTGGGGGTTTAGGTATCATCTTGGTATCATTCTTTTCAGCCAGCAGCCGGCTTTCATGTAAAAGCAATTCTAGCAGATAATTAGCCTCTAGACTGCTTTTACAAGCAGTGGGAGGGAATGTCCCCCCCCGGATATAAAAAGCGCCATTGGGAAATTGGGAAAGCATTTTATCACACCGATCTTGGTGTGGTCAGATGCTTTGAGGGCAGAGGAAAGATCTAGGGTCTAACCCCCCAATTTTTTTCAAAAAAAGAGTACCTGTCACTACCTATTGCTATCATAGGGGATATTTACATTCCCTGAGATAACGATAAAAATGGTAAAAAAATAAAATATGGAAGGCACAGTTTAAAAATAAAATAAAAAAGCCAAATAAATAATAAAAAAAAAAATAAATAAAAAAAAAGCACCGCTGTCCCCCCCTGCTATTGCGCAAAGGCGAACGCACGCGTCGGTCTAGCGTCATATGTAAACAGCAATTGCATCATGCATGTGAGGTATCACCGCGAAGGTCAGATCGAGGGCAGTCATTTTAGCAGTAGACCTCCTCTGTAAATCTAACGTGGTAACCTGTAAAGGCTTTTAAATGCTTTTAAAAATGAATGTAGTTTTGTCGCCGCTGCGCGTTTGTGCGCAATTTTAAAGCATGTCGTGTTTGGTATCCATGTACTCGGCCTATGATCATCTTTTTTATTTCATCAAACATTTGGGCAATATAGTGTTTTTTAGTGCATTAAAAATAAAAAAAGTGTGTTTTTCCCCCAAAAAATGCGTTTGAAAAATCGCTGCGCAAATACTGTGTGGAAAAAAAAAATGCAACACCCACTATTTTAATCTGTAGGGCCTTTGCTTTAAAAAAATATATAATGTTTGGGGGTTCAACATAATTTTCTTGCAAAAAAAAATTTTCTTTCATGTAAACAAAAAGTGTCAGAAAGGGCTTTGTCTTCAAGTGGTTAGAAGAGTGGATGATGTGTGACATAAGCTTCCTAATGTTGTGCATAAAATGCCAGGACAGTTCAAAACCCCCCCAAATGACCCCATTTTGTAAAGTAGACACCTCAAGCTATTTGCTGAGAGGCATGTTGAGCCCATTGAATATTTTTTTTTTTGTCCCAAGTGATTGAATAATGACCAAAAAAAAAAAATGTACAAAAAGTTGTCACTAAATTATATATTGCTCAAACATGCCATGGGCATATGTGGAATTACACCCCAAAATACATTCTGTTGCTTCTCCTGAGTATGGGGATACCACATGTGTGGGACTTTTTGGGAGCCTAGTCGCGTACGGGACCCCAAAAACCAAGCACCGCCTTCAGGATTTCTATGGGTGTAAATTTTTGATTTCACTCCTCACTGCCTATCACAGTTTCGGAGGCCATGGAATGCCCAGATGGCACAAAACCCCCCCAAATGACCCCATTTTGGAAAGTAGACACCCCAAGCTATTTGCTGAGAGGTATGTTGAGTATTTTGCAGATCTCGCTTTTTGTCACAAAGTTTTGAAAATGTAAAAAAAGAAAAAAAAAAAGAAAAAAAAATGTCTTTCTTAATTTTCAAAAACAAATGAGAGCTGTAAAATACTCACCATGCCTCTCAGCAAATAGCTTGGGGTGTCTACTTTCCAAAATGGGGTCATTTGTGGGGGTTTTGGGCTATTTTGACATTTTATGGCCTTCAAAACTGTGATAGGTAGTGAGGAGTGAAATCAAAAATTTATGCCCTTAGAAACCTTGAAGGCGGTGCTTGGTTTTTGGGGTCCCGTACGCGGCTAGGCTCCCAAAAAGTCCCACACATGTGGTATCCCCGTACTCAGGAGAAGCAGCAGAATGTATTTTGGGGTGTAATTTCACATATAACCATGGCATGTGTGAGCAATATATCATTTAGTGACAACTTTTTGTACATTTTTTTTTTCTTTTTGTCATTATTCAATCATTTGGGACAAAAAAAAAATATTCAATGGGCTCAACATGCCTCTCAGCAAATAGCTTGGGGTGTCTACTTTCCAAAATGGGGTCATTTGGGGGGGTTTTGTGCCATCTTGGCATTTTATGGCCTTCAAAACTGTGATAGGTAGTGAGGAGCGAAATCAAAAATTTATGCCCTTAGAAACCTTGAAGGCGGTGCTTGGTTTTTGGGGTCCCGTACGCGGCTAGGCTCCCAAAAAGTCCCACACATGTGGTATCCCCGTACTCAGGAGAAGCAGCAGAATGTATTTTGGGGTGTAATTTCACATATGCCCATGGCATGTGTGAGCAATATATCATTTAGTGACAACTTTGTGCAAAAAAAAAACAGTTTGTCATATTCCCGCAACCTGTGGCAAAATATAAAATATTCCATGGACTCAACATGCCTCTCAGCAAATAGCTTGGGGTGTCTACTTTCCAAAATGGGGTAATTTGGGGGGGTTTTGTGCTATTTTGGCATTTTATGGCCTTCAAAACTGTGATAGGTAGTGAGGAGTGAAATCAAAAATTTACGCCCTTAGAAATCCTGAAGGCGGTGCTTGGTTTTTGGGGCCCTGTACGCGGCTAGGCAACCAAAAAGTCCCACACATGTGGTATCCCCGTACTCAGGAAAAGCAGCAGAATGTATTTTGGGGTGCAATTCCACATATAACCATGGCATGTGTGAGCAATATATCATTTAGTGACAACTTTTTATACATTTTTTTTTTTCTTTTTGTCATTATTCAATCATTTGGGACAAAAAAAAAAAAATATTCAATGGGGTCAACATGCCTCTCAGCAAATAGCTTGGGGTGTCTACTTTCCAAAATGGGGTCATTTGGGGGGGTTTTGTGCCATCTTGGCATTTTATGGCCTTCAAAACTGTGATAGGTAGTGAGGAGTGAAATCAAAAATTTATGCCCTTAGAAACCTTGAAGGCGGTGCTTGGTTTTTGGGGTCCCGTACGCGGCTAGGCTCCCAAAAAGTCCCACACATGTGGTATCCCCGTACTCAGGAGAAGCAGCAGAATGTATTTTGGGGTGTAATTTCACATATGCCCATGGCATGTGTGAGCAATATATCATTTAGTGACAACTTTGTGAAAAAAAAAAAGTTTGTCATATTCCCGCAACTTGTGGCAAAATATAAAATATTCCATGGACTGAACATGCCTCTCAGTAAATAGCTTGGGGTGTCTACTTTCCAAAATGGGGTCATTTGGGGGGGGTTTGTGCTATTTTGGCATTTTATGGCCTTCGAAACTGTGATAGGTAGTGAGGAGTGAAATCAAAAATTTGCGCCCTTAGAAATCCTGAAGGCGGTGCTTGGTTTCCGGGGTCCCGTACGTGGCTAGGCTCCTAAAAAGTCCCACACATGTGGTATCCCCGTACTCAGGAGAAGCAGCAGAATGTATTTTGGGGTGCAATTCCACATATAACCATGGCATGTGTGAGCAATATATCATTTAGTGACAACTTTTTGTAATTTTTTTTTTTTTTTGTCATTATTCAATCACTTGGGACGAAAAAAAAAAATATTCAATGGGCTCAACATGCCTCTCAGCAATTTCCTTGGGGTGTCTACTTTCCAAAATGGGGTCATTTGGGGGGGTTTTGTACTGCCCTGCCATTTTAGCACCTCAAGAAATGAGATAGGCAGTCATAAATTTAAAGCTGTGTAAATTTCAGAAAATGTACCCTAGTTTGTAAACGCTATAACTTTTGCGCAAACCAATAAATATACGCTTATTGACATTTTTTTTACTAAAGACATGTGGCTGAATACATTTTGGCCTAAATGTATGACTAAAATTGAGTTTATTCGATTTTTCTTATAACAAAAAGTAGAAAATATCATTTTTTTTCAAAATTTTCGGTCTTTTTCTGTTTATATCGCAAAAAATAAAAATCGCAGAGGCAATCAAATACCATTAAAAGAAAGCTCTATTTGTGGGAAGAAAAGGACGCAAATTTCATTTGGGTACAACATTGCATGTCCGCACAATTTACAGTTAAAGCAGCGCAGTGCCGAATCCCAAAAACAGGCTTGGTCCTAATGGCCCGAAATGGTCCGGGGCTTAAGTGGTTAAAGCTGAACTCCAGGTATGATCTTTACAGCATGGTTTCATTGGCCCAGCTTTGACCAATGTAAAGTATGCATTACTCATACATGAGGGGCCACTTGGAGAGCTGACAGTCATTGTAGTAGTTGACTTTACTACAATGATAACCACGATCTTCTGGGTCCTGTACTGAGCAGCTTGTAATGTTTTCAAATTATTCATTGCAAAATTCAATGCAAGACATTCTTTGATTGGACAAGGTAGAGGACTGGTGACATAATGATCCCCACATTGTCCAATCAGAAAACACCTTGAATTTATTAATATTAATGGAGGCAGTGCCAAGTAAGTGACCCCTGTGGTCAGTGTGCAGAGGAGAAGTTGATTGGAACAGGAAACAAGTAGGTTCATATGGACCTTTTTAGTGGTAGTTTTCTTTCTATAGTAATTGAACTGTGTTTATAAATACCAAGCCACTCTAAATGGAAATCAACAAGCCAGTAAGACTAGGCCACAGCTGATACCAACCACCTAGGCTAGATGCACATGACAGTAAGAACAGGGCCAAATGTTGGTACAGAAGGCATTTAGAGTTGTTCAGCCCTTTTTTAGATCAGAGGGATGATATTATTTTTTTGGCAAAGGGAAGGAGAACAAGAAAGAGAGGTGTCAGGAAGTGGAAATGTTGGCCGCAGCAGCAGTATTAGCAAGAATAGGAGGAAAAAGTTTTAGTTTTTTCTTTGTGGATATAAAATAAATGTATTAATCTTATATTTAACATCCACATAGTTCTCCCACTGCACTAAAGGCCTTCTCTGATGTGATACTTGCAGCAGGGCTGGCTTTTACCCCGAGCGCATGTTGGATAACCTCCAGATATTAAAAAATCCTTGACAACCAGTACTTTTTATTTACAGCCTTGCCATTCCTGCCCTTGTTTTGCTTGTTAAAGGTGTCCTTGCTAGGCAAAAAAATAATGAAATAATGACAATTAAAAACGTATATTGATAAATAATGTTTAACAACAAGCTCTAATCTGTTGGTGGGAATTTGAAGGTAACACTATATATCTTTGACACAAACAACATTCTAAAATAATTACTGTATATACTCGAGTATAAACCAAGTTTTTCAGCACATTTTTTGTGCTGAAAATGCCCCCTCGGCTTATACTCGAGTCACCTTTTTGCGCCTTATTTCCCAGATTTTGGGGACCCGGTACCGGCTTAGCACACATGTAGCCTCACTCTTTCTCTACAAGTGTGCAAAGTTTGTTGTCCGGGGGACCTACAGCCGGGGAGCACCGATTTTCAAACCCGAGCACCCCTTCCAAAGACTCCTATGTTAAACGGTCATTTCCCTGGTGAATTTGGGGACCCGGTACCAGCCGGTCATAAACTTGGCACACATGTAGCCCCATTTCTCCTCTATATGTGTGCAAAGTTTCTTGTCTGGGGGACCGATTTTTCAAAGTCTGGCACCCCTTCCATAGACTCCAATGTTAAACGTCAGTCTAGTCATGGGCACAGTGAGGCATGGGCACAGTGAGGCATGCACATGGACACAGTGAGGCACAGTGAGGCATGCACATGGAGACAGTGAGGCAAAGTGAGGCACAGTGAGGCATGCAGATGGACACCCTAGGCTTATACTCGAGTCAATAAGTTTTCCCATATTTTTTGTGGTAAAATTAGGTGCCTCGGCTTATATTCGGGTCGGCTTATACTTGAGTATATACGGTATACGTTTTGTTGAGTCTCACAAAACTGATTTATTGATCTTTAAAGTACATACTGTTTACAAGCCTCCTTGAGGCAATTGATCATATAATATACTATATTGACAATGCATACACATAAAGCTATTCCTTCACAACCTGCCCCGGTTACCCTCGCCCTTCAGCATCTTATATTAATTTTTAAAACAACTTTAGATAATGATGATATCTTGTATAATTGTCAAATGGTGAGGTTCTGGCAGATACAATGTGTTTCATGGGTTAATAAACCCACTTCATCAGGATTTGTGAATACTATATAGTATAAAAGACAAAATAATAACAGCTAAGTTAACACAGAATTATCAAAAATACTGCTATAAATACATCAAAAGTATATCAT
This sequence comes from Rana muscosa, assembly GCA_029206835.1. Classification (NCBI taxonomy): domain Eukaryota; kingdom Metazoa; phylum Chordata; class Amphibia; order Anura; family Ranidae; genus Rana; species Rana muscosa. The sequence goes on along the minus strand of CM055116.1, from coordinate 797,031,443 downwards.
TCTTAAAGTCACTTAATAGTTATTAACACAATATTGCTTATATAATATAATGTAAGGCTTAACTGAACATTCGATCAAGTATAAGGGAGGGAACTCTTCCTTATCAAGCCTCCATCTAGGAGAAGAGTAGTGATGAGCCGAACACCCCCGGGTTCGGTTCGCACCAGAACCCGCGAACGGACCGAAAGTTCGCACGAACTTTAGAACCCTATTAAATACAATGGATGCGAACGTTCGAAATCTAAAGTGCTAATTATAACGACTATTATGCATGTTATTGTCCTAAAAAGGGTTTGGGAACCCGGGTTCTGCACCAGGGGACATGTATCAATGGTTTTAAAAACGGCCGTTTTTCTGGGGCAGTCATTTTAATGATGCATAAAGTGAAAAAAAAAACAGTCAAATATTCCTTTAAATATCGTACCTGGGGGGTGTCTAAAGTATGCCTGTGAAGTGCCACGTGTTTCCCGTGTTTAGAACTGTCCCTGCACAAAATTACATTTCTAAAGGAAAAAAAAGCCATTTAAAACTGCTTGCGGCTTTAATGTAATGTCTGGTCCCGGTAATATGGATAGAAATCTTTAAGAAAAATGGCATAGCTACCCCATCACCCCCCCCCTACCCCAGCCCATTGCCAGCCCCTTTGGGTCTTGTATGGATATTAAGGGGAACCCCGCACACAAAATAAAAAAGGCCCTATATACTCTGAACAGCCGTATACAGGCGGTGCATACAAGACAGGGACTGTAGGTTTGTTCTTATGTAGAATCTGTTTGTAATTTTGAACAGGTACATTGTTTAAGTGTAGCTCCAGCCCAAAAATCTATTTTTAAGCTTTTTGGAAAACATAGGGAAGGGTTATCACCCCTGTAACATTTGTTTTGCTGTCTGTGCAGTGTGCACCTGTTCAGAACAGTTCACCTCACTTTCCGTCCTAATGACAAATGTTTTTTGAAAATTTGGGGTTTTTATTGAAACAAGAATTGGTGATAAAGCATCAGTGGAGAGGAGACACTTTTTTTCCCATATTAACTCTTACAGGAGAGAATTTGCCTTCCTAGGGGTAGATTTCCTCTCACTTCCTGTTGTATCCTTCCGTTTGCAAGGAGGAGTCGTTTGTAAGTTGGATGTTTGAAAGTAGGGGCCTGCCGTATATACTCAGCTGAAATTTGCCCCTTACATGTTGGTGTTGCCACAACACTGTGAGCCCTCACAGTTACTCTTGGTGGGCGCATGAATGGGCCCTGCTGTGAATTATTAGATCAAGAATTGTAATTACATGCCCCTGTTGAACAGGGGCAGAAAAATTGGGCCTTAGGCACTGGTGCCACAACACTGCAACCCCTCACAGATACTGTACTTGGAGCACAGCAATGAGCCCTGTTGCAAAGTATTGCATCAAAAATTGTAATTACACGCCCCTGTTAAACAGGGGCTGAAAAATTGGGCCTTTGGTGGTGGTGGTGTTGACACAACACTGTAAGGCCTCACAGTTAGTCTTGGTGGGCGCAGGAATGGGCCCTGCTGTGAATTATTAGATCATTGAGGAGGAGGAGGATAGTCAGTCAACATAACAGGACAGTCTCTCAGCATCAGCATCAGTCTTGAAGGGATGTGACATTTGAAAATAAATTAGTCTGTTATATCAGCTTCAGGTGTTTGGTAGCTGGTGGTGATCCAAGACTGGTTCATCTTTATGAAGGTCAGTCGATCAACAGAGTCGGTGGACAGGCGCACCCTGTGATCCGTGACAAATCCTCCAGCAGCACTGAATGTGCGTTCTGAAAGAACGCTGGATGCAGGACAGGCCAGTAGCTCAATTGCATACTGTGCAAGCTCTGGCTAGAGATCCATCCTCAAGACCCAGTAAGCCAGAGGATTTTCGGTGGGGAAGGTGTCCAAGTCTGACCTTGTCCCTAGGTATTCCTGCACCATGTATATCAGACGCTGGCGATGGTTGCTGGAACCGATCATACCTTGGGGCTGCGGACTAAAGAATTGTCTGAACGCTTCGGTCAGACGGCCACCTTCCCCACCGCTCCTTCTTTGACTGACCGAAGCCTCAGCAACTCGTTGTCCAGGACCAGGAGTTTGTAACCACCCAGTCTCTGGGAACGCGTTGCACAGACCTTTCTGCAAGGCCTCCCGGAGTTGTCTCATCCTCTGCTCCCTCTGCGAAGGTAAGATAAGGTCCGCAACCTTACCCTTGTACCGTGGATCAAGGAGAGTGCCCAGCCAGTAATGGTCCCTCTCCTTGATCCGAAGAATACGAGGATCCTTCCGCAGACTTTGCAGGATCAGGGAGGCCATGCAGCGTAGGTTAGCTGAGGCATTCAGTCCGGAGTCCTCTGGGTCACTAAGGACGACATGATCCGCAGCCACCTCCTCCCAGCCACGTACAAGTCCACTGGTTTCTTGGGACTGTAAATCATCCCTAAAAGACTGCTGCTGATGATGCTGAGTGCCAGGCTCCACCTCCATGCTGACACAATCCTCCTCCTCCTCCTCCTCTTCTTCCTGTGCGATGGGTGGGACAGAAGGAACACTGTCTGGGTAAAGGGGGCCTTGAGAGGCAAGGAAGTCCTCCTCTTCCTGCCTCTGTTCTGCCTCAAGTGCCCTGTCCATTATTCCACGCAGCCTATGTTCCAACAGGTGGACAAGAGGTACAGTGTCACTGATGCATGCACTGTCACTGCTCACCATCCTCGTGGCCTCCTCAAATGGTGCCAGGACAGTGCATGCATCCCTGATCATGCCCCACTGGTGTGGTGAAAAAAACCCGAGCTCCCCTGACCCTGTCCTGGTGCCGTAGTCGCACAGGTACTCATTGATGGCCCTCTGCTGCGTGTGCAGCCGCTGCAGCATGGCCAACGTTGAGTTCCACCTGGTGGGCATGTCACATATAAGGCGGTTCTTGGGCAGGTTCAACTCCTTTTGCAGCTCAGCCAGGCGAGCACTGGCATTATAAGATCTGCGGAAATGCACACAGACTTTCCTGGCCTGCCTCAGGACATCCTGTAAGCCCGGGTACCTGCCCAAGAACCGCTGCACCACCAGGTTAAGGACGTGAGCCACACAGGGCACATGGGTCAGTTGTCCCTGTCGGAGAGCGGAGAGGAGGTTGGTGCCATTGTCGCAAACTACCATTCCTGGCTTAAGCTGGCGTGGCGTCAACCACCTCTCGGCCTGCCCCTGCAGAGCAGACAGAACCTCTGCCCCAGTGTGGCTCCTGTCCCCAAAACACACCAGCGCAAGCACGGCATGGCATCTTTTTGCCTGCGTACTTGCGTAGCCCCTTGAACGCCTACGGAGCACCGCTGGTTCCGAGGACAAAGCACAGGAAGAGGCCACGGAGGAAGAAGAAGAGGAGGGGGTGGAGGACAGAGGTGTGTCACAACCAGTAGTAGCATTTTGGAGGCATAGCGGTGGAACAACCTCCAACACTACTGCACCTTGGCCTGCATCCTTCCCAGCTGCCAAAAGAGTGACCCAATGGGCCGCGAAAGAAAGGTACCGTCCCTGTCCATGCCTGCTGGACCATGAGTCAGCGGTAATATGCACCTTACCGCTGACCGCCCTGTCCAGCGAGGCCAAGACATTGCCTTCCACATGCCGGGAGAGAGCCGGAATCGCCTTCCGTGAGAAAAAGTGGCGTTTGGGAACCTGCCACTGAGGAACCGCACATTGCACAAACTCACGGAAGGGGGCCGAGTCTACCAACTGAAAAGGCAGCAGTTGAAGCGCTAGCAATTTAGCCAAGCTAGCATTAAACCGCTGGGCATGTGGATGGCTGGGAGTGAACTTCTTTCGACAGTCCAGCAGCTGGGGCAGGGAAATTTGCCTGCTAGAATCGGACGTTGGTGTACTGCTAGCAGAGTGCCCGCAAGTACTTGGCTGTGACACACCTAATTCTACACCTTCATTCCTCTCAGAGCAGGTTTCAGAGAGGACTGAAGGTATAGTGGGGTTGGAGATCCCAGCTGATGCGGTGCAAGAAGAGGTCAGCTTTGTTCTTTGGTGTGGGTCTTTAAGGTAGGCTTGCCAACGAGCTGCATGACAGGTCAACATATGTCTGGTCAAGCATGTGGTGCCCAAGCGGGTGATGTTTTGGCCACGCGATATAAGCTTGAGACATATGTTGCAAACAGCAGCTGTGCGATCTGATGCACTCGACTCAAAAAAGGCCCACACCAAAGAACTTTTTGAATAACGGGCAGAGGCAGCGCCCTGCACAGGCGGAGCTCTGCGGTGTGATTCTGTCGGTGTGCTGCCCTTACGCTGGCCCCCCGAGGGCATCCTGCCTCGTTGGAGATGTGCCTCCTCCTCATCCTCCTCCTCCTCCTTTCTCCTATTAGGCACCCACGTGGAGTCAATGACCTCATCATCCCCTCCCTCCTCATCACTGGAGCCAATCTGGCAGTATGCTGCAGCTGCTGGAACATGACTGCCAGATTGGTGTCCTTCTTGAGCATCCCCTCTCTCTGCTCTCACGCTACTGCCTTCCTCTAGCTGGGTATCATCATCAGACCCTTCGAAACGCTGGGCATCCTCCTGGAGCATGTACCCAACACTGTGCTCAAACAGTTCGGGGGACTCCTCAGGAGGACATGGTTGGTCTAGGGAAGGAGTGACTGATGATGACATTGATACCAGGGAAGAGGCCAGTACCCTGAGCCTGGGTGAGAGAGGATGAGGAGGGCTTGGTCATCCACTCTACCAAGTCTTCGGCATGATGCGGCTCAACACGTCCAGCTGCCGAAAAGAAGGACAAGCGTGTCCCATGGCCACGTGCTGATGGCGATGCACCGCGTCCACGACCAGCACTGTTGTCTCTAGACACAGAGCCTGCTTGCCCTCTTTTTTTGGCTCCTGACTGTCTGCCTCTCCTTGTTTGCCTTCCAGACATTCTAATGGCCTGCAGGGAAATGGGAAAAGCAGCAATACAGGCTAAGTTAAGGTGTAATATGGTCAGGAGGCACACTCCGCCCGCTGTAAGTGCCGCAAAATCCTGTTGGTGTAACACACCAGGAAAAAGCAGCAATACAGGCTAAGTTAAGGTGTAATATGGTCAGGAGGCACACTCCGCCCGCTGTAAGTGCCGTAAAATCCTGTTGGTGTAACACACCAGGAAAAAGCAGCAATACAGGCTAAGTTAAGGTGTAATATGGTCAGGAGGCACACTCCGCCCGCTGTAAGTGCCGCAAAATCCTGTTGGTGTAACACACCAGGAAAAAGCAGCAATACAGGCTAAGTTAAGGTGTAATATGGTCAGGAGGTACACTCCGCCCGCTGTAAGTGCCGCAAAATCCTGTTGGTGTAACACACCAGGAAAAAGCAGCACTACGGGCTAACTTCAGGTGTATAATGTGCAGGAGGCTTAGCAACAATGACACTGACACTGTCCCCTGCCTATCCTTCTCTCTCCCTGCACACAAGGTTTATCAAAGTATATGACACTGACACTCTCCCTGCCTATCCTTCTCTCTCCCTGCACACAAGGTTTAGCAAAGAATATGACACTGACACTGTCCCCTGCCTATCCTTCTCTCTCCCTGCACACAAGGTTTATCAAAGTATATGACACTGACACTCTCCCTGCCTATCCTTCTCTCTCCCTACACACAAGGTTTAGCAAAGAATATGACACTGGCACTCTCCCTGCCTATCCTTCTCTGTCCCTACACACAAGGTTTAGCAAAGAATAGATTTGACAAGATTTGACACTGTCCCTGCCTATCCTTCACTTTCCGTGCTCTGGAACACACTACACAAGGCCGCCGCACTGGCGGCCTTTTATAGTGTGGGGAGTGTACTAAACCCCCTCAGCTAAAATTGGCCACAGGCATCCTGCCTGTGGCCAATCATTGCTCTCCATGCTGCCGGCGCTGTGATTGGCCAAGCATGCAGGGTCACAGTGCATGCTTGGCCAATCACAGCGCCGGGATTACACTGCGATGGCGCAGTGTATTGTGGGCCGTTCGCGTCACTCGAATTTGGCGCGAACGGCCCAAATCGTTCGTTGTTCTTCGAACGCTGCGAACAGCCGATGTTCGAGTCGAACCTATGTTTGACTTAAACACCGAGCTCATCCCTAGACAAGAGCTAACCGAATCCCAGTAGTGGGGGAATGGGGTGGTTGAGGAACCAGGGTTTTGCAGTCTGTTGTTAAATTACATAATTGCTAAATTACAATCAATGTTACCAAGGAAGTTAGAATGTTAATAACGCCATATAAATATTAATTTGGTTTTTAGGGAACACAATTTGTGGTACCCCTAAGAATGGACTACGTACACATTCCTGGTGGATTCCATGGTCCTCCTGAAATGGGAAAATGGGATTTTGTTTAATGTTTAACAAAAATAATGTGGGACTACCCAGAAAATGAACTGAAGGAAAAGAGCTGTTTTCCCCAGCTGGTATGGAAGCAGTTGAAGTGCCAAGCAGATTTGCCAAGCTTGCATTTAAGTCCTGGGTGTGGCAGTTGTTTGGAGACTTATTTTGAAAATTTCACTCCAGTAACTGGGGAAGAGGAAACTGGTGTGGGAAGGATGTTACTGGAGATGACAGGCGTTGGTTAGGGATGAGCTTCGTGTTCGCGTCGAACACACGTTCGACTCGAACATTGGCCGTTCGACGAAGAACGAACGTTATGGTCTGTTCGCGCTAAATTCGTGTTGCGCTACACGGCCCATAATTCACTGCGGCATCGCAGTGCATTGCTGGCTGATGATTGGCCAAGCATGCACTATGACCCACATGCTTGGCCAATCACAGTGCCAGGGTGGCTTTGGCCAATTAAGGCTCAGAGGGTTTAGTACACGCCCCACACTATATAAGGCCGCCTGGAAGTCGGCCTTGTGTAGTGTGTTGGCGTTTGTGAAAGAAGCAGTTTCAGAGAGATAGACAGTGTCATTTATACTGAGTTAGATAGAGCAGGCAGGCGAGTCAGTTAGCTGCTGTTACAGTGTGTAGAAGATATATATGCATCCTAGGTGTTGTATATATATTCATACACTGTATTGAGTTTAGCTAGATCCGTTCCTGTTAGTCTCTATACTGTGATAGGCAGGCAGGTGATTGTGCTAGCTGCAGACAGTCAGTGTTTCACTTAGTGTACTACTGTGTGCTTTGCATAGCGATCATCTAAAGCTCACCTGGATACAGTTATTCTCTATACTGTGACAGGCAGGCCGGTGATTGTGCTAGCTGCAGACAGTCAGTGTTTCACTTAGGGCTCTTTCACACTGATGGACCGTTCAGGTCTGCCTGTCAGTTTTTTAGGCGGACCTGAACGGATGCTCCATGTACCCCTATTGAGCCACGGATGTCAGCGGTGACATGTCCGCTAACATCTGACCCGCTCCGATCCGCCAAAGTGTGACGGAGGAAAACTCTACTTTTACATCCGTCTGCGGATCGAATGACAACGGACTCTACGGTCTGTCGTCATCCGATCCCCCCATAGGGGAGAGCGGCGCTCTGACAGGTCGGTCCCTGCACAGTGTGCGGAGACAGACCTGTCATCTGCCTGCTCAGCGGGGATCGACGGAGCGATCCCCGCTGAGCAAAGCGGAGCCCGCACACGGACATGGATCGTGTGAAAGGGGCCTTAGTGTACTACTGTGTGCTTTGCATAGCATTCACCTAAAGCTCACCTGGATACAGTTATTCTCTATACTGTGACAGGCAGGCCGGTGATTGTGCTAGCTGCAGACAGTCAGTGTTTCACTTAGTGTACTACTGTGTGCTTTGCATAGCATTCACCTAAAGCCTACATTTTTGATGCAATACTTTGCAACAGGGCTCATTGCTGCGCTCTAAGTACAGTATCTGTGAGGGGTTGCAGTGTTGTGGCACCAGCACCAGTGCCTAAGGCCCAATTTTTCAGCCCCTGTTCAACAAGGGCACGCACTTACAATTCTTGATCTAATAATTCACAGCAGGACCCATTCCTGCACCCACCAAGAGTAACTGTGAGGGCTTACAGTGTTGTGGCACCAGCACCACCACCAAAGGCCCAATTTTTCCTACCACTGTTCAACAGTGGCATGTAAATACAATTCCTGATATAATAGTTGACAGCAGGACGTTCCAGCGCCCACCAAGAGTAACTATGAGGGCTTACAGTGTTCTGGCAACACCAACACCTAAGGGGCAAATTTCTGCAGAGTATATATGGCAGGCCCCTACTTTCAAACATCCAACTTACAAACGACTCCTACTTGCAAACGGAAGGAGAAAACAGGAAGTGAGAGGAAATCTACCCCTAGGAAGGCAAATTCTCTCCTGTAAGAGTTATTATGTGAAAAAGGTGTCTCCTCTCCACTGATGCTTTATCACCAATCCTTGTTTCAATAAAAAACCCAAATTTTCCAAAAACATTTGTCATTCGGATGGAAAGTGAGGTGAAATGTTCTGAACAGGGGCACAGACAGCAAAACAAATGTTACAGGGGTGATAACCCTTCCCTATGTTCTCCAAAAAGCTTAAAAATAGATTTTTTGGCTAGAGCTACACTTAAAAAATGTACCTGTTCCAAAATACAAACAGATTGTATTTAAGAACAAACCTACAGTCCGTGTCTTTTTTGTACCGCCTGTATACTGCTGTTCAGAGTATATAGGGCCTTTTTTTATTTTGTGTGCGGGGTTCCCGTTAATATCCATACAAGACCCAAAGGGGTTGGTAATGGGCTGGGGTAGGCTTGGGGGGGGGGTGATGGGGTAGCCATGCGATTTTTCTCAATGATTTTCATCCATATTGCCGGGACCAGACATTACATTAAAGCCGCAAGCAGTTTTAAATGACTTTTTTTCCTTTAGAAATGTCATTTTGTGCAGGGACAGTTCTAAACACGGGAAACACGTGCCACTTCACAGGCATACTTTAGACACCCCCCAGGTACGATATTTAAAGGAACATTTGACTCTTTTTTTTTCACTTTATGCATCATTAAAATGACTGCTCCCGAAAAACGGCCGTTTTAAAAGATTATTTTTACATTGATACATGTCCCCTTGGGCAGGACCCGGGTCCCCAAACCCTTTTTAGGACAATAACATGCATATTAGGCGTTTTAATTGGCACTTTAGATTTCGAACGTTCGCCTCCATTGTATTTATAGGGTTCTAAAGTTCGTGCGAATGTTCGGTCCGTTCGAAGGTTCTGGTGCGAACTGAACGGGGGGGGGGTGTTCGGCTCATCCCTAGCGTTGGTAAGTGTTGCTTTGAGTTTCAAAGTTTCACTCTGGTAAATGTGCTGCTTGTCCTTCTCATCTTGTCCTTGGACAAAGGTTTACAGGAAAAGGCCAATGAGGACTGAAGGGGGAGTAAAATAAGTCTCAAATCAAATGTGGCAAGGCCCACAAAATCCAACTGGATATCTCTTGCAGAATCCTTTCCCAATTTCCCGCCAATATTTTAAACCAGGTTACATTGTTAAACCTGCCTGTGTGTGCTTCGTTTGGGCATGTATGGCCTTAAGAAGAAAAATAATAATAAAGAAAAAAGATAAAAAAATCCTGTACATTTTTTTTAACAATATTGTGAATAAGTAAAAATAATTTGTGATGGTAAGTAGAAATATGTTAATTTGGGACCACACAGAAAATGACCTGGAGAAAGGGGACTTTTTTCACCAAGTCTTCATCATTAAGGGACACTATTACCTTTGATTACCACAAGAGTAAGTTGAAGTGAAATTAAATGTGTTTATATTTTTTTATCCGGACCCCCACAGCTTTAGGCCATATTGTGCTAGTATGCACAGACCTCCAGAGTTGGGCTGTCATTGCTCCGGAGCTTACATCTTCATACAATCTGCCTTCTGGGTTCGCTGTGCTTGTCTGCCTGAACGGTTGGGCTATGATATCATCACTCCTGAACATTTGCATTAGAGTTGTAGGCAGGTGCCTATTGTTTGCTGTTACTTTTCTGTAATTATGCCACAGTTACTGTACTTCTGGTGTAGTGTCACTTTAAATATTTTGGCTGATTGCTGCTATGTGCAAAACAATTGCACAGAGCAGGTAAGTCTAACACATTTATTATTTTAAGGTACTGTAAATATCCCCTAAATCTGCACGGTTTAGGAGAGATTTACCATATACGCTTGCACCAATGTCATCGGTGCATGTGCACTGAAGAACTGGCTCGATCGTGGCGTTTCTAAAGGGCCTGTGCCGTGACCAGTGGCTCACATGCGCGGGAGTGACGTCATCGCAGCTCCGGCAAATCACAGCGCCGGAGCCCGCAAACCCTGAGTTAACTCCGGGAGACATGTCACCGGTCACAGCAGTGTACGGGGACTGCTGCAACAGCTTTGATCATTATTTCATAATGAGCTAGTATGCAATGCATACTAGCTCATTATGCCTTTGTCTTGCAGGTTTTTTTTTTTTTTTTATATATGGGTTTACAACCACTATAATGTTACTTTAAGTCCATTTAGCACACACATTTTAGTCTTCAAGGTTAGGACATGGTTTAAAAAAATAGTGGCCATACTGAATGGAAGTGGGTGACTGAGGTAGGTGATGGTGGCCCTGTTTAGTGGGAGGACAAGTGAACTTTATGTCCCTCACCGTGTGGCTTGGTATCCATATTGTAACCTGCTGTGGTGCAGGGTCAGCCTATGGACCTGGCCTGAAGAGTTACAAGAGACAAAAGCAAAGCCTTGCAGTAAACATAAAGCAGTGGTTTCCTGTGGTGTGAGCCTTTATGGCAATGTGAATTCGGAATACAGCATACAGTAGTAATCAAGTGTTTGGTGTCCAGGGAGGACACGAGAGAACAACTTGTCAGTTTTCACTGCTGTCTGTGTCCCTGTTAGGAGATTCTCCCTCTCTATTTGTCCTGTTTACCATTATCATTAAAAGTGAAAGTAAAAGAAAATCACAAATTGGGTTGTCCCCAGAAAAGTAATAGAGGGGAAATCTTCAAATGGGGACACCAGTTCTGCTGCCCTGGGGGTCCCCAAAGGATTCCCGTAATTTGCAGGAATTTCCACTCACTTCCTGTTTTGACTAATGAACAGGAACTGTAGGTAAACCCCCCCAATGGAACACAGAAGTCAAAAAATAAATTGAAAGGGGTTATGACCCTCCCTTACTTTATCCAAAATTAAAAAAAGTGTTTTGCCTATAGTTCTACTTTAAGCTTAATATCACTTTAAGTTGTGTATTTTTAAAATATTCATGTTGCTGTCCCCACCCATGTTTACTTAACGTGATCAGGAAGGAAGGAAAAAAAATGTGAATAATGAAAATAATTTAAAAAAAAAGATCATGGGTGGGCATTTGTTAATGTGGGACTGCCCAGGCCAAGAACTTTTTAGTTAAACAAGAGGGGAGTTGCAGTGATAGTGTTTTGTGACCTGTGTTCTATGTGGATTATTGTGCGAATATTATCAAGTTTTATTGTCCGACTTCTGTTCTTGACTCACCCTTATGGATTGTCCTTCTGCTTCTGCTCTGATTCTTGCTCTTGACCCTGACCTGACCTCCGGACCTCACTTCTGCCTTCCCAACTTGTTCCTCACTGCCTGTCAGTTATCGACCGCTGGTGGATTTGGTTCCTGTTGGCTGGTCTATTCTGCTCTTGTTGTTGCCTCCTGCAGTGCTAGCACCATCTGATGCCACTATTTACCTATATTTCTCCATGTGACTCTGTCCTGCCATGAGAAAATATGCTGCAGTCCCAGCACTCATGCTCCTCTGGTGCTTGTTGTTACTACCAGGCTTACTTGGGCTAGAGATGCAAGACAGTCTACCCTCACCACTTTGGGCTCTGATCAGGTACCTAATAGAAGATAGTTTCACTAATCCCTCCCTTATCAACGCTCACCATTTTGGTCACCTTTTCAAAAGGAGCCAACATAATGCAGGAAAAGAATCCTGGATGATAAGCCACTAGTGGGGTGAAAAAAAACCCACTGTAGAACCTGTCCTTGTCCATAAGAACATAAAAGGAGGGGGAGGTAGAGGAGAAGTTTGAGGTGGATAAGTGGTAAGAGGAGGAAAATGTATCAATTATGGTCACCATCTACTACCTCCATGCGGCAACACCTCTACCTCTGTGCTACCTTTTCAACGCTCATATACCTACCTGAGAGTTGGATGGAATTCCACTTTTGACCCCCACCCTCTTGAAGTTATTTATTGCTCGTGTACTTGCGATGCGTTTTTTATTTGTGACATTTTTTGTATATTAATGTTCCACAGTTCTTTCATCCCTGTTGGATCTTGTTCACCGGTACCTGTTTTACCTTAGCTGCCTCTTGTCATTTTCCCTGAAAACTGCGATTCGCACCAGACGCCGCCCCCGCCTCCCTTTGGTGCTTTCTGACGGGGGGTTGTGGGCGTGCGGTCTCCTGCGTATCGACACCATACACATGCCGCACTAAATGACGTCCTAATTGGGCGCCTTGCGGCTTTTCCTCCCTGGCTGATGAAGTGGCGGGAATGGGTTTGGTGCCATTGGCGTGCGGACGCTTCCCGCTTGTTATCACGCCCGCATGACGTTGGTATTTGTCCGCCCTATATAGCCGGCCCACCTAGGTGTCCCCACTCACAGCTGACTAGATGATCGGGTCGCACTGTCCTATTCACCACACACCAACACTTCATATCTGCCACTAAAGGGTAATTCTATGTGCTACGGCTTGTTTGCACTTCAATATCACTCTTTTTACTTCCTACCCAAATTCATCTCTTATGCACATCACCTAGTAGGTGTATTTTCGCCTACGCTTTATCTTGCATTTAAATCACACTATCTCTCTCATGTATCCCAATTTTCTTCCTGCTTGTTTTAATTGACAGTTCTTTCCCTCACATTTCACTGTGACAGTGCTGCCCGGTTTACTATATACAAGATGTTATATTTATCTTACAGATTCTACCTGCCAACATTGGCATAATACTCATCATACTATATACGTTCACTTGTTGGGGGTGCTTCAGTGTGGGTCTGGTGTTCCGGCGGACTCCTACACCTCAGCTCCCGGGGTGACTGATATGGTGACTCTTGCATACCAGGACCACCCGAGCTCAACATCCAATGGGATGTAAGTTTGTGGATTTGACCATCTTTTTTACATAAGCTTTTTTACATGCAAACTCTTCCATAACATGGGCTTTTTTATTTAGACCACCTTTTATTACTTACAGATATTCAGCATCCACTCCTGATAAATCGGATTATCGATGAAACGCGTCAAGCTTTTGAGGATGCAATCCCCACCATTTCCATCAATATTTTTATGAATTAATTGTACATCACAAGCTTTACTCCATAATACTTATGAACTATGTATATTTGTTTCCCTGTTATGGCAATCATGTTTCACATCTTGTTTATATGTATGCAATGTATTACACTCAATTCCTTAGGGTGTTTATATATGCTTTTAGCATTTACATGTCATATACAATATTGTGCAATTCGACACTTATGCTAATAAATCCTTACTCTTATATTGTGTTTTAGCCTGCCTCACTTAAAGTCCCATACTTTGTTATTTTTTGGACTACCTCTGTTTTCAGGCTTGTCTGTCATTTCTATTTTTGGATAGTCCTAATTTAGGGAAGGGCAGGTAGCCTACGGGCATAAGATTTTCAAAAATGCCACTTATGCCTAGATGGTGTAGGTGCCAATCCCAAACTTAAATGTACAGATAAACAAAGACACGGAGGGGAGATTGAAGGCACTAATAACCATCACAGATGGAAAAAAATGCAACATTTTTATTTAAACATACATTAAAATCCCAACTAGGTAAAAATACATGATTTATAAAAAATAAAAAAAACAGACAATTTAAACCTTATATCTGCCTCATGGGCATGAAAGCCCAAAAATGATCCCTACGCATTTCAACTCATAGAGTCTTATTCAGGGGGTTCTTAGAGACAGAGGTACAGTATAGGTAAGTTCTGTAAAAAAACACATATAAAATAACAAAAAATGCAAAAAAGATGTATATAAAAAAGTACATAAAACGTAAAACATTTTGATAGCTATAACTCACAAATGTCGGCAGAAGATCAAGTATCTCCAGACACTACCAGGGTATAGCCAGGTAACCATAAGCCAGTGGGTAGTTCAAGGGATATGGGCCTGATAATCTAGAGATTGGTATATATAAAGACGTAGGTGTTTGGATTGGTATTGCACCATAGGAACACTTGTACTGGGCCGCCATCAATACTGACCTAATAAATAAACACAGACAAAGTAGGTTCAAAAGATGTGTAAAATTGTGTTGACCACAGCCTTAGAGATAGATGATTACTGGGGGTGAGTCTTGGGGTCAGGTAGTCTAAGGCGGATGTATCTATGAAGAGCACTTCCATGGTGGTATGTTTTCCCTCTGCAACTATGCCTTCAGTGCTCTGACTGTAATGAAAAAAAAAATATATATATAAAAAAAAAATTACAATTAACTAATTAACCGATCCAGCCCCGGTAGATTCCCCCCCCCCCCTTCCTGACCAGAGCACTTTTTACAATTTTGCACTGCATCGCTTTAACTAACAATTGCGCAGTCGTACGCCACTGTACCCAAACAAAATTTGCGTCCTTTTTTTCCCACAAATAGAGCTTTCTTTTGGTGGTATTTGATCACCTCTGTGGTTTTTATTTTTTGCGCTATAAATAAAAGAATAGCGTCAATTTAAAAAAAAAACACAATATCTTTTACCTTTTTCTATAATAAATATCCCAATTTAAAAAAAACAAAAAAAAAACAATTTTTTTCCTTAGTTTAGGCCAATATGTATTCTTCTACATATTTTTGGTAAAAAAAATCGCAATAAGCGTATATTGATTGGTTTGCGCAAAAAGTTAAAGCGTCTACAAAATAGGGGATAGAATTATGGCATTTTTATTATTATTTATTTTTTAACTAGTAATGGCAGCTATCTGTGATTTTTATCAGGACTGCAAAATTATGGTGAACAGATCTGACACTTTTGACACATTTTTTGACCATTGACAATTTTACAGCGATCAGTGCTATAAAAATGCACTGCTTACTGTAAAAATGTCACTGGCAGGGAACGGGTTAACACTAGGGGGCGATCAAGGGGTTAATTGTGTTCCCTCTCTGTGTTCTAACTGAAGGGGGGATGGGACTAACTAGGGGAAATAACAGATCGCTGTTCATACTTTGTATGAACATACGATCAGTCATTTCTCCCCTGAGAGAACCAGGATCTGTGTGTTCTCTCAGGGGAGCAGATGTTATGATTAAAGATTAAACGCTAGTGGTCATGAAGTGTGCTAACCTGGTTTCTCTGTGAAGCTGTGCTGTTGTCCACAGGATTTAATTGTTCTAATAAAGAAGCTATAGTTGTATTCCTTTTTTGGTGTGCTGTAATACATTTCTATTTTTTTGCATTGGGTTCTGGTACAACCAGTACCTGCCCCCAGGCATTAATAGGAGAATATAGCAGCAGACCGACCTGGAGCAGTGTTTTCTTTGCTATGAATTACCATTAAGTTTTCTATAGATTTTAGATCTTTTGCGTCCATTACTTCCACTAGTAATTTTTAGGCCTTTTACAGGTGTCAGTCAGAACGGCCTAAAAGCCTTTTTTAAAGTTTCAATGATTCGCTCATCAGTTATAATGAAAGATTTGCCAGCCCATGCCATGAACATGGTACCATCTGAACTATTTTACACAAAGGGAAAGCATTTTTTTGGGGAAATGGGAAAATAACTTTACTGGTCATAGAGGTTTTCTTGTATGTTAGAAAATCAATTAAAGCATCGGCTTTAGAAATCGTAGGGGAGAATATTGCAGTACAAGGCACTTTACCTAGAAGGTTGAAATTGTAAGAAAATTGGTTTCAAAATTGTATAACATATAAAGCGAATAGATAGCTTTGGAAAGTAGCCCTTTAGGTCTGATTGGTATGTTAACCCCTAAAACTCACTGCCTGTAAGCTACAAACACTTACAATGTCTGCATAGTTACTCCCCCCTATAGCTGCATTTCAAAGAAATTATACAATAGCAACAATATAGAAGGACAAAACACTTTTGCTAATTTGCACCTGGTTTCATTTTAATCTTTAGTGGAAAATTATTCCTTTGCTCACAATTTACCTTACTTAGTGTCTGAATCTGAATATCTGTTCTCTACAAATTTGTTTTTATTTCCAAGATATCTACAAAGCCTTATTAAATGTTGGTGTATATAGCAAGTGTAGCGAGTATTGCAGCCAAAGACTTACATTAACACAGATGGGCTGACAGGGAAAAGTTTGGAGTGTCCGCAGCTGTGGGGAGTTTCTACCCCCTCCTCCCTTTTCTCTTCACTGACTGTATGTACATAGGCTTTCAAGCCTGAAAGGGGGGGGGGGGGAGAGCTGCCTATCTGTTCCTAAATGGACTTTTCACCCCCTCCCTCTCCTCTCTCACGCACACACAGGTTGTCCTGTTCCTCCCCTAGGTTCCTAGTGGCAGGGGGAAGTCCCAGCGCAAAGCTGCTTGCTGACTTTTAAAAGGACAGAACTGCAAATCCCAGCCTGCACAGCAGAAAAAGAAGGGAATAATGGGAGAGACTATAAAATAATCTGCAGACCAGGCCCAAGGCCTTTTGTTTCTTGGATCCCATCATGAGAGCACCATTCTGTTGCTGTGTGAGGGGACTGCGGCCTACCAAGGGGCACGCAGCCTGCAGCTCCAGCCCAGAGGATCAGAATGTCACCTGCTTCCAGAAGGACGCTCTGCAGCAATACTGAACGTCACGGAATCAGCCGTTCACTGGGTCAGCAGACTGAAAGCCATTGCGATACATCTGCAGTCAGGAGAATCATTTGATCGCTCTTTGGAGGACTGCTGAATGTGTACAGGATTGATGAGGGGGCTTTGCCCAGGAATCCTATTGTCTTCCATAAACACCACACTTAAACACTGTGCACAGACACCTGTTATCCGGATCACATATCACAGCACCAGCTATTTTACATTGCTCCTCATCACTCTGTCACATTGAGGGACCCTTGTTCATTGAGCTCCAATGTGCTGGTGAAGATATTGCAAGGCCTTGTGTTTTGAACATTTTTATTGTCATTCTTAAAGGGGACACGCTACTGATACTTATAGTGTATTATTTCCAATAGACCTTGAGGTATTATAGGCAGGCCTGAGGTTCCCCTTTAGTAATATTAATATCTACAATTATCATTAGCTTGCTTAAAGATTTGTTTATTACTGTCTAACACTGTACACACTAGTGTTACTTTTGTTGTTGCAAATTGCCATTTATTGCTTTAATAGAAATTGTTCCAACCAAGTCTTGGCTACTAATACAGGACTTGGCTGATTAATATCATTTTAAACCTCTTCTCTTGACCAAGTAAACCAAAGAGCGCTGAACTGTGTCTGTGTGTCATTACTCTACTATCCTATGTACCATTTTGCTAGGTGTGCCAGTAGGGGCTGGGATGCTTCTTGGGGTTGAGAGGCAGAGTAACGGACTGAACAAACTAAAGCAGCTCCTTCGGGGGTATCGCTACACAAATCTTTGGAAACAAATTGGCATTTTCAAATCACTGTACTAAATGTAGCATAGCATATTGTCTACAAATATACTGTACAGTATATATATTGTAAATGCATATATCAGGATGGATCTCCCTCACCAGATATAATCCACAGTCTCCAGTATTGTTCACTGTCCACACACGCACTATATTTGATGAAAAGCAAAGGTGCCTCCACAGGTATCTCCTTAAAAGCTCAACTTTATTTACTAATTCAAAAGAATTCTATAACTCTTACTTGTTTTTGAAATTGTCCTTAATCATAGTTTATAGCTTATTTCTGGATTAAAAACCTTTGTCTGAAATGTGCTTCCTTCTTTTACCAGGGAACACAAGACTTGTCGCTCCCCTGAAGATCTCCAACATACTCTTGTGCAGCTTAATCTGGTCTCAGGGGAATTAACATCAGAGGGTGCCCACAGACGATCCGCCTCCTGCTCACAACTGAAGCCTTTGGACTCACGAGGCTGAGGGCGCCATGATCTTTCGAAACATGGACACTTTACCCCTATGTCCTCTCTCTCAGCAACTCCAATGGACTGACAGTAAGTTAGAGTCTTCTGGCTTCCACCTTGTCTGTGAACTTACTCTCTGCAGATAAGTTCTTTTGCTTTTATTACCCCTGTCTTCTTGACCAGGGAGGTCAACCTTAAGTTGCCCTTAGCGAGGCTCTGTTCTTCTGCACCACAAGTTCCACCACATTGTCACTCAACACATGATTGTAACTATTTACACCAAAAAACAAAATTTTGCTCCTCATATTTCTAAGACTGGATTGCTATGACCCCATAGACATAGGATTGCATAATTTGAATTGCTGTTTCTAAGATTAATTTGTTTGTTGGGTGCATCCTCACACTAGCCCTAAACTTATGCCGCGTACACACAACCGTTTTTCATGGCGTGAAAAATGCCAATTTTTTTAATTGGTCATTAAAACGATCGTGTGTAGGCTCCAGAGCATTTTTAACGACGTGAAAAATGGGCTAAAAAAATTTAGAACCTGCTCTATTTTTTCACATAGTTTTTCACGTTGTTCTTTTTAACGTCGTGAAAAACGGTAGTGTGTATGCTTTTACGAGGGGAAAAAAATGCGCATGCTCAGAATCAAGTATGAGACGGGAGCGCTCCTTCTGGTAAAACTAACGTTCGTAATGGAGATAGCACATTCGTCACGATGTAACGGACTGAAGAGCATGAGGCTGAAAAGCGCGAATCGGTTCTCACCAAACTTTACTAACATGAGGATCAGCAAAAGCGTCCCAAAGGGTGGCGCCATCCGAATAGAACTTCCCCTTTATAGTGCCGTCGTACGTGTTGTACGTCACCGCGCTTTGCTCAAGCATTTTTTTTCACGATAGTGTGTAGGCAAGGCAGGCTTGAGAGGAAACACGAAAAATCACGTAGAGAAAAATTTAGTTTTTTTCAATGACATTAAAAACGGCCGTGTGTACGCGGCATTAGAGTTGGTTGTTGGATGCACGTTTTGCTATGCTGCACCATCGTTCCATGTAAATGTTGAATTATTATCTTTTTTCTTTGCTAATGCCTTAAATTTACCCCCTCCCTTCCCGGGGGGTCCCTTAAAACTGACTCGGATGGTAGTATAATGAAGATTTACTCCTTTCAGCCCCATCATGACACTTGTTAATGTACTGACACTTAGGGATTTATTTACTAAAGCTGGTGAGCGCAAAACCAGGCTCAATTCTGCATAGAAACCTATCAGCTTCTAAGCTCAGCTTGTTCAATAAGCATTGGGAATAACACCTTAAAGCTGATTGGTTTCTATGCAGAAGTGAGCCTGATTTTGCACTCTCCAGCTTTAGTAAATAAACCCCTGAAGCCCCGTACACACGATCGGTTTAACTGATGAAAACCGTCCGATGGATGGTTTTCATCAGACAAACCGATCGTGTATGGTACCCATCGGCCTTTTTTCCATCGGATGGAAAAAATAGAACTTGTTTTAAATTTTTCCGATAGATAAAAAACCGATGGGAATTTCCGATCGTCTATGGGCAAGTCCATCGGTTAAAATACCCATGCATGCTCAGACTGAATTAGGAGACGGGAACGCTCGTTCTGGTAAAACTAGCGTTCCTAATGGAGAGAGCACATTCGTCATTCTGCAAGTTATTGCTTCGTTTAATGCAGCGCATGTCTTGTTGCTTTAGAACGGTCTTTAAAATGTCATTTTGGCAGCAGATCTTTCTCCTGAGTTCTGACAAACGTATGTCTTTCTTCTTTCTTGTGATCTTAGGAATAATTAGTTTAATTCTTCAAGGCCGACCTCACAAATTACACCTTTTTTTTTGTTTTTGTCTTTAAATTTGTTGTGCATTTTTTGGTGTGTCAATTTCTCAGAACAACATATTATTTTTATTTTTTACTCATGGAGGTTGGTGTCCCTTGTTATTAATTACACATTGTATTTATGAAATCTTATTGCTACTTCAAAAAAAAAAACACATCAGGCATGTATGTTGGCTGAAATCAAATTTCCCTTTATTTCGGACAAAAAACAAACAAAAACCGAAGGGCAACTATTCAGAAATTAGCAGAGAATATAAAGTCATTAGATCCCAAATGCAGACCTGACTATGATCAATAATAAAATCAACAACAGCATGAAATCAGGAGCAGCAGCCAAAGACATACATCATCCCAAGCTGTGGTACTCCATCAACCTTCAATTTCTGGATGAGCAGCTCGAGGCCAGGGAATCACCTCCTGCTCTTCCCTGTAGCCTTCCTTCCACGCTTCTCTGCAGCGTTCTCTCCACGGCCCCGTCCACGCACCCTTGCAGGCTGGGCCACTGTGGGTGGTGATGTGGCAGGAGGAGGAGGAGAAGGAGGAGAGGGATTGGCCTGCTGCGAGATATGGGTGGCCTCAGTCAGCAGCCCCCTCGCCCCCATGTGTACGGCCATATATATAAGGTGCTCACAAAGGGCCCGTTGTCCCGCCTCCATTCTGAGCAACTTATCCGCCAGATAGGTGCTAAACCCATCCGTAGGGTTGAGGGGTGCCCTGATGATAGCAGCAGCCTCCTGAATCATCTTTAGTGACTCCTCCTCCACTTGTGTCATCCGCCGTTGTTTTGGCGGTCTGACGTGGAGGGGAGCCACTTGGGAGACGGTGCTGCCACTAGGCCTGGGGACCTGCTGAGTCCCACTTGGCCCTGCCTCCTCCTGCCTGCCACACTCCTGACCCTCTTCCTCCTGGCTTGCCTCATCCTGTTTTTAAAAGAAAATGAAAAATTAGATTATTTGGGGAATCTATCACACACAATTTTGATCTCTTTCCTGTTTTTTTTTTTTTTTGGGGGGGGGTATGATATCATTTATGGCTAATCCAAACAGTTCAACACAATATTACTTAGTGGACAATAATTATGATCAAAAATACTATACCGGGCTGAAGATGTGAAGATCTGGCTCTTCTAGCTCGGGAGGCTCCTCCTCCGCCTCTGCAGGGGTGGAGGGAAGGGTGGAAGGAACGCTGGAGGGAAGGGTGGAAGGAAGGGTTGAGGGAAGGCAGGAAATAGATTCCCTGGCCTCGATCTGGTCATCCAGAAATTGAAGATGTCTGTAGTACCACAGCTTGGGCTTTACTACATCGTCGGCTGCTGCTCCTGATCTCTTTGACTGGCGCACTTCCTTGTATTTTTTTTTATAGGAATTACGCAGGTTGTTGATTTTATTATTGATCATAGTGTAGTCTGCATCTGGGATCCATAGCTTCATATCCTCTGCTAACTTGGTAATAGTTGCCCGACGTACATCACTCTTGTGGTACGCTGGGTGTTTCAGTTCCCACAGGTTGCGCTGTTCCTTATATTTTTCTATAAAAATTAGCATCACCTCCGGCTCTCGTAGTTTATGCATCTTTTTTGAACAACAAGTAAAAGACAAAAGAAAAAAAAGTAAAGGATCAGAATTGATTCTCCTCAACTTATCACAATATTGCCCTTTACAATCATGAACCATTATAGGCCACTGCAGGCCCGAGTTCCCTTCTTACCTTAGTTCACTTCGTTGGTTCACTTCCGGTCGTCCTTACTCCGCGCATCCCTAATAACTTCTTTCCCCTTTTTATACCCTGCGCATGCGTGTAACTCCGCCCTCGTCGCCCGCCCATGACGGACTTTTCCAGGATTTCCCCGCCCCTTAACGATCGGCGCACAGTGTGAGACGGCGACATGTCGCAGACACAGGTGGCTTCTTTATTTGAAATTACCAACGAGGAAAGCCCGGAGGCGGAAACGTCACGATCCAGTCAAAAGAGATACAAGGCGACTAATATGTCTTTTTCTGAGATGGCGGAGATGGTGGACATTCTGCGGAGGAAGGATTACGACGGCAAGCATGGCCCATACGACACCCCTAATCTCCGGAAGTCACAAATTATGGACAAAGTTGCGAAGACTCTCTATAAAAAATATGGGGTCAGGAGATCCAAGGAACAACTCCGTAAAAGGTGGTCAGACCTGAAGCTCAGGGAGCCGGAGCAGTATAGGAAGCTTATAAAAAGCATTGAAAAAAGTAAGTTTATTTTACTGTGTTCTTTCACATTGTAATATGCATTCTTCCATGTTTTGCACCATGTGCTTGGCTTGACTGGTTTCACATTTTAAAATCTCAACTTTTCTGTTAAGTGGAGAGTCCACTTATTTGCTAAATGTGTTGAACAACAAATTGCTGCTCTTCCCCCAAACATGTTTGGCACATATCCACGTAAACTACATGTGGGCATGCCTCATTTTACTTCAACAATGTTTATCTACACATTGTTGGCTAGATGATGTGTTGTAAGGAAATTTAGAATGTGAATGAAAGAATAAACTGTATTCTGGGTAAAGGAGATGACACTCCAGCAGTTGTGTACTCTTTTTTGTTCTTCATCAAGATACTATACTCTGGGCCACATGACCAAATTTCTTAATGGTGTCACACACAGGTGGTCCAGTGGATACCTTGGTGTTTATCCAAGTGAATTTGTGAGTGTCCTCCAAAATAACATGTTGCTTTGTTGAGTTTGCAAGATCTCATATGTTCATCTTGAAACTCAGGGCCAAATATCAATTGGACCCCACTTTAAAACATTGAGAATCAATTTTCAGGCCTAAAAAGTCTGTGGGCTAAAAGGATACATTTTTTTTCTATTCCCATAGGGGAGAGGAGAGTGGGAGGACACCATGCTCATGAGACGAGGAACCCAACACCACAGAAACTCCCTGAAGATCCCAAAGCAGACAAAGTTCAGCAGGTTCAGGAAGCGGAGGGGGAGAAAGTGGAGGTGGAGGAAGGAGAGTTGGAGGAAGGAGAGGTGGAGCTTATCAGCACAACAGGTCAGTGTCTGTCACCACAACTTCAAGGTAAATACAGATGTAGGCCTGCATAGTTTTAAAATATTTTTTTCTTTTTAGGGACTGAACGTGGGGGTGTGTCAGGAAGTCCAAATCCTCCATTCTCGAGTGCCAGCGCCAAAATAATCATTCAGGAAATCATGGAATGCAGTAGCGAAATGGACATTATGAGAAAGAGAATGATTGTGATTGAGCAAAAATATAAAAACATGATAGATATTTTGGGGAGAATAGTGTGACCCCCCCCCCTTTTTGTGTGTTTTGTTATGTGTTGGAATTTTTCTATGGGATTTCCACCAGCCCAAATGTGAAGATGCACACACTGAAGACTCAACATGTGCTATCTGCCATCACAGGATATCTATGTCCCTGTTTTGGGGGTGCAACCTCTTCCTCCCTCCTCAAGTAGGGGATAGGAAGGGTTTTCACCCCCAAAGCACGTCCATTGATCCCCCATGATGGCAGATAGCACATGTTTACCCTAGCCATGGGATCATGTTGAAGATACCCATTTGAGCCCCAAAAAGAAAGTGTGTTTCTTCACATTTGGGATGGATCAGGGGTAACATCACCCCATCTCCTGTTTGTATTTTTCACTGTGTTATTTTATTACTTTTTAATGAAAAAAAATGTGGCTTTTGACCCATGCATGTTTCTGCCAAAAAAGCCGCACAAAACACCCCAAAAAAATCTTTCGAAAAAAAAACAAAACTGTGTTGCAATCAATAAAAACATTGGGGAAGTCGAAAAAAGGTGTGCCTTGTTGTTTCTATGCTCAATAGCAGTTCTGAAGATGCAAAAAGAGTGTTTTTACCTCTGAGATTGGAGGCTATTTACTAAAGAGGAATACACTTGGCACTACTAGAACCTGGGAGACACATACACCACAAATCAAAGAATGACAACACAAGTTTGTAGTAAATCAAATATTTTTGTTTATTTAAAAAAGGTAACATCAAAGTTCAGATGTGGTCTGGCATTGCGATGGCCCCCCTACCCGTGAAGTACCCGTACTCTACGTATTTCTGACGTACTTCACGGGCACTTTGGGGGGCCAAGCCAGTACGGGCTGTGCTGAGGCCGGTCAGATTTATCAGTTCAGAGGGACCGGCCTCAGACCCAACTGATGACACATAATTTGTGGAGTATTTTCTTAAAAAATTGTGCAACAAGCAGCAGCAGTACACAATGTTGTTGAGTTTATAATCCGCCAAATTGATAGCTGTCTGGAACAGGCGGAACCGGCTGGCCATTATCCCAAAGGCATTCTCCACAACTCTCCAGGCTCTGGCCAGCCGGTAATTAAAAACCCTCCTCTCCGGGGTGAGGGTGCGTTGGGGAAACGGCCGCATGAGGTGTGGTCCTAGTCCAAAAGCTTCATCCGCGATGAAAACGAACGGTAGCCCTTCCACGTTCTCTGCATCTGGAGGCAGTGCAAGACCCCCAGCCTGCAGACGGTGAGCGAACTCCGTCTCAGCGAATACTCCGCCATCGGACATCCGGCCGTTCTTCCCCACGTCCACATACAGGAACTCGTACCGTGCCGACACCACCGCCATTAACACTATGCTATTAAAACCTTTATAGTTAAAATAGTATGACCCCGAACGGGGTGACGGCGCTATGTGGACGTGCTTCCCATCAATTGCCCCTCCGCAGTTGGGGAAATCCAACCGCTGGGCAAATTGGGAGGCCACAGTCAGCCATTCCTGTGGTGTGCTAGGGAACTGTGGAGTCAAACAAAAAGAAGACATTAGTACGGTTTATGTTTACAGTGCAAGCAGATTACACACAAAAACATTGTTGACCAATATCATTCTAACATTATTATTTAGGGGAGTATTTCCTACCAATAAACAAAGGCCCACTTAGCAGATGCCTCACCCCCGCTGAGTGGACATTCTAAAATAATCTAAGGGGGGGGGCCTAAGGTGATTGTGGGGGATCCAAAAAAAGGCTCTACCACTCTGCTGAGCATGATTGATAACTAAAAAATTGTTTACATCTTTAGGGGGGGGAGGGAGGCTTGTCAAACTACGCGGGCAATGACCCCACAAAAAGGAAAAGGAAAATAGAAGGCTAGCTGGGTTTGCGCCCACGATAGCATGCTGGAGAGGTTAGTGAAGGGAAATAGGCATGGAGGGTCCAAAAAGGCCTTTACAGGTCAAAAAATGCATGGGGAAAGTGGGGACATTACCAGGATATTACAAACAGGCAAATTTGGGTTAGGAGGGAAAAAATAAGAAGATTCAAAAACAATCAAAACATATAATGTGAGGTTAAAGGAGCAAAATTACCTTCATATAGTCCTTCTGCAGGACCTGAATGATGGCCGAACACGTCTCAGGGATAATGATCCCGAGAGCCTGGGGGGAGATGCCTGTTGAGAACTTGAGGTCCTGCAAGCTTCTCCCAGTCGCCAGGTATCTCAACGTGGCAATAAGGCTCTGCTCGGCAGTGATGGCCTGGCGCATCACAGTGTCCTGCCTCGTTATATAGGGGGACAGCAAATCCAACAGACGGTGAAATACGGGGTCCGTCATCCTGAGATAATTCCTGAAATCATCAGGATTATTCTCATGGATTTCCCGCAGAAGAGGCATATGAGAGAATTGGTCCCGCTGGAGCAACCAATTCTTAGTCCATGAACTCCTCCTCACCCTGTTCACAGACTGAACTCGGGTTACAGTGTTAACTGCAACACCAAGCCCAAAGCCAGCACGAGCTCGAGAACAAGAACGCACTTCAAACATGGTTTTAAACCGGTCGGCTGGTCAGAACGCACTCAAACAGAACGCACCGTGGAACAGCAAGGCCTGAGAAGAACGACCTGAAAAACAGGAAACGAACGGCCAAGAAGGCACTGCAAGGCAGTAACGACCTGACTGCACGCACTGAATCACAAATACAAACCCACAAGCACAAACTGAACACCAGGAAACGATCTGCAAAGCACGGAGACTGAAAAGCGCGAATCGGCTCTCACCAAACTTTTACTAACACGCGGTAACACAAAATCAGCAAAAGCAGCCCAAGGGGTGGCGCCATTAGATTTGTTCGGCCCTTTTATAGCGTGTCGTACGTTTTGTACGTGCCGTCGTTTTCTTGCCGTCGATTTTTAAACTGATGGTGTGTGGCCAAGACTGATGAAAAACAGTTTCATCGGATTTCCGATGGTCAAATCCATCGGACGAAAATCCATAGGTTATCCGATCGTGTGTACAGGGCTTTGATGTCAAGGGTCGGAACTCACCTAATAAGAGAATTAGAGCTTTTAGAACCTTTGTGTCCCTTAAGGCAGACTTTGTTTGTTTGTAAGAAATCTGCTATACTGTCCATTTTACGCCAATTTTTTTTAGCCCCACTAGATTCCACCCAATCTAAACATTGAGGCATCTTTATTGCTTTCCACCTTGCCTCCCCATTCACATAACAAACAGAGCTCAGAGACCCCGAAGGTCGATATATTATCCTCAACCGTTATCTACAGAATACCCAGGTGACAGTGGTTTCCTACTACTCTTCCAATACGAATTCAATTCTGTTTTTCCACCACTTTCAGATTTTCATAGGCAAAGCACCTTAATAATGTGTGGGAAATTCAATCAGGTTCTATATCTTTTTAATGATGAGTTGCCCTACTCCATGTCGCCTACCCAATCCAAGTTAACCCCTACACATTGCCAATAGGGATTAGCTTGATGTTTGGGTCGAACACAAGTTTGAGTTGAACATAAATTCGATTTGAACATCGGGTGTTCGCCCATTCGCAGAACAGCGAAACATTATGGGGCGTTTGTGGGAAATTCGAGCGCTGCGGAACGCCCTATAATGGAAAAATGGTAAAGAAAGAGGCGCCTTCTAAGTATGAACTGTAGAAACTTTATGGTACAATAAATAAAAAGTCCTGCAGCGGTGCATCTCCTTGCTCGCTGGTATAACAGGCTGTGTCACGCAGGAACCCATAGAAAGCCGCCCGATGGCTCTGTACACTCTGTGGCTCAGATGTTAATGCAGAGGAGAGGTCTGAGGTGCTCATGGACCGCAGCAGCGTCTGACGTCACCGGAAGTGTTCCAACACCATTTCTGAGCCTGCACACTGTCAGTGGAATGGACAGTCACGCTCATTTGTCAAGCTGGATATGCAGGAATTCAACATGCTATATATAGAGTCCCCCATCTTGTGGTGATAGGGGGAAATGGCAGGTGATGATGAAACACAGGTGATGAAACACAGGTGGAGAATAATATGGTCATACAGGTGGGGGGCCATCTAGTGGACATACTGGAAATAACATGTTGAAAATAACAATAAAAACAACAATGATAACCAATGTGAAGTACTACATATTGAGAATGGGAATGACCACAGGACAAAAAGAGAGGAATGGAACAATAAAAGGTGGCTAAAATAAAAATAAAAACAATGATAAAATATGTGTGATAAATCGTAAAATATTGGGAAAAAAGCATTTAGACTTGATGTAAGTATTAGACATTCAGCCCATCATGGGGGGATTTTGAGGGGAAACTAATGTGCTGGTAATTTAAGAAATAGGGACGAGGGGGGCAAATGGTGGACAGGTTCCATGTGTAGGCAATAGAAACATGATGATCTAGAGTCATGTGTATGGGTAAATAAGGAAATGTAGGGATCAGTATATATAAAAAAATCTGATAGGGGCACTGGGCATGAGATTAGTAAATACTGGACTGTCTGTGGTATACTCATACATTGGTGAGAGTATGTGTGATGGCCTGAAAATAGTTAAAGATCTAGACTGCTAAATCCACAAATCCATGGTGCCAGCCGCAAGCCTGGTTTGGCAGCATCGAGACAGGTCTCCTGAAAACCATCAGGTGGGGGAGGGGGGGGGGTTTAAGGGGAGTGAAAGTGAAAGGGGAAGGAAAATTACAATTAACGTAAAAAAGTGTATCCCGGACAATATACTTACAGGTAATGAACCAAAAACACCCACCACCCTAGTGGCAAAGATCACCCAACCACCTACAAAATATTTATTTATATACATAATCAAAGTGATCTGGAAGAAAAATGGAGGATAATGGTTAGAATGGGGAGGAAAAAGAACCTGAGGTAGTATAATAGCGAATATGTATTATAAGATGGTAGAGACCTCTAGTTCCTCGTTTTAACCCTCCAGGTGAGAGGGTATCTAAAGAATAGATCCAGAAAGTCTCCCTCTCACAGAGTTGGTGAAACCTCTCAGCTTCAGGGAGACTTTTTGGTATCTGCTCAACAACCCAGACTTCTAGGCCCCATAATGCACTGCGAGATCGCAAGGCATTGCTGTATGATGATTGGCCAAAGCATGCACCTGACCTACATGCTTTGGCCAATCAGAGCGTGCTCTGCTGAGAGAGCCATAATTGGCCAAAGGCAGGGTGCCTTTGACCAATCATGGCTTGGGGGGACTAAGTCCACACCCCACACTATATAAGGCTGCTTACACGGCAGCCATGTGTAGTGTTGTTAGTGTGGACAGAGAGATAGCTTGAGTTAGATTAAGCAGGCAGGTTATTTAGTGGCAGTGTATTTGATATATATACAGTTGCAATAAAAAGTATGTGAACCCCTTGGAATGATATGGATTTCTGCAAAAATTGGTCATAAAATGTGATCTGATCTTCATCTAAGTCTCAACAATAGACAATCACAGTCTGCTTAAACTAATAACACACAAAGAATTAAATGTTACCATGTTTTTATTGAACACACCATGTAAACATTCACAGTGCAGGTTGAAAAAGTATGTGAACCCTTGGATTTAATAACTGGTTGAACCTCCTTTGGCAGCAATAACTTCAACCAAACGTTTCCTGTAGTTGCAGATCAGACGTGCACAACGGTCAGGAGTAATTCTTGACCATTCCTCTTTACAGAACTGTTTCAGTTCAGCAATATTCTTGGGATGTCTGGTGTGAATCGCTTTCTTGAGGTCATGCCACAGCATCTCAATCGGGTTGAGGTTAGGACTCTGACTGGGCCACTCCAGAAGGCGTATTTTCTTCTGTTTAAGCCATTCGGTTGTTGATTTACTTTTATGCTTTGGGTCGTTGTCCTGTTGCAACACCCATCTTCTGTTGAGCTTCAGCTGGTGGACAGATGGCCTTAAGTTCTCCTGCAAAATGTCTTGATAAACTTGGGAATTCATTACTCCTTCGATGATAGCAATCCGTCCAGGCCCTGACGCAGCAAAGCAGCCCCAAACCATGATGCCCCACCACCATACTTCACAGTTGGGATGAGGTTTTGATGTTGGTGTGCTGTGCCTCTTTTTCTCCACACATAGTGTTGTGTGTTTCTGCCAAACAACTCAACTTTGGTTTTATCTGTCCACAGAATATTTTGCCAGTACTGCTGTGGAACATCCTGGTGCTCTTGTGCAAACTGTAAACGTGCAGCAATGTTTTTTTTGGACAGCAGTGGCTTCCTCTGTGGTATCCTCCCATGAAATCCATTCTTGTTTAGTGTTTTACGTATCGTAGATTCGCTAACAGGGATGTTAGCATATGCCAGAGACTTTTGTAAGTCTTTAGCTGACACTCTTCGATTCTTCTTCACCTCATTGAGCAGTCTGCGCTGTGCTCTTGCAGTCATCTTTACAGGATGCCCACTCCTAGGGAGAGTAGCAGCAGTGCTGAACTTTCTCCATTTATAGACAATTTGTCTTACCATGGACTGATGAACAGCAAGGCTTTTGGAGATACTTTTATAACCCTTTCCAGCTTTATGCAAGTCAACAATTCTTAATCGTAGGTCTTCTGAGAGCTCTTTTGTGCAAGGCATCATTCACATCAGGCAATGCTTCTTGTGAAAAGCAAACCCAGAACTGGTGTGTGTTTTTTAGAGTGCAGGGCAGCTGTAATCAACACCTCCAATCTCATCTCATTGATTGGACTCCAGTTGGCTGACACCTCACTCCAATTAGCTCTTGGAGATCTCATTAGTCTAGGGGTTCACATACTTGTTCCACCTGCACTGTGAATGTTTACATGGTGTGTTCAATAAAAACATGGTAACATTTAATTCTTTGTGTGTTATTAGTTTAAGCAGACTGTGATTGTCTATTGTTGTGACTTAGATGAAGATCAGATCACATTTTATGACCAATTTGTGCAGAAATCCATATCATTTCAAGGGGTTCACATACTTTTTATTGCAACTGTATATATCTATATACTCTGCATTTAGCATAGACTATATATTCAGTGTTTACTCGATATTCAGTCAGTGCAGGCAGTGTATTAATATATTTATACAGTCTTGTGTATATATATATATATATATATATATATATATATATATATATATATATATACTCTGCATCCAGTGTAGCCTATATCTACAGTGCATTTGTGGTGTACTGTTTCTAATACACTTCAGGCGGTGTACACAGTATCTAATACAGTGTGTACAGTTTCTACTACACTTCTGGTGGTGTACACAGTACACAGTATACAATACAGTGCAGCCGTAGTACAGTTTCTAATACAGTGCAGGTGGTGTACACAGTATCTAATACAGTGTGTACAGTTTCTACTACTTCTCTGGTGGTGTACACAGTATCTAATACAGTGTGTACAGTTTCTACTACACTTCTGGTGGTGTACACAGTACACAATACAGTGCAGCCGTAGTACAGTTTATAATACAGTGCAGGCGGGGCACACAGTATCTAATACAGTGTGTACAGTTTCTACTACACTTCTAATGGTGTACACAGTACACATTACATTGCAGCCGTAGTATAGTTTCTAATACAGTGCAGGCAGTGTAAACAGTATCTAATACAGTGTGTACAGATTCTACTACACTTCTGGTGGTGTACACAGTATAAAATACAGTGCAGCCATTGTACAGTTTCTAATACTCCTCCACCCCCTTCTCTTCTTCTTCCTCTATGGCCTCTTCTGCAGATTTGTCCTTTGAACCAGCAGTGCTCTGTAAGCGTTCAAGCGGCTATGCAAGCAGTCCAGCTAAAAGATGCCATGCGGTTCTTGAGTTGGTCTGCCTAGGGGACAGGAGCCACACTGGGGCAGAGATTCTGTCAGCTCTGCAGGGGTAGGCTCAGAGGTGGTTGACGCCATGCCAGCTTCAGCCAGGAATGGTTGTATGCAACAATGGCACCAACCTTCTCTCCGCCCTCCGACGGGGACACTTGACCCATGTTCCATGTTTGGCACATGTCCTGAATTTAGTGGTGCAGTGGTTCTTGAGCAGGTACCCAGGCTTGCAGGATCTCCTGAGGCAGGCCAGAAAAGTCTGTGGTCATTTCCACCGGTGATACAATGCCAGTGCTCGGCTGGCTGACATTCAAAGGGAATGCAACCTGTCCACCAACCGCCTCATTTGTGACATGCCCACCAGGTGGAACTCAACGTTGGCAATTCAGCAGTGGTTGCACATACAGCAGAGGGCAATCAATGAGTACCTGTGCGAGTATGGCACCAGGACAGGGTCAGGGGAGCTTGGCTTCTTTTCGCCACGCCAGTGTCTACTGATCAAGGATGCATGCACTGTCCTGTCACCATTTGAGGAGGCCACAAGGATGGTGAGCACTGAGCAGCGACAATGCATGCATCAGTGACACTGTCCCTCTAGTCTTCCTGCTGAAGCACACACTCTGTGGAATCATGGACAGGGCACTTGAGGCAGAGCAGCGGGAGGAAGAGGAGAACTTGCTTTTCTCTCAAGGCCCCTTTATCCAGATAGCATTCCTGCGGGCACACCAAACACACAGCAAAAAGAGGAGGAGGAGGATTGTGTCAGCATTGATGTAGAGGATAACACTCAACAGCAGTCTTCAAGGGATGGTTTTCAGTCCCCAGAAACCCAAGGAGTTGTACGTGGCTGGGAGGAGGTAGTTACGGATCATATGATCCTTAGTGACACAGAGGACTCAGAATCGAATGCCTCTGTAAACTTCCGCTGCATGGCCTCCCTGATTCTGCAAACCCTGCGAAAGGACCCTAAGATTGGTAATATTAAAGAGAAAGATCATTACTGGCTGGCAACCCTTCTTAATCCACGTTACAAGGGTAAGGTTGCAGAACTCATCCTGCCTTCGCAGAGGAAGCAGAGGATGAAACATCTTCAAGAGGCCTTGAAGAAAGGTTTGTGCAACGCATTTCCAGACCCTGGGAGGTTACCATTTCCTGGTGTTGGACAACGTGTTGCTGAGTCTTCGTTCAGTCAGAGGAAGAGCCGCTGTCAGGGATATACTGGGCTTGAACCTGGGACCTCGTCTGTGTCTGACATTGACTCTTCCCACTGAGCTATCTGGGATGCTGGACAGTTCCCTGCCTGATCTGCTGGATAACCTATCTAATGGATTAGACTACTCTGCTTGGTGTCTTGATTGATGTTGAACCCTGAACCCCTTGCTCCTCCCATGAACTTCCTATAAAAGACGTTCCAGAGATGTTGCCCCTTGCGGTTTGATCTGCTTCTGTTCCTGACTCTGTGCCTGTATCGTGTTCCCGTGTTTGACCCGGCTTCCTGACCTCCCTCCTATCTCCAGTCCTGACTCTGGCTTGTTTGACCCTGCTAAGTTACCTGTCTGATCATCTGTTGCCAAGACCCAGCCTGGACTCTGACTACTCTCTGCCTGCCGTTTATGCTGTTTACCCTGATGTGAATGACCTGGCTTGTCTGACTGCACTGCTCTGCATACCTACACCTGCTGACCTGCATCCGCGGTCCCGCACACCTGCACCTGCTGACCTGCATCCGCTGCTCTGCATACCTGCACCTGCTGACCTGCATCCGCTGCTCTGCATACCTGCACCTGCTGACCTGCATCCGCTGCTCCCAGTTCCAGCTGTTCCAGCTTTCGCTTGGCTTTACTACACCCAGCCAAGAGGACCAAGCAGGCACCCTTACCTCACCGCGCTCTTACCACCACTGTCCCCACTCCAGTGGTCTCCGAGCCGGGGTTGTACGGGAGGTCTCCCTCTGCACGTCAGGCTCACACCAAAGGTACGTGACAGTATCAAACCGCCATGTCTGAGCCTGCAAGAGGGACCTCGCCTATGGATGACATCAGTCAGCACCTCGCAGCCCTCACCCGGGTCCTGAAGTCTCTACAAGGCAGTTACTTTCAAGTGGATAGGCAGACGCAAACCCAGACCATCACTGCAGACGCACCTTCAGTCCCAACTTCCTCCTCTGGAACGCCACCACCTCCTGAGCCTAGGGTCCCCATTCCCGATAAGTTTTCTGGGGATCGAAGCAAATTCCGGGCGTTTCGCAACGCATGTGAACTATACTTTTCCTTACTACCTCTGACTTTTTCATTAGAGGTCACCAAAGTAGGGTTTGTTATCGCTCTACTACAGGGGGAACCTCAGGCTTGGGCCCACAATCTGCTGGAAGTCCGCCATGAAGCTCTGGACT
Organism: Rana muscosa; assembly: GCA_029206835.1. NCBI lineage: Eukaryota > Metazoa > Chordata > Amphibia > Anura > Ranidae > Rana > Rana muscosa. The sequence goes on along the minus strand of CM055116.1, from coordinate 796,998,100 downwards.
CTCTCTCATCTTTTCTTGATGTCATGGCTCGACTCTATGATGACCCTCAACGGACTTCCACCGCCGAGGCTGCCCTCCACGCGCTCCAGCAAGGCCGCAGAGCGGTCGAGGACTATGTGACTGATTTCAGACGCTGGAGCGCGGATGCCCAGTGGAATGATGCAGCCCTACGGCACCAGTTCCGTCTCGGTCTCTCTGAGGGACTGAAAGACGAGTTAGCCCGTGTCGGTGTTCCTGATGCCCTAGAGACTTTAATCACCCTGTCTATTCAGATAGACCGACGACTTCGGGAGCGCAGAACAGAGAGGGCTACCCAGCAGCTCCGTCCAGCCTGGATGCTACCCCGGGTATCTCCTGCTGTTGCCAGTTCAGTTCCAGTTAACTCCTTACCTGCCAATCAGACTTCTGTTACCATAAAGCCGAGACAGCTTGGACTGATGAGACCTTCCCTGTCGGCCGAAGAACGACTTCGCCGGCGACAGAATGATCTTTGTTTATATTGTGGAGGAGCCGGCCATTACGTTTCCTCATGTCCTGCTAAGCTGCGCAAGGTCCCAGCTACCCCTTCTCCAAGTGGTCCACCTCCCTCTGCCAACACCACCCACCTGGCCCTACCTATCTCGTTCCAATTGCCAGGAAGGACAATACCAGTCACCGCGATAATTGACTCAGGAGCATGTAATTGTTTCATCGATCTTAACTTTGCAGCACAACAGCACATCCCACTCCAGCCAAAGACCCAGGGACTTTCCATCTTTTTAGCAGACGGGTCCCGTATTAAGTCAGGAGTAGTGACTCAAGAAACCCCTCCTTTGCTTGTAACCACCTCTACAGATCATAAGGAACTATTAAGCCTGAATGCCATTGCATCCCCTCTGTTTCCAGTCATCTTGGGTCTACCCTGGCTTCAGGCCCATAACCCACAGATCGATTGGGGGTCCGGGAGTATTAGGTTCCAGTCACCTTATTGCCAACACCACTGCATGCCTCCATGTCTCAGCACTTCTGGTCCTCTGTTATGCCTGGAGCCGGATTCAGAGGTACGCGCAGCTGTGCCCAAACAATACCATGGATTCCTGGACGTTTTCAGCAAACGGGGAGCTGAGACCCTTCCGCCTCATCGTCCATACGATTGTCCAATCGAGCTTCTCCCTGGGGCTGAAATTCCCTTTGGACGGATCTTCCCCTTATCTGAACGGGAGCTAGAGGTTCTGAAAGAGTATGTTGACGAAAACCTAAAGAGGGGGTTCATCCGTCCTTCCACTTCTCCAGCAGGGGCGGGAATCTTTTTTGTGGAGAAAAAGGACCATTCTCTCCGGCCCTGTGTGGACTACCGGGAATTAAATAAAATTACGGTCAAGAATCGGTACCCTCTGCCCCTGGTACCCGAACTCTTTCAGAGGCTTAGGACCTCTTATGTGTTTACCAAGCTAGACCTGCGGGGGGCGTACAACCTGGTCCGCATCCGCGCAGGGGATGAATGGAAGACTGCTTTTCGGACCAGGTTCGGCCATTACGAATACCTAGTAATGCCCTTTGGCCTATGTAATGCCCCTGCTACTTTTCAGCATCTAGTCAACGACATTTTTAGGGACTGCCTGGACATTTACGTAATTGTCTATCTAGACGATATTTTGATTTTTTCCACTTCAATTGAGCAGCACCGGGAACATGTCAAGGCTGTACTCTGTCGACTCCGTCAACATGGACTGTACGCAAAACCAGAAAAATGCGAATTCGAGCGACAGAGTATTCAGTTCCTCGGCTTGGTAATTTCAACAGAGGGATTCAAGATGGATCCGCAAAAGGTTTCAGCTATTCTGGATTGGCCTGCACCTTCAGACAAGAAGGGGGTGCAGCGCTTCGTTGGCTTCGCCAACTTCTACCGGAGGTTCATCAAGGGATTCTCCGCTATTATTTCCCCGATTACGCAGCTGACCAAGCAGAATGTCCGGTTTTGTTGGAATCCCGAGGCACAGGCTGCCTTCACAAATTTAAAAGGACTGTTCACGTCAGCTCCTATTCTGAGTCACCCTGACCCTGCTCTACCTTATCTACTCGAGGTAGATGCCTCAGAGACAGCGTTAGGAGCCGTTATCTCTCAACGCCAGGGTCTCAAGGACTTGATGCACCCAATAGCCTTCTTCTCTCGTAAGCTTACTCCGGCCGAGAAGAACTATGACGTGGGGGACCGGGAGCTCCTGGCCATCAAGTCCGCCCTTGAAGAATGGAGGTATCTGTTGGAAGGAGCAGCGCATCCTATACTCATTTATACAGACCACAAGAACCTGGAGTATTTGAGAGCTGCCAAGCGTCTGAGACCACGCCAGGCACGATGGGCCTTATTCTTCTCTAGGTTTTCATTTCACATAACTTACCGGCCCGGCTCAAAGAACACCAAACCAGATGCCCTTTCTCGCATGTTCGATGATCCGAAAGAAGTGTCAGCCCCTGATACCATTCTATCGGAAGGTAACTTTCTACTCTTGCAAACAAATCTAATGTCCGGCTTGAAACAAGCTTCAGCAAATATGTCAGGGCCTCCTGGGATTACCCTGTTACCCAAGGATGGGTTACTATGGAAAGACAACAAGATCTTTGTACCAGAAGATGTCAGAGTAACAGTATTAAATCTGTGCCATGATCATCCCCTGGCCGGCCACTTCGGAATGCATAAAACCCAGGAACTAATTCAACGCACATTTTGGTGGCCGGATCTTGAAAGGAACTGCAGGGAGTATGTAAATTCATGTGCCACCTGTACCCGTAGTAAGACCGCTAGAAGCAAGGCCTGGGGTCTGCTCAGACCCTTACCAGTTCCTGATCGACCCTGGCAAAGGATTGCTATGGACTTCATAGTGGAACTTCCCCCGTCAGAAGGTTGCTCAGCCATTTTTGTAGTGGTCGACCGTCTATCTAAAATGGCCCACTTCATGCCACTGAAGAGCACGCCATCTGCCATGGAAACTGCCCAGGTCTTCATAAAAGAGATAGTAAGGTTACATGGGGTTCCAACAGACATTGTTTCAGACAGAGGGGTGCAGTTCACCTCTCGCTTCTGGAAGGCTTTGTGCAAGGTCCTGAAGATCGAGCTGTCCATGTCCTCTGCCTATCACCCTCAGACCAATGGGCAAACCGAGAGGACGAACCAAACGCTCAAGCAATATCTCCGATGCTTTACCACCTTTGTTCAAGATGACTGGGTAACACTACTACCCCTGGCGGAGTTTGCCTTTAATAATGCCAGTCACTCAGCTACAGGTCAGTCTCCGTTTTTCTCCAACTACGGGTTCCACCCGACCTTCCTACCTGATCTCATTTCTGATTCAACAGTCCCAGCAGTCCAGAGTACCGTTGATTTCCTGACCCGTAACAACAAAATATTACAGGAAGCCTTGACCAAGGCGCAGGCAACCAATAAAAGGATGTTTGACAGAAAGAGGAGAGGGGAATTATGCCTTCAACAAGGCGATCAAGTATGGCTGTCTACCGCCAACCTTAGGATGACCTGCCCCGCAAGGAAACTGGCACCCAAGTTCATCGGCCCCTTCCCAGTAAAACGGAGATTAAATGAAGTCTCCTATGAACTTTCTTTACCAGATTCATTGAAGGTTCACCCAGTGTTTCACGTGTCACTACTGAAACCTACAGTGCCGGATCCCTTCCCAAACAGGGGATCAGGACCGCCTGAACCTGTAATGGTTGACGGGGATGAAGAGTTCGAGGTGGAGGCCGTCTTGGACTGTAGAAGAAGGGGGAACCAACTTCAATACCTGATTAAGTGGAAGGGGTATGGTCTGGAGGAGAACTCCTGGGAACCCCAACGGAACATTCATGCCCGAGAGTTAATCCAGGCATTTTTTCGCAGTCATCCCCAGAAAAGAGCTCTCTTGGGCACCCGGAGGTTGCCCTTAAGGGGGGGGGCACTGTCAGGGACATACTGGGCTTGAACCTGGGACCTCGTCTGTGTCTGGTATTGACTCTTCCCACTGAGCTATCTGGGATGCTGGACAGTTCCCTGCCTGATCTGCCGGATAACCTATCTAATGGATTAGACTACTCTGCTTGGTGTCTTGATTGATGTTGAACCCTGAACCCCTTGCTCCTCCCATGAACTTCCTATAAAAGACGTTCCAGAGATGTTGCCCCTTGCGGTTTGATCTGCTTCTGTTCCTGACTCTGTGCCTGTATCGTGTTTGACCCGGCTTCCTGACCTCCCTCCTATCTCCAGTCCTGACTCTGGCTTGTTTGACCCTGCTAAGTTACCTGTCTGATCATCTGTTGCCAAGACCCAGCCTGGACTCTGACTACTCTCTGCCTGCCGTTTATGCTGTTTACCCTGATGTGAATGACCTGGCTTGTCTGACTGCGCTGCTCTGCATACCTACACCTGCTGACCTGCATCCGCGGTCCCGCACACCTGCACCTGCTGACCTGCATCCGCTGCTCTGCATACCTGCACCTGCTGACCTGCATCCGCTGCTCTGCATACCTGCATCCGCTGCTCCCAGTTCCAGCTGTTCCAGCTTTCGCTTGGCTTTACTACACCCAGCCAAGAGGACCAAGCAGGCACCCTTACCTCACCGCGCTCTTACCACCACTGTCCCCACTCCAGTGGTCTCCGAGCCGGGGTTGTACGGGAGGTCTCCCTCTGCACGTCAGGCTCACACCAAAGGTACGTGACAGCTGCGGAGAAGGTGGACGTCTGACCGATGCCTTTAAACAATTTTTCAGTCCTTGGCGCCAAGGTCTGATCAGTTCAAACAACCATTGCCAGCGTCTGCATTTTATGGTGCAGGAATATCTAGGGGCAAGAGCAGACTTGGAGACCTTTCCAACAGAGCATCCACTGGGTTACTGGGTCTTGAGGATGGACCACTGGCCAGAACTTGCTCAATATGCAATTGAGCTACTGGCCTGTCTTGCATCCAGCGTGCTTTCTGAATGCACATTCAGTGCTGCTGGAGGGTTTGTAATGGATCAAAGGGCTTGTCCACAGACTCTGTTCATAGACTCACATTTATAAAATCTAATCAGTCCTGGATCAGCAGCTATTAAGCACCTGATGCCGATGTAACTGATTGCATTTGCTATGGATGTGAGATCTGAAGACTGTCTATGCTGACTATCCTATTCCTCCTCAATCTTGATGATGCTAGCTTCCAACATCATTTTTGGTTTAGGGCACCACCACCACCACCCAAGACCCAATTTTTCTGCCCCTGTTTAACAGCGGCATGTAATGAAATTTTTGATATAATATTTCAACGCAGGGCCTGTTCCTGCACCCAACAAGAGTATCTGTGAGAGGTTACAGCGTTGTAGCGCCACCACCACCACCCAAGACCCAATTTTTCTGCCCCTGTTTAACAGGGGCATGTAATTACAATTTTTTTATATAATATTTTACAGCAGGGCCCGTTCTTGCGCCCAACAAGAGTATCTGTGACGGGTTACAGTGTTGTGGCACCACCACCACCCAAGGCCCAATTTTTCTGCCCCTGTTTAACAGGGTCATGTAATTACAATTTTTTATATAATATTTCAAAGCAGGGCCCGTTCCTGCGCCAAACAAGAGTAACTGTGAGGGCCTACAGTGTTCTGGCACCACCAAAGCCAAAGGCCCAATTTTTCTGCCCCTGTTTAAGAGTAGCATGTAATTACAATTCTTAAAATAATATTTCACAGCAGGGTCCGTTCCTGCGTGCAACAAGAGTAACTGTGAGGGCTTACAGTGTTCTGGCGCAACCAAAACCAAAGGTCCAATTTTTCTGCCCCTGCTTAACAGGGTCATGTAATTACAATTCTTAAAATAATATTTCACAGCAGGGTCCATTCCTGCGCCAAACAAGAGTAACTGTGAGGGCCTACAGTGTTCTGGCGCCACCAAAGCCAAAGGCCCAATTTTTCTGCCCCTGTTTAAGAGTAGCATGTAATTACAATTCTTAAAATAATATTTCACAGCAGGGTCCGTTCCTGCGTGCAACAAGAGTAACTGTGAGGGCTTACAGTGTTCTGGCGCAACCAAAACCAAAGGTCCAATTTTTCTGCCCCTGCTTAACAGGGGCATGTAATTACAATTCTTGATATAATATTTCACAGCAGGGCCCGTTCCTGCGCCCAACAAGAGTAACTGTGAGGGTTTTTTATTTTTCATGTTCGTGTCCCATAGACTTTAACAGTGTTCACACAAATTTTTCGCCTGTTCGCATGTTCTGCTGAGAACCGAACCAGGTGGTGTTCGGCTCATCCGTAATTGCCAATATACTCTCTATTCTCATAACCTGTAGGATAGATCACATTTTGGTTTTCATAGGTACAGTCCCAGTTTTACTCTCCTCCTCAATTGTCCCTATATCGTCTGACCACTTAGAGATTATTACCTTCCTATCCTCTCTACTGTACAAAGCTCAAGATTCCACTTGGTGTATAAACTACTCCCTTTTGGCTCACCCTTCCCAAGTGCTGCACAAACTGTTGGTGCTATATAAATCCTTAATAATAATAATAATAAAAATACTTGATATTGCTGTTCATACACTGTTCAGTATCACCATTAAAGATTTTTTGAAGGTTTTGGTATTGCGCAGGAATGAATTTGCAGTCAGCCCTGGGAAAACCCTATGTCTTTTTTTTTAGTTTATGTTTGATTCATAAATTATGTGGTTTTAGGCCCCTGAATTGGTTGGAAACTGATACATAGTAGAATTAATGTTCTGTTAGCATTCACCTACATTTGTCAATCCACATTGCACAGTTTTTTCCCCCCCAGTCCACTGCAGTATGGATTGATAGGGGAAGATTTCCTGTACTGGAAAATAATTCCATTAGTGATCTTTTTTCTAATCTTGAATACAGCTTAAAAAAGGTTGTGTGGGTATCACTTACATTATGTTCAACATGCTTTGAAGAATAGTATGTACTTTTATGAGTTACTAGTAATATTTCTGAGGATTAACACTGCCCTCTGGAGTGTAAAGTGCTAAAGACAACTATATATAGAATGAATCTTGTTCAGTATACCAAGATAACACAGATCAAAGAATTTCATATTCTGGAATCGTAAAGGTAGTCAATGACATGACAAGGCAATCAGAAAATCTGATTGCTGCTATATCATTATATAGTGGCATAATAATTAAGACCCAAACGTGGTTAATTCTTTTAAAAATCGGAACAAGGGCTAGTACTTGCATTCAAGGGTCTCTTGTTCTGCTGGCTGGTCTTTTAGTTGAAATCTCAAGTCCACTGCTTCTACCATACCCCCCGCAGCTGTAATATTCTGGTCCTGCAGGGGTAAATATGATTGGCTTGACCTGTCATAGGTATTCGCCAAGAGTTCTGATTATGCCCGTCCTTTCTGCCCCCCCTCCATTGATAGAGGATGGATGGATGAAGGAAAGGTCTGCCTTGTTAATTCACAGATTACTTTTCATTGATGGAAGTTATAGCACAACTTCTATGAATGGAGAAGGTGGTCAGAAAGGGAGGTGGGACAAGAGGATTTTGAATTTCAATCAAGAGACCAGCCAACAGCACAAAGAACATTTCAAATTGAATGTAAGTGCCATTCCTTGTGCTGGTAAAAAAAAAAACAAAGAAAAACAAACAAAAAAACTAAACCTAGACTTTAAGGTTCACGTTGCTTGAGCATGTTTATAAGCACACATCTAGTGCCAACCTTATCGCAAGAAAACAACATCTGGCCATTGAAATCCAACCCCCAATCAGGTTGGGTAAGGTTGGGTAAGATTTCCATGTCAAGCAGTAGAGTTGGTCAAAACACCCCCTGGGACCCGAACCGCAAACCCTATTAAAGTCTATGGGACGCCAACTTGAAAAATCAGTGTCCATTTCGGAGGCTTATATGCAAGTCATTGGCCCAAAAAAGGGTATGAGGACCCGGGTACTTCCCTGGGGGACATGTATCAATGCAAAGATTGTTTTTAAAGGAGCGGTAATTTTATTGATACTTAAAGTGAAACAATAAAAATGAAAATATTCCTTTAAATATAGTGCCTGGAGGTTTCCCTTAGTCTGCCTATAAAGTGGTGCACTGTGTTGGAACTTGCTGCAACAAAACTGACATAAAGAAAACAAAATGACAACATTTTAATAGATTTTTCTTGCAAGCTATTTTGTAAACAACAACTTGGGGAACAAGTCTGTATGAGGCCACAATTTAGTGCCCTTGGAACAAGATTAGAGCTCTTTTGGATAAATTCTGGTGTCTCTTTAGCAGACTTTGGATGGAAATAACAATTTTTTGCACCACAGTGAGCAAGCCTTATGTGAAGAAGCTAAATTATAGTACACTGGGGCCAAGATTAACATTTTTTATTAGATAAAGTACAGTGTCTCTTTCGCAGACTTTGGATAGAAGTAACAGGTGCTGAAAAATTGGGCTTTGGGTGTTGGTGGTGCCTTAATACCGTAACCCTATAGAGCAGGGGTGTCCAAACTTTTTTCAAAGAGGGCCAGATTTGATGAAGTAAACATGCGTGAGGGCCGACCATTTTGCTTGACATTCTGTGAACCATTAAAATTTGGTCTAAATGTGTTCGTTCGAGCACTAATACACAATGCCCAACAATAATTCCCTTGCCTTTGTGGCTGTGTGTGGTGAAGAGATGAGCTCAGGCGTGTTATTTGGATATACCGTATTTATCGGTGTATAACACGCACCTTCACTTTAAAAAATCTTACATTTTAAATAGAGAACTGTAAATCAAAATAAGGGTCACTGCCCATCAATACAGCCTCACAAGTGCCATGAATGCAGCACCCTCGTTGTCATGAATGCAACACCCCCGTTGTCATGAATGCAACACCCCCGTTGTCATGAATGCAACACCCCCATTGTCATGAATGCAACACCCCCATTGTCATGAATGCAACACCCCCATTGTCATGAATGCAACACCCCCATTGTCATGAATGCAGAACCCCCATTGTCATGAATGCAGCGCCCCATTGTCATGAATGCAAAACCCAATTGTCATGAATGCAACACCCTCATTGCCCTGAATGCAGCACCCCCATTGTCCTGAATGTAGCACCCCCTGTTGTTCTTTAATGCCGCAACCCAGTTGTCCTGAATGCAGCACCCCGTTTAATGAATGCAACACCCCCATTGTCATAAATGCAGCACCCCATTGTCATAAATGCAGCACCCCCGTTGTCCTGAATGCAGCACCCCCGTTGTCCTGAATGCAGCACCCCCGTTGTCCTGAATGCAGCACCCCCCTTGTCGTGAATGCAGCACCCCCCTTGTCGTGAATGCAGCACCCCCTTGTCGTGAATGCAGCACCCCCTTGTCGTGAATGCAGCACCCCCGTTGTCATGAATGCAGCACCCCCGTTGTCATGAATGCAACACCCCATTGCCCTGAATGCAGCACCATCTTGCCCTGAATGCAGCACCCCTTGCCCTGAACGCAGCACCCCCTTGCCCTGAATGCAGCACCCCTCTTGCCCTGAATGCAGCACCCCCCTTGCCCAGAATGCAGCACCCCCCTTGCCCAGAATGCAGCACCCCCCTTGCCCAGAATGCAGCACCCCCCTTGCCCTGAATGCAGCACCCCCTTGCCCTGAATGCAGCACCCTCTTGCCCTGAATGCAGCACCCCCTTGCCATGAATGTAGCACCCCCTTGCCCTGAATGCAGCACCCCCTTGCCATGAATGCAGCACCCCCCTTGCCATGAATGCAGACTCACCATTGCAGCCTGATTCATTCATCTGCAGCATTAGAGGAGACACGGGGGGCGGGAAGAGCGCCGACAGACATACATGAGAATTTCCTGTTTTCTCGGCGGCCTCTTCAATCGAAAGTCCCGCCTCCTGTGATGGACAGAACAGTCGTCCAATGACAGCGCAGGAGACGGGACTTCTAGGTCGCCGTGTAAACAGGAAGTACTCCTGTATGCACAGCGCTCGTCCCGCCTCCTCCTCGGCAGCCAGTATGTATTTCTCTTGTGGCCCCCGGCGCTCGGGGATTCGTTTGGGGCCACAAAAGACATACATGTCAAAATGACCAGGCGGGCCGCCCGAAACTGGAACGCGGGCCGCGATTGGCCAGCGGGCCGGACTTTGGACATGCCTGCTATAGGGGTACTCTTGAAAAAAAATCTGTTTAATTTTGTTAACAAATCATACAAAAACAATGTCCAACAATAACCTCGAAAGAGAAGTTTCAAAATAAACTAACAAAATTAATTTGGAAATTGCTTTATTCACTCATCTCGCCATCTTCTTCCTCCTCTTTTATTCCTCGTATGTACAATACATTATTACACCTTATTAGAACTTCTCCAAGATGTTCAGACAATGCCTCATCAATATACTCTTCTGTATTGACGAGTAGAGATGGGCTGAACATCCCCCCGTTTGGTTCAAGCCAGAACCCTAGAACATCGCAAAATTTCTGACCCGAGCGACGGACCCCATTGAAGTCTATGGGACCCAAACTTTAAAAATCAAAAGTCTCCATTTTGAAGGCTTATTTATGCAAATGATTGGCCATAAAAGGGGTATGGGGGGGCTGGCTACTGCCCTGCATGTACTGATGCAAAAAAAACGTAAAAGCAATATTGTTTTAAAGGAGCAGTGATTTTAATGATGCTTAAAGTGAAACAGTAAAAATGAAAAATCCCTTTAATGATAGTGCATTGGGGGTTCCCATTAGTCTGCCTCTAAAGTGGTACATCTGTACCGTGTATAGAACCTGCTGCAGCAAAGCTGACATTTATAATGAAAAAAATGATATTTAAATAGATTTTTCCTGCAATCTTTCTTTATTTGGACAAGCTGGAATTTAGACGCTGGGCATGTGGGTGGCAGGGTGTGTATTTTTATTTATTTTTTGATGCAGCAGCTGTGGCAGAGAAATTTGCCTGCTATACTCTAAAGCTGGTGGTGTGCTGCTGGCAGACATGTTGCAAGGACCAGAGAACAGCAGCATCTGGGCCACTCTGTGCAAAACGAACTGCACAGTGGAGGTAAGTATGACATGTTTGTTATTTAAAAAAAAAATTAAACCTTTACAATCACTTTAAAATGAATCTAAACCCTAGCTTAATGACATTCTGTTTGCTAAAGAACTGTGTATCATAAATATTTGCCTTTTTAAAAATAAACTACTCAATTTTCACCATTTTTTATCATGTGTTTCACCTTAGTGTCTCTGATCTCCTGCAACCTTTTTTTGCAGTCACTTTCTGTCTACGTGTATGTGAGCAGGTGCTTTAGTAAGGTATTGCTTTGCCTGTGTTAATTATCTTTCTAGGCTAAGGCTACTTTCACACTAGAGGCATTTTTCAGGCGCTAAAGGGCTAAAAATAGCGCCTGTAAAGCACCTGAAAAACGCCTCCCGTGAGTCCTGCAAGCAGTATCTTTGGGACGTTGCGGGAGTGGTGAATACACAACTCCTAAAATGCCCCTGTCATTAAAATCAATGGCCAGCTTTGGCAGTAGCGCTTTGCGGGTGCTTTTAACCCTTTTTCGGCTGCTAGCAGGGGTTAAAATCACCCCAATAGCGGCTAAAAAGCGCTGCTAAAACGACGGTAAAACGCTGCTAAAAATAGCGCCAAAGCCCCCCCCCCGCCCCAGTGTGATAGTGCCCTAAGTGTTCTGTTGTGTTAATTGCACTATTTGTGTATGGAGGTGGTTGGTATGTGCGATTAACCGTTCTTTCTGCACCCTGTCTTTTGTATTACAAATCTTTATGTGCACCAATGTGGCTAGCTGAAGATTACCTGACTCTTAAAGGGATAGTCATCTAGTATCCTACCCTTACAAGTGGTTGCTATAGGACACGCACCAATTGAACTATACACTAGGGGGAGCCATAGAATTGTGATTCAGCATATTGATAATAGCTGTTTGTATCACTTTGTGTTTCAGTTGCTTGTGTGAGACTTGGTAGAGAGGTGCCCCAGTGTTGATATTACTTCACTGGGAGATTCCTCCACCATACCCTCGCTCAGATCTGGCCCTCAGGCTACGTTAGCAGGGTCGGATCTCAGAGGTATTTTGAACCAATGGTATTTCCTTCATTGATTTATACAGGGAACTGTATGTATTGGATGCCTATTGTATAATCATTATTTATTTCTTTACCAAGTAAACATACCACTTTTGGTTGAGCTACTATTTCTGTGGAACTCTGTCTTTGCAGCTGAGTGGCAGGTGAACAACACCAAGGTAACATTTACTTTCATTGCCTATATTGTTGTGTATACATCATTGAGGTCCTTACAGTCAATAGGGGTCCCTAATCACATTGTTGCCCATTTGTGCCAGAGGGGATTGGGCCAAATTCTGGGGGTTGACAGGCAGAGTGCTGGCCCAAAACTAAACCAGCAGCTCCTACGGGGGTATTGCTACACGTGGAGGCTCGTCCGGGATTCCTGCGACTCTGCAACCAACCTCCCCTCTAGACAGAACCTCTACCGGCACTAAAATGGACCCTGCCACTTCCGCGGCATGATGCGAGGAAGAGAACGCCCGAGCAGATTTCAGCAAAGTGCTTGAAATTCCAGGAGAATCTTGGGGCGAAGAACAGTTAATCCAAGGCATAAAGATCCTGTCCCCAGACCAGAAAGCATGGGTGATTGCCGTAGAGACAGGCACAGGGACCCCACATACTTATGCATTGATTGAGTGGAAGAAGGAAATCCCTGAACACTTCAAAGGCGCCAGTGTGAAACTAGCCAGTAAGGGGGAATTAAATGTGATATACACCCAGAAGCAGCCCAGGGAGGCCCTGCCTCACCCAGTCAAGCTGACTCTAGTAAACCAGAAGTCCCTGCCAAGTCACCTCTGGCCACCATCGGACCTGAACTCTGTGCTGTCCTTGGGGAATTTGTTGCCAAATGCCAAAAAGATCCCCAGTAATACTCAGCTGCTGGTTACAGGAAGCTTAGGATTTTCTCTGGGAGGGCAACCCCAGCTCGCCCCCTGGCACATCTGGCTGGGCCATTCCTATTGCGGTGGCATGTAGACAGGACAACCCCCCTCACTATACTAATTGGTGGGAGGTTCCTCTGTCAGACTTTTATGAAAAAGCAAACTGTTTACTCTCTTATGTCATTTAACATGATTTTCTCTCCTCGTGTATGTAACAAAGCTTGTAACAGGTCACAAATTGCTGTTGTCTTTGGGGACCAAATATTTTCAAGTGGGGGGAGTGTGTAGCGAGGTGTTACCATTGCAAGCATCGTTAAGGACTACAATCTGTGCTGTGAATATGAGCTTGGCTCTTTTAGTGTTTATTCCATACTAATTGGTTACAACTAATTGGTTCAGTTAAAGAGAGACAAAGACTCCGTTGCAGTAAGTAGCACAGAGACTACATTGCCAACAAGGCCAATGTGCTACCAGAGGGGAGTGCGCCGCGCAGAGCCTGATGGGAGGACCTTTTTAAGGCCAATGCACCGTATAGCACGCTCTCTCTGGACGCCATCTTCAAGCCGGCAGAAGGCCTGTGCTGAGGCCTGCTGTGAGTGGACCTAGGTCGGAGAAGTATGGGCCTACGGAAACTGAGAGCGGATCGCCTAGTCATTAAGAGGGATCCTTGCGGACAGTCTTGCGGATCAACCGGAGGAAGATAGGCCTGCAGCTCGCAGCATCCAGAGCTTTTGTCCACCGCTATCCAGAAGACGGCCAGGTGAAGGACAAGGGGCCTTGTGACGCCGAGAGATGGACCATTGACTGAGTCTTCCGGACTGAGAGGAAAAGCAGCAAGACAAGGCCTCATCTGGTGAGTGGGAACTTGCCCATCAATATAGTTAACTGACTGCCAGGAGTGTGACTATCACAACTTTCACTTACATTGCGGGTGCTTACATCTCTGCACGTAGGAACTCAACGCCTTGGGGAAACTAGCACCCCTTGTACTGTCAGTCTGTGTCTTTCAATTAACCGTTCCTTCTGCACCCTATCTTTTGGATTACAAATCTTTATGTGCACCAACGTGGCTAGCTGAAGATTACCTGACTCTTAAAGGGATGGTCATCTAGTTTCCTACCCTTGCAAGTGATTGCTATAGGACACGCACCAATTGAACTATCCACTAGGGGGAGCCATAGAGTTGTGATTCTGCATATTGATAAGAGCTGTTTGTATCACTTTGTGTTTCTGTTGCTTGTGTGAGACTTGGTAGAGAGGTACCCCAGTGTTGATATTACTTCACTGGGAGATTCCTCTACCATACCCTCGCTCAGATCTGGCCCTCAGGCTACGTGAGCAGGGTCGGATCTCAGAGGTATTTTGAACCAATGGTATTTCCTTCATTGATTTATACAGGGAACTGTATGTATTGGATGCCTATTGTATAATCATTATTTATTTCTTTACCAAGTAAACATATCACCTTTGGTTGAGCTACTATTTGGTTGGAACTCTGTCTTTGCAGCTGAGTGGCAGGTGAACAACGCCAAGGTAACATTTACTTTTATTGCCTATGTTGTTTTGTATACATCATTAAGGTCCTTACAATCAATAGGGCTCCCCAATCACATTGTTGCCCATTTGTGCCAGAGGGAAATTGGGCCAAATTCTGGGGGTTGACAGGCAGAGTGCAGGCCCAAAACTAAACCAGCAGCTCCTACGGGGGTAGTGCTACACTAACATTTATAGGAAAAGTTGTTCCAGGGAATATCCAATTGCCTCTCAGGGGATCAGGAAGGAATTTTTTCCCCTGCTGGAGCAAATTGGTTCATGCTTTGCTGGGGTTTTTTGCCTTCCTCTGGATCAATTGATGATATAGGATTATCAGATTTTTTTTTCCTTTTATTGGTTGAACAAGATGGACTTTTTTCAACCAGACTAACTATGTAACTATGTAACATTTTCAGGAAAAAAAATGGGTAAAATTTTAAAGACAATGTTACGCTGAGTAAATAAATACCGGCTCATGCTTTAAAATTGCATACGCCCGTAGAACGATGACAAATAACGGTACCTAAAAATCTTGATGCTTTAAAAGCCTTTACAGGTTACCAGTTTAGAATTACACAGTAGGTTGGGTGCTAGAATTTTTGATCTCACTCTAATGCCGCGTACACACGATCGTGATTCACGGCGGTGAAAACACCGCCGTGAATCACGACATGAAATTAAATGAAAAACGAGGGAACGGCATTTTCCCCCACACACGACCGTTTTTCCCGTAATTTTTTCTTTGTCGAGAAAAACGACCGTCTGTGGGCTCCGCGGCAGTGTCTCCCTATGGGAAAACTGCCGCGGAAAAAAATGATGGAAAAAACGATGAGAAAATTTAGAACATGTTCTAATTTTTCTCGTCGTTTTTCCTGCCGTTTTTTTCAACGAGAAAAACGGCATAAAGCCCACAGACGATCGTTTTTCTCGGCGAAAAAAAAAATGTCATTTTTCCCGACGGGAAAAATGATCGTGTGTACGCGGCATAACATTCGCAGTGATACCTAACATGTGTGGTGCTATCATTGTTTACATATGAGTTTGCATTTGCATGTTATCACGGGGGGGACCGGGTGCTTTAAATGTAAAAATAAATGTATTATTTATTTCATTTAAACATTTATTTACACTGTCCCTTTACTTTTTTTGGCTCAACTTTATTGCTATCATAAGGGATGAATCCCTTGTGATAGCATGGACAGTGACAGGTACTCTTTACTGAGAGATCTGGGGTCTTTTAGACCAGCGATCTCTCATCTGCCCTGAAAGTATCTGATCAAACCGAGATCAGTTTGATCAGATGCTTTACAAGCCAGTAACGGCTTGCAAACATCATGCCGAAACCAAAGTAACAAAATCCCTGTTGCTTCTGGTTTCTTACATCACAGAGGGGAAATGGGCCTCCCTCACCTCTCACTTCACAAATTAACCAAGCGGTGGTGGCACAGAGCTTTCCGATTGCATGAAGGAGCCCGGTAGTGTCAGTGGCAGGAGGGGGATGGGCCCTTCTGTGACCCGTAGAAGTGATCGAGCAACTGTAGAGCTGCTCAGATCACTTCTATAGTAGAGCTGAAAATTTCTGTACCTCTTCAACCCTAGGGCATAGAAGTACTGTAGATCCAATGGTGCTGAAGTGGCTAATCTCCTTCTTCTATGGCTGCGTTGCAGAACATTCCTTCCTGTGATGTCATATTCTCTACAGGCTGTCACATGTATCCCTCTTTTCAGTAGCTGTCCCATAGAGGTGAATTGCAGTGGATGATTTGGGATAGTCTGAAATCTATTGTGTTCCATTACTGGCAAGCTACTTAGGAACAATACAGCACATAGTAATAATGAACAGTCTGCATGAAATAATAAACAATTCTGTCACATAATAGGTAAAAAAAAATGCCAGTTTTGCAATATAGCAACACAATAGGTAACACATCAGTGGACTAAAAGTGAAATTAGTAAGCACCACCATAAATTATTGTGGAACTTCAGATATTCACAAGATTGAATACACCCGTCCTAAAATTACTATTCATTTCTGCCTCTCCTGCATTTTTGGTTCACCGCTTTCTTCTGCACCACCTACCTACTATTCTCCTCTGCACTTGCTGATCTATTGTTCACCAATTCTGCCTCAAAAGCAACCCCCAAAAATCCAGCCTCCACCACTTACCTCTACACCCCTCTTCCACTACTGTTGATCTCTGCACCACTGCGCTCCTGTTCTACCCTCTCTTAGCTCTGCAGCCCTCTTCCACCACTGCTCACCTCTGACTACATCTTCAGACTCACATACAATGAACCCCCCCCCCATGCACGCACACACAATTCAGCCTCCCTCCTTAAGCCAGCCATACATGGATCAAGATTTGTCTGGTTCAGTATGGGCAGGTAGGTTGTACAGAAGTTGATCTACTGATCGACTTCTGTACAACCAGCCTGTGGGGTTTTTCCAAACCATCAGAATAGAATAGCGCAGTGGGAGTTTTTCTCCCATCCACCTCGAATGTGTGGATGAAGGAATATGGTATTTTTTCAACCTTGAAATGTTGATGAAAATGGCAAGAGGTGGGATTCTGTATTTTTTAATGGATGTATGTATACCCTTAAAACTTTGCTCATTTGCGGCAGAATTACAACATTACTGCTACTGTAAAACTAATTTTCATGCAGCAAAAGGACAATGGATATTTGGGACTTCAATCACTTGGGATCCGGGCCATTGTAAAATGACGGCCACAAGGTGGCTCTACAATGCCGGGACGACGTCATATGACGTTGTCAGTCCTCCCCGGACTCAGGTGTCGATGCGCGTGCCTGGTGGCCGCGATGTCCGCCAGGTACCCGCGATCGGTAGTTACAGAGCCAGGGACGTGTGTAAACACAGAGATCCACGTCCTGTCAGGGACAGGAGACCCATGGTGTGTCCCTTGTACATAGAGACACTGATCAGTCACCTCCCCCAGTCAGTCCCCTCCCCCCACAGTAAGAATCACCTAGCAGGGCACACATTTAACCCTTTGATCGCCCCCTAGTTTTAACCCCTTTCTTGCCAGTCACATTTATACAGTAATCAGTGCATATTTATAGCACTGCTTGCTGTATAAATGTGAATGGTCCCAAAAATGTGTCAAAAGTGTCCGATGAGTCCGCCGTAATATCGCAGTTCTGCCAAAAATCGCAGATTGCCGCCATTACTAGTAAAAAAAAAAAAAAATTCATAAATCTTTCCCCTATTTTGTAGGCGCTATAACTTTTGCGCAAAACCAATCACTATACGCTTATTGCGATTTTTTTTTTTTACCAAAAATATGTAGAAGAATACATATCGGCCTAAACTGAGGAAAAAAAAAGTTTTTTTTTAAAAAATATTGGGATTCAAAATTGTCGGTCTTTCTTTGTTTATAGCGCAAAAAATAAAAACCTGCAGAGATGATCAAATACCACCAAAAGAAAGCTCTATTTGTGGGAAAAAAAGATGTCAATTTTGTTTGGGAGCCAGGTTGCACGACCGCACAATTGTCATTCAAAGCGTGACAGTGCTGAAAGCTGAAATTTCGCCTGGTCAGGAAGGGGGTATATGTGCCCAATAAGCAAGTGGTTAAATATACCCCTGTGTTCACAACTTGCACGCAAGTGACATATTCCCTGTAGGTCAGGGAGTGCTTCTAATGCTTCTATTGTGTGGTCTGTTGTCCCTTCAGTACACAAAAGTGATGGTATAGTCCATACCTGCTTTGTCCCCTGATTTAATATAATAATTTTTCCTGTTTGTAGCAGACAAGACAGATTAGTAGTGGTAGATCACATGCTGAGTTGACACTGAGAAAGTAGCTATGTGTTTTACAGAGATACAACATCCATAATAGGATACAGACTCCCACAAAATAGCTACCAGAGTCTGTGATCCAAGACTTGTTTCTATACTCTGTTAACTGTGTCTAAAAAAAAATGTGTATGTACAGTTGTGCTTACTTTTGAAAGTCTACCGCATAGGATACCATACTTTCACTAAGACACTAAAAGTGTGTGGGTGTAGGTCCTCTGAAATTCTTGTGCATGTACTGAACCCAACTATAGAGAATAATGGTCATCTCCATGCTCAATAAATATAGATGTGTGTATGTAGGTCACCTGGAACCCGAGAGAAAAATGGTTATCACCATGCTCATGAGATAGCAATTATTCTATATAGTAAGACCTGCCGCGTTTGTACCAGTCTTAGAGGATACCGGCACACCAGAGGGCATGAACTCCAAGCCCTGAATACGTTATATAGTGTAATCTGTATGTAGCAAGGTCCCCAGCCTCCTTTGGTCTAATGAGAACCTCCAGGACCAGAAATAGCTGACATTCTTCTGTATATGGTGGGTTGCGAGGCATAGCGGGTGCAAAGGTGTTAGATTAATTGTGCCCCAGACTCTTCTTGAATGCAAAAGTGATTTTATTTCTCTTAACAGAACTGTGGGAGAGGGTTAAAGCCAGGACACCCTTTGGTAGTTGCAAGATTAATTGGCAGACTCTGAGACTTCAACAGGAGAACAGCAATGCAGGGAAATGTGTCCAGCAAGATGCCACATCTGCATGTGTAGGAATGCTGTCCCCTATGGCAACAGTCTTTAACAGTTCCTAACACAAAGTGTAACAGTTCCACACAAGGCTGCTCTGCAAGCGTCACCTCTGCTGGCTGGGTCCCTGGCTTAATACCCACTGAAGTTTCCTGATTCTTCACAGTCCCCGGTTGATGAGAATACTGCTCCGGTACTTGCTTCAGTTACTCACTGTGGTCCCTGGTAATAAGGTGGTTGGTCCCTTAGTGGCAACAGCTTCCCCTCTACCTCCGACCACGACAGGTTCTCCAGCCGGCAGAACCGGCATTTTTGGTTGGACTGCAAGCCACAATCCCAACCCTCTTTTCTTTTGCTTCTGGATAGGCCCTCAGACAGCCTAGCAGCCAGATGTGCCCGAGATAGGCCCAAACTCCGACCTAGCAGCCCGGGCTATACAACACACATCCACCCAGACAGCTGTCCAGGTGGCAGAAAACACCAATCACCTGACTCCACCCAAATATATAGGTTCTCCCAGCAGGCCAAGGGATTTAAAAAAAAACCTGCCCATTGGCTGGGATACCCCATATACCCATAATCCGACCTTGCATTGCCCTTCCCATATGTAATGCCACCAGGTACCCGGCTACCTAGTGACAAAAGTGATAAAAATGCAGCAATTACAGACTTAGAGTGAAATCAATTGATCCTCACAATTAGCCAAGGTACTATATCTGGCAGGTAAATTTAGGAGCAACCCTGCCTAAACATCAGGGTGCTACATCTATCTTAAGTCTGTAACAGACTAATTACTGTAACAAGCATGATACTTTGAGAAATGTTAATATTTTTTTGTTTACAAACGGTTTATTGAAAAATAAGTCTCAATACAATTTTAACTGTACATTGGTAAGAGGTACATACATAAAGAAGGGTGCAAAAAATAACAGCATAATGTATAATTGGCAGTGATATAAGAGGGAGGGATACAAACAATGGGATGTACATATAATTGAATCATTGATAAGATCTTTATACCTCTATAATGTCTTATGGATTTTTTTAATGATAACAGAATCAACAGCATCATATTGTAGTTCCTTGAACTAACAGAGATAGATCCCAACGTTTCCATTTTTTATCATATGTGTCCATAGTATCAAATAAAGTGTGATGGATATGTTCTGATAGCTTGATGGCCAGCATGCGATTCATAATTTGAGACCATGGCACAGTAGAGGAATGCCAGTTGAGAGCTATAACCCAGTGTTTTGAACTGAACAATGTGTGTATTAGCCTGGTATGTGCTATAGAAATATCAGGAATAGGATAGAAAAGGAGGCACATTTTAGATGTCAGTTCAATTCTTCTACCTATTATTTGTTCTATTTTGTTTTTAGCTTGTTACCATGTGGTTTTAAGATGTGTACAATTCCAGAATGTGTGTATGAGGGAACCCTGTACTGGGCATCCTCTAAAGCATAGGGGAGAGGATGATGGATATAATGAGTTGATTCTGTCTGGGGTGAGGTACCACCTATACTGAAGTTTGATGGCGGATTCCCTGATGGAGGCTGTCTTGGTGCATTTTCGTAAATTGTTGATTATACTGTGCCATTGTTCTATAGAGAAGGATTCATTCAAGTCTGATTCCCACTGGGACATCTGACGTGTTTTATCTGGTGTGTTGTGTTCATTTAGGTTTTTATCAATTCTGGATATTAAACCCCTATCGCGAGGTGAGGTAAGACAGATTTGTTCAAATGTCGTGAAAGGGGTTTGGAGGGTGAGTGAGAAGGATTTTTGGTAGAAAAGCTTGATGTTGTAGTCAGAGAGTTCAGTTTCTGTAAGTTTATATTCTGTTTGCAAATCTGAGAATGTACAAAATGAATTATTTTTTGTGAGTGATTTTAGGTTGGATAGTTTGAGGAGTTGCCATATAGAATATTGATTTGAGTTTAGGTTGGGTGGGGTAAAAAGGGGGTGCCCTATGAAAGAGACTAGTGGAGGGACCTCTGATGAGATGTTAAATTTATGCTTTTGTCTGTGCCATAATAGTAAGTTTTGGTGTACTACTTTGTTGAGGTGGCCAATTCTTTGAGTTTTGATGGATTTGGACCAAGGAAGGCCCTGAAGGTGGTATGGTAGGACAGATTGTTCCTCAAATAATAACCACGGTATATGGCTGGACGGTGCATACCACTGTGCGAGTTGTGTATATCTAGCTAAAAGCTAATATAGCCATAGGTTGGGTATACTCAGCCCTCCCTTCGATTGAGGTCTGAACATCAATACATATCCAAATCTAGGATGCCTGTGGCCAATTATAGCTCAGGGGGGTTAGTACACGCCCCACACTATAAAAGGCTGCCAGGGCGGCGGCCTTGTGTAGTGTGTTCCGGCGTGCAGGGAAAGAGCTTGATAGGCAGGGACAGTGTGTTCTACAGTGTGTTCTTTTCTCAGGCATCTGCAGGAGTTAATAGGTGTGGTGTGCCTCCAGCACAGTATACACCTGTATCTACCCTTTATTGCTGTTCTCTAAGCTAGATAGGCAGGGACAGTGTGTTCTTTTCTCAGGCATCTGCAGGAGTTAGTGGGTGTTGTGTGCCTCCAGCACAGTATACACCTGTATCTACCCTTTATTGCTGTTCTCTAAGCTAAATAGGCAGGGACAGTGTGTTCTTTTCTCAGGCATCTGCAGGAGTTAGTGGGTGTTGTGTGCCCCAGCACAGTATACACCTGTATATACACTTTTTTGCTGTTCTCTAATACAGGCATCTGCAGGAGTTAGTGGGTGTTGTGTGCCCCAGCACAGTATACACCTGTATATACACTTTTTTGCTGTTCTCGAATACAGGCATCTGCAGGAGTTAGTGGGTGTTGTGTGCCCCAGCACAGTATACACCTGTATATACACTTTTTTGCAGTTCTCTAATACAGGAATTTGCAGGAGTTAGTGGGTGTTGTGTGCCCCAGCACAGTATACACCTGTATATACACTTTTTTGCTGTTCTCTAATACAGGCATCTGCAGGAGTTAGTAGGTGTTGTGTGCCCCAGCACAGTATACACCTGTATATGCACTTTTTTGCTGTTCTCTAATACAGGCATCTGCAGGAGTTAGTGGGTGTTGTGTGCCTCCAGCACAGTATACACCTGTATCTACCCTTTTTTGCTGTTGTTCTCTAATAAAGGCATCTGCAGGAGTTAGTGGGTGTTGTGTGCCTCCAGCACAGCACAGTATACACCTGTATCTATCCTTTTTTGCTGTTGTTCTCTAATAAAGGCATCTGCAGGAGTTAGTGGGTGTTGTGTGCCTCCAGCACAGCACAGTATACACCTGTATCTACCCTTTATTGCTGGTGTTCTCTAATAAAGGCATCTGCAGGAGTTAGTGGGTGTTGTGTGCCTCCAGCACAGCACAGTATACACCTGCATCTACCCTGTATTGCTGGTGTTCTCTAATAAAGGCATCTGCAGGAGTTAGTGGGCGTTGTGTGCCTCCAGCACAGCACAGTATACACCTGTATCTACCCTTTATTGCTGGTGTTCTCTAATACAGGCATCTGCAGGAGTTAGTCGGTGTTGTGTGCCTCCAGCACAATATACACCTGTATCTACCCTTTTTTGGTGGTGTTCTCTAATAAAGGCATCTGCAGGAGTTAGTGGGTGTTGTGTGCCTCCAGCACAGCACAGTATACACCTGTATCTACCCTTTTTTGCTGGTGTTCTCTAATAAAGGCATCTGCAGGAGTTAGTGGGTGTTGTGTGCCTCCAGCACAGCACAGTATACACCTGTATATACACTTTTTTGCTGTTCTCTAATACAGGCATCTGCAGGAGTTAGTGGGTGTTGTGTGCCCCAGCACAGTATACACCTGTATATACACTTTTTTGCTGTTCTCGAATACAGGCATCTGCAGGAGTTAGTGGGTGTTGTGTGCCCCAGCACAGTATACACCTGTATATACACTTTTTTGCAGTTCTCTAATACAGGAATTTGCAGGAGTTAGTGGGTGTTGTGTGCCCCAGCACAGTATACACCTGTATCTACACTTTTTTGCTGTTCTCTAATACAGGCATCTGCAGGAGTTAGTAGGTGTTGTGTGCCCCAGCACAGTATACACCTGTATATGCACTTTTTTGCTGTTCTCTAATACAGGCATCTGCAGGAGTTAGTGGGTGTTGTGTGCCTCCAGCACAGTATACACCTGTATCTACCCTTTTTTGCTGTTGTTCTCTAATAAAGGCATCTGCAGGAGTTAGTGGGTGTTGTGTGCCTCCAGCACAGCACAGTATACACCTGTATCTATCCTTTTTTGCTGTTGTTCTCTAATAAAGGCATCTGCAGGAGTTAGTGGGTGTTGTGTGCCTCCAGCACAGCACAGTATACACCTGCATCTACCCTGTATTGCTGGTGTTCTCTAATAAAGGCATCTGCAGGAGTTAGTGGGCGTTGTGTGCCTCCAGCACAGCACAGTATACACCTGTATCTACCCTTTATTGCTGGTGTTCTCTAATACAGGCATCTGCAGGAGTTAGTCGGTGTTGTGTGCCTCCAGCACAATATACACCTGTATCTACCCTTTTTTGGTGGTGTTCTCTAATAAAGGCATCTGCAGGAGTTAGTGGGTGTTGTGTGCCTCCAGCACAGCACAGTATACACCTGTATCTACCCTTTTTTGCTGGTGTTCTCTAATACAGGCATCTGCAGGAGTTAGTGGGTGTTGTTTGCCTCCAGCACAATATACACTACCCAATTGCTGGTTTTCCCATCTCCCTGCAGGCCATTACTATGTCTTGAAGGCCAACAAGGAGAGGCAGACAGTCACGAGCCAATAAAAGAGGGCAAGCAGGCTCTGTGTCTAGAGACAACAGTGCTGGTCGTGGACGCGGTGCATCATCATCAGCACGTGGCCATGGGACACGCTTGTCCTTATTTTCGGCAGCTGAACGTGTTGAGCCACATCATGCCGAAGACTTGGTAGAGTGGATAACCAAGCCCTCCTCATCCTCCTTATCCTCTCTCACCCAGCCTCAGGGTACTGGCAAAGCAGCTGCCAAAGCGTCCTCTTCCCTCGTATCAATGTCATCATCAGTCACTCCTTCCCTAGACCCACCATGTCCTCCTGAGGAGTCCCCCGAACTGTTTGAGCACAGTGTTGGGTACATGCTCCAGGAGGATGCCCAGCGTTTTGAAGGGTCTTGATGATGATACCCAGCTAGAGGAAGGCAGTAGCGTTAGCGCAGAGGGAGGGGATGCTCAAGAAGGACAGCAATCTGGCAGTCATGTTCCAGCAGCTGCAGCATACTGCCAGATTGGCTCCAGTGATGAGGAGGCAGGGGATGATGAGGTCACTGCCTCCACGTGGGTGCCTGAGAGGAGGAGGAGGAGGAGGATGAGGAGGAGGCACATTTCCAACGAGGCAGGATGCCCTCCGGGGCCAGCGTAAGGGCAGCACACCGACTGAATCACACCACAGAGCTCCGCCTGTGCAGCGCGCTGCCTCTGCCCGTTATTCCAAAAGTTCTTTGGTGTGGGCCTTTTTTGAGTCGAGTGCATCAGATCGCACCGCTGCTATTTGCAACATATGTCTCAAGCGTATCTCGCGTGGCCAAAACATCAGCCGCTTGGGCACCACATGCTTGACCAGACATATGTTGGCCTGCCATGCAGCTCGTTGGTAAGCGTACCTTAAAGACCCACACCAAAGAACAAAGCGGACCTCTCCTTGCTCCTCATCAGCTGGGATCTCCAACCCCACTGAAACCTGCACTGAGAGGAATGAAGGTGTAGAATTAGGTGTGTCATAGCCAAGTACTTGCGGGCACTCTGCTAGCAGTACACCGACGTCCGATTGTAGCAGGCAAATTTCCCTGCCCCAGCTGCTAGACCGTCAAAAGAAGTTCACTCCCAGGAATCCACATGCCCAGCGGTTAAATGCTAGCTTGGCTAAATTGCTAGCACTTCAACTGCTGCCTTTTCAGTTGGTAGACTCGGCCCCCTTCCGTGAGTTTGTGCAATGTGCGGTTCCTCGTGGCAGGTTCCCATACGCCACTTTTTCTCACGGAAGGCGATTCCATCTCTCTACCGGCACGTGGAAGGCAATGTCCATGCCTCGCTGGACAGGGTGGTCAGCGGTAAGGTGCATATTACCGCTGACTCATGGTCCAGCAGGCATGGACAGGGACGTTACCTTTCTTTCACGGCCCATTGGGTCACTCTTTTGTCAGCTGGGAAGGATGCAGGACAAGGTGCAGTAGTGTTGGAGGTTGTTCCACCGCCACGCCTCCAAAATGCTACTACTGGTTGTGACACACCTCTCTCCTCCACCCCCTCCTCTTCTTCTTCCTCCATGGCCTCTTCCTGTGCTTTGTCCTCGGAACCAGCGGTGCTCCGTAGGCGTTCAAGGGGCTACGCAAGTACGCAGGCAAAAAGATGCCATGCCGTGCTTGCGCTGGTGTGTTTGGGGGACAGGAGCCACACTGGGGCAGAGGTTCTGTCAGCTCTGCAGGGGCAGGCCGAGAGGTGGTTGACGCCACGCCAGCTTAAGCCAGGAATGGTGGTTTGCGACAATGGCACCAACCTCCTCTCCGCTCTCCGACAGGGACAACTGACCCATGTGCCCTGTGTGGCTCACATCCTTAACCTGGTGGTGCAGTGGTTCTTGGGAAGGTACCCGGGCTTACAGGATGTCCTGAGGCAGGCCAGGAAAGTCTGTGTGCATTTCCGCAGATCATATAATGCCAGTGCTCGGCTGGCTGAGCTGCAAAAGGAGTTGAACCTGCCCAAGAACCGCCTTATATGTGACATGCCCACCAGGTGGAACTCAACGTTGGCCATGCTGCAGCGGCTGCACACGCAGCAGAGGGCCATCAATGAGTACCTGTGCGACTACGGCACCAGGACAGGGTCAGGGGAGCTCAGTTTTTTTTCACCACGCCAGTGGGGCATGATCAGGGATGCATGCACTGTCTTGGCACCATTTGAGGAGGCCACGAGGATGGTGAGCAGTGACAGTGCATGCATCAGTGACACTGTACCTCTTGTCCACCTGTTGGAGCATACGCTGCGTGGAATAATGGACAGGGCACTTGAGGCAGAACAGAGGCAGGAAGAGGAGGACTTCCTTGCCTCTCAAGGCCCCCTTTACCCAGACAGTGTTCCTTCTGTCCCACCGATCGCACAGGAAGAAGACGAGGAGGAGTGTCAGGAATGGTTCCATCCGCTGGTGTTATTTGTTATTTGTTTTGCAGTACTGTGGTCCACCAGCAGGTGTCTCCTGGCAGTTTGGAACTGTCAGGAGAATCTTTCCCTGCTGGTGTTGTATTATCCCTTGGACGCAGTACTGGTTTCCACCAGCGGATGGATCCTGGCAGTGTGGAGCAAACTGCCCTTCCTCCGTTCAGCTGTGACTTGAAGCCAATTAGCCTTCCTATAAATACCCTGCAAGCACAAGCACTCCTTGCCCTGGTATCGTCCTCGTGCCCTGAGCCGCAGCCTGTGTACTTGAACCTTGATTCCGGTAACCTTGATTCCTGTAACCTGAACCTGAACCTGAACTTGAACCAGTACCTGTTGTGTCTGTCCTAATCCCTGATCCCTGGAGCCTTGCTCTGCAGCCTGGTTGCCCCCTGCTTGATCCTGTCTCCCTGTCCTGACCCATCCATCCATCCATCCTCTCCCTGTCCGGTGTTCCTTACCCCATCTGCTGATCTCCCTGTGCATGACCTTGGCCTGGCTCACGTTTATGCTTCTGGAATATCCCTCTGTTCATCTGCCTACATGCTGTGTATGACCCTGGCCTGGCCCTGTTTATGATTATGGTTTTCCCCATTACTTGTACATATTTGTCTGTTACTGTTATTATTTCTGGGTTCTGTTTGGTATTGGTTGTTGTGCACTGTGTGGTATTGGAGGTGGTTGTATCTATATTATTTCACTTATCTTAAATAAATCATTATATTTCACTTACACACGTTTGGGTTTCCTTTGTTGCAGTTCACATAGTTCTGGTCTTACCTGATACGTGACAAGGAGGAGGAGGATTGTGTCAGCATGGAGGTGGAGCCTGGCACTCAGCATCAACAGCAGCAGTCTTTTAGGGATGATTTAAAGTCCCAAGAAACCCGTGGACTTGTACGTGGCTGGGAGGAGGTGGCTGCGGATCATGTCGTCCTTAGTGACCCAGAGGACTCCGGACCGAATGCCTCAGCTAACCTACGCTGCATGGCCTCCCTGATCCTGCAAAGTTTGCGGAAGGATCCTAGTATTCTTTGGATCACGGAAAGGGACCATTACTGGCTGGCCACTCTCCTTGATCCACGGTACAAGGGTAAGGTTGCGGACCTTATCTTACCGTCGCAGAG
Source organism: Rana muscosa (assembly GCA_029206835.1). Taxonomy (NCBI): domain Eukaryota; kingdom Metazoa; phylum Chordata; class Amphibia; order Anura; family Ranidae; genus Rana; species Rana muscosa. The sequence continues at coordinate 796,970,748 of CM055116.1, read as the reverse complement.
GGAGCAGAGAATGAGACATCTCCGGGAGGCCTAGCAGAAAGGTCTGTGCAACGCGTTCCCAGAGACTGGGAGGTTACAAACTCCTGGTCCTGGACAACGAGTTGCTGAGGCTTCGGTCAGTCAAAGAAGGAGTGGTGGGGAAGGTGGCCGTCTGACCGATGCGTTTAGACAATTTTTTAGTCCGCAGCCCCAAGGTATGATCGGTTCCAGCAACCATCGCCAGCGTCTGATATACATGGTGCAGGAATACCTAGGGGCAAGGTCAGACTTGGACACCTTTCCCACCGAAAATCCTCTGGCTTACTGGGTCTTAAGGATGGATCACTGGCCAGAGCTTGCACAGTATGCAATTGAGCTACTGGCCTGTCCTGCATCCAGCGTTCTTTCGGAACCCACATTCAGTGCTGCTGGAGGCTTTGTCAGGGATCACAGGGTGCGCCTGTCCACCGACTCGGTTGATCGACTGACCTTCATAAAGATGAACCAGTCTTGGATCACCACCAGCTACCAAGCACCTGAAGCTGATGTAACAGAATAATTTATTTTGAAATGTCACATCCCTTCAAGACTGCCTATGCTGATGCTGAGTGACTGTCCTGTTATGTTGACTGACTATTCTCCTCCTCCTCAATGATCCCATTCATGATGATAGCTTGGAAGAACATTTTTGTTTCTGGGTGCCGCCACCAGTGGCTAAGGCCCAATTATTCAGCCCCTGTTTAACAGGGGAATGTAATTACAATTTTTTATGCAATGCTTTGCAGCAGGGCTCATTCCTGCACTCCAACTAGAATATCTGGGAGAGGTTGCAGTGTCGTGGCACCAGCACCAGTGCCTAAGGCCCAATTTTTCAGCCCCTGTTTAACAGGGGCGTGTAATTACAATTTTTGATGCAATACTTTGCAACAGGGCTCATTGCTGTGCTCCAAGTACAGTATCTGTGAGGGGTTGCAGTGTTGTGGCACCAGTGCCTAAGGCCAAATTTTTCAGCCACTGTTTAACAGGGGCGTGTAATTACAATTTTTGATGCAATACTTTGCAACAGGGCTCATTGCTGTGCTCCAAGTACAGTATCTGTGAGGGGTTGCAGTGTTGTGGCACCAGTGCCTGAGGCCCAATTTTTCAGCCCCTGTTTAGCAGGGGCGTGTAATTAAAATTTTTGATGCAATACTTTGCAACAGGGCTCATTGCTGTGCTCCAAGTACAGTATCTATGAGGGGTTGCAGTGTTGTGGCACCAGTGCCTAAGGCCCAATTTTTCAGCCCCTGTTTAACAGGGGCGTGTAATTACAAATTTTGATGCAATACTTTGCAACAGGGCTCATTGCTGTGCTCCAAGTACAGTATCTGTGAGGGGTTGCAGTGTTGTGACACCAGTGCCTAAGGCCCAATTTTTCTGCCCCTGTTAAACAGGGGCATGTAATTACAATTCTTGATCTAATAATTCACAGCAGGGCCCATTCCTGCGCCCACCAAGAGTAACTGTGAGGGCTTACAGTGTTGTGGCAACACCACCACCGCCACCACCAAAGGCCCAATTTTTCTGCCCCTGTCCAACAGGGGCATGTAATTACAATTCTTGATCTAATAATTCACAGCAGGGCCCATTCCTGCGCCCACCAAGAGTAACTGTGAGGGCTTACAGTGTTGTGGCAACAACACCACCACCACCACCACCACCAAAGGCCCAATTTTTCTGCCCCTCTTCAACAGGGGCATGCAATTACAATTCTTGATCTAATAATTTACAGTAGGGCCCATTCATGCGCCCACCAAGAGTAACTGTGAGGGCTGACAGTGTTGTAGCACCAGCACCACCACCAAAGGCCCAATTTTTCCTACCACTGTTCAACAATGGCATGTAATTACAATTCCTGATATAATAGTTCACAGCAGGGCGTTCCAGCGCCCACCAAGAGTAACTGTGAGGGCTCACAGTGTTGTGGCAACACCAACATCTAAGGGGTAAATTTCAGCAGAGTATACACGGCAGGCCCCTACTTTCAAACATCCAACTTACAAACGACTCCTACTTGCAAACGGAAGGAGACAACAGGAAGTGAGAGGAAATCTACCCTTAGGAAGGGAAATTCTCTCCTGTAAGAGTTAATATGGGAAAAAGGTGTCTCCTCTCTACTGATGCTTTATCACCAATCCTTGTTTCAATAAAAACCCCACTTTTCCAAAAACATTTGTCATTGGGACGGAAAGTGAGGTGAAATGTTCTGAACAGGTGCACAGACAGCAAAGCAAATGTTGCAGGGGTGATAACCCTTCCCTATGTTTTCCAAAAAGCTTAAAAATATATTTTTTGGCTGGAGCTACACTTAAACAATGTACCTGTTCAAAATTACAAACAGATTCTACTTAAGAACAAACCTACAGTCCCTGTCTTGTTTGCACCGCCTGTATACTGCTGTTCAGAGTATATAGGGCCTTTTTTCATTTTGGGTGCGGGGTTCCCCTTAATATCCATACAAGACCCAAAGGGGCTGGTAATTGGCTGGGGTAAGGGGGGGGGGGTGATGGGGTAGCCATGCCATTTTTCTTAAAGATTTTCATCCATATTGCCAGGACAAGACATGACATTAAAGCTGCAAGTAGTTTTAAATGTGTTTTTTTCCTTTAGAAATGTCATTTTGTTCAGGGACAGTTCTAAACACAGGAAACACATGCCACTTCACAGGCATACTTTAGACACCCCCCAGGTACGATATTTAAAGGAATATTTCACTTTTTGTTTTTCACTTTATGCATCATTAAAATGACTGCTCCCGAAAAACGGCCGTTTTTAAAACTTCTTTTTGCAATGATACATGTCCCCTGGGGCGGGACCCGGGTCCCCAAACCCTTTTTAGGACAATACCATGCATATTAGCCATTATAATTAGTACTTTAGATTTCGAACATTCGTGTCCATTGTATTTAATAGGGTTCGCGCAAACTTTCGGTCCGTTCGCAGGTTCTGGTGCGAACCGAACCGGGGGGTGTTCGGCTCATCCCTACTCTGTATAGAATCTAGAGTGTTTTTAGGTACCAAGAGAGGAAGTGCTCTAAAGAGGAATAGTAATTTTGGTAGTATAACCATTTTTGTAGCAACTATCCTGCCCATAAACAAAATATGGTATGTTGACCATGATTTGAGTAATTCTCTGATGTTTTGGAATATTCTAGGGTAATTCGAGTGGTATAGGGTCTTGTGAGATGGGGTGATGTTGATACCTAAATATCTAAAGGATACTGGACACCATTGAAAAGGAAATTTCTCTTTTAATATAGCAGTCAAATCAGGAGGGCAGTTGATTGGAAGGGCTGAACATTTAGATACGTTTATACTTAAACCTGTGAGGTCATGGAATGTTTTAAAAGTTTTGATAAGGTTTGGTAGTGAAATTAATGGTTCAGTGAGGAACAAGAGGACGTTGTCTGCATAGAGACTTAATTTAAATTCTTTCCAACCTTTTGTGTACCCTTTGATGTTAATATTATTGCGGATGGCGCATGCAAGGGGCTCAATAGCGAGAGCAAATAGGAGAGGGGATAAAGGGCAGCCCTGTTTTGTGCCTTTGCTAAGTGGGAAAAACTCAGAATTGTTGCCGGGGAGTTTGATACGAGTATGTGGATCATTGTATAGGACTTTAAACCCGTGCAGAAACTCATTCCTTATTCCGTATCTGGGGAGAAGTGAGTCTAAGTAGGACCAGCTGACGCTATCGAAGGCTGTGGTTCTAGTGTGTAGGTTGGAGTCTTGGATGATATTTGTTGCTAATCTTATATTGTCTGTGATTTGCCTGTCAGGGATAAAACCTGATTGATCCGGGTGGATTAAGGGTGGGATGACTGAGGCCAATCTGTCCGCTAACATCTTGCCAAATATTTTGAGGTCATTATCTATGACTGAGATCGGGCGGAAGTTCTGTGGGATGGAGTGGTCTTTGTTTGGTTTAGGTCAGGGCTCGAAAATCCCCGGGCGCCAGGTCGCAAATGCGACTAGAATTAGCGACCTGGCGCCTGGGGCAGCACAGCTGAGGTTACCTGTATCTCCATGCGCCCCCCCCCCCCCGCGATCGCGTGATCTCGTCGGGCCGCGCCGGCCGGTAATTTAGGCCGCGGCTTTGCGGCCTTCTGCAGGCCTAGGCTTCATTCTGTAATCTGGCGCCATCTTGTTGTGGCCGTTGGTATGACAAGACAACCAGCAATGCTTGCCTGTTTCACTGCCCGCCCATCTCCTTCCCTTTACTTAGAAGTTAACCCCCAAACATTATATATATTTTTTATTCTAACACCCTAGAGAATAAAATGGCGGTCGTTGCAATACTTTCTGTCACACCGTATTTGCGCAGCGGTCTTACAAGTGCACTTTTTTGAGGAAAAAAAATACACTTTTTTAAATTAAAAAATAATACAACAGTAAAGTTAGCCGAATAGTTTTTTATATTGTGAAAGATAATGTTACGCTGAGTAAATTTGATACCCAACATGTCACGCTTCAAAATTGCGTCCGCTTGTGGAATGGCGACAAACTTTTACCCTTTAAAATCTCCATAGGCGACATTTAAAAAAATTCTACAGGTTGCATGTTTTGAGTTACAGAGGATGTCTAGGGCTAGAATTATTGCTCTCGCTCTACCGATCGCGGCGATACCTCACATGTGTGGTTTAAACACTGCTTTCATATGTGGGCGCTACTCACGTATGCGTTCGCTTCTGCACGCATTGGTCGTTAAAAAAAACAACAACCTGGCTCCTAACTTTTTTAGCTGGCTCCTAGATTCCAAGAAAATTTGTCAAGCCCTGGTTTAGGTAATAGGGACATATTAGCTAGAAGCATTTCGGAAGGGAATTGGTTGCCTTGTAGGATATGGTTAAATAGTTTAACAAGGTGGGGAATTAAAATTGAAGCAAATTTTTTGTAATATGATGTTGAAAAGCCATCTGGACCTGGGGCCGTGGAGGTCTTTAATGAACTCATTATCCTATTTAATTCTGTTTCTGAACAAGGTGCATTTAACTCCTTAATTTGTTGGGTAGAGGAATTTCATCGAGCCATTGTGTCGAGGATTGTTTTGGGGTGGTTTGAGGGGAGGATAGACGTTTCTTATAAAAATTCCCAAAAAATTCCATGACTCCTTTAGGATGGGAGATTAAGTTGCCTGCAGTGTTTCTTAGTTTATAAGTATGGGGAGGTTTCATGGATTGGTTCAATTTTCTAGCAAACATGGTGGATGAGGAGTTACTGTATAATCAGAATCTTGCCTTGGACCATCTAAGGGCTTTTTCTGTGTCTGAAGTTAGTAGTGTGTCTAGGGCCGTACGTTTTTCTTGAATTTGTTTTAGTATATCGCCAGAGGGGGATTGACTATGTTTATTGTATAGCTTGTCTAGATCTCTGGTTAGTGTTTTTATGTCAGTCAGTTTTATCCTATTTATGGTAGATGCCATCTTGATTAGATGGCCTCTCATGACAGCCTTGTGGGCCATCCACCTTGATGTGGGAAGAATGTCTGGGGAAGAGTTAAGTGTAAAGTACTCTTCCATGTTGCTTGTTAGCTGTTGTATATTTCGATGGTCTGTTAATAGTGCATCATTGATGCGCCATTTGTGTGGTGTATTGGCAAGACCTATGTTTAAAGTGGTAAAAGATACAATCTGGTGATCCGACCAGGGACAAGAGTGAATGTCAGCTTTTGAAGAATTAGCTACTAAAATTGGGGTGCAAAAAATGTAATCTAATCTAGCGGAGCAATCATGTGGGTGTGAGTAGAAAGTGTAATTTTTGATGCCTATGTTATGTGCTCTCCATGTGTCGATGAGTTGGTGGTTATGTAATGTGCAGTTTAATGTTTTAGGGAAGGCTTTAGATGAGGGTACAACTGTACTTCTATCTAAGGTTGAATGAGCAGCTAAATTGAAGTCTCCGTCTACAATCAAATGGGGGGGGGAGGAGTATTTATTTAATGTATCAAAGAAATTTTAGAAAAAGGATGCATGAGCTTCATTAGGTGCATATACAGAGGCTATTGTGACCTTACGTCCTCCTATGGAACCTTTTACAATCAGAAAGCGACTCTCTGGGTCTTTAACCACTTAACGACCGCCCACCGCCGATTTACGTCGGCAGAATGGCACGGACAGGCAGAATCACGTAGATCTACGTGACTGCCTTTGTACAGTTGGGGGGTCCATCCGGACCCCCCTTCTGTGCCGTGAGCGGTCGTTACTTCACCGGGAGCGATCCCAGATGAGGGGGCGGCCTTTCGATTCCGGCCCCCCCCTCGCGATCGCTCCCGGCGAATGGAAATGCCTCCTCTGTCTGTTTCAGACAGAGGAGGCAGGAGGAAGTGATGTCATCTCCTGTGCGGCGCTCACATATACCGAGCGCCGTACAAGAGAAGACATCAGGTCAGTGAGCACAACACTACACTGACACCAGGAAACATAGGAACACTAATCGCCCCCCCCAGGACCCCCAGACCCCCCCAGATCACCCCCCAGATCACCCCCCAGCCCCCAGTCACAGTGTCACTGATTGCAGTGACCATTTATTTAGTGATCACTGCAATCAGTGACATTTGTGACTGTGAAAGTGTCACTAAAGTTTAGTTTTAGGTCCAGTGTAGCCCCCTAACCCCCCCTAATAAAGGTTTAACCCCCTGATCACCCCCCAGATAACCCTTTCACCCCCTATCACCGCTGTCGCTATGCGATCATTTTTCTGATGGCTGTCTTAGCATCAGTGATGGCGATCGGTAGCCAGTAATTTTTTTTAGGTTCGCCGCAGGTTTTTATAGCGTCGGGTACCCCAATATATTATCTAATAAAGGTTCAACCCCCTTGATCGCCCCCCAGGTAACCCTTTCACCCCCTATCACCACTGTCGCTAATCGATCGTTTTTCTGATGCTGTCTTAGCATCAGTGATGGCGATCGGTAGCCAGTAATTTTTTTTAGGTTCGCCGCAGGTTTTTATAGCGTCAGGTACCCCAATATATTATCTAATAAAGGTTAAACCCCCTTGATCGCCCCCCAGGTAACCCTTTCACCCCCTATCACCGCTGTCGCTATGCGATCATTTTTCTGATGGCTGTCTTAGCATCAGTGATGGCGATCGGTAGCCAGTAATTTTTTTTAGGTTCGCCGCAGGTTTTTATAGCGTCGGGTACCCCAATATATTATCTAATAAAGGTTTAACCCCCTTGATCGCCCCCCAGGTAACCCTTTCACCCCCTATCACCGCTGTCGCTAATCGATCGTTTTTCTGATGCTGTCTTAGCATCAGTGATGGCGATCGGTAGCCAGTAATTTTTTTTAGGTTCGCCGCAGGTTTTTATAGCGTCAGGTACCCCAATATATTATCTAATAAAGGTTAAACCCCCTTGATCGCCCCCCAGGTAACCCTTTCACCCCCTATCACCGCTGTCGCTATGCGATCATTTTTCTGATGGCTGTCTTAGCATCAGTGATGGCGATCGGTAGCCAGTAATTTTTTTTAGGTTCGCCGCAGGTTTTTATAGCGTCGGGTACCCCAATATATTATCTAATAAAGGTTTAACCCCCTTGATCGCCCCCCAGGTAACCCTTTCACCCCCTATCACCACTGTCACTAAGCGATCGTTTTTCTGATCGCTGTCTTCGTGTCGGTGATGCCAATCGGTAGCCAGTCATTTTTTTTAGGTTCGCCGCAGGTTTTTATAGCGTCAGGTACCCCCAAATATGATCTAATAAAGGTTTTAACCCCCTAATTGCCCCTAGTTAACCCTTTCACCAGTGATCACCATATAAGTGTTACGGGTGACGCTGGTTAGTTAGTTTGCTTTTTATAGTGTCAGGGCACCCGCCGTATATAACCCAATAAAGGTTTAACCCCCTGATCGCCCGGCGGGTGATATCAATTAGGTTTTAGCGTCAGAGAGGGTCTGCGTCACACCCCAGGCAGCGTCAGGTTAGTGCCAGTAACGCTAACACCCACGCGTAAAGCATACACCCCCCTTAGTGGTATAGTATCTGAACAGATCAATATCTGATCTGATCAGATCTATACCAGCGGTTTAGGGTTCCCAAAAACGCAGTGTTAGCGGGATCAGCCCAGATACCTGCTAGCACCTGCGTTTTGCCCCTCCGTCCAGCCCAGGCCACCCAAGTGCAGTATCGATCGATCACTGTCACTTACAAAACACAACACACATAACTGCAGCGTTCGCAGAGACAGGCCTGATCCCTGCGACTCCAGTGCTGTAGGAGGTGATTTCACCACCACAGTTAAAAAAAAAAAAGCATATATGCCGAAGCATGGGGGCAGCAGGGGCAGCAGGGCGGAGGAGCAATTTTGCTCCTAATGCCGCATACATACGGTTGAAATTCCGACGGAGGCTTGCCCGTGGAAACGTTTGACCATGTGTGTGCGGCATAACTTTTTTGCGGGAGGATGCCCCCATGCTTCGGCATATATAAATGGTGCATGTATGCCCATCATTAGAAGTGGGTGGATGAAGGGCGGTATTCTAATGGTGGGCATACCCACCAATCAATCTCTTTTTTCGTTCAGCCAACAGGCTGCATGAAAAAAAAAGATTACAATACATGTCCAACAAGGACCAGCAACGTACTGGTATGTTGCTGGACTTTGAATGGTTATACCAGATTGATGCCTGCGGGTTTAGGCATCATCTTGGTATCATTCTTTTCAGCCAGCGGCCGGCTTTCATGTAAAAGCAATCACAGCGGCTAATTAGCCTCTGGACTGCTTTTACAAGCAGTGGGAGGGAATGTCCCCCCCCCCGGATATAAAAAGCGCCATTGGGAAATTGGGAAAGCATTTTATCACACCGATCTTGGTGTGGTCAGATGCTTTGAGGGCAGAGGAAAGATCTAGGGTCTAGAAGACCCCAGTTTTTTCAAAAAAAGAGTACCTGTCACTACCTATTGCTATCATAGGGGATATTTACATTCCCTGAGATAACAATAAAAATTATAAAAAAAAAAAATATATGTAAGGAACAATTTAAAAATAAAATAAAAAAGCAAAATTAATAATAAAAAAAAAAAAAAAAAAAAAAGCACCCCTGTCCTGCCCTGCTCTTGCCCAATGGCGAACGCAAGCGTCGGTCTGGCGTCATATGTAAACAGCAATTGCACCATGCATGTGAGGTATCACCGCGAAGGTCAGATCGAGGGCAGTCATTTTAGCAGTAGACCTCCTCTGTAAATCTAACGGGGTAATCTGTAAAGGCTTTTAAAGGCTTTTAAAAATGTATGTAGTTTGTCGCCAATGCGCGTTTGTGCGAAATTTTAAAGCATGTCGTGTTTGGTATCTATGTACTCGGCCTAAGATCATCTTTATTATTTCATCAAACATTTGGGCAATATAGTGTGTTTTAGTGCATTAAAATTAAAAAAAGTGTATTTTTTCCCCAAAAAATGCGTTTGAAAAATCGCTGCGCAAATACTGTGTAGAAAAAAAAAATGCAACACCCACCATTTTAATCTGTAGGGCCTTTGCTTTAAAAATATATATAATGTTTGGGGGTTCAACATAATTTTCTTGCAAAAAAAAAATATGTTTTCATGTAAACAAAAAGTGTCAAAAAGGGCTTTGTCTGCAAGTGGTTAGAAGAGTGGATGTAAGCTTCTTAATGTTGTGTATAAAATGCCAGAACAGTTCAAAACCCCCCCAAATGACCCCATTTTGGAAAGTAGACACCCCAAGCTATATACTGAGAGGCATGTCGAGTCCATGGAATATTTTATATGTTGACACAAGTTGCGGAAAAAAGAAAAAAATTTTTTTTTAATTTTTTTTTTGCACAAAGTTGTCACTAAATGATATATTGCTCAAACATGCCATGGGCATATGTGGAATTACACCCCAAAATACATTCTGTTGCTTCTCCTGAGTACAGGGATACCACATGTGTGAGACTTTTTGGGAGCCTAGCCGCGTACGGGACCCCAAAAACAAAGCACCGCCTTCAGGCTTTCTAAGGGTGTAAATTTTTGATTTTACTTCTCACTGCCTATCACAGTTTCGGAGGCCATGGAATGCCCAGATGGCACAAAACCCCCCCAAATGACCCCATTTTGGAAAGTAGACACCCCAAGCTATTTGCTGAGAGGTATTGTGAGTATTTTGCAGATCTCGCTTTTTGTCACAAAGTTTTGAAAATTGAAAAAAAAAAAAAAAAAAAAAAAAATGTTCTTTCTTCATTTTCAAAAACAAATGAGAGCTGTAAAATACTCACCATGCCTCCTCAGCAAATAGCTTGGGGTGTCTACTTTCCAAAATGGGGTCATTTGGGGGGGTTTTGTGCTATTTTGGCATTTTATGGCCTTAGAAACTGTGATAGGTAGTGAGGAGTGAAATCAAAAATTTGTGCCTAGAAATCCTGAAGGCGGTGCTTGGTTTTCGGGGTCCCGTACGCGGCTAGGCTCCTAAAAAGTCCCACACATGTGGTATCCCTGTACTCAGGAGAAGCAGCAAAATGTATTTTGGGGTGCAATTCCACATATAACCATGGCATGTGTGAGCAATATATCATTTAGTGACAACTTTTTGTAATTTATTTTTTATTTTTATTTTTTGTCATTATTCAATCACTTGGGACAAAAAAAAAAAATATTCAACGGGCTCAACAGGCCTCTCAGCAATTTCCTTGGGGTGTCTACTTTCTAAAATGGGTTCATTTGGGGGGGTTTTGTGCTATTTTGGCATTTTATGGCCTTCGAAACTGTGATAGGTAGTGAGGAATGAAATCAAAAATTTGCGCCCTTAGAAATCCTGAAGGCGGTGCTTGGTTTCCGGGGTCCCGTACGTGGCCAGGCTCCTAAAAAGTCCCACACATGTGGTATCCCCGTACTCAGGAGAAGCAGCAAAATGTATTTTGGGGTGCAATTCCACATATAACCATGGCATGTGTGAGCAATATATCATTTAGTGACAACTTTTTGTAATTTTTTTTTTTTTTTGTCATTATTCAATCACTTGGGACAAAAAAAAAAAATATTCAATGGGCTCAACATGCCTCTCAGCAATTTCCTTGGGGTGTCTACTTTCCAAAATGGGGTCATTTGGGGGGGTTTTGTACTGCCCTGCCATTTTAGCACCTCAAGAAATGAGATAGGCAGTCATAAATTTAAAGCTGTGTAAATTTCAGAAAATGTACCCTAGTTTGTAAACGCTATAACTTTTGCGCAAACCAATAAATATACGTTTATTGACATTTTTTTTACTAAAGACATGTGGCTGAATACATTTTGGCCTAAATGTCTGACTAAAATTGAGTTTATTCGATTTTTCTTATAACAAAAAGTAGAAAATATCATTTTTTTTCAAAATTTTCGGTCTTTTTCCGTTTATATCGCAAAAAATAAAAATCGCAGAGGCAATCAAATACCATTAAAAGAAAGCTCTATTTGTGGGAAGAAAAGGACGCAAATTTCATTTGGGTACAACATTGCATGTCCGCACAATTTACAGTTAAAGCAGCGCAGTGCCGAATCCCAAAAACAGGCCTGGTCCTAATGGCCCGAAATGGTCCGGGGCTTAAGTGGTTAAAGACACTCCGGGTTTCAAACACTATAGAATTTTTAATAAAAATAGCTGTTCCTCTTGTCTTGGAATTGAATGTTGTATAATAGAATTGACCATATGCTTTGTCAAAAAATTTGGGGTGCTTGGATGCAGCGAAGTGCGTTTATTGCACTAATATTATGTCTGCCCCAAGTCTTTTATAATGACGGAAGGCTTTTTTCCTTTTTTGGGGAGAATTTATGCCATTAGCATTGTGGGAAATTACTTTAAGTCCCATTTAGAATGTATAGATAGATAGTGATACCAGATAGTTATTTTTGAGTAATGAATAATGAAAATAAAATATGGTGATTGGCGACATACCGAACACCCCAATATGTAATCGTATTGTATGTAAGTACCAATCTTAGAGACATATGATAGCAATGTGTTAATCCTAGGCATGAAAACTTTACCAAACCAGTATCTAATAAATCTGTTTTTTTATGTGAGACTGAGTACATTAGAACACAACAAAATAAACCGAAAGAACATTATTTCAAAATTTATATGGTAACTAAATCTGTTACCTAACTTGCTATCAGACTGGAAAGAGTGAATGTATAATAACAAGGGGTCAAGGTGAAAAAAAACAGTTTGACTTAAAAACAGTAACCTTTGGACAGGAATGTCCATATTTCACTACGGGAGTCTTGCCGAAATGGGTGGCTACAAGTAGAACCAAAAGAACCAAAAAACATGCTGTAAGATCCATATCTAGACTCCAATAGTGAGAGGGGGGTCAATCAAGCGTAGGCGGAGAGACTAAGCAACCCTCCATTATTAATCTATATGATTTTCCCCCTCTTCCCTCCCCTTCCCCTCCTCCTCTCTCTTCCAATAAATGTAAAAAATTAGCGTGCTTGCGTTATAAGAATTCCAGCTTTAACTAAGCCTCATATATTACAGAAAGAATTTAGTACACTCCCAAAAGTGTGGTGAGTGCTATCTTGTGGCAGGAAGAGAAAGGTTTCATTACTTTGGTTTGATTTACCTGGAATCACTGATCGCATGGGTGAGAAAAAAAGTTAAAATAAAATAGAACAAAACAAAAACAAAAACAAGAGTATTTGTCTTGAGGTATCTTCCAAGGTCTAATATGTCCCATAGATAAACTGGATAGTTTGTGTTGAGAAATGTTATTATACAGTAAGTAAGGACAACTGTTACATACTAAGTATAATGAGCAGAGTATTATTTTGCTATGATTTGTTGAACAACTATAATGAGCATTGTTTAATTTGCTTAGTAATACAATAATCTTTGTTAAAACCACTTAATTTGCAGCAAAACAAGACATTAGGTTTTAGCCAATCTATCAGTCTGGCCTGTAATGTTCTATGGGCAGTCCTAATGAGTCTCTTGTGCTCTGAAGTGTTAAAGTCATGCAGTTAGAAATACCACGGCAATGACAATAAAAATAGCTAACTACTTTTAAATGTAGAAGGGGACAAACTGAGCCAAAAGCTGAAGACTTTATGAACAGTAACAATGACAGCATTTAAGACAGCAACAAGAATTTGCAAGGTAGCAGACCACATGGAAGCTGCAATGCAGGCACTGCTAGGTGAATGTCTAATGCCGCGTACACACGATTGGAATTTCCGTCAACAAAACCGTGCTTTTTTTTCCGACGGATGTTCGCCCAAACTTGTCTTGCATACACACGGTCGCACAAATGTTGCTCGGAAATTCCGATGGTCAAGAACGCGGAGACGCACAACACTACGACGAGCCAAGAAAAATGAAGTACAATGATTCTGAACATGCATCGAATTGGTTCCGAGCATGCGCAGCACTTTTGTGCATCGGAAACGGCTACACACGATCGGAATTTCCGACAAGAACTTTTGTTGTCGGAAAAATTGAGAACTTGAGAAATGTCCGATGGAGCCTACACATGGTCGGAATATCCGACCAAAAGCTCACATCGAACATTTGTTGTCGGAAATGCCGATTGTGTGTATGCGGCATAAGGCTTTTCTTTTTTTTTTTCTTTTTTAATGAGCTGTTGGATGCTAAAAAGAACATCAGAAACATCTTTACTCAAAAAAGAGGCAAGTACAGAAAGCTATTTTTCTTAAAACAGAACCTCACCATAAATTAGAAAGTTACATAATATCTATTTTGCTCTTTTATTTTTTTTATCATATGCTCCTAATGTGCATGTTTTTTTTTTAGGGAATGATGCACTAACATCTACCATTTAAAAAAAATAAAATTCAGCTATGGTCTTATTAAAGTGTTAATAAACCCTAACGTAGCCAGGTGCTTGGCTAAGAATGGAAAGTAAGAGAAACACTGGCTGCAGCTTCTCTCTATAGCTACTGTATATCAGTAAGAAGAGGTATCTGCTGAGAAGGAAGAGTTCAATAGACTGAGTCAGGCAGCACTACACTCTGGGAACTGTAGTCGAGAGGAAATAGACTCTACTGTAGTCAAGAGCTTTTGAACTGCATTTCCCAGAGTGAGCTTGCCAGGAGGAGGGGAAAGAGCTGCATTTCCTTAGGCTTAACAGGGCACCTTTCTCTTGCTGTGAGGGAGACCAGAAAGTGCACATCGCTGTCCAGTGCGCACCATCAATGCTGCATTTCGGAATCATGAGAGGGATCTGGAATGCTAAGTTTGGGGGTGCCGACAGACAGAGTCACCTGGGTGCAGATCACGTAGGTAGGTAGAGGTTAATGCTTCCCTGGTTGAGAAGGGTATGGTTAATTGTGTTTTCTTTTAGCAGGCTTTGGTGGGTCCGACCCACTGGTTCTGTGTGATATTAAATTAACTGGGGATCTGCATCCGGGGGGCTAAGGGCCTTGGGCTAGGAGCTAGAGAGATGTGCTGCTCGTCGCTGTTGCCAGGGTCTGGATCTCCAGTGCCATGCCAGGATCGGAGTGGTCAAACAAGCCTGTAAAAAAGGCATGTTAATGCGTCTTAGTCACGTGGTCTTACTCTGTCTCAGTGAACAAGCTGACTTCAGGTGAGCCCTGAAACAGCTGGTACAGACATGTAAAAGACGCCATTGACTATAGTTGCACGTACCAAGGTTAAACTTCAAATCAGAGATTGCCTAAAAAATGAATCGGCCGGCCTAATTTTTCAAAAGGTGCAGAATGGACTGGGGTGGGGAGTGAACTAAAAGGATGCCCTGGATGTACCTGGTAGAACAGGAAGTTCCGTGTTGGGGCACCAATAAGTGGTGTGAGTAGCAGACTGGCATGTTGCACAAACTGGCAACCTTAGCCCAGCGAAATGCCGGCCAACAGCTGTGTGTCAATGTGTCAATGTTACTCCAGACTATCACCACTTGGTACTGAGCAAATATGGCCATGGCCTTGGCGAAAAAAGAACAATGACAATTGTAAAAACCGACCCCCCCGTATTCCTGACCTACCTCTACCACTGCGTAGAGGTAAAGATCCAGCTATTCCCACCTCTGTGGACTTACAGAGCAAATAACGTCCCTAAACAAGCTGAAAGCAAGGACAAACTCTGGGATGGAGAGTTTATGGCTGAGCCTGTAATCCCTGGCCAGGTTCTTAAGGTGGGCGTACTACCATTTTCAGAACCCTTGCCTGGAGAAGGAGGGATAGAGGTAAAACCTTCAATATCCGCTGCCTGCGACATGACCTATGCAACCGAGAACAATACAGTTAAAAGCAAGAGTTATACCACAAATATAAGCGATGACCGTGGCTAATGATGAAGTATGCGCTGTGCAGGACTGAAACGTGGCAGTCTCATGAATTACAAAGGCCGTGTTACCTGAGGCGTATCAGGCAAATTAAAAACGTAAACCCAGGCCTATGAAACTTGAAGACGTGTCAGGCAAGTGATGTGAGTAGTGAAAAGTCATGACGTACTGTATGCAGCGATACCCCCAAAAGGAGCTGCTTTGTTCAGTCTGTTACTCTACCTCTCAACCCTAATAACAGTCTCAGTCCCCTCTGGCACACTTGACAGTAGTGTAACTGCTGTGACCAATGAGAAACACACACGTAATGATTAAACACAGAAATTTCCTTTACTGCAATATTTCTGTGGAAAGATGACAGACAGTAACAGCATATATTCAAGTAATCAACTAGAGAGCAATAACTGAGATTTAAGAGCAATATAGCTCTCAACCCTATATTTAAGCTTCTCTCAGGGGATTCCAAACCTGAGAATGACCACAAAAGCTGAGGCACACTCAAATGGCAAATAAAGCACAATGTGACACTTTAAATTAGATTGGTTAGCTTTACTCAGGTTAGCTCTATGAGTCCAGGCAGGAGATGAGCAGAGGAATGACTCCTTTTGTTTCAGGCATCTCTTTCCTTTCCCCTGATACCACAGGCCCAACTTTAAACACTCTATACAAGTCAACAGGTAATGGCTTAACTTCTTAGATAAACTGTCCCACACACCAATGCATATGCAAGGCCTGAATATGTGTATGGCACTAGTAGCTTTAGACCTTTTGAGGAAAATATAAGATTTGATGTCTTCAGCTAGCCACTTTTGTTTCCAGCTCATCAAGTGAAATAGGCAAGATGCTTCTCAGCAAGGTGAGAGGGCAATGATGTCTGCATACAGTGTCCCAGAAATGGATAACCTTGTCCCTTATCCCTGTAATACTACAAGTGTCAGCAAGATGACTACCAGCAACGATGTCTGTATACAGTGTTGATACTCCTGTTATGGTGCAGTGTGTCTTTTCACTGCAGATGGGCAAAATGCCCTCTCACCAAATCCTGTGATCAAGGCCCAAACGAACATCCTGGAACAGCAGGCTCTCTTGGTGACCCAACTAGTCACCTTACACTGGAACGCTTCACCGTCGGTGCAGGTTCGCCTTGATATGCACCTGGAATCCCCCTCTCTCAGGCTGGATGTCCCGACTGGCGGTAGAGGCCTGAATTGCGCAGGGAGATCATCTGATAGACAGCATCTCTCCTACAGGTCTGATCTCCCTCACTGCTTTATTGTAACTGACTTTCCCTCAGGACACAAAATGGAGTCTTCAGCTCCTTTTTGTGCAGAGCATCCAGGGCTTTGTAGTTGCTCCCTGTATACCAGTCTATGAGGCCGTTTTGTGGGGGAACTAAATGTCCCAGAATTCATTGCAGCTTTTCCTGCAGTTCAGTACAGTCTCTCTGATTGGCTGCTGTAACTGTGCCTTTAATTGTCTTTCTTCTTCCTGTCAATAGGGGCACAAGAGAGGCTACAGAATAAACAGCTCTGTGTGTGTGTGTCAGCTCATATTACATTCGACTCAGTCAGTAAAACAGGGAGTAGAGGAGGGGGTGAAAAAGCCCATGCAGACACTGACAGGTGCTTTCTCCCTAACTCAAGCTGGAAAGCCTGTGCACATTGCTCCGTCCAGCTTGGCGGGGTCCCGGGAATTGCGGGCATCCGCTACACGTATGAAATAGTAACGTAAGCCATATGAGAATGGATGAGAAGACTTGCCACCGCACAAGCCAGTTAAGAACGAACGTCTCAATCCGTTATTACCCATAAACGTGATGGGTAACCCTGCAGTGGTGTGATGCCGTAAGATCTAAAACGTGAAGATATGAACCTAAAACTTGTATGAGATAACAATAAAATGATGTGGGAAAAAAACAACAAAAAAACCCCCAAAAAACAAATGTACCAACACACACACCAAAATAACAAACCCAATGTATCAATACAAAATATTATTTAAAAAAAATCCCTAACACCCACACGGTGACCGTGGCAGCAATAAGTGTATGTTTGTGCAGGACTGAAAACGTGTTATGCCACGTACACACGATCGGAATTTCTGTCAGAAAAAACGTGGATGTTTTTTCGACGGAATTTCGCTCAAACTTGGCTTGCATACACACGGTCACACAAATCTTGTTGGAAATTCCAACCGTCAAGAATGCAGTGACTTACAACACGTACGACGAGCCAAGATCAATGAAGTTCAATAGGCAGTTCAGCTCTTCTGCTTGATTCTCAGCACGCGTGTTTTTTGCGCGTCGGAATTTCCGTTGGGAACTTTTTCTGTCGGAAAATTTGAGAACCAGCTCTCAAATTTTTGTTGTCGGAAGTTCCGACAGAAAAAGTCTGATGGAGCCTACACACGGTCGGAATTTCCGACCAAAAGCTCACATCGAACTTTTCGTGTCAGAAATTCCGACCGTGTGTACGCGGCATTAGTCTTGTGACTAAGACCAAGGCCGAGTTACCTGAGGCGTGTCAGGCAAATTAACAACGTAAACTCAGGCCTAGGAACCTGAAAACGTGTCAGGCAAGTGATATGAGTAATGAAGCATTGTAATGTGAGAAATCGTAACGCGGCAAGTGAGAAAACTGGAGAGCAGACTTGCCACCGTACAAGCCAATTAGATTACAAACTCAATCATTTGGTACCTATAAACGTGATAGGTAACATGCAGTGGTGTGACACCGTATGACCTAATACGTGAAGAAAGATCATGTACCGTATATGAGATAACAATACCAACCTATAATGGACCGAAACCGGAAAAAATATGAACTGCGTGCAACTTGTTGATATGTAGAAACAACCAGTATGGAAAAGGAACACAAACACATGAAAAACTACCACTCAAAACAATGCGTATGGCCCGGTGACGTTAGGTTTCGAATAATGTTTGTTAAAAGCCATCAACGAAATTCTGGGAATGGAAGACACAAAAAATACCTACCTAAAATGGACTGAAACTGAAAAGTATAAAACTTTGCGATTTCTGTTGATATGTAGAACTACCAGCTATGGAAAAGGAACATAAGCATACAGAAAACTACCACTCAGAATAACGCGTAAAGAAAGCTAAAGTCAGGATATGAAGCATAAATATATGGCCTCTGTCTGTGTTTTTATTTTTTTTGCTAGGAGAACTGGTAGTATGCGTGAGCTATGGGTGGCAGTGGTCCGGATGCACAAGTGACCACCTATGAGCCAAGCTTGGAGTGAGGGGTGCTCAGCTGAGTGGGACCCCTTGCTTGAGCCACCCCTAGGTATTATGTGATGGGATGCGGATTGCGGGCTGCTCCTGAGCCGTACCCCAACGTTTATGGAACAAGGAAGCAACACAGAGCTGCCCCATGTTTTGACAACAGCCCACAAGGAATGAGGCCCGATACAACCTATAAAAAGCAAGAACTAGGTCACCTTCTAACCAGAAATAAGCTGCTGGGAACAATACAACCCCCCCACCCCCATCCCAGATCCCACTTGTGCACGTAAAACCTCTCTGCGGCCGCAAAACCTAATGTGGTGCCGGGGGCCGGCAGAGACCCCCGCATCTGCAGCCTGTAGAGCAACAGAAAACATGGGGGAGCAATAAGGACTGTATGTCTACTGGGATATTTTACAGGAAGACTTAAAATGGCCTTCCAGTGTGCCATCAGGACTGTAGCAGGTTTTACTGCACAATTGATGGTTCTACTCCTCAGTACCCACCGTCCAGGGACAACCGATTGTCCCATATGACAGGGGAGGGACACCACCACCCGCCCACAGTGAAGAAACAAGGGGGATCCCGGCGTCCACTGGGGGCCCCCCACAACCACACAGCCAATGCCCCCAACTCCCAAGAGCAAACACACATTCCCCCCACAAAACCCCACCGTGGAGAGCAACCAAACAGCCCCCCAACAAGCTCCAGATGCCAAACATGCGTGGATGAGCTGGTACCTCTGAGCTACGCCCCGAAACTTAATCTGTGAGCGGAGCGAACCCCAGAATCATAAGGTGGGAGGAAGCGTCTCCCACTCTCCTGCATTCTGAACAAAGAGACCTCCCGCCAAGCAGCCTTAGGCTAGCGAAGTGTGCGACACCTGGAGGACCGGAAGTAGCATCTGTACAGGTGAGAAACGTCGACAAGAGCTGAGGATCGGAGGGCAGGCTTTATGCAGTCTGACTCCGATTTTTACACTCACGGCTTGTTAGAGAGTTTGTAAGTCTGCTCTGTGAGTGACCTATGTGTGAATCTAAATTACCTCTGATGCTTACCTAGCTTTCCACCCTGACCTTGTTCCTGGACTGATTGCTGGCTCTCCTGACTTCTGACTCCTGACTCACCTTTCCTCCACTTCTGTCCTGGTGCCTGATTCTGGTTGTCTGATTTTCTGGTAATGACCCTTTGCCTGACAATGTTTCACAGGTTATCCAGAAAGTCTTAATGCCGCATACACACGACCGTTTTTAATGTCATTGAAAAAAACAACGTTTTTCTCTACGTGATTCTCCTCAAGCCTGCCTTGCCTACACACTATCATGAAAAAAAATGCTTGAGAAAAGCGCGGTGACGTACAAAATGTACGATGGCACTATAAAAGGGAAGTTCCATTCGGATGGCGCCACCCTTTGGGCTGCTTTTGCTGATCCTAGTGTTAGTAAAGTTTGGTGAGAGACGATTCGCGCTTTTCAGCCTCGTGCTCTTCAGTCCGTTACAGCGTGACGAATGTGCTCCATTACGAACACTAGTTTTAGCAGAACGAGCGCTCCCGTCTCATCACTTGCTTCTGAGCATGCGTGTTTTTTTCACGTCGTTAAAGCCTACACACGCCCATTTTTCATGACGAGAAAAACGACGTTGTGAAAAACGACAAGAAAAATTAGAGCATGTTCCGAATTTTTAATGCCCATTTTTCACGTCGTGAAAAATGCTCTGGAGCCCACACACGATCGTTTTTAATGACCAAATAAAAAAAGGCAATTTTCTTGTCATGGAAAACAGTCGTGTGTACGCGGCATTATACATTTTCTTCCAGGAATCCAATTCTCCCTGTCTCCTTTAAAGGGCCCAGAACTGGTGGGATTCCTTTTTCTCGTCTGGCATGGCTAAGTATTTTTACATTATACCTGTGGTTCAGAATTCAATTTATTCCATTTCTCTAGCCTCACTAGAAACAGAGGACAACCACTCATTTTCATAGAAATTTGGACTGAAAACTAGGTAAAACCCATTACATTTTGATACTATGATCAGGCATTCACTTTAAGAGCAATACCCATAACTGGTTGGTGCACTTCCTTTCTGTTTAACAATCCTGCTCACCGAAGTCTCCCAAATGCTTTGACAATCCCTGGAAGTTAATATAGAAACATATCCTGGGTTCACATATTAAGCTCAAGTCATCTGTTGCAAGCATCAACATGATGTTACTTCTTTGATTGCCTCCATAGAAAAACTTTTACATGTCAATAAAAGGTGTCTTTTCTGGTGATCAAGGACATCTTTCCAGCAACCACAGCTTCCACAACCCTCCAAGCTTCTCCAAGCTTTTCTTAGGGAGTGACCCTATCGCTACCTCTCATACATCTTAATTTAAAATAGTTACATAGTTACATAGTAGGTGAGGTTGAAAAAAGTCCATCAAGTCCAACCTATGTGTGTGATTATATGTCAGTATTACATTGTATATCCCTGTATGTTCGCGATCGTTCAGGTGCTTATCTAATAGTTTTTTTAAACTATCCATGCCCCCCGCTGAGACCACCGCCTGTGGAAGGGAATTCCACAATCTTGCCGCTCTTACAGTAAAGAACCCTCTATGTAGTTTAAGGTTAAACCTCTTTTCTTATAATTTTAATGAGTGGCCACGTGGCTTGTTAAACTCCCTTCCACAAAAAAGTTTTATCCCTATTGTAGGGTCACCAGTATGGTATTTGTAAATTAAAATCATATGCCCTCTCAAGTCTCTCTTCTCCAGAGAGAATAAGTTCAGTGCTCACAACCTTTCTTCATAACTAGTGTCCTCCAGACCCTTTATTAGCTTTGTTGCACTTCTTTGTACTCACTCCATTTCCAGTACATCCTTCCTGAGGACTGATGCCCAGAACTGGACAGCATACTCCAGGTGCGGCCAGACCAGAGTATTGTAGAGTGGGAGAGTTATTGCTTTATCCCTGGAGTTAATCCCTTTTTTAATGCATGCCAATATTCTGTTTGCTTTGTTAGCAGCAGCAGCATGCCATTGCTAAACCTATCATCTACTAGGACCCTCAGGTCCTTTTCCATCCTAGATTCCCCCAGAGTAGGGATGAGCCGAACACCCCCGGTTCGGTTCGCACCAGAACATGCAAACAGGCAAAAAATTAATTCGAACACGCGAACACCGTTAAAGTCTATGGGACACGAACAAGAAAAATCAAAAGTGCTAATTTTAAAGGTTAATATGCAAGTTATTGTCATAAAAAGTTTTTGGGGACCTGGGTCCTGCCCCAGGGGACATGTATCAATGCAAAAAAAAGTTTTAAAAACTTCAGTTTTTTCAGGAGCAGTGATTTTAATAATGCTTAAAGTGAAACAATAAAAGTGAAATATTCCTTTAAATTTCATACCTGGGGGGTGTGTATAGTATGCCTGTAAAGTAGCACATGTTTCCCGTGTTTAGAACTGTCCCTGCACAAAATTGCATTTCTAAAGGAAAAAAAGTAATTTAAAACTACTCGCGGCTATTCATGAATTGTCGGGTCCCGGCAATACAGATCAAAGTCATTGAAAAAAACGGCAGGGGTCCCCCCAGTCCACTGCCAGGCCCTTCAGGTCCGGTATGGATTTTAAGGGGAACCCCGCACCAAAATAAAAAAAATGGCGCGGAGTCCCCCCAAAAATCCATACCAGACCCTTATCCGAGCACGCAACCTGGCAGGCCGCAGGAAAAGAGGGGGGATGAGAGAGCGCCCCCCCTCCTGAACTGTACCAGGCCACATGCCCTAAACATGGGGAGGATGTTGATGGGGACAAGCGCCTCATCCCCACAACCCTTGCCCGGTGGTTGTGGGGGTCTGCGGGTGGGGGGCTTATCGGAATCTGGAAGCCCCCTTTAACAAAGGGTCTGAAGGGTCTGGTATGGATTTTTGAGGGGGACTCCACGCCATTTTTTTTATTTTGGTTCGGGGTTCCCCTTAATATCCATACCAGACCTGAAGGTCCTGGTAATGGACTGGGGGTGGACCCCTGCCATTTTTTTCAATGACTTTGATCTGTATTGCCGGGACCCAACAATTCATGAATAGCCGCGAGTAGTTTTAAATTACTTTTTTTTCTTTAGAAATTACATTTTGTGCAGGGACAGTTCTAAACACGGGAAACATGCGCTACTTTACAGGCATACTATACACACACCCCAGGTACGAAATTTAAAGGAATATTTCACTTTTATTGTTTCACTTTAAGCATTATTAACCACTTAAAGACCGCCGCCTGTACATATACATCGGCAGAATGGCACGGCTGGTCACAAACACGTACAGGTATGTCCTCTTTAAGATACCCAGCCGTGGGTTGCTGGCCCTGAGCTCCCTGACAGCGCCCGCGGGACCCGCGGACCCAATCGCCGCCGGTGTCCCGCAATCGGGTCACAGAGCTGAAGAACGGGGAGAGGTGAGTGTAAACAAACCTCTCCCCGTGCTTCCTAGTGAGACTGTAACTGATCGTCTGTTCCCTGTCATAGGAAACGACGATCAGTGATGTCACATGCCAAGCCACGCCCCCACACAGTAAGAATCACACATTAGGTCACACTTAACCCCTTCAGCGCCCCCTACAGGTTAACCCATTCACTACCAGTGTAATTTTCACAGTAATCAGTGCATTTTTATAGCACTGATCGCTGTAAAAATGACAATGGTCCCAAAATAGTGTCAAAAGTGTCCGATGTGTCCGCCATAATGTCGCAGTCATGATAAAAATCGCTGCTCGCCGCCATTACTAGTAAAAAATAAATATTAATAAAAATGCCATAAAACTATCCCCTATTTTGTAGATGCTATAACTTTTGCGCAAACCAATCAATAAACGCTTATTGCGATTTTTTTTACCAAAAATGTGTAGAAGAATACGTATCGGCCTAAACTGAGGAAAAAAAATTTTTATATATTTTTTGGGGATATTTATTATAGCAAAAAGAAAAAAAATATTGCATTTTTTTCAAAATTGTCGCTCTATTTTTGTTTATAGCGCAAACATTTTTTTTATTTGTGGGGAAAAAAAAGGTCTACAATTTTGTTTGGGAGCCACGTCGCACGACCGCGCAATTGTCAGTTAAAGCGACGCAGTGCCGAATCGCAAAAAGTGGCCTGGTTCTTTAGCTACAAAATGGTCCGGGGCGTAAGTGGTTAAAATCACTGCTCCCGAAAAAACTGCAGTTTTTTGCATTGATACATGTCCTCTGGGGCAGGATCCAGGTTCCCAAACACTTTTTATGACAATAACTTGCATATTAACCTTTAAAATTAGCACTTTAGATTTCTCCCATAGACTTTTAAAAGGTGTTCCGAGGCTTTTCGAATTTGCCGCGAACACCCCAAATTGTTTGCTGTTTGCCGAACGGGCGAACAGCCAATGTTCGAGTCGAACTTATGTTCGACTCGAACATAAAGCTCATCCCTACCCCAGAGGTTCACCCCCTAGATTGCATTTATATTTTTGCCACCCAAATGCCACCCAAATGCATTATTTTACATTTTCCTACATTAAACCTTATTTGCCATGTAGTTGCCCACCCCATTAATTTGTTCAGATCTTCTTGCAAGGTTTGCACATCCTGCGGAGAAGTTATTGCCCTGCTTAGCTTAGTATCATCCGCAAATACAGAGATTGAACTGTTTACCCCATCCTCCAGGTCATTTATGAACAACGAAAATTTATGAAAATGTTTCATTTTACATTTTAGAGATCTGTGTTTATGAATTCATTATTAGAATTATGAGATCTGTGGGTATGAATTAATTCTTAGTAACACCAGGTCAGCCTGCACGTTTGGTTGCATTCGCTGTGTCTTTAAATTTTTGTATTCATTTTTATTTATTTAACATTGCAGAGAGTGTAGCAGGTTGAAGGAGAAATTTGTCATTTTAATTTCATTTGTGGGTGCACTAAGTCTAACCAGTAGTACTTGCTCCTCCTTCTGAAAATATTAGTTGTCTGGCTATCATAGTGATGCAAGGGCTTAAGTACTTTGGAAGACTTTGATCTTGAATAAGTGCTGGTTCACACTAGAATGCAGTGCGGGTAAGGTGTTTTCCGTGTGCTTCTCCTACACCACTGGTGAAGTGCTGCCCTTGCAATCTGCATGTGAATGCAATTTATTGTAAATGCATTTGCAGGCTCCAAATCACATGATACTGCAGTACCAAATAGTTTGATGCAGTGTGGTTTTAAAGAAGCAAAATCACTAATTTTTCCATGGTCCAGTGTGTTTTGCAGCCATTCAAATAAATGGGCTGTCAAAATGCACCACACAGGAACGTGTGGGAATCAGCCCTAAGTATCCGTATCAGGTGTTCTGACTTTATGTTGACTGTATATTCTGTAAATCTGTATACTTGTTCCAGGTGGTACACAGCTGGTATTGAAGGAAGTCAGTAATGGCAACCCTTGTATTTATCTGTATTGTTTGTGTCCTCATTGAGAGACTGCCTATCAGTTTCTATCTTAATAGGAACGGAAATAGCAAAAAACCCTTGCAGAGGCTCTATCCAAAATAAATTAAAAAGGCTTGGCTGGAGGTGGGATTTAAAGGGTAATATGCATTATACTTTTTTAAATAATTCATATTGTTTTTTTATTAGAGGTACTCTTACTAGAGATACTCTAGAGATACAGTTAGGCTATCCAATGTTATGTTAGTGAACTAAATATGATCATATTATGCAGTTTATATGTCTTATGTTATAGTATATCTTAATTTTAAAGGTTGTTTGCTTTCAAAGAAAGCCATATTTGTAGGCTTAATAATTATGCATGCCGTTGCTTTGTATGGATATAAGTTCTGCAAAGAATTATAGTGATATCAGTTTCACATGGTGTTTGGTTGCACTTCGAGAGGCAGTAATTCTGTTGTTGTTGTCTTTAGTGATTGGGTGCTTTAACGGAAAAGGGTTGTACTTTACTTGCAGAAGAAGGGAGCATGATTTATAGCCGTTAGTTAAATTAAAGCCCTGATACAAACAGAAGGGCTTCTATTTTACTTTAAATATTAACATGAATTGGCTTGTGAAGTAGAATGGGATTTTCTTTGTGGATGCTTGTATTACCTATATATCTGTCTGGAGTAATTCTCTTCTTCCCCATGCCCTCCATATGTTTGTGATGTGACACTACACCTGAGGAGATGATGTGCTGTAAGCAGGTAGGTTGCCTCAATAAGTTTAAGTTCTTCTCCTTTGTAGCCATTGAACCTTAACAGATCCCCATTCTCATTGTAACAAAGTAAGTGCAAGCAGCTGAGCTGAGTGGAGGTTTTAAAAGGGTAGTTTGATAACAGAATGTGGTTTTCTAATAAAACAAATTCTTGATTTGGACTGATATCAAATATGGATATATTTTCTGAATTCTAGCTGTGAGATTTACAAATATTTCCACAGCTAATGACTTTAAAGAAGTTGCACTTAAAAAAAATGCAATTGGACATTTGTTGGTAATCTCTGAACTGCTCCATTGGATGTCTTTATTGGTAATAATGTTACAGTGTTACAATAACCAATGCATTTAATAAATGTTGAAATACTGTATATTTCTGTTCAACAACTAAGTGAACAGTAGAAACAAATTGAATGTATTTAAGTAAATAACTGACAGAGGAATTAAAGTGATAAAATGCAACGTGTGTGTTTACTGAAGTGTGTTTAATGGGAACAAATAATTATCTGTGCAATATTTTTTACATTAACAACCTTGATTTAACTTTAACTGCCTAAACATATTCACCATTCGATCACTATATTGTGGATTATATAATGCGGATAATATTGCTATTTGTTAAAAAAAAAATTACAGATATTATATAAAAAGCAATTATTTGACAAACATACTTTAAAATTGTTAATATAGTAATAAACCATTTTCAGTACTATATACACATCAGAAACATGTTTATCCCAGCCAAATCCATCTATTTGTTTTACTGATGTTATAATACAGCCTGGTTAATATAATCTTTTTATTATAAAAATTCACTTATGTTATAAAAAAAGAGTCAATATATAGGCACTTTTTATTTTTATATATTTATTTCTATCCCAGAGCTGTTTGGGGAACCAGAGTTGACAGGTGACAGTTGGGCCATTTAATTAGTTATACTGAAGACCCCCAAAGATCCTATATTTAGGAGTAGCAGGTGTTGAGGTCCAAAGCTTTGTGTACCACAAGAGTGAATGTTAACCGCACAACCCCTCTTCTGTTTTCTTACAGAAAGTAGAGAGCTGGCCTCAGGTTCTCTGTTTTGTACAATATCCACCTAATATGGAAACACAAGGGATGATATCAGCTCAAACAGCAATGCTTTCTTAACCAGACCTGTAGTCCCATCCTTGGTTGTGGCTTCAACAACCGGCAGAGTGCGGACAGCAGAAATGAGAGTTGACTCCCACAAAGAAGGCACTGTTTCCGGCAGATGTTCCAGATACAAGGCCTAAAGATCCTACCACAAGAAAAAAAAGAGTTGCGTAAAATATATGTACATTTTTTTTCTGACAAGACAAAGGTCTGCATGACTTCGAGAAATGTCTTTTGTGTCCATTAAGAAACTCTTACTTTTTTTAATAACATGCATTAATTTATTTACCATGTTTCATGAAATGTAATGCCCATGGTTACCCTTAAAAATCTATAAACATCTAAAGGATTCATTTTTCTAGTTTGATAAAACAAATCTTTTTTTGGATATGCATTCTAAATATGACAAATAAAGAATCATATTTACAGTTTGCCACTGGGAAACAGGCCAGTATTTCAAGGTCTACTTTTATATTTTCCACAACTGTAACATAATGCCCATCCATGTACAATGGAAGAACCATTTAACAAATGGATTGCCTATGATTGGGCCTATTTAATAAAAATGTAAAACAAAACGCTACCTTTGAAACTGTTAATAGACTTTCTTTGTAACATAACCTGGATTTGTGAAACCAGGAAGCCTAGAAACGTACTTTAATGCATAGGCGTACATTTATAGTAAAAGCCAGCTTTGACCTCCTTTCAGCTTCAAGATCATTTTGTGTAATATAACAGAGTACCTTATAATAGAAGTTAAAATGCAGTTTACCCCTGTGTATACTGCCTGGCTCACTGGAGACTTCCCTTTACCAGCACTGAATCTCCATGCGACTGTATAGCACATGCACTGGACTGCAGACAGAGAACTGCCAAAAAAAAAAAAGTATAGTAGTCTGCTGGCGCATATACCAGTTGGATTCAAGGACTGTTAGTATTTTCTATAGCAGTTCTATGTGAGCAGCCAACTGCAGGCAATCTGTCTCATTGACTAGGATAGGTTGCACAGGCTGCATTTTACCATCATCTAAGATATACTATTACATTTCACTTATTGATATTGAACCTGAAGGGGCCAGTGTTAAGTTTTACTGTAAAAGTACAGTTCCCCTTTACAGTTTTGAAAACGCTATGCACAAAATCATTTTTGAATGCAATGCACGATGCATATTGGCTAATTCAATTAGATTCAGTGCGAGCTGTCCTTACTTCAATAAACTGAAAGTAACTAAAGGATTACTGAATGAGTCTGGATACGTATAATTTTATGACATATTTGCAACACACAGGGAAGTTTAGCATGAAAGTAAAATGCCATTATATCAAAGCTTATTTTACTTCATTACATCCGACAAAAAGTTTTTACCCTCACACTTATGTCTTGATAAATATAAAATCTTTCAAAAATACTTGTTTTACGTAAAGGGCATGGCATTTCTCTAATCTTAGTCCTGGCCTCCAACAAGAAATGGCTGAAGTTATGGCTAGTCATGTGGTAACATTAGGAAGCAACTATGACTTGAACCTAATTAGGCAGTCTTTTTTTTTTCTTTCTTTACTGCAAAAAAATCATTATATATTTGTTATTAGGGAATAAGCTGGGTCATATTAGGATTTCTGCAAATGAGTGTCCAGAAATACAAGTGTTTTAGACAGACAGTGTAGAAAAGGCCTTTTACAGTTTTGATGGTTTGTCTCTCCCAGTCCCTCTCCCCCTTTCAGTGATCCATCAAGGGCACAAGTGGGTAAGGGAATCTTACTAGTGGGGGTGCAGACTGCAATAAAAAACCTTTTTCTACTCTTTATCATCATAAAAAGTTTTCTTTTCTGAAGTTTGGTGGAGAAAACAATAGTTCACCAAACCACACTGCTTCTATGAAATCCCAGAATGGGTGTGGGTGCATGGCTAAATGAAGGTACTTTGTATTGTAAGTCCAATAGCAAGAAGGAAACCAGCATGCCAACATCCTAATGAAGAATTCACTGAAGTCCCATATGCTGATTTTCACTCAGATCTACAGTTCACGTACTGGCGTCTTTGGTTTACAAAACAGTCATATGGCTCCTAATTGATGCACAATAGATGGGTTGTCCATGTTATTTATATACATTATCCTACTTCAAGACATTTTGTAGATAAGGGCCACCAGAACTATGATGGTAAATAAAACAACAAATAAAAAGGCTGATGCTTTGACCAATAGTGGTAGTAATGTGTGGTAAAACTTTCATTTACTACACATTACTGTAACACATGTTAATGCAGGAACTGCAACCCACTATTACAGTAATATGCAATGCAACTGGAATGCATCACAACACGCAGGTCCTCTGCTTAAAAAAAGGCTTTCATCCTTTCATTGCATGAAATTCTGCTGTCAATTATTTTAAAATTAATGTGCTGCCTTAACACACAATAGCATGCTGCATTCGCATGTTTTAAAGCAATTTATACTGTGGGCCCTAAGATTAAAAAAAAGTATTTATTTAATTGTCTTTAAATATTTTTAAAGGGAAGCTCTTGCCAAAAATAATAAGATGAAAACAAATTGGCTATTAACAAATAAAAAACAAAACCATTTTTTTTCTGCAATATTCACCTTCAACCCAGAGATTTTCTCCTAAGAATTTTTCTGCCAATAAATGTCTTCAGTCTGATGACCAGCATCATTCAACCAATTTACTCTGATGCCTCATACACACGACCAGGTTTTCCGAGGGGAAAAATGCGAGGAGAGCTTTTGGCCGGGAATCCCGGCCGTGTGTATGCTCCCTCGCATTTTTTCCGACAGGAAAACTGCCAAACCCGCCAGCAAAAAACAAACAAAACAGCTTTCTTTTTTCCTGTCGGGATTCCCGACAGACGTTTTCCCATCGAAAATCCTGAGCGTGTGTACGGGGCATGAGTCTAGGTCATTCTGGATGTATCCCAGCCTGTAACGGGACAATAAAAGGAAATGCAGCACAGTTGGGAAGTCATCTTTCTGTCATTTTGCTTTCTTGCCTCCTATCAGATTGCCTGTTGTCAGCACATGAACTGGTTGGCTCTTTGTTCCGTTTCTCTGCTATACAGGAATTGCACAAGGCTAATACTAAGTCAAATTCAGGTACTTGAACTGCTTGCATTTAAAACACACATTTAATGATGTAATAATGGTTACAGAGCTGTGTTAATTTCTGCCTTTTATCCCCCTAGATTGTATCTTTAAGCAATACATTTCCTGCAAAAACCTGGAAGCGATATCATACTTCCTATTCAGGGATGAGCAAATTGCTCTCTACCACTGATTTGCATGATTTCACAGAGGGGTGATCCTATTTGAATCCTGATTTATACAGCTACATGTACTTATCTCCATCCATGTTTTTCATTGTATATTTGAATAAGCAACTATACGAATAAAGTACAGTAGGTCCAGGTCAGAAGTTGATATGCTTGCCCAATTTACTCTTAACTCCTGCCACAATTATAAGCTATAAAAATGCCATTTAATACCTACCGGACCCACTCATTGATATTCGGATAATCCACACTAGCTTGACTTACCCAATTACTTTACAGCAGTTGCTTTCGCACGATCTGGAAAAGGTCAATAGAGAGTTAAGGGCATATAAATGCACCATCAATTTTTTTTTTACAGGAATCATTACTTGCCTTTTTCATATTAAATAACTGTGCATACCTTGTGTTTTTGGCATCGAGTGATTTTGTTTTATTCATTTATTTTTCATATTAATTTCAGTGATGAACAGATGCTATTTTGCTCATTCATTTGGTGAAGTCATCGACTTTCAAATTGGCTGAGTTTATTAATAGCGCTTGATTAGGTTTTCTTCTCAGAATGATTCAAGAAATATTTTCTTCATTAATGCAGACTTTACAGAAGCAGGATCAAGACACAGCAAGGAAAGAGAGTGGCTCATTCCCATTTATTCTGATTGGTTTACAATGTTTAATCAAATGCTTGTTTTTTATGTAATATGCATTAATTGCAACAATTTGTCTTATCAGAACACTGAAAAGGGTAATTAAACGATCAGCAGCTGCATCAAAGTCTTGCGGTTAATTTTTTAATGTGCGAAAATACCAAAGGAGCCATATAGAATGTTGATTACTTTGTTAAGCAGATGTTGAGCTTATAAATTCTGCAGCGCATGTGAACAAATGCTTCTTACTGAAGCAATTCAATGAAGAAATGAATATGTAAAACAAGTATTTGAAGACTTCCTAACATTATGGTGATTGCTGAACAGCATACCATGTGAAATAGCCGTACGTTATGCTTTAAGAGCAACTGTGCTTACTTTAAATATTCTGTATTTCCACTTCTCCCAGTAGCCTATGAAACATTTTCAATATGATGGGTTATCTTTTATAGGGAAAAATCCTGCTTCCAGCAACGTGGCCTAGCGTTGTGTTTGCTTTCATCTTTGCTGTGAACAAGATGATTCTAGCCACCGCTAGAAAGTGCTACTTATCACTTATAAGGCTGAATGAGCAACTTGTCTACTGAGCTTGGATTTTTTAGAGTGAAGATGTACTCAGGACCAGGAAGGTGCAGGCAGTATTGCTAGAAATTGGACTTTCACTCAGTAAAGGTTTGGTTTCTTTAGTAAAGGTAACACATCAGAGGTTGCTGGGATAAGTAAACAAACAAACAAAACATTTTTAGTTTTTTATTTTAAAGTGCAGTTATGCTTTCAGAATTTGAATGCCTTACAGTATATACCAACAAATTAATATAAATCAATGTTTCTTAACCTTTTTTCAGTCAAGTCACCCTTTAAAATCCTGTACAATGTCGAGGCACCCCATTCTAAAATGTAGAAAACCAAACCAATAGCTTTACTTAATGCAGCAATATCCACACATTTAGGACACCCAAAATTAGGGGTGATTTATTCTTCCAAAGCAAATTTAAAAGAAAGCTGAAATGGGGCAAAATGAAAACCTGTGACTTTGTGTAACCAAAAGGCAGGTTTCATCCACCCTCTTACTTGTATACAATTTTTGGGCAATTTTTAGTGACCTGTGGCGCGCTATGCACGTGGTGGCAAGGAGTGGATGTGGATAAATAATGCTACATATTGAGTGTGGCTTTTGAGCCAGATTAGAAACAAAAAATACACACAACCAGGGAATTATCCCAAATTAAATTCACCCCTATACACACTGTCCCACCTTCTCTACACACTGCCCCTCCCCCATATACACTGACCCTCTGTATACACTGACTCTTTTCCCTGTACACACTGCTCCCACTCCTTTTTGAAACTATCCCCCTCCCTGTACATACTGCCCCTGTCATAAATGCCTCTCCCAGCCTATCAGTGGCCGGTATTTATGTATGGCTGTACACATTACGGGGGTCAGGAGGGCACAGTACAGGGTGGTTGGAGGACACAGTAAAGGGGAAGCCAGGAGGGTACATTATAGGGTGTAGTAATGTATAGTGTCAGGTTTGGGTAGTGTAGAGTGGTATAGTGGCAGGTTTGGGTAGTATAGGTGGTATAGTGAAAGGTTTGGGTAGTATAGGGTGGTATAGTGGCAGGTTAGGGTAGTATAGGTGGTATAGTGGGAGGTTTGGGTAGTATAGTGTGGTATAGTGGCAGGTTAGGGTAGTATAGGTGGTATAGTGGAAGGTTTGGGTAGTATAAGGTGGTATAGTGGCATATTTGGATAGTATAGGTGGTATAGTTGCAGGTTTGGGTAGTATGGGTGGTATAGTTGAAGGTTTGGGTAGTATAGGTGGAATAGTGGCAGGTTTGGGTAGTATAGGCGGTATAATGGCAGGATTGGGTAAAATAGGGCGGTTTAGTGGACGGTTTGGGTAGTGTAGGGTGGTATAGTGGCAAGTTAGGGTAGTATAGGTGGTATAGTGGAAGGTTTGGGTAGTCTAGGGTGGTATAGTGGAAGATTTGGATAGTATAGGTAGTATAGTGGCAGGTTTGGGTAGTATAGGTGGCATAGTTGAAGGTTTGGGTAGTATAGGTGGAATAGTGGCAGGTTTAGATAGTATAGGCGGTAAAGTGGCAGGATTGGGTAGTATAGGGTGGTATAGTGGAAGGTTTGGGTAGTATAGGGTGGTATAGTGGCAGGTTAGGGTAGTATAGGTGGTATAGTAGAAGGTTTTGGTAGTATAGGTGGTATAGTGGCAGGTTTGGGTAGTATATGTGGTATAGTGGCAGATGTGCGTAGTATAGGGTGGTATAGTGGCAGGTGGGGGTAGTATAGGGAGGTATAGTGGCAGGTGTGGGTAGTATAGGGTGGTATAAAGGCAGATGTGGGTAGTATAGAGTGGTATAGTGGCAGATGTGGGTAGTATAGAAAGGTATAGTGGCATATGTGGGTAGTATAGAGAGGTATAATGGCAGATATGGGTAGAATAGGTTGGTATAGTGGCAGATGTGGGTAGTATAGAGGGGTATAGTGGCAGATGTGAGTAGTATAGGGTGGTATATTGGCAGATATGGGTAGTATAGGGAGGTATAGTGGCAGATGTGAGTAGTATAGGGTGGTATAGTGGCAGATGTGAGTAGTATAGGGTGGTATATTGGCAGATGTGGGTATTATAGATAGGTATAGTGGCAGATGTGGGTAGTATGGAGAGGTATAATGGCAGATGTGGGTAGAATAGGGTGGTATAGTGGCAGATGTGGGTAGTATAGAGAGGTATAGTGGCAGTTGTGGGTAGTATAGAGAGGTATAGTGGCAGATGTGAGTAGTATAGGGTGGTATAGTGGCAGGTGGGGGTAGTATAGGGAGGTATAGTGGCAGGTGTGGGTAGTATAGGGTGGTATAAAGGCAGATGTGGGTAGTATAGAGTGGTATAGTGGCAGATGTGGGTAGTATAGAAAGGTATAATGGCAGATATGGGTAGAATAGGTTGGTATAGTGGCAGATGTGGGTAGTATAGAGAGGTATAGTGGCAGATGTGAGTAGTATAGGGTGGTATATTGGCAGATATGGGTAGTATAGAGAGGTATAATGGCAGATATGGGTAGTATAGGGAGGTATAGTGGCAGATGTGGGTAGTATGGAGAGGTATAATGGCAGATGTGGGTAGAATAGGGTGGTATAGTGGCAGATGTGGGTAGTATAGAGAGGTATAGTGGCAGATGTGGGTAGTATAGGGAGGTATAGTGGCATATGTGGGTAGTATAGGGAGGTATAGTGGTAGGTTTGGATAGTACATGGTGAATAGGGATGAGCCGAACACCCCCCCCGGTTCGGTTCGCACCAGAACCTGCGAACGGACCGAAAGTTCACGTGAACTTTAGAACCCTATTAAATACAATGGACTTGAACGTTCGAAATCAAAAGTGCTAATTATAAAGGCTAATATGCAAGTTATTGTCCTAAAAATGGTATGGGGACCCGGGTCCTGCCCCATGGGACATGTATCAATGCAAAAAGAAGTTTTAAAAACGTCAGTTTTTTCGGGAGCAGTGATTTTAATGATGCATAAAATGAAAAAAATAATTGTGAAATATTCCTTTAAATATCGTACCTGGGGGGTGTCTATAGTATGCCTGTAAAGTGGCACGTGTTTCCCGCGTTTAGAACTGTCCCTGCACAAAATGACATTTCTAAAGGAAAAAAAGTAATTTAAAACTGCTTGCGGCTTTAATGTAATGTCTGGTCCCGGCAATGTGAATGAAAATCCTTGAGAAAAATGGCATGGGTACTCCCCCAGCCCACTACCAGCCCCTTTGGGTCTTGTATGGATATTAAGGGGAACCCCGCACCCAAATTTAAAAAATGCCCTATATACTCTGAACAGCAGTATACAGGCGGTGCAAACAAGACAGGGACTGTAGGTTTGTTCTTAAGTAGAATCTGTTTGTAATTTGGAACAGGTAAATTTTTTAAGTGTAGCTCCAGCCAAAAAAATCTATTTTTAAGCTTTTTGGAAAACATAGGGAAGGGTTATCACCCCTGTAACATTTGTTTTGCTGTCTGTGCCGTGTGCACCTGTTCAGAACATTTCACCTCACTTTCTGTTCCAATGACAAATGTTTTTTGAAAATTTGGGGTTTTTAGTAAAACAAGGATTGGTGATAAAGCATCAGTGGAGAGGAGACACCTTTTTCCCATTTTAACTCTCTTACAGGAGAGAATTTCCCTTCCTAGGGGTAGATTTCCTCTCACTTCCTGTTGTCTTGTTCCGTTTGCAAGTAGGAGTCGTTTGTAAGTTGGATTTTTGAAAGTAGGGGCCTGGCGTATATACTCTGCAGAAATTTGGCGTTTAGGTGTTGGTGTTGCCACAACACTGTAAGCCCTCACAGTTACTCTTGGTGGGCGCTGGAACGCCCTGCTGTGAACTATTATATCAAGAATTGTAATTACATGCCATTGTTGAACAGTGGCAGAAAAATTGGGCCTTTGGTGGTGGTGGTGGTGTTGGTGGTGGTGTTGCCACAACACTGTAAGCCCTCACAGTTACTCTTGGTGGGCGCAGGAATGACCCCAGCTGTGAAATATTAGATCAAGAATTGAATTGACATGCCCCTGATGAACAGGGGCAAAAAAATTGGGCCTTTGGTGGTGGTGGTGGTGTTGCCACAACACTGTAAGCCCTCACATTTACTCTTGGTGGGCGCAGGAATGGGCCCTGCTGTGAATTATTAGATCAAGAATTGTTAATACATGCCCCTGTTGAACAGGGGCATAAAAATTGGGCCTTTGGTGGTGGTGGTGTTGCCACAACACTGTAAGTCCTCACAGTTACTCTTGGTGGGCGCAGGAATGGGCCCAGCTGTGAATTATTAGATCAAGAATTGTAATTACATGCCCCTGTTGAACAGGGGCATAAAAATTGGGCCTTAGGCTCTGGTGCCACAACACTGCAACCCCTCACAGATACTGTACTTGGAGCGCAGCAATGAGCCCTGCTGCAAAGTATTGCATCAAAAATTGTAATTACACGCCCCTGTTAAACAGGGGGAGAAAATTTGGGCCTTAGGTACTGGTGCTGGTGCCACAACACTGCAACCCCTCAAAGATACTCTATTAGGAGCGCAGGAATGAGCCCTGCTGCAAAGTATTGCATCAAAAAATTGTATTTACATGCCCCTGTTAAACAGGGGCTGAAAAATTGGGCCTTAGCCACTGGTGGCGGTGCCCAGAACCAAAAATGTTCTTACAAGCTATCAGCATGATCATTGAGGAGGAAGAGGATAGTCACTCAGCATAACAGGATAGTCACTCAGCATCAGCATAGGCAGTCTTGAAGGGATCTGACATTTCCAAAAAAATTATTCGGTTACATCAGCATCAGGTGCTTGGTAGCTGGTGGTGATCCAAGACTGATTCATTTTTATGAAGGTCAATCGATCGACCGAGACGGTGGACAGGCGCACCCTGTGATCGGTTACAAAGCCTCCAGCAGCACTGAATGTGCGTTCTGAAAGAACGCTGGATGCAGGACAGGCCAGTAGCTCAATTGCATACTGTGCAAGCTCTGGCCAGTGATCCATCCTCAAGACCCAGTAATCCAGAGGATTTTCGGTGGGAAAGGTGTCCAAGTCTGATCTTGCCCCTAGGTATTCCTGTAAACCAGACGCTGGCAATGGTTGCTGGAACTGATCATACCTTGGGGCTGCATACTAAAAAATTGTCTGAACGCATCGGTCAGAAGGCCACCTTCTCCACCGCTCCTTCTTTGACTGACCGAAGCCTCAGCAACACGTTGTCCAGGACTAGGAATTTGTAACCTCCCAGTCTCTGGGAACGCATTGCACAGACCTTTATGCAAGGCCTCCCGAAGATGCTTCATCCTCTGCTCCTTCTGCGATGGCAAGATAAGGTCCGCAACCTTACCCTTGTAACCTGGATCAAGGAGGGTTGCCAGCCAGTAATGATCCCTCTCCTTGATCGCACGAATACAAGGATCCTTCCGCAGGCTTTGCAGGATCAGGGAGGCCATGCAGCGTAGGTTTGCTGAGGCATTCGGTGCGGAGTCCTCTGGGTCACTGAGGACGACATGATCCGCAGCAACCTCCTCCCAGCCACGTACAAGTCCACTGGTGTCTTGGGACTGTAATTGATCCCTTGAAGACTGCTGCTGATGCTGAGTGCTAGTCTCCACCTCCATGCTGACACAATCCTCCTCCTCCTCCTCCTCCTCCTCCTCCTCCTCGTCCTCTTCCTGTGTGATAGCCGGGCCAGCAGGAACACTATCTGGATAAAGGGGGCCTTGAGAGGTAAGGAAGTCCTCCTCTTCCTGCCTCTGTTGTGCCTCAAGTGCCCTGTCCATTATTCCACGCAGTGTGTGCTCCAACAGGTGGACAAGAGGGACAGTGTCACTGATGCTTGCACTGTCACTGCTCACCATCCTTGTGGCCTACTCAAATGGTGCCAGGACAGTGCATGCATCCCTGATCATGGCCCACTGGCGTGGGGAAAAAAATCCAAGCTCCCCTGACCCTCTCCTGGTGCCATATTGCAACAGATACTCATTGATGGCCCTCTGCTGCATGTGCAGCTGCTGCAGCATGGCCAACGTAGAGTTCCACCTGGTGGGCATGTCACAGATTAGGCGGTTCTTGGGCAGGTTGTAATCCTTTTGCAGGTCAGCCAGCCGAGCACTGGCATTATATGACCGGCGGAAATTCCCACAGAGTTTCCTGGCCTGCTTCAGGATCTCCTGTAAGCCCGGGTACCTGCCCAAGAACCGCTGCACCAAACAGGGCACATGTGTCAGTTGTCCCTGTCGGAGGGCGGAGAGGAGGTTGGTGCCATTGTCGCAATTCACCTTTCCTGGCTTAAGCTGGTGTGATGTCAACCACCTCTGAGCCTGCCCCTGCAGAGCTGACAGAATCTCTGCCCCAGTGTGGCTCCTGTCCCCCAAGCACACCAGCTCAAGCACCGCATGGCATCTTTTTGCCTGCGTACTTGCGTAGCCCCTTGAACGCCTATGGAGCACCGCTGGTTCCAAGGACAAAGCACAGGTAGAGGCCATGGAGGAAGAAGAAGAGGAGGGGGTGGAGGAGAGAGGTGTGTCAGAATCACCAGTAGTAACATTTTGGAGGCGTGGTGGCGGAACAACCTCCAACACTACTGCACCTTGTCCTGCATCCTTCCCAGCTGCCAGCAGAGTCACCAAATGTGCCATGAAAGATAGGTAACGTCCCTGTCCATGCCTGCTGGACCATGAGTCAGTGGTAATATGCACCTTACCGCTGACCGCCCTGTCCAGCGAGGCATGGACATTGCCTTCCACATGCCGGTAGAGAGCTGGAATCGCCTTCCGTGAGAAAAAGTGGTGTTTGGGAACCTGCCGCAGAGGAACCGCACATTCCACAAACTCACGGAAGGGGGCAGAGTCTACCAACTGAAAAGGCAGCAGTTGAAGTGCTAGCAATTTAGCCAAGCTATCATTCAACCGCTGGGCATGTGGATGGCTGGGAGCGAACTTCTTTCAGTGGTGCAGCAGCTGGGGCAGGGAAATTTGCCTGGTACAATCGGACGTCAGTGTACCGATAGCAGATTGCCCGCAAGTACTTGGCTGTGACACACCTAATTCTACGTGTGAAAATGGGGGGGTGTAATGACGCTTGCTAAAAACAAATCTCTTTAATTAAAGTGCAACCAAGTGGGTATATAATAAAGTTAAAAAATATAAAGGCTAAATAGTCCATGATGTGATAGCATCATACACAATATGTATAAAAGAATAATCCAATAAAGTGCTCCAATAATAAAGGCAAAAAATCCCATGCAATAGATCCCATGCAAAGGTATAAACAACAAATGTGAGTCTCAGTAAAAAATACAAATCTTCTGTGCAAAAATAGATATCTGATACCAATAAAGTGCAAATAGTGAGTCTCTGTGTAGTCAAAAAATAAATGAATCAAGTATCCAAAAATACAATAAAAAATGAGTATCTGTGAAGTATAAAAAATATAAAATCCAAAGTAGTAGTGCAGAACAGATCCACCATCCGCAAGTGGCTAATCACATGCAGGTGCTTCTATCCAAGTGCTCTAATCCAAGTGCCCACGTTTCCCCCAGTCTCTCACCTTGGCTGGCTTGTAAACAAGCCTCTTCAGTTGACCCAATGGCAGATACAGCTCCTCAGCAAGATTGATATCCCTCAATGGCTATGGATCCCGGAGTGACCAAGGGATTCCTCTGCATCAGTAAACGCTTTGGAGTGGGGCACTAGGTTCTTAGAAGTGAGATAAAACACAGGTGGGCTCCCATAGTGTGATACCATTCAAAATATTTTTTTAAAACAACATGGAAACACTTACATCAATTACTGTTCAACAGACGCATGTAATCTCATACAAACATAGGCACAGGTGTATGATGCTATCACATCACGGACTATTTAGCCTTTATATTTTTTTACTTTATTATATACCCACTTGGTTGCACTTTAATTAAAGGGATTTGTTTTTAGCAAGCGCCATTACACCCCCCTTTTCACATGTTTGTTGGTGTGTGAACACACTTTAGTTGTGGCAGCTGCTTAGTTCATTAGTTATTAGATTTATTTGGTCTTTATCCTGGTTTGCGCATCAATTACCCCCCATTTTAACACCTAATTCTACACCTTCATTCCTCTCAGTGCAGGTTTCAGAGAGGACTGAAGGTATAGTGGGGTTGGAGATCCCAGCTGATGAGGAGCAAGGAGAGGTCTGCTTTGTTCTTTGGTGTGGGTCTTTTAGGTAGGCTTTCCAACGAACTGCATGGCAGGTCGACATATGTCTGGTCAAGCAGGTGGTGCCCAAGCGGCTGATGTTTTGGCCACGCGAGATACTCTTTAGACATATGTTGCAAATGGCAATGGTACGATCTGCTGCACACGTGTGAAAAAAGGCCCACACCAAATAACTTTTGGAATAACGCGCAGAGACAGCTGCGCCCTGCACATGCGGAGGTCTGCGGTGTGATGCAGTCGGTGTGCTGCCCTTAAGCTGGCCCCTGGAGGGCATCCTGCCTCGTTGGAGATGTGCCTCCTCCTCCTCCTCCTCCTCCTCCTCTCTCCTATCAGGCACCCACGTGGAGTCAGTGACCTCATCAATCCCTACCTCCTCATCACTGGAGAAAATCTGGCAGTATGCTGCAGCTGGGGGAACATGACTAGGGATGAGCTCCTGTTCGGCGAAACCAGAACTTTGTGGGGCGTTCGCGCCAAATTCGTGTGCATTGCCGGCGCTGTGATTGGCCAAGCATGCACTGTGACCCCGCATGCTTGGCCAATCACAGTGCCGGTAGCGAGGAGAGCCATAATTGGCAGGATGCCTGTGGCCAATCATAGCTCAGGGGGGTTTAGTACACGCCCCACACTATAAAAAGCCGCCAGCGCGGCGGCCTTGTGTAGTGTGTTCCGGCGTGCAGGGAAAGAGCTACATAGGCAGGGACAGTGTGTTCTTTTCTCAGGCATCTGCAGGAGTTAGTGGGTGTTGTGTGCCTCCAGCGCAGTATACACCTGTATCTACCCTTTATTACTGTTCTCTAAGCTAGATAAGCAAGCAGGGACAGTGTGTTCTTTTCTCAGGCATCTGCAGGAGTTAGTAGGTGTTGTGTGCCTCCAGCACAGTATACACCTGTATCTACCCTTTATTGCTGTTCTCTAAGCTAGATAGGCAGGGACAGTGTGTTCTTTTCTCAGGCATCTGCAGGAGTTAGTGGGTGTTGTGTGCCCCAGCACAGTATACACCTGTATCTACCCTTTATTACTGTTCTCTAAGCTAGATAGGCAGGGACAGTATGTTCTTTTCTCAGGCATCTGCAGGAGTTAATGGGTGTTGTGTGCCCCAGCACAGTATACACCTGTATCTAAATTTTTTTGCTGTTCTATAATACAGGCATCTGCAGGAGTTAGTGGGTGTTGTGTGCCCCAGCACAGTATACACCTGTATCTACCCTTTTTTGCTGGTGTTCTCTAATAAAGGCATCTGCAGGAGTTAGTGGGTGTTGTGTGCCCCAGCACAGTATACACCTGTATCTACACTTCTTTGCTGTTCTATAATACAGGCATCTGCAGGAGTAGGTGGGTGTTGTGTGCCCCAGCACAGTATACACCTGTATCTACCCTTTATTGCTGGTGTTCTCTAATAAAGGCATCTGCAGGAGTTAGTGGGTGTTGTGTCCCTCCAGCACAGCACAGTATACACCTGTATCTACCCTTTATTGCTGGTGTTCTCTAATAAAGGCATCTGCAGGAGTTAGTGGGTGTTGTGTCCCTCCAGCACATCACAGTATACACCTGTATCTACCCTTTATTGCTGGTGTTCTCTAATAAAGGCATCTGCAGGAGTTAGTGGGTGTTGTGTCCCTCCAGCACAATATACACTACTCCAATTCCTGGTTTTCCCATCTCCCTGCAGTCCATTACTATGTCTGGAAGGCCAACAAGAAGAGGCAGACAGTCAGGAGCCAATAAAAGAGGGCAAGCAGGCTCTGTGTCTAGAGACAACAGTGCTGGTCGTGGACACGGTGCATCGTCATCAGCACGTGGCCATGGGACACGCTTGTCCTTATTTTCGGCAGCTGGACGTGTTGATGCCGAATACTTGGTAGAGTGGATGACCAAGCCCTCCTCATCCTCCTCATCATCTCTCACCCAGGCTCAGGGTACTGGCAAAGCAGCTGCCAAAGCGTCCTCTTCCCTCGTATCAATGTCATCATCAGTCACTCCTTCCATAGACCCACCATGTCCTCCTGAGGAGTCCCCCGAACTGTTTGAGCACAGTGTTGGGTACATGCTCCAGGAGGATGCCCAGCGTTTTGAAGGGTCTGATGATGATACCCAGCTAGAGGAAGGCAGTAGCGTGAGCGCAGAGAGAGGGGATACTCAAGAAGGACAGCAATCTGGCAGTCATGTTCCAGCAGCTGCAGCATGCTGCCAGAATGGCTCCAGTGATGAGAAGGAAGGGGATGATGAGGTCACTGACTCCACGTGGGTGCCTGATAGGAGAGAGGAGGAGGAGGAGGATGAGGAGGAGGCACATCTCCAACGAGGCAGGATGCCCTCTGGGGGCCAGCGTAAGGGCAGCACACTGACTGAATCACACCGCAGAGCTCCGCCTGTGCAGGGCGCTGCCTCTGCTCGTTATTCCAAAAGTTATTTGGTGTGGGCCTTTTTTGAGTCGAGTGCATCAGATCGCACCGCTGCTATTTGCAACATATGTCTCAAGCGTATCTCGCGTGGCCAAAACATCAGCCGCTTGGGCACCACATGCTTGACCAGACATATGTTGACCTGCCATGCAGCTCGTTGGCAAGCGTACCTTAAAGACCCACCCCAAAGAACAAAGCGGACCTCTCCTTGCACCGCATCAGCTGGGATCTCCAACCCCACTATACCTTCAGTCCTCTCTGAAACCTGCACTGAGAGGAATGAAGGTGTAGAATTAGGTGTGTCACAGCCAAGTACTTGCGGGCACTCTGCTAGTAGTACACCAACGTCCGATTGTAGCAGGCAAATTTCCCTGCCCCAGCTGCTGGACCATCAAAAGAAGTTCACTCCCAGCCATCCACATGCCCAGCGGTTGAATGCTAGCTTGGCTAAATTGCTAGCACTTCTACTGCTGCCTTTTCAGTTGGTAGACTCGCCCCCCTTCTGTGAGTTTGTGCAATGTGCGGTTCCTCAGTGGCAGGTTCCCAAATGCCACTTTTTCTCACGGAAGGCGATTCCGTCTCTCTACCGGCATGTGGAAGGCAATGTCCTTGCCTCGCTGGACAGGGCGGTCAGCGGTAAGGTGCATATTACCGCTGACTCATGGTCCAGCAGGCATGGACAGGGACGATACCTTTCTTTCACGGCCCACTGGGTCACTCTTTTGGCAGCTGGGAAGGATGCAGGACAAGGTGCAGTAGTGTTGGAGGTTGTTCCGCCGCCACACCTCCAAAATGCTACTACTGGTTGTGACACACCTCTCTCCTCCACCCCCTCCTCTTCTTCTTCCTCCATGGCCTCTTCCTGTGCTTTGTCCTCAGAACCAGCGGTGCTCCGTAGGCGTTCAAGGGGGTACGCAAGTACGCAGGCAAAAAGATGGAATGCCGTGCTTGCGCTGGTGTGTTTGGGGGACAGGAGCCACACTGGGGCAGAGGTTCTGTCAGCTCTGCAGGGGCAGGCCGAGAGGTGGTTGACGCCACGTCAGCTTAAGCCAGGAATGGTGGTTTGCAACAATGGCACCAACCTCCTCTCTGCCCTCCGACAGGGACAACTGACCCATGTGCCCTGTGTGGCTCACGTCCTTAACCTGGTGGTGCAGCGGTTCTTGGGCAGGTACCAAGGCTTACAGGATGTCCTGAGGCAGGCCAGGAAAGTCTGTGTGCATTTCCGCAGATCATATAATGCCAGTGCTCGGCTGGCTGAGCTGCAAAAGGAGTTGAACCTGCCCAAGAACCGCCTTATATGTGACATGCCCACCAGGTGGAACTCAACGTTGGCCATGCTGCAGCGGCTGCACACGCAGCAGAGGGCCATCAATGAGTACCTGTGTGACTACGGCACCAGGACAGGGTCAGGGGAGCTCTGTTTTTTTCACCACGCCAGTGGGGCATGATCAGGGATGCATGCACTGTCCTGGCACCATTTGAGGAGGCCACGAGGATGGTGAGCAGTGACAGTGCATGCATCAGTGACACTGTACCTCTTGTCCACCTGTTGCAGCATATGCTGCATGGAATAATGGACAGGGCACTTGAGGCAGAACAGAGGCAGGAAGAGGAGGACTTTCTTGCCTCTCAAGGCCCCCTTTACCCAGACAGTGTTCCTTCTGTCCCACCCATCGCACAGGAAGAGGACGAGGAGGAGGAGGAGGAGGATTGTGTCAGCATGGAGGTGGAGCCTGGCACTCAGCATCAACAGCAGCAGTCTTTTAGGGATGATTTACAGTCCCAAGAAACCTGTGGACTTGTACGTGGCTGGGAGGAGGTGGCTGCGGATCATGTCGTCCTTAGTGACCCAGAGGACTCCGGACCGAATGCCTCAGGTAACCTATGCTGCATGGCCCTGATCCTGCAAAGTCTGCGGAAGGATCCTCTTATTCTTCGGATCAAGGAGAGGGACCATTACTGGCTGGCCACTCTCCTTGATCCACAGTACAAGGGTAAGGTTGCGGACCTTATCTTACCGTCGCAGAGGGAGCAGAGGATGAGACATCTCCGGGAGGCCTTGCAGAAAGGTCTGTGCAATGCGTTCCCAGAGACTGGGAGGTTACAAACTCCTGGTCCTGGACAACGAGTTGCTGAGGCTTCGGTCAGTCAAAGAAGGAGCGGTGGGGAAGGTGGCCGTCTGACCGATGCGTTCAGACAATTTTTTAGT
The DNA here is from genome assembly GCA_029206835.1 of Rana muscosa. Taxonomy (NCBI): domain Eukaryota; kingdom Metazoa; phylum Chordata; class Amphibia; order Anura; family Ranidae; genus Rana; species Rana muscosa. The sequence continues at coordinate 796,926,627 of CM055116.1, read as the reverse complement.
CCGCAGCCCCAAGGTATGATCGGTTCCAGCAACCATCGTCAGTGTCTGATAAACATGGTGCAGGAATACCTAGGGGCAAGGTCAGACTTGGACACCTTTCCCACCGAAAATCCTCTGGCTTACTGGGTCTTGAGGATGGATCACTGGCCAGAGCTTGCACAGTATGCAATTGAGCTACTGGCCTGTCCTGCATCCAGCGTTCTTTCGGAAAGCACATTCAGTGCTGCTGGAGACTTTATCACGGATCACAGGGTGCGCCTGTCCACCGACTCGGTTGATCGACTGACCTTCATAAAGATGAACCAGTCTTGGATCACCACCAGCTACCAAGCACCTGAAGCTGATATAACAGAATAATTTATTTTGAAATGTCACATCCCTTCAAGACTGCCTATGCTGATGCTGAGTGACTGTCCTGTTATGTTAACTGAATATCCTCCTCCTCCTCAATGATCTGATTCCTGATAAAAGCTTGGAAGAACATTTTTGTTTCTGGGTGCCGCCACCAGTGGCTAAGGCCCAATTTTTCAGCCCCTGTTTAACAGGGGCATGTAATTACAATTTTTTATGCAATGCTTTGCAGCAGGGCTCATTCCTGCACTCCAACTAGAGTATCTGGGAGAGGTTGCAGTGTCGTGGCACCAGCACCAGTGCCTAAGGCCCAATTTTTCAGCCCCTGTTTAACAGGGGCGTGTAATTGCAATTTTTTATGCAATGCTTTGCAGCAGGGCTCATTTCTGCACTCCAACTAGAGTATCTGGGAGAGGTTGTAGTGTCGTGGCACCAGCACCAGTGCCTAAGGCCCAATTTTTCAGCCCCTGTTTAACAGGGGCGTGTAATTACAATTTTTGATGCAATACTTTGCAACAGGGCTCATTGCTGTGCTCCAAGTACAGTATCTGTGAGGGGTTGCAGTGTTGTGGCACCAGTGCCTAAGGCCCAATTTTTCTGCCCCTGTTCAACAGGGGCATGTAATTACAATGCTTGATCTAATAATTCACAGCAGGGCCCATTCCTGCGCCCACCAAGAGTAACTGTGAGGGCTTACAGTGTTGTGGCAACACCACCACCACCACCACCACCAAAGGCCCAATTTTTCTGCCCCTCTTCAACAGGGGCATGCAATTACAATTCTTGATCTAATAATTAACAGTAGGGCCCATTCATGCGTCCACCAAGAGTAACTGTGAGGGCTGACAGTGTTGTAGCACCAGCACCACCACCAAAGGCCCAATTTTTCCTACCACTGTTCAACAATGGCATGTAATTACAATTCCTGACATAATAGTTCACAGCAGGGCGTTCCAGCGCCCACCAAGAGTAACTGTGAGGGCTCACAGTGTTGTGGCAACACCAACATCTAAGGGGCAAATTTCAGCAGAGTATATACGGCAGGTCCCTACTTTCAAACATCCAACTTACAAACGACTCCTACTTGCAAACGGAAGGAGACAAAAGGAAGTGAGAGGAAATCTACCCCTAGGAAGGGAAATTCTCTCCTGTAAGAGTTAATATGGGAAAATGGTGTCTCCTCTCTACTGATGCTTTATCACCAATCCTTGTTTCAATAAAAACCCCACTTTTCCAAAAACATTTGTCATTGGGACGGAAAGTGAGGTGAAATCTTCTGAACAGGTGCACAGACAGCAAAACAAATGTTACAGGGGTGATAACCCTTCCCTATGTTTTCCAAAAAGCTTAAAAATATATTTTTTGGCTGGAGCTACACTTAAACAATGTACCTGTTCAAAATTACAAACAGATTCTACTTAAGAACAAACCTACAGTCCCTGTCTTGTTTGCACCGCCTGTATACTGCTGTTCAGAGTATATAGGGCCTTTTTTTATTTTGGGTGTGGGGTTCCCCTTAATATCCATACTAGACCCAAAGGGGCTGGTAATGGGCTGGGGTGGGGGGGGGGGTGATGGGGTAGCATGCCATTTTTCTCAAAGATTTTCACTTTATGCATCATTAAAATGACTGCTCCCGAAAAAACTGACGTTTTTAAAACTTCTTTTTGCATTGATACATGTCCCCTGGGGCAGAACCCGAGTCCCCAAACCCTTTTTAGGACAATAACATGCATATTAGCCGTTATAATTAGCACTTTAGATTTTGAACGTTTGCGTCCATTGTATTTAATAGGGTTCTAACGTTCGCGCAAACTTTCGGTCCGTTCGCAGGTTCTGGTGCAAACCGAACCGGGGGGTGTTCGGCTCATCCCTAAACATGACTGCCAGATAGCTGTCCTTATTGGGCACCCCGTCTTTCTGGGCTCACATTACTACCCCCTCTCTCTGGGCTCACATTACTGCCTTCCTCTAGCTTCGTTCCATCATCGGAGCCTTCAAAACTCTGGGCATCCACAAAGGTGGGATGTATATATATATATATATATATATATCTCTGTACTGATAATGCAGCTATCATAATCAACTGCCTGCTGTGGTATTAGTATGAGAAAAGCAGCAATTGTCTTCAGTTCGTTTTAGGTGAACACTGTGCAGAGGACACATTACACTAACTGAAAATATTTGCAGCTCTCTGCCTGTGGTTTTATTATGAGAACACCACAAATAGTATTCAGGTTCCTTTAAGTGAACGCTGTGCAAAGGACAGAAGTACACTACATGAAATTAATGCAGCTCCCTGCCTGTGGTTTTATTATGAGAACACCACTAACTGTATTCAGGTAAGCTTTAGGTGAACGCTATGCAAAGCACACAGTACACTAAGTGAAACACTGATTGCAGCTAGCACAATCACCTGCCTGCCTGTCACAGTATAGAGAATAACAGGAACGGATCTAGCTAAACTGAATATAGTGTATAAATATATATACAACACCTAGGATGCATATATATCCTCTACACACTGTAACTGCAGCTAACTGACTCGCCTGCCTGCTCTATCTAACTCAATATAAGTGACACTGTCTCTCTCTCTCTCTCTCTGTAAGCTCTCTCTTTAACCACTTAAGCCCCGGACCATTTGGTAGCTAAAGGACCAGAGGTGAATTCAGAATTTTGCACTGCGCTGCTTTAACTGTAAATTGTGCGGACATGCAATGTTGTACCCAAACGAAATTTGCGTCCTTTTCTTCCCACAAATAGAGCTTTCTTTTAATGGTATTTGATTGCCTCTGCGATTTTTATTTTTTGCGATATAAACAGAAAAAGACCGAAAATTTTGAAAAAAAATGATATTTTCTACTTTTTGTTATAAGAAAAATCGAATAAACTCAATTTTAGTCATACATTTAGGCCAAAATGTATTCAGCCACATGTCTTTAGTAAAAAAAATGTCAATAAGCGTATATTTATCGGTTTGCGCAAAAGTTATAGCGTTTACAAACTAGGGTACATTTTCTGGAATTTACACAGCTTTTAATTTATGACTGCCTATCTCATTTCTTGAGGTGCTAAAATGACAGGGCAGTACAAAACCCCCCCCAAATGACCCCATTTTAGAAAGTAGACACCCCAAGGAAATTGCTGAGAGGCATGTTGAGCCCATTGAATATTTTTTTTTGTCCCAAGTGATTGAATAATGACAAAAAAAAAAAATTACAAAAAGTTGTCACTAAATGATATATTGCTCACACATGCCATGGTTATATGTGGAATTGCACCCCAAAATACATTCTGCTGCTTCTCCTGAGTACGGGGATACCACATGTGTGGGACTTTTTAGGAGCCTAGCCACGTACAGGACCCTGGAAACCAAGCACCGCCTTCAGGATTTCTAAGGGCGCAAATTTTTGATTTCACTCCTCACTACCTATCACAGTTTTGAAGGCCATAAAATGCCAAAATAGCACAAAACCCCCCCAAATGACCCCATTTTAGAAAGTAGACACCCCAAGGAAATTGCTGAGAGGCCTGTTGAGCCCATGGAATATTTTTTTTTTGTCCCAAGTGATTGAATAATGACAAAAAAAAAAATTACAAAAAGTTGTCACTAAATGATATATTGCTCACACATGCCATGGTTATATGTGGAATTGCACCCCAAAATACATTCTGCTGCTTCTCCTGAGTACGGGGATACCACATGTGTGGGACTTTTTAGGAGCCTAGCCACGTACAGGACCCCGGAAACCAAGCACCGCCTCCAGGATTTCTAAGGGCGCAAATTTTTGATTACCTATCACAGTTTTGAAGGCCATAAAATGCCAAAATAGCACAAAACCCCCCCAAATGACCCCATTTTGGAAAGTAGACACCCCAAGCTGTTTGCTGAGAGGCATGGTGAGTATTTTACAGCTCTCATTTGTTTTTGAAAATGAAGAAAGAACTTTTTTTTTTCTTTTTTTTTTCAATTTTCAAAACTTTGTGACAAAAAGCGAGATCTGCAAAATACTCACAATACCTCTCAGCAAATAGCTTGGGGTGTCTACTTTCCAAAATGGGGTCATTTGGGGGGGTTTTGTGCCATCTGGGCATTCCATGGCCTCCGAAACTGTGATAGGCAGTGAGAAGTGAAATCAAAAATTGACACCCTTAGAAAGCCTGAAGGCGGTGCTTGGTTTTTGGGGTCCCGTACGCGGCTAGGCTCCCAAAAAGTCTCACACATGTGGTATCCCCGTACTCAGGAGAAGCAACAGAATGTATTTTGGGGTGTACTTCCACATATGCCCATGGCATGTTTGAGCAATATATCATTTAGTGACAACTTTGTGCAAAAAAAAAAAAAAAAATTATTTTTCCGCAACTTGTGTCAACATATAAAATATTCCATGGACTCGACATGCCTCTCAGTATATAGCTTGGGGTGTCTACTTTCCAAAATGGGGTCATTTGGGGGGGTTTTGAACTGTTCTGGCATTTTATACACAACATTAGGAAGCTTACATCCACTCTTCTAACCACTTGAAGACAAAGCCCTTTTTGACACTTTTTGTTTACATGAAAACATATTTTTTTTTGCAAGAAAATTATGTTGAACCCCCAAACATTATATATATTTTTAAAGCAAAGGCCCTACAGAATAAAATGGTGGGTGTTGCATTTTTTTTTCTACACAGTATTTGCGCAGCGATTTTTCAAACGCATTTTTTGGGGAAAAAATACACTTTTTTTAATTTTAATGCACTAAAACACACTATATTGCCCAAATGTTTGATGAAATAAAAAAGATGATCTTAGGCTGAGTACATAGATACCAAACACGACATGCTTTAAAATTTCGCACAAACGCGCATTGGCGACAAACTACATACATTTTTAAAAGCCTTTAAAAGCATTTACAGGTTACCCCGTTAGATTTACAGAGGAGGTCTACTGCTAAAATTACTGCCCTCGATCTGACCTTCGCGGTGATACCTCACATGCATGGTGCAATTGCTGTTTACATATGACGCCAGACCGACGCTTGCGTTCACCATTGGGCAAGAGCAGGGCAGGACAGGGGTGCTTTTTTTTTTTTTTTTTTTTTTATTAATTTTGCTTTTTTATTTTATTTTTAAACTGTTGCTTCCATATTTATTTATTTTTATCACTTTTATTGTTATCTCAGGGAATGTAAATATCCCCTATGATAGCAATAGGTAATGACAGGTACTCTTTTTTGAAAAAAACTGGGGTCTATTGGACCCTAGATCTTTCCTCTGCCCTCAAAGCATCTGACCACACCAAGATCGGTGTGATAAAATGCTTTCCCAATTTCCCAATGGCGCTTTTTATATCCGGGGGGGGGGGACATTCCCTCCCACTGCTTGTAAAAGCAGTCCAGAGGCTAATTAGCCACTAGGATTGCTTTTACATGAAAGCCGACCGCTGGCTGAAAAGAATGATACCAAGATGATACCTAAACCCGCAGGCATCATTCTGGTATAAACATTCAAAGTCCAGCAACATACCAGTACGTTGCTGGTCCTTGTTGGACATGTATTGTAATCTTTTTTTTCATGCAGCCTGTTGGCTGAACGAAAAAAAAAGATTGATCGGTGGGTATGCCCACCATTAGAATACCGCCCTTCATCCACCCACTTCTAATGATGGGCATACATGCACCATTTATATATGCCGAAGCATGGGGGCATCTTCTCGCAAAAGTTATGCCGCGTACACATGGTCAGACTTTTCCACGGGCAAGCCTCCGTCGGAATTTCGACCGTATATACGCGGCATTAGGAGCAAAATCGCTCCTCCGCTCCTGCTGCCCCAATGCTTCGGCATATATGCTTTTTTTTTTAAACTGTGGTGGTGAAATTACCTCCTACAGCACTGGAGTCGCAGGGATCAGGCCTGTCTCTGCGAACGCTGCAGTTATGTGTGTTGTGTTTTGCAAGTGACAGTGATCGATCGATACTGCAGTTCGGTGGCCTGGGCTGGACGGAGGGGCAAAACGCAGGTGCTAGCAGGTATCTGGGCTGATCCCACTAACAGTGCGTTTTTGGGAACCCTAAACTGCTGGTATAGATCTGATCAGATCAGATATTGAGCTGATCAGATACTATACCACTAAGGGGGGTGTATGCTTCACGTGTGGGTGTTAGCGCTACTGGCACTAACCTGACACTGCCTGGGGTGTGACGCAGACCCTCTCTGACGCTAAAACCTAACTGATATCACCCGCCGGGCGATCAGGGGGTTAAACCTTTATTGGGTTATATACGGCGGGTGCCCTGACACTATAAAAAGCAAACTAACTAACCAGCGTCACCCGTAACACTTATATGATGATCACTGGTGAAAGGGTTAACTAGGGGCAATTAGGGGGTTAAAACCTTTATTAGGTAATATATGGGGGTACCTGACGCTATATAAAAACCTGACGGCGAACCTAAAAAAAAATTACTGGCTACCTATCGGCATCACCGACACTAAGACAACGATCATAAAAACGATTGCTTAGCGACAGTGGTGATAGGGGGTGAAAGGGTTACCTGGGGGGCGATCAGGGGGTTAAACCTTTATTAGATAATATATGGGGGTACCTGACGCTATAAAAACCTGCGGCGAACCTAAAAAAAATTACTGGCTACCGATCAGCATCACCGACGCTAAGACATCGATCAGAAAAATGATCGCATAGTGACGGCGGTGCTAGGGGGTGAAAGGGTTACCTGGGGGGTGATCAAGGGGGTTACACCTTTATTAGGTAATATATGGGGGTACCCGACGCTATAAAAACCTGCGGCGAACCTAAAAAAAATTACTGGCTACCGATCAGCATCGCCGACGCTAAGACATCGATCAGAAAAATTATCGCTTAGTGACAGTGGTGATAGGGGGTGAAAGGGTTACCTGGGGGGGCGATCAAGATGGTTAAACCTTTATTAGGTAATATATGGGGGTACCCGACGCTATAAAAACCTGCGGCGAACCTAAAAAAAATTACTGGCTACCGATCAGCATCACTGACGCTAAGACATCGATCAGAAAAATGATCGCATAGCCACGGCGGTGCTAGGGGGTGAAAGGGTTACCTGGGGGGTGATCAAGGGGGTTAAACCTTTATTAGGTAATATATGGGGGTACCCGACGCTATAAAAACCTGCGGAGAACCTAAAAAAAATTACTGGCTACCGATCAGCATCGCCGACGCTAAGACATCGATCAGAAAAATTATAACTTAGTGACAGTGGTGATAGAGGGTGAAAGGGTTACCTGGGGGCGATCAAGGGGGTTAAACCTTCATTAGGTAATATATGGGGGTACCCGACGCTATAAAAACCTGCGGCGAACCTAAAAAAAAATACTGGCTACCGATCAGCATCACCGACGCTAAGACATCGATCAGAAAAATGATTGCTTAGTGACAGTGGTGATAGGGGGTGAAAGGGTTATCTGGGGGGTGATCAGGGGGTTAAACCTTTATTAGGGGGGGGTTAGGGGGCTACACTGGACCTAAAACTAAATGTAGTGACACTTTTACAGTCACAAATGTCACTGATTGCAGTGATCACTAAATAAATGGTCACTGCAATCAGTGACACTGTGACTGGGGGCTGGGGGGGGCTGGGGGGTGATCTGGGGGTGTCTGGGGGGGCCTGGGGGGGCGATTTATGTGCCTATGTGTCCTGGTGTCAGTGTGCTGTTTTGTGTACTAACCTGCATCTTCTCCTGTACGGCGCTCGGTATATGTGAGCGCCCCAGGAGAGATGACATCACTTCCTCCTTCCTGGCAGGCAGGGGAAGCTCTCTCATTCGCCGGGAGCGATCGAGAGGGGGTGGCCGGAATCGAACGGCTGTCCCCTCATGCCGGATCGCTCCCGAAGGTAAAACGACCGCTCACTGTAAAGAAGGGGGGTCCGATCGGACCCCCCAACTATACAAAGGCAATCACGTACATATACGTGATTCTGCCTGTCGGTGCCATTCTGCTGACGTATATTTACAGTGGGCGGTCGTTAAGTGGTTAACCAACGCCAACACACTACACAAGGCCGCCAAGCCGGTGGCCTTATATAGTGTCGGGCGTGTACCTACTCCTCTGAGCCATGATTGGCTAAAGCCACCCTGGCTTTGGCCAATTACGGCTCTCCGTTCTTACTGCGCTGTGATTGGCCAAAGCATGCGGGTCATAGTGCATGCTTGGCCAATCATCAGCCAGCAATGCACTGCGATGCCGCAGTGAATTATGGGCCGTGACGCGCCACTCGAATTTGGCGAATGTTCGAAATTCGGTGAACAGCCTGAACAGGCGATGTTTGAGTCGAACATGGGTTCGACTCAAACTCAAAGCTCATCCCTAATGGTGAAATATTGTCAGGTTAGGGCTATATGCAGTGGCAATGTGCTCAGTGAATCACTTACAGCATTCCTGGATACGAACATTCCCAAGCTGTTGTGGTCTCTCCTCCTCAGCCTAAGTAAACAAGTCTTTGGGAGGAGTGGAGGAGGCAGCCACACCCCTGGCTTCGCCCACCAACTCCGGCTTCCTCGGGAGATAGTGAAGATCCCAGAGGGACAGTCTAACTTGAATAAATCACACGGGAGTGTTACAGGCAGCGTCCCCCGCACCACTGACACTTCTGCTGACCCGATCGAGTTAGCAAAGCAAAGCAGTACATGTTTACAAGGGGACAGGTAAAGTGCAGGGGCCCCTCATGCAGCTGGGGCCCCTGGGCAGTGCCCAGGGGTGTCCGCTCATTAAGACGGCCCTGGGTGTAACCATTATAGTGTTGCCATTATAAAACTGCTATCTCAAATTACCACTTCCAGGATTCTCAGTGCTCTGCAAAGAAGTCTATGGGCTTTCTTGTCTTAGATCTCCCCCTGCTGTCTGGAAGAGGATGGTGCAGCATAACATCAGTATCTCAATGGGGAGGGGGGGGGGAGAGAATAAAAGGCAATGTCTTCATCTCCATATTGCTGTAGCCTAGCACCTGGCTACATAGTCATAGCTCCCAACTGTCCCTGATTTTGGGGGACTGTCCCTGATTTAGAACAATGTCCCTCTGTCCGTCCTTCCTCCTCATATGTCCCTTCTTTTGGTCTAATCTAGATAGTTGTATATAAAATGCAATATTTATCTATTAAAAAGTGTTTCACAATGCTAAACCTTTCATCTAATTTCTAAATTGCTTCATTTGTAAATATCAAAAGCCAGTAAAAAGGAAATATATTGTTAAAAAAAGAGCTTGTGGGTTTAAAGCGGTAGTAAACCCTGCTTGGTAATTTTTACCTAAGGTAAGCTCCATAATAAAGCTTACCTGTCGGTAAAATAAATATCTCCTAAACGTGCACCATTTAGGAGATATTCACCCTGCATGCAGCCATTGACATCAACGGCAGATTCGCTCTGAAGGTCTGGCATACCTTGCCGGAACTTCAGAGCTTTATGCCGGAACCGAGGGTTGCCACACGCATTCGCGGGAGTGACGTCGTTGCAGCTCAGGCCAATCACACAGCTGGAGTATACAAACCCAGATGAAAGACCGGGGGAAGGTGTTAGCCCTCTCATCGGCGATAGCGCGCCGTGGGAGGGCTTTTTTCTAAGGTAAGTATTCCATAATGTGCTAATATGCGATGTACAGTCAGGTCCATAAATATTGGGACATCGACATAATTCTAATCTTTTTGGCTCTATACACCACCACAATGGATTTGAAATGAAACAAACAAGATGTGCTTTAACTGCAGACTTTCAGCTTTAATTTGAGGGTATTTACATCCAAATCAGGTGAACGGTGTAGTAATGGGACCATTGGCTGCTCAGCTGTTCCATGGCCAGGTGTGTGTTATGCCCTCATTATCCCATTTATAAGGAGCAGATAAAAGGTCCAGAGTTAATTTCAAGTGTGCTATTTGCATTTGGAATCTGTTGCTGTCAACTCTCAATATGAGATCCAAAGAGCTGTCACTATCAGTGAAGCAAGCCTTCATTAGGCTAAAAAAAAAAAAAAAAAAACCATCAGAGAGATAGCAAAAACATTAGGTGTGGCCAAATTAACTGTTTGGAACATCCTTAAAAAGAAAGAATGCACCGGTGAGCTCAGCAACACCAAAAGATACGGAAGACCACGGAAAACAACTTTGGTGGATGACCGAAGAATTCTTTCCCTGGTGAAGAAAACACCCTTCACAACAGTTGGCCAGATCAAGAACACTCTCCAGGAGGTAGGTGTATGTGTGTCAAAGTCAACAATCAAAAGAAGACTTCACCAGAGTGAATACAGAGGGTTCACCACAAGATGTAAACCATTGGTGAGCCTCAAAAACAGGAAGGCCAGATTAGAGTTTGCCAAACAACATCTAAAAAAGCCTTCACAGTTCTGGAACAACATCCTATGGACAGATGAGACCAAGATCAACGTGTACCAGAGTGATGGGGAGAGAATAGTATGGAGAAGGAAAGGAACTGCTCATGTTCCAAAGCATACCACCTCATCAGTGAAGCATGGTGGTGGTAGTGTCATGGAGTGGGCATGTATGGCTGCCAATGGAACTGGTTCTCTTGTATTTATTGATGATGTGACTGCTGACAAAAGCAGCAGGATGACTTCTGAAGTGTTTCGGGCAATATTATCTGCTCATATTCAGCCAAATGCTTCAGAACTCATTGGACGGCGCTTCACAGTACAGATGGACAATGACCCGAAGCATACTGCGAAAGCAACCAAAGAGTTTTTTAAGGGAAAGAAGTATTATGTTATGTTTTGCAATGGCCAAGTCAATCACCTGACCTGAATCCGATTGAGCATGCATTTCACTTGCTGAAGACAAAACTGAAGGGAAAATGCCCCAAGAACAAGCAGGAACTGAAGACAGTTGCAGTAGAGGCCTGGCAGAGCATCACCAGGGATGAACCCCAGCGTCTGGTGATGTCTATGCATTCCAGACTTCAGGCTGTAATTGAATGCAAAGGATTTGCAACCAAGTATTAAAAAGTGAAAGTTTGATTTATGATTGTTAATCTGTCCCATTACTTTTGGTCCCTTAAAAAAGTTGGAGGCACATATACAAACTGTTGTAATTCCTACACCAAGCACCTGATTTGGATGTAAATACCCTCAAATTAAAGCTGAAAGTCTGCAGTTAAAGCACATCTTGTTAGTTTCATTTCAAATCCATTGTGGTGGTGTATAGAGCCAAAAAGATTGGAATTGTGTCAATGTCCCAATATTTATGGACCTGACTGTATACTAGCACATTATACAATTGCCTTACAGGTTTTTCTTTTTAACACTTTTTTTTTTAACAGCCGGGCTTTACAACCGCTTTAACAAATATTTTTTTTTTTTTTTGTATAATTGTTCTTTAAGGGGGCGTGACAGCTATGTTTCCTATGTCTACATACTTTTACTAATAGGTGTCCCTCATTCCCTTCTCAAAAAGTTGAGAGATATGTAAATAGTTATTATTTATTGCATATAGTAAGTGTTATGGTACGTGGAGAATCTTATATAAATATATGATAGAATATAGAAATAAATATATATTTCAGTATAAGTGGATCTTGCATCAGATATATTTTCTTGTTTTGTGTTTGCATGCTAATTAAAGAGTAATGAGTGTAGCATTTAACAGGTATTTATTATCTCTCAAAACACTACCCCCCCCCCCCCCCGACAATACCTTGATCTGCTTTTCTCTTCATCTGGACAGATCTATCTTTGTTCAGACATTATCCTTGCTGTTTTTACAGATGTTAGACACAGTTTAGCCCCTCCTGCAGCTTCTCACTTTGTGACTTGCATTATTGAAGTGTGATCAATGGGGGATAAGAGACAGAGGAAATGCTTCCTCCTGTATGCAGAAGAGCAATGACCTCCTCTCAGACTGAGCAAAATCACTTGACTTGTAGCTCAGTGATTGTTTTTTTTAATATATGTAGCGGGTATGTACTTTTTAAACTGGTGAGGACACCAGTGATGCATAGTTCCCTGCGGCCCAGCAGGTGGCGCTGTCACTTTGGGCTGGGGTTGAACCATCACTGCAGTGCCGTACCCTTTGTGACCTCTCGCAGCGGTTGTACGGCGGGGCGGGGAACCCGCCGTGCATCCTGGGAGAGGGTATAAAGGGGGCGGACATCTTTGCCACGAGGTGGATTTCCCGGGCACCTTCAGCCTGAGGGCTGTGGTTGCGGTCGGTGTCCAGGCGGCCTAGGCCTGGGCACTTGGAGTTCGTGTTCCATCCCAGACACCTTCAGTCTGGGGTGAGGTACTCGGCCGGAGGCCTGGGGCCCAGTACCTTCCGCTGGGTCCCGCGAGGGAGGGATCATCCTAGGGGACCCCGGGAGTGGGGCACCCGAATCCAGAGGCGTAAGGGACCGGAGGAGGGACTCACCCGAAGACCTGGTGCAGCAGATTGCCAGTGCCGGGTGTACCTCTGGAGACCGCCGGAGGGATATCTTTCCTGAACAGGGGCCAAATTCAAAGAGGAAGTTCAGTCCATGGTCAATGACCGGTGGCAGCGGTCCAACTATTTCACTCAGGTCAGTGGCAGGGGCCTGCTATTAGGCCCATGGCAGGGGCCTCAACAGTTCATCCGGTCTGTGGCAGAGGTCACCCTCGTGGTCGGTGGCAGAGACCGTGTGCCAGGCCTATTCGCTAAAAAGGAATAGGAGAGCTTAGTTGTGCCTGGGCCTACTCGTTCCCACACCCCATGTTCGTCTGTTATTGGAAGTTCAACTGAGAGTCTTCACTGTACTGTATGAGAAATAAAGGAGTGTTGGACTTTCGATTGGTGTGGGGCTCTATTATTGACAGACACATCTCCATGGGACAACTGAGGCTTCGTATGCAGTGGACAGACCCGGAGGTAATTCAACTTACTTTGCTCAACCCTTTTATACACACGAGGGAAGAGCTTGGAGTAGTGTCCCTGCACTCTCCTCTCCCAGGTACCCCTAGACGCAAGCCATACACCGTAGGAAAGAGGGGGAGTGAGGGTAACGCTACACGTGGGGGCTCTGGTCCTGGATGTGTTCGTGCTACAATGGAGCTCAGTTGTTGGAATTTGAAAGTGTCTGCCCGAAAGAGTACAGAGTAGGTCGGCCATATTGGCCACTGCGCCATCAGGCACACCCTCCCTGCTCAGTTCGTGGGCGTGACCCAGGGAAGGAGAAAGCCCGCGAACTGGAGTACAAGAATGGAGGAGTCCAATCGTGTGAAGGATTACATGTGGAGACTTTGGCACCAACAAGGCAGTGCGCAATGGATCAGCAGAGAGTCGCCATGTTCACTAACGCATCGTGGATTCCTATTCATCCCACTACCACAAATCTGACTATCGCTGCTCCAATAAAGGACGTTGAGGCCCTGGGTTTGATTTGTCCCGGATGTTCGGGACTGGTGTGCCAGCTAAAGCCATTTGGACGCTGCGAGGCCTGCGGAGAGTTCTTATTTGAGGTGGAGCAAACCATTGAAAAACCCAGAACCATCTACCTCAACCGCGCTACGGGCCACACCACTCATGAAGGAGAAATCGCTGCTTTTACAGCCATCCCTGTGCGCACTGCAGCGACCGCAGGGGAGGTCGCAATTACAGAGGTACGGGAGAAATCCAAGGATGCTGACTCGGTCGCCACTGCTTCCCAACGTCCGCCGCCAAAGAGGAAGACCGGCTTGGTTGCCCCGTCCAGCGGTCGCGGTGGATCACCCTGCTTGCCTACGCCCGCCCCAGATGGATCCGGTAGGAAGAGTCCCGGACATCCCTTCTCAGCTTTGGGCCAAGGTAAGCCGGGCAAAGGGACTTGGTGTTGGGACGGAGGTGTCAGGGAGTCACGGCCCTGTGTGCCCGTGGGAGGTAGCAATTCAGCCTCCACTACAGGCTACTTGCCCGCAGAGGAGTGTGACACCTCCGACCTGGAATCGCTCTCCGATCCGGGAGACGATGTCATCATTGATGAACTTTTTGCAAAGAAGGGCTGGGACAAAATGCCTCTCTCCTCATCCCGTAAAGTCAGGGATCCACCCATGTCTACAGGGGATAGTACACCCCGGGTGGAGGCACCAGCGCCTTATAAGGGATCCAGTCCCCAGTCTGCCCTCCTACCTCCGGTGCCTCCTGCATCTGGCACCGGCGAAAAGAGACTGATGTTGCGGCCGCCGATGCCTAGAGTGGAGGTGGTCAAGGCACCTCGCCACCCAGATGCCATCGTCCAACCGGGTGAGGGAGATCGGGCCACTATGCCTCCGCTGGTGAGACTACAGCGTCTGTTCGGTCAAAAAGTTGCTACCGAGTAGGGGTGGGAGTACCCGTACTTACCTAAAGAGCTTCTGTATGAAGTGGAAGTCTGCCGGGACCGCTGGTACAACAAATTTGTGTGAACGCACCTTCAGGTCCCACAAGCCCGCAGGTACCTAGCGCGCTCCCCCAAAGCCTCTCAGCGTTTCAAGGACTGTAAAGCAGAATGGATGTTGGGTCGGCACCAGTGTTGCCAACCGTACGTAGATTTACGTACAGCCCGCGATTCAACCCCTTTTTCGGGCTGTACGTAAAAGTCCGTTTATGGGCACCGGCGCCCATAAAAAAGATGGCCGCGAGCCGGCCATACAACTGCGCATGCGCCGTTCCGAATGCGCCGGCCGAGCGCATTCGGAACTCGGCCGGGCGGCGCACACGCAGTAACGTGATGGCGCCGCTGGCGCCATTTTTGAAAAGGCCACAGTGGCTGGCGGCAGTGGCGGGACACCTGCAGTGAGTGCATGCCATGCACTCATCATAGGTGGTCGGTGGAGGACTCGGAGCGGAGCACTGACAGGGCCCAGCCAGGGGTGAGGAGGACGGACTCAAGGTCAGTGAAACAGGGGGGATACAAGGGGACAGCGTCATCAGTGTGCTGTATCCTCCTCTGGTTCCTGTGTCCCTTTCACCTCTTCACAGGTCAGGGCAGCACAGTGCTGCCCTGACCTGTGGAGTGGTGAAAGGGGCACAGGAGGAGGACACAGCACATTGATGATGTGCAGAAGTAATATGGTGGTGGACAGAGGAGGAGGCTACTGTGAGGGGGTGAGGAGGGCACCATCATGTTCACAGCCTGTCTCCACCGGCACCTCCTGTAGTATGTCCGCAGCCTCTGTCCCCCTCCTGTAGTGTGTCTGCAGCCTCTGTCCCCCTCCTGTAGTATGTCCGCAGCCTCTGTCCCCCTCCTGTAGTGTGTCCGCAGCCTCTGTCCCCTTCCTGTAGTGTGTCCGCAGCCTCTGTCCCCCTCCTGTAGTATGTCCGCAGCCTCTGTCCCCCTCCTGTAGTATGTCCGCAGCCTCTGTCCCCCTCCTGTAGTATGTCCGCAGCCTCTGTCCCCCTCCTGTAGTGTGTCCGCAGCCTCTGTCCCCCTCCCGTAGTATGTCCGTAGCCTCTGTCCCCCTCCTGTAGTATGTCCGCAGCCTCTGTCCCCCTCCTGTAGTGTGTCCGCAGCCTCTGTCCCCCTCCTGTAGTATGTCCGCAGCCTCTGTCCCCCTCCTGTAGTATGTCCATAGCCTCTGTCCCCCTCCTGTAGTATGTCCGCAGCCTCTGTCCCCCTCCTGTAGTGTGTCCGCAGCCTCTGTCCCCCTCCTGTTGTGTGTCCGCAGCCTCTGTCCCCCTCCTGTAGTGTGTCCACAGCCTCTGTCCCCCTCCTGTAGTATGTCCGCAGCCTCTGTCCCCCTCCTGTAGTGTGTCCGCAGCCTCTGTCCCCCTCCTGTAGTGTGTCCGCAGCCTCTGTCCCCCTCCTGTAGTATGTCCGCAGCCTCTGTCCCCCTCCTGTAGTATGTCCGCAGCCTCTGTCCCCCTCCTGTAGTATGTCCGCAGCCTCTGTCCCCCTCCTGTAGTGTGTCCGCAGCCTCTGTCCCCCTCCTGTAGTGTGTCCGCAGCCTCTGTCCCCCTCCTGTAGTGTGTCCGCAGCCTCTGTCCCCCTCCTGTAGTGTGTCCGCAGCCTCTGTCCCCCTCCTGTAGTGTGTCTGCAGTCTCTGTCCCCCTCCTGTAGTATGTCCGCAGTCTCTGTCCACCTCCTGTATCGTGTTTCCGCAGCCTCTGACCATCTCTTGTCATGTCTACAGTCTCTGAGGGGATCCTAGAAAGGAGTCAAGAGTGGGAGTGCCGCCGGGATGGGGGTTACGGCCCAGGAAGAAACAGACGTGTGGACTGGGAAAAGGAGATCAGAGCCACCAAGCTGGAGCCGACTGACTGAGCCCCACACTGTGCACCCGAGAGGAGGTAAGTGACAGTGCCGCCAGGCCATTCTGAGGGGGGGTCACTGATGTAAGGAGGTGAATGAATACAATAATGTAAGGGGGCACTGATATAAAGGTTTCCCCCTTATATTAGTACCCCCCCTTACCTTAGTGTATTCACTCTGTGGAAGGTGTTCTCTATTCACCAGAGGCCCCCTCCATATCAGAGTTCCCCCTTACATCATGATCTGCAGCGTTCCCCTTTACATAAGAGTTCCCTTGCACTGTAAGGGGGCATCCTGCAGACTCTGGTGTAAGAGGGAACTCTGTGCTGGCTGGGTTATAGTATCCTAACCTTCATGTGAATTGAGAAATATGTTTTTTTACTTTTGTTTAACTTAAACACATTGATATTAGCATTAGCTGTGTGTTTATAGTTGAAATATTGATATTTGCACTGTTTAGTACTAAAAACCGTACTTTTAGGTACTTTTTTGCAGCATCAGTAAAAAATGCGGCTCTGCCAGTAAGCTTCATTATTTTTGCCAGTAAGAAATTGGTGCCGTACAGAAATTTTGGCATCCTTGCCAGTAAATTTCACTTCAGGGGGTTGGCAACATTGGTCGGCACATCCATGCTGATAAAGTGTTGATTCTACGGAAAGAAGGGGAGGATGTCGAATATCACATAGAGACTGTGGATAAGCACTTCAAGCCCCTTGTCTTGCCGCATCCCAGGTTCTACATGTAGGAGAAAAGACTCCTTGCCTAGTGTTTGTTGCTGCTGAACTTTCCGGGGTTGTTTCCCGGGGAACCCAGTGACTGTACTCGCGTTATGGGTGTTTGTGCTCTCTGGAGGAATTGAAGGACTGTTACCGTTGTTTGTTCTTCATTCTTCCATCCTGCAAAGTGATCATGGACTTTGGGGTAGTTAGAAAGTTCAAAGAGAGAAGAAGATCTTCAACCAGTGCAGTTACTGTGACACTGTCACCAGGTGGCAGTGTTGTGCACCGATATTCACTGTTCACTCACACACTTAGGCCTCGTACACATGGCCGAGATTCTCGTTGAAAAAAACATGTCGTTTTTTTCGACGAGATTCTTGGACAAGAAACTTGTCCCGGCCGAGTGTACACACGCTCGTTTCAAAGAACCCGCGGTTCTTTGAATGGAGCGTACGCGGTGACGTCATCTTGGTATACCCTACGTATGCCTATGAAGCTACCGCGCATGCGTCGAATTCATTTCGAACATGCGCGGGCTTCCGGGAGGACAGGTAAGTGTACACACACTCACTTTTCTCGTCGAGAAACATGCCGAGGAGAATCTCGACGAGAAAATAGAGAGCAGGTTCTCTATTTTCTCGTCGAGGTTTCTTGTCGGTTTTCTCGGCGAGAAACCCGATAGCCGCGTACACACGACCGATTTACTCGGCAAGACCTCTCTGCCAGCAAGTTTCTTGCTGGTTCTTGCCGAGAAAATCGGTCGTGTGTACGAGGCCTCAGAGAAGGAAAGGGTTTCTCTACGGAGAGGTTTTTTCATTCTTACACAAACATATGTGTCAGGGATATGTGTGTTTAACGTTCTTTTCCCCTCTGCAGGAGAACATCTCATCAAGACCACTGAGAATGGGGTGGGTCTTAGTCAGGATGGGTGTAAGGGAAAGTTGATGTGAACATGTGATTCTGATAATGTGGTTATGTGTTGTTTGTTTCCTTCCCTTCCCTTTCATGTCAGGTTCAGGCACAACTGTTTGGTTAGCTTTCAAAAACTTTTTTATTTTTGAAATTCGTTAGTCGGTCTCTGGACCAGGCTATGATGGCCCTTTTTGGGCATGGTTTGCTCCAGACACTGGGGACCAGTGTCAAATAACAGGGGGGAGAGTGTAGCGGGTATGTACTTTTTAAACTGGTGAGGACACCAGTGATGCATAGTTCCCTGTGGCCCAGCAGGTGGCGCTGTCACTTTGGGCCGGGCTTGAACCATCACTGCAGTGCCGTACCCTTTGTGACCTCTCACAGCGATTGTACGGCGGGGCGGGGAACCCGCCGTGCATCCTGGGAGAGGGTATAAAGGGGCGGACATCTTTGCCACGAGGTGGAAGTCCCGGGCACCTTCAGCCTGAGGGCTGTGGTTGCGGTCGGTGTCCAGGCGGCCTAGGCCTGGGCACTTGGAGTTTGTTTTCCATCCCAGACACCTTCAGTCTGGGGTGAGGTACTCGGCCGGAGGCCTGGGGCCAAGTACCTTCCGCTGGGTCCCCCGAGGGAGGGATCATCCTAAGGGGCCCAGGAGTGAGGCACCCGAATCCAGAGGTGTAAGGGACCGGAGGAGGGACTCACCCGAAGACCTGGTGCAGCAGATTGCCAGTGCCGGGTGTACCTCTGGAGACCGCCCGGAGGGATATCTTTCCCAAACAGGGGCCAAATTCAAAGAGGAAGTTCAGTCCACGTTCAATGACCGGTGGCAGCGGTCCAACTATTTCACTCAGGTCAGTGGCAGGGGCCTGCTATTAGGCCCGTGGCAGGGGCCTCAACAGTTCATCCGGTCTGTGGCAGAGGCCACCCTCACGGTCGGTGGCAGAGACCGTGCGCCAGGCCTATTCGCTAAAAAGGAATAGGAGAGCTTAGTTTGTGCCTGGGCCTACTCGTTCCCACACCCCATGTTCGTCTGTTATTGGAAGTTCAACTGAGAGTGTTCACCGTACTGTATGAGAAATAAAGGAGTGTTGGACTTTCGATTGGTGTGGGGCTCTATTATTGGCAGACACATCTCCATGGGACAACTGAGGCTTCGTATGCAGTGGACAGACCCGGAGGTAATTCAACTTACTTTGCTCAACCCTCTTATACACACGAGGGAAGAGCTTGGCGTAGTGTCCCTGCACTCTCCTCTCCCAGGTACCCCTAGGCGCAAGCCATACACCGTAGGAAAGAGGGGGAGTGAGGGTATGGCTACATATATATTTTTAAAATATTAGCCTTTTGTTGTATATTGTGACCTGTCAGGAATGTATTCATACAAACATATAAATGACTTTAAAGGGATTGTAAAGAAATTAAAAAAATAAAAATAAAATAACAAACATGTTATACTTACCTCCACTGAGTGGCCCCGATCCACGTCTTCTGGGGTCCCTCGGCGGCTGTCTCGGCTCCTCCCCGCAGTCACTCACCACCTATATGCGAGCTCGCATGGTGGTGAGTGATTGCGGGCGCGCTCCAGTGATACAGTCAGCGGCTATTGACGCTCACTGTATCACTCGGCCCTGCCCCCCGGCACTGCGTCATTGGATGTGATTGACAGCAGCGCCAGCCAATGGCTGCGCTGCTTTCAATCCATCCACTGTAGCCAATCAACGGCCAGGCTGAACGGCGAAGAGAATGATGGGGGTGAGCGCGGGACTTTCGAAGGGTCGGGTAAGTAAAACGGGGGCTCGGGGGGGGGGGGGGGGCGGTATTGTCGGATGTTTTTTCACCTTAATGCATAGGATGCATTAAGGTGAAAAAAACATTTACCTTTACAACCCCTTTAAGGTACATTCAGGGCCACTGTTAGAAATAAAAGGGCCACATACAGCCTACCTGACGGGGCCCCCAACCCCACCCTGACATGATCGGTCCAATCGGGCCCATCTGTCAGTTTTTCAGGTGGACACAATTGGACCCTCCATTTTCCTCTATAAAGCTGCGGATGTAAACGGACTTGTGTCTGTTTACACCTGCCTACCTCCAATCCGATCCATTCAGCCAAATTGCGGGTGGATTGTTTGCCCCCCCCCAAAAATTAAATTACCCACCAGCTGCTACTGACCCCCAAACTGCAAATGAACTCTCACTATTCTGAGCCCCATATAAGGCTGCTTTCACCCTGATGCACTGTGGTTTACCTGCACCGTGGGTGAAGCGCAGTTCATCTGCAACTTTCCTGGGCTAGCTGCGCTTTGCCATAGACTTCTATTATATCCTGCAGGTGTGGTGCACTTTCTGAAAGTGCACCAAAACTCCTGCATTCAGGAAGTGCACCAAACCCGCAGGATATAATAGAAGCCTAAGGCTAAGCCCACACTGCACTGCACATGTGGTGTGGGTAAACAGCAACACATTAGTGTGAAAGCAGCCCTATACTATTATGCCCAGTGTATTGCTTCACACTGACCTGAAGGATCTCTTCTTTCCTGCTGCTGGCACCTCTCTGGAGAACACTAGCTGGGATAAGAGGTGGAGGGCAGCAGGTATTATTCCACATGGGACAGGAGCCAACACTACAGAGGAGGCATCTGCATCTCTTGCTCCCTACTACAGCTCCAACTTTACAAGTAGTTCATTTGTATTGCACTCTGATGCTCTGGAATGACAGGTCAGCAAGCCCAGACCGTGATCTACCAGTCACCTGGTTGCAATCTACTGGTAGATTGCGATCTACGGGTTGCTGACCCCTGACCTATACTGTGTGATTATCATCATGATGATAATAATGGTCATATTTGGCTTCTCTCTGCTATATAATTCAACATAGGCAGTGGTCAGGGCATGGGGAAAGGTGTGTGTGTGCATCATGTACTGTACCTTTCCTGAGTGTTCAGCTAGCGATCCTTCTGTGTGCACTGCTGGGCTGGCTGCTGAGTCTGTGTGTTAAGGAATGGTGGTTGGACATGGATTGTCTGCTGTTGTCTCTGTCTGCCTGCACTGATCGCTTCCAGCCAGCCTGTCCCGAGCCTGCCAATCTGCCACCAGTCTTCTCCTGCCGCTGATTCCCTCAGCGCTTACTTGCTGAAGGAGGCAGGCAGTGTGCATGCAGAATCACTTCTCCAGCAGCACAGGGACTGAGAGAGCCAGAGCACAGGTTGGTGTATACGTCTGCCCATGCCTGAAAAAGAAAAAAAGCCCCTCAATCCACAGTCCCATGGGCCCTCTGGATGAACTGATACCCCCCCCAGGGAATATGATTACCACCCAAGAGCCATGGAGAACAAAATCACAGTTTGTATAAACATGTACTACACACACTACATGAAGCTTGAAGCTTCCGGCTGGCTGGGCCCCCCTGTAAGTGACAGGGCCCAGGCCCCCTACAGGAGGCCCGGTGGTACCCCTTATCAGCAGCTCTGGGTGCAGTATGTCTGTGCACCAATCCTTATGTGACCAATGTCAGCTCTCTCTTGTAGTTAACTTGATCTTTCTTTTCATAAAGACTATTGCCTTGTACAGTTGCACCTGTAAAGCATGTTTTATTTGTGTAGAGGTAATACTCAGACCACTATTACAGTACAAGCACTCCCATATCAAAAAGTTTGTTCATCTTCTGTAAAGAAGCTTTTTCAATATCTGGACTGTCTCCGGTTTTCTTGGAGCTGCTGATCACACAGTCTATGTACATACAGTATGTGGTGGTGGGGAGAGAGTCATGGGAGTTGTGCCCATCTGAAACAGCATAAAAGCACATCTGGTCCATATTATGAACACTAATTACAGGTAGCATATAGACATGGCAATGATTATAGCTTTATAGCTATAAGATTATAGCTATAGATTATAGCTCTCGCACACAAACACCAAAAACGCCACCTTTTTAGGTGGTCAGGCTTTCCTTTAATCTGAATTCAGCCCATTGCATTTAATAGGCCTGTACACACAGGCGTGTAAATATCAGTTAACTAGTACTACATTTAGATGAATTTAAAAAATCGCAAAAATCTACATTACAGGTCAAAATCGTACATAGATAGGAGCGAATGCACACACGTATTTTCAGACATCATCATTTCCCCTACATTATTTGAATATTTGGCAATCTGGGAGCTAGAAGAACTATTATGTGTGATACGCGCATATTTGCACAATATATAGACCATGCTTACGTTTCTTGGAAAGGAACTTTCTGGCAGAACGATCTTGCGTTCATACATCAGTATCTTGCGCAAGGACCCTTAATAGTTTCAGTTGTGGGTTTTCTAATCATTAACGTATCATAAACTAAGCACAGTTATAAAGTATGAATTATTACATTGTTTATTTTACAACAGCAAAGGATGGCACATGATAAATGTGTTGAATTATTTGATAATAAATATGTGGAAATCTAGTGTAGTAAAGTCATTTTATTTGGCACTAGCGACAAAAATTTATACTTTTGTTTTTATTTAAAAGAGTTATTCTGCCATCTAGTGGTTTTGACAGGTACAGTGCTTTTCTCATTGAAGCAGTGATGGGCTTGCAGCAACCCATTTTTTCCATCCTGGGTTATGTGAATGCCTTTTTTTAATTAAGTCAGTTTTTTTTTCCTATAGAGATATGAATGTGCACATTATTGTTCTAACAATCACTGCTGGGAATAGTTTCTTTTTTTCTGGTCATACATGGATGGATGTCAGTCATGCTCAATACATCCACCCATCCATGTATAACCAGTAAAAAAGAGACTATTCTTTTAACTATTAGGTAAACAAAAGATACTATTACTCCGCTCCAATGAGCAGCAATTACCAGACGTCTAAAATTACTTCCACTTATCTTAAGGATTTATTTAGAGAGATAAAGACTAGTACTGCACACAGTAATGTAGCATACAGACCCTTCTGCTCCATCCATTTTTGTCTGCAGTAAGGCACACCTGCTACTTGCCCGTTTTCCAATTCCAGATATGGAGAGGCGAGCGGTGTTAGATTTTTGGGCCTTGCGGCGAGTTACCTCTCCAGAGTGGATCCCTGGTCTCCGTTATCTAGGGGAAAGTCCTGTTTTGTAATAAAGCTAATGTCCACACAGGTGTAAAACCTAAGCAGCAAGGTTTTATTCTTTTCTTGAGGCAAAACTTGAGAGAGAGTAGAAACGACAAGTAGGGGAAGGTTCAGGCACGCAACGCTTAGAGAACACTTTCGTCGCCACTCAAGCCTGAGTGGGTATTGCTCACCCGGATAGTCCCTATGAGAGCAGTCCTAGCAGCCGGAGTGGAGCACGGATGTCAGAGATAATAGATCCCCCTTTAGGTAGGCCTCCAGGCCTCTCCCCGAGATAGCAGTACCGTCGCTATCTCCGCCGAGACTGATCTTCTCCTGGAACTCCTTCCCTAAAAATGGGCCCCCTTCAACCGGGCAGCCTGGGATCCCTCTCCGAAGCGTAGGCCCTCGATAGGAGAGCTGGGCCTACTATACAGCAGTAGAGCCTCGGGCTAAGGGTTCCCGGGACCAATCACACGCATCCTGTGCCATGAGGGCCACGAGATATGCTCACTGGACCAGAGGTCCCCCCTAACTCCTTGGGGTCCCCCTGGAATCGCCTCACGCCTAATGGCGTCTGCCCCTTTTGTACCCGCTCCCAGCATGCACAGCGGGTAGACCACGCCCACTGCACGGCTGCCGAGAGAGGACACCCAATGGCGCTGCGTTACCCCCTGTGGTTCAACCTGAGCCGAAGACGACAGCGCCATCTACAGGCAACAGGGAACTATACTGCCAGGCAGCACCGCACCCAGAGCAGAAGCAATTTAATATATAAACAGGTCTGAGACGAACTATTAGCTCAGACCAAGCTTAAATTTGCACATATAGCGTCCCATAAATTGGGATGGGCGCTACAGTAAGAAAACTTATTGTTAAAGATTATTGCATTTTGTAGTTTGTGCTGCCTTAATGAAATAGTGCAGCTGTTTTATTAGGGCTAGTAATATTATCTTTGTTTTTTTAATCAAGAATATCAGTGTTTTAGTTACCATTATCTCGACCATGAGAGATATATGGGGGCTGCTAATGTTGACCTCGTCTGAAAATGTTAGTTATGTGGCTCTTGTGCTGGCCTATTTGATGCAATATTTTCTAATTCACAGACCCTGAAAAAAAATTGGATTTTTGTACTCACCGTAAAAAGTCAGTTTCTCTGACGTCCATGGACTGACACAGCTCTCATACTGATTACGTGTGGGTATATGTCCCTGCTTGCAGGAGAAGACCTAGGCAGAGTGTTAGATGTTAAAACATTCTAGAACAAACCAGAGCTGAACAGCTCTGCCCAGGGGGGCGGTCCCTCCGGACATTACCCTCCCACCTGCAGCTAACAGCCTCAGTTCTTAACAAAGCAGTACAAACCTTAAAAGGAAGGGTGTGTGCTGTGTCAGTCCATGGACGTCCAACGGATTTTACAGTGAGTACAAAAATCCTATTTTTTCTTATCGTCCATGGACTGACACAGCTCTCATACTGATTACGTGTGGGACGTCCCAAAGCAGTATGAGAAAAGGGTGAGAGCAAAATAGTAAAGGAACAACCAAAACTTCACTCCAAACCAGCAGAGCTCCTCAACGGAGGAGTTGCAACATTAAACAGCGGCCTGCAACACTTTGCGGCCGAAGGAAGCATCCGAAGATGCAGCCACATCAACCTTGTAGAATTTTGAAAAGGTATGAACGGACGACCAGGTCGCTGCCTTGCACACTTGTGCAACCGACGCTTGATGTCGGAAAGCCCAGGAAGCACCGATTGCCCTGGTGGAATGCTCCGTAACCGGGGAAGGGAGGCGCCCGCCCCTTAATGGCATAGGCCTGTATAACAGTCTGTCTGATCCACCTAGAAATGATCCTGGACCAGAGACAATATAGTGAGTCAGACTTCCGAATAGAAGCAGTAGCCGCCAGGTATACCCATAAGGCACGCACCACATCCAAATTGTGAAGTGCAACCTCTCTAGGATGCGATGGATGAGGGCACAAGGACGGAAGGACAATGTCCTCATTAAGGTGAAAAGCCGAAACCACCTTAGGAAGGAAAGACGGTCGCGGTCGCAAGACCGCCTTATCCTTATGGAGGACCAGGTAAGGCGACTTGCATGACAGAGCCGCCAACTCAGACACCCATCTAACAGAAGTGATGGCCACTAAGAAAGCCACCTTCTGGGACAAAGTTAAAAGAGGAATATCTCTTATGTTTTCAAAAAGAGGTTCCTGAAGAACCGAGAGCACTAAGTTCAGATCCCAAGGAGGGAGCGGGGGCTTGGCAGGTGGAACCACATGGCGTACCCCCTGCACAAAAGTGCTAACTAAGGAATGATCTGCTAGGGGTCTTTGACAGAAAACGGCCAAGGCCGAAAATCTAACCCTTAATAGTGCTCAAAGCCAGCCTTTGTGCAACACCACGCTGCAAGAACCGCAGGATTCTGGGGACAGAGTACGTCCGTGGACGCCAGTCTAGCTCTTCGCACATAGCGATGTAAGCTCTCCAGGTACGGTGATAGATCTTCCTAGAAGAAGAATTCCTTGCCCTAAGCATGGTCAAAATTACCGAATCCGACAGGCCTCGGTCTTTCAGCAATAGCCATGCCGTTAAAGCCAGAGACTGTAAAACAGGATGAAAGATAGGACCTTGAGATAGAAGGTCCTCCCTCAAGGGCAGGCGCCAAGGGACATCTGCGATGAGACGTACCAGGTCGGCGTACCAGTGACGCCCAGGCCAGTCCGGGGCAATAAGGATCACCGGGATGCCCTCGGAGGAAGCAACTGCAGCGGAGGGTAGACATAAATTAAGCGATACTGACCCCACGGGGCCACTACGCGTCCGAGGAATCCACCCAGGGGTCCCTGGACCTGGCCACAAACCTCGACACCTTGCGATTGAGTTGAGACGCCATCAGGTCCACATCCGGAGTGCCCCACCGCCGACAAAGGAGTTGAAACACCTCCGGATGCAAGGACCACTCCCCCGAAATGTAGACGGCCGACAGCGCCGGCACGCTTCTTTCCGCCCACCTTAGGATGTGGGTGACCTCGGACGCCGCAGCCGAGCTCCGAGTGCCCCCCTGATGGTTGACATACGCCACGGCCGTGGCGTTGTCCGACTGGATTCTGACCGAGCGGCCCTGTAGCCTCTTCAACCATGCAGAGAGACACAGTCTGATCGCCCGCAATTCCAGGACATTGATTGTGAGATGAGATTCGTCCGGAGTCCAGAGCCCTTGAGCTGACAGGACTCCCCACACTCCTCCCCAGCCCGTCATGCTGGCGTCCGTCGTGACTACCGTCCAGTGGATGGGGAGGAACGACTTCCCGGCCCGAAGAGCTGGGGATCTCAGCCACCACGTCAGGGATGCCTTGACAGAGTGACTCAACTGAATCTGAAGATCCAATGACAATGGGGACTTGTCCCAAACAGACAGAATTCCCTTCTGCAATGCCCGAGTGTGTGATTGAGCATACAGAATCGCCTCGAAGGAGGCCACCATATAGTCCCAGGACTCTCATGCAGAAGCGAATTGACGACCATTTTCGGGACGTCAGAACCCGCACTGCTGACTGAAGTGTCAGTAACTTCTCTGAAGCCTCGTACACACAACCGAGTTTCTCGTCGTAAAAAAACACGTCGTTTTTTTCGACGAGATTCTTGTTAACCTTGACGAGTTTCTCGTCAAGCTTTCCATGCGTACACACTGACATTTCACAATTTCCTCGTTGTTCTCCGTGGTCACGTCCAGCACGTACGACGGCACTATAAAGGGGAAGTTCGATTTCCCTGGCGCCACCCCTTGGGCTGCTTTTGCTGATCTCGTGTTACCGCGTGTGAAGTAAAAGTTTGGGAAGAGACGATTCGCGCTTTTCAGTCTTCGTGCTTTCAGTTCGTTTTCTGCGGTTCAGTTTGTGCTTGTGGGTTTGTATCTTGTCTTTCAGGGCGTCTCGGTAGGTCGTATCTGTTTTACAGTGCGTTCTTGCACGTTCGTTTCTGATTTTCAGTTCGTTATTCATAGGCCTTGCTGTTCTAAAGTGCGTTCTGTTCTGTACGTTCTGATAAGACGACCGTTTCCTAGCCATGTCGCCTGTACGTTCTCGTCGTCGAGTATGTGCTGTGCGGGCACTTGGTGTTGGTCTGCTTGTTTTGGACCAAGACCAGTCCATGAACGGGTTGAGGAGGAGTTCATGGACCAAGAATTGGTTGCTCCAGCGGGACCAATTCTGCCATATGCCTCTGCTGCGGGAGATCGTCGAGAATAATCCTGAGAACTTCAGGAATTTTCTGCAGATGTCTGACCCTGTTTTTCAGCAACTGTTGGCTTTGGTGTCCCCCTATATTACCAGGCAGGACACCGTTATGCGGGAAGCCATCAGTGCTGAGCAGAGGCTCATCGCCACGTTTCGTTACCTGGCGACAGGGAGAAGTCTTCAGGACTTGAAGTTCACGACAGGCATCTCCCCCCAGGCTCTGGGCCTCATAATCCCAGACACCTGTTCTGCCATTATACAAGTCCTGCAGGAGGACTATATTAGGGTAAGTTTTCTCCATTAACATCACATTTTATGTATTTCATGTATGCTAATGTATTGTATTTCTTTCATCCTTCCCTAATTACCATGATTGTAATATGCTGAGAATGTCCCCTTTGTCCCCATGCATGCTGGAAGCTTTAAAATGCCCCTTTTTTCTCCTCCATGCATATTTCCCTTCACTAACCTTTCCAGCAGTGGCGCCTGTTGCTTCAAATGTTTGGGGGTTCAACCCCCAATTTAGGACCTAAACTTCCTTCTTTTTTGCGACTGTGCCTATTAAACGCCACCAGTTGCCCCCTCCAATGCAGCCATTTTGACCCTTCCAATGCAGCCATTTTGCCCCTTCCAATGCAACCATTTTGTCCCCTCCAATGCAGCCAGTTTCCCCCCAGCCCTGCACTTACTTTCTTCTGGTCCGCGCCATCCTTCTTCTGTCCTTGATGTCTTTTCCTGCCCTCGATGTTGCATCAGCCAATCATGTTACCGTTAAACAGACTTGGTGAACATGATTGGCAGAGCAGCCTGTCAGTGTTTAGCCAAGGAATGTCCCCCCCCCCTGCGTCCCCTATTTCACTTTTAGCAAGCCAATTACATCCCTCAGGCTGTAATTTGCAAGCCTATTTGCCCCCCTGTTTCTGATATGCAATTTTCACCACAAAAATGCCGCAGTTATTCATATGTCCGTCGCTCAACAGGGGGCCATCCACCTGAATAGTGGGCGGCATTGACAATACATAGGTTAATGCAAGGCATGAACCTATGTATTGTTCTGAGTGACGGGCGCAGGATAGAGGGGGCAGTGCTCCAGCGCCCACTCTGGATGCACCGCCACTGCAATGCTATCCTGTGGCCAAACACATCTACCCCCCCCCCCCAATTGGGTTATAATGGACCATCAGAGGGGGTGATGAATATGAAACTTGAGCCTTCCATTATACTTATTAAAAACACCTTAAACTGAGAATTTGATTGAGGTTTGGCTCTAATGTATTTTCTTATAATCTGCTTGCAATGTTATAATTTAAATTTCTAATTTTATTTCATCTTGTTTGACTCCCCAGCTTCCTTCCACGCCACAGGAATGGCAGACTGTGGCATCGGAGTTTGCCACGCGGTGGGACTTCCCCAACTGCGGTGGTGCCATAGACGGGAAGCACGTCCGCATCGTGCTGCCACCCCGTTCTGGGTCCTACTACTACAATTACAAGGGGTTTCATAGCATTGTGCTGATGGCGGTGGTGTCAGCACGGTATGAATTCCTCTATGTTGATGTAGGGAAGAATGGCCGGATGTCCGATGGGGGATCCTTCATCCAGACGGAGTTTGCCCTCCCTCCGTCTCCAGAGTGACGACCTTGCATTGCCACCGGATGCAGGGAATGTTGAAGGACTCCCCTTTGTTTTTTTGGCTGATGAAGCCTTCGGACTCGGACCGCACCTCATGAGGCCATTTCCACAGAGGACCCTGACCCCAGAGAAGAGGGTGTTCAATTACTGGCTGGCCAGGGCCCGAAGAGTCGTTGAAAATGCCTTCGGGATAATGGCCAGCCGGTTCCGCCTTTTTATGACTCCAATCCACTTGGCGGAGTACAAGATAAACTATCTTGTTTTATGCTGCTGTGTGCTCCATAATTTTCTTTGCCGAAAATCAAGTACTTATATGGCCTCAGTATTGCCTGAGGCAGGAATTTCCCATGCCAATCCCCTGCCGGGCCTCGAATCTGCCCGTCCTGGCTTGCCCCCCCAAAATGCCCGTAAGGTTCGGGATAAATATATGGACTATTTCACGGGTAGGGGGGCAATTCCTATGCCAGGCCATGACTAAAGATTCGTGCATAAAGAACTCATTAAAATTCATTTTAAATCTTGTAACTTTGTTTGTTTCCTGTCTCCTAGTTTGTCTTACTGCATTTGTATTGCCAAGTTTTTTTTCCTTTAGTAAATAACAACCATTTCACTATGAAACCCAAACAAATACACAAATAAGGTTAGGGCGTATTTGAAAAAGAAGCTACACTTTGTTTGTGTTCAAACATTTTACTCTGTGCACATTCACACACATGGTATTTTTTTTTTTGGCTGTCCACAAACCGCCAATTTTTTTTAATGAAAATACAAAACCATCAGTTGCATTCCAAAAAGTACAACATTGGATACCTCTGAGCAATATGAGACATTCACTTACACAAAATATGTCTCTATGTGCCCGTCCTAATATGGGGTCTTGGCACCCCTGGCCCAGCCAAAAATTGAATATGCACACATTTTGTTGTAATTTCCAATAGGGATTTTAGACTCCTGATCCCTATTGTCAACATGTGCCATCTGCCATCAGGGGTGATCAATGGACGTGTTTTGTGGGTGCAACCCCTTCTTCAGTTCACCTACTTGAGATACGAGGAAGGGGTTGCACCCCCAAAAGCCGTACATGGATATCCCCTGATGGCAGATGGCACATGTTGACACACTGTGTGCATATTCAATTTTTGGCTGGATTGATTGTCAAAAAGAGATTAAAAGGGGGAAGAACAAACTGTAACAAAAAATGGGGGTTTTGATGCCTTATTCAATTCTCCCCAAAACATCTAGGATGTCTTTAAAGGTTTGATCCATCACATGAATTCTTTGTTTAATTCTGTCCAGTTCTGTGCTACATTCCATCACTTGCTGTATTATTCGTAGGGCACTGTCAGCAGAGAAACGTGTACTATCCTTCACCACAACATTTACATCCCCTAAAAACAAAATAAAAAGGTATTATAACTCTGCAGGCCTACATCTCTTACCTGAAGCTGTGGTGACAGATACTGACCTGTTGTGGTGACCAGTTCCACCACGTCATCCACTTCTCCTTCCTGCACTTCTCCTTCCTCCACCTCTTCAACTTCCTCAACACTCTCAGGTTGTGGGTCTTTGTGAGGTTGGGGTTGTGTCGAAGCTGTGGGGTTCCTGTGCTCCCTGGAGTGTTCTCCTCCCAGTCTTCTCTCCCCTATGAGAATCAAACAAAAGGTCTATTTATCACACTGAAATTTTCTATGAAAACTAAAAACAGCCTAAATTGCTTGGAAGTGGGGTACAAGTGTGTGTTTGTGCTGAATTTCCACATGAAGACATTATTTCTTCACAAAAATATGTTTAGTATTCACCTTTGGCTGTCAATTTTTAGACATGGAGGCACCACAAAAATTCACTGATGCACCTGTGTGGGACCCCCAAAAAAGGCGGTTCTGTTGGCCCACACTATAGTGCTCAAAAGTACAGATGTGGAACCAGCTGCTGAGTGTCCTCTCCTTTACACTGATTAAAGTTTGCATGTCATTCTCTTTACAAACACATCATCTAGCCAACAATGTAAGAACAACAAATGAATCAAAACAGGCAGATGTCTAATTTAATTTAACCCTGTAAAATAATCAAAAAACGAGGATAGTGGCCGAACGATGTATCTGTAATGAACGATTACTGTGCCAAACCAATTTCAAACTATGACATTTTGTAAGGTAGTACAATAGAAATAAAAAAATACATGGAGCAACATGTAAGTTGAGAAATACATTAATAGCGTAAAATTAGAACAAGTACTTACTTTTTCCTGGCATTCTCTTAATGCTCCTTAACTGCTCCGGCTCCCTCAGTTTGAGGTCTGACCACCTCTTTCTGAGCTGCTCATTTGAGCGTTTCACCCCAAAATTCTTCTTCAGACTCTTCACGACTTTCTTCAGGATTTTGGCCTTCCTTCTATTAGGTTTGCTATACGGCCCATGCTTTGCGTCATAATCCGACTTTAGCAAGATGTCCACCATCTCCGCTATCTCCGCATAAGACATATTAGATGCCTTGAATCTCCTCCTTGATCGTGACCTTTCCTCAGTCTCCGGGCTTGTCTCCTCCTCGTTATTTGAGGAATTATCAGACACCTGCTGTGAATCCGCCATATCTGTCTGCGCGCCGAAAGAGAAGGGGCGGGGAAAAGATGTTAGTTAGAACGTCATGGGGGGGCGACGTGTGCGGAGCGATGTGTGCGTAATTTTTGATGCATGCGTGGTGTATATATAGCAAACACACATGTGACTATACTACGTTCGGTGTGCGGAGAGAGGAGTTCAAGTGACGGACGTGCGAACGAAGGTATGTGATTTTGTGACTTTGATAAATTGTTGCCCTATACTGTTTTGAGAATGTTGGAGGATATATATGGTGAATAAGATTTTAAGGAGGTTAGACTGTGTGCCTCACATTAGTTATATAATTTTTATTTTACTTGCAGACCAAAAATGAATGTCTTTATAAGCGACAAAGAATTCCTTGCGGAATTTATAGACCGGGTAAGGGAGCTGCCCGCTCTGTGGGGAACCAAAAACCCCATCCATAAAAAAAAGGGGTACGAAAAGCAGCGCTGGAGAGCCTGCTCCCATTTGTGCAGACCAAGGTGCCCACAGCCACAGCAAAACAGGTGGACACTAAAATTGGGAGCTTGAGAGGCACATACAGGACTGAATGCTCTAAGGTGCTGGCTTCTCAGAGGTCAGGAGCAGCAGCAGATGATGTGTATGTCCCCAATTTGTGGTACTACAGCAGGATGTCCTTTCTGGATGACCACATTGAGGCAAGGCCATCACTCTCCACTCTTCCCCCCAGACTTCCCTGCAGCCAACCTGAGCCTTCTCTGGAGCAAGAAGAGGCAGCCATCCTGGATGAACCTGATTTGGCCATCTGGAGCCAGGTATAGTATTTTAAACAAATGTATTGGGATAAACTTAATGTTTGAAAAATAAGTCAAGATGAAAATCATAAACTATTTTGGGTTCCACAAGTGAAATCAAGATCTCTAGACATTAGTCTGCCCTAAATTGGGTACTAAATAGTCAATCTGATGTAGTCGAAAAAACATTTAATTGTTTTCTTGATTTACATTCAAATTGCTACATTCATGATCTGAAAGTTGTATGAAAATAATAAAATATTAAACTATGTCCCTTTTTCATACACAGGATGAAATCAGCCAGGAGGAGGGTCAGGAAACTGTCAGGCAGGAGGAGGCAGGGCCCAGTGGCAGCCAGGAGGTGGCAGGGCCCAGTGGCAGCCCGGAGGTGGCAGGGCCCAGTGGCAGCCAGGAGGTGGCCGGCCCAAGGAGAACCACGAGATCACAGGTGCCTCCCATCCGCCTTCCAAAAAGAAGCAGGAGGGACAGGACCACCAGTGAGGCAGCAATGGCCCTTATTAGAGAGGCCCATGCCACCCTCCAGGAGCCCACATCCCCTGAAGAGGCCATTGCCGGCCTAGTGGAGGCAAAGTTCAAGGTGATGAGCATGGAGCAACGCCTCCTATGCGAGCCCCTGATCATCACCTTGCTGAACAAGGGGGTGATGGAGAGAATTACCCCCAATACGGCCATATGTGAGGTGGCACAACTATCCCAACCTCAACCTCCTCCTCCACCTCCATCTTCTTCTTCTGCCCCACCCCCTTCTTCTCCACCTCCTCCTCCACCTTCTTCTTCTGCCCCACCCCCTTCTCCTCCACCTCCTCCTCCACCTTCTTCTTCTGCGCCACCCCCTTCTCCTCCACCTCCTCCTGACAGGAGTACCCCTCCAGTGGCCCAGCCTCCAGCCACACGAAGAAGGAAGGCTGCAGGGAAGGCTTCAGGGAAGGCTGCAGGGAAGGCTGCCAAGAAGACGAGGAAGTGATGGCCTTGCTTCATTGTGGTCGGACAGAAGGCAGCCTGTTGTAGTACCACACACTTGGGACATATATATCACCTGCTGCTGTTCCTGACCTCTGGGAGGCCAGCATCAGATTGTGCTCAGAACTGTTGGCCTTCTCAAGCTCCCAATTTTAGTGTCCACACAGGGTTTATGTGTGCTCTGGGGTCCCTGGGATGCACAAATGGCAGCAGGTTCTCCAGCGCTGCCTTCTCTTTATTTTTAAAAAAACATGAATAAATGTTTTTTTGGTTTAAGTTCATACTTGACTATGTTTATTTTTTCAAATTTTTAATTTAGCTAAGGAGTAAGCAGATACATTTGACAGCAAAAAAAAGGGACAGATAACAACCCCAAAAAAATAATAAAATAAAAATATTTAAAAAATATAGGGTGTAAAATTTAGACAAAAAAAATAAAATATACAATGGGAGATCACTATCAAAACATTGCCAAATTACAATTAACATCTGTTTGAAAACAAAAAAAAAATATTCAGAAGATCTTGCACGATATAATACACCTAAATCTACTTAAGAGCAGCATGAAAAAGGTTTAAAATATATAGTCATAACTCTGTGTGAATATCAGCAGCAAAACAAGTTCATTCGTTTGGATTAATGTAACATTCTAAAGAAGATTTCAATGCACAACATTTAAACGATGCAATAATTTACAGCGTGATAATTGTGCTATATCCATTACGAAGGCTTGATTTAGCAGAAGATGCGCTCCCGTCTCATACTTGATTCTGAGCGTGCACGCTTTTGGAAGAGTCGTAAAAGCCCACACACGAACCATTTTCTCGTCACAAAACAGGCCGACGAGAAACACGACGAGGAAATCTTGAATCCTGATGAGAAAATAAGAGAGCAGGTTCTCTATTTTCTCGTCGAGATTCACTGCAGTTTTCTCGTCGTAAAACCATACACACGAACGGTTTTCTCGACAATAAAGCTCTCGCGACACTTTTCTTGCCGGTTTTGGACGAGAAACTAGGTCGTGTGTACGAGGCTTGAGGGTTGAAACACCTTTGCTGCCGAAGTGTCCAGGATCAGACCCAGATACTCCAAGCGTTGAGTCGGGACTAGAGCCGACTTCTGCTTGTTCCGAATCCATCCGAAGTCCTGGAGGGTCTGACTGACTATCGTCACATTTTCCTCCAATTCTGAGCCATTTTCTGCTCTGAGAAGGAGATCGTCCAGATAGCCCATGATAACGACTCCTCGCTGTCTCAGCAAAGCTAAAACCGGGGCAAGCACTTTGGTGAAAACCCGTGGTGCCAATGCAAGGCCGAAGGGAAGAGCCACGAACTGATAGTGGACTTCGCCTATGGCAAAGCGCAGAAGCCTCTGGTGGCTTGCGCAGATTGTAACGTGCAAGAAAGCGTCCTTGATATCCAAGGACGTCAAAAAATCCCCTTGGTGGAGTGTCACGATCACCGTGCGAATGATTTCCATCCGGAATTTTTGTACCCTCACATAGGCATTCAGGGCCTTGAGGTCCAGGATTGGCCGGACCCCATCCTTTTTCGGGACAACAAACAGGTTTGAGTAAAACCCCTGAAACCTCTCTTGCGACGGAACCGGCACATTTACTCCGCACCCGAGCAAATCCTGTACGGCCCCCAAGAGGGCCACCCGACGGGCAGGAAGGAGAGGGAGGTTCGAGGGAAAAAACCTGTTTGGGGGCCACGAGCGGAACTCTATCCTGTATCCCGAGGTGACCACCTTTGCACACCCACCAGTCGGAGATCCGGGAGGTCCACCGCACCGAGAACCTGAGAAGACGTCCCCCCACCCCAGAGTCGGGCAGGGGCAAGACTTCATGCGGTGGCGGGCTTGGGAGCTTGCTTGGTAGGCTTACGCACCCAGGGACGTCTTTGTCCCCCAGCCACACTTTTTTCAGTCTGGGCGGGCTTACCCGTGGAATCTGACTGATGAAAAAACGTCTTCTTCGCCGGAAAGGAAGGGCCCGGCCTGCGGTGGGGCTCCTTTCCCTCA
Source organism: Rana muscosa (assembly GCA_029206835.1). Classification (NCBI taxonomy): domain Eukaryota; kingdom Metazoa; phylum Chordata; class Amphibia; order Anura; family Ranidae; genus Rana; species Rana muscosa. The sequence goes on along the minus strand of CM055116.1, from coordinate 796,891,142 downwards.
ATAGACTGGGGAAGGAAGGTGCTCTTACCTCCTGTGACATTTTTAATAATGTCATCCAGGGCAGCCCCAAACAGTCTACCGCCCTTAAAGGGCAAGTCAGTCAGGAGCTTTTTGGAAGCTAGGTCGGCCGACCAGCATTTCAGCCAGATAAGGCGACGCAGCACCACAGCACCACAGCAGAGATAGAGGCCCCTAATATTAAAGGGGCCGCATCCAAAGTGGCATCGCACATGAAGACTAAACCCTGTGCAAGTTGGTGCGCCAGGGCAATGGTCTCAGGAGGGAGATTATGCTCCTGCACTGTCTGGTGCAAAATCCTTGCCCATCCTGTGAGTGTCTGAGACACAAGTGTCGCCGCCACTATAGGGCGTAAAGCGGACCCCAATAAGGTAAACATAGTTCTACTCGCTACTTCTGACCTCCTGTCAGCGGGATCCTTAAATGCAGGAGTCCCTTCCATCGGGAGTGTGGTAGCCTTGATCAAACAGGCGACCGGGGGGGGGGGTAAGTAAGAGGAAAAAAAAAGAGTTTGTTTTCCTTCAACGTGGCCTTCATCTTCTGGCGCAACCTTGCCTACTCTTTCTCTTGCTTAAGGTCAAGCTAAAAGAGTGGTGTCACATCATGATGAGTACGGTGTGGACATTAAGTCATCCAGCCCCGTAGGTCTTGCCTAGGATGCGCAGAGACTTCCAGTGTATGTCGGCATTTCCTCCTCCCCTGAGTACTAACAGAGACAAAGGGGTAATAGGTTCTGGGCCTGTGTCACGGACCTATTACCAGACTATCATGTCTGTGGATATTGCCTCCGAGACCTCTGTAAGGAAAAAGGACTCTTTGAGCCAGCAAGTCATGGCCCTTGTTGGGCAAGTAGTTAGTGAGGCTGGGTTCACAGTGGTACGACTAGTCGTACTACTTTGGATCCGACTTTGTCCTGCGACTTGAAGTCCGACATGCGTCCGACTTCAATGAACTTCGATCCCCGACAATACCAGGCACTGTGTCTGGAATGAATCTTGAAGGGAACTCCACACAAATAAAAAAGAAAAAACGGCATGGGTTCCCCCTCGAAGAGCATACCAGGTCCTTCAGGTCTGGTATGGATTTTAAGGGGAACTGCTACCTACGCCGAAAAATCGGCGTGGGGGTCCCTCCGAAATCCATACCAGACCCTTATCCGAGCACGCAGCCCGGCTGGTCAGAAAAGGGGGTGGGGATGAACGGGCGCCCCCCCTCCTGAACCATACCAGGCCGCATGCCCTCAACATGGGGGGGTTGGTGCTTTGGGGCAGGGGGGCCCTACGCCCCCCCACCCCAAAGCACCTTGTCCCCATGTTGATGAGGACAAGTGCCTCTTTCCGACAACCCTGGCCGTTGGTTGACGGGGTCTGCGGGCGGGGGGCTTATCGTAACCTGGGAGCCCCTTTTAATAAGAGGGCCCCCAGATCCCGGCCCCCATCCTATGTGAATGAGTATGGGGTACATCGTACCCCTACCCATTCACCTGGAAAAAGAGTGTCAAAAATAAAACACACTACGCAGGTTTTTAAAGTAATTTATTAGGCAGCTTCGGGGGTCTCTTCCAACTTCGGGTGTCTCTTCCGACTTCTCCGCTCTCTTCTCTGCGCTCTCTGGTTCTTCTCCCGGGCTCCTCCGATATCTTCTTCTCTTTTGCTAGCTCTTGCTCGGTCTTCTCTGTTGTCTTCTTCCCTCTGCTCTTCTGCCGATGTTGACTCAACTCTCTCTCCCGCTGTAATGCCGTGTGCACGGTGCGCAACGACTTATATAGGCATGGGGCGTGGTCACCGGATGATGTTATCCGGTGACACCGCCCCTTATGACGTCACCAACCGGGGCATGATGGGGCGGTGACGTCATAAGGGGCGGGGTCAGACTAGGCAAGAGCTAGCAAAAGAGCGGGTAAAAGAGCAGAAGAACCTGGCAGACAGCGGAAGAAGAACCGGAGAGCATGGAGAAGAGGCCGGACAGAGCAATGAAGTCGGAAGAGACCCCCGAAGTCGGACGAGACCCTCGGAGCTGCCTAATAAATTACTTTAAAAACCTGTGTAGTGTGTTTTATTGTTGACACTTTTTTTTGTTAGGTGTATGGGTAGGGGTACAATGTACCCCATACTCATTCACATAGGGTGGGGGGGGCGGGATCTGGGGGCCCCTTATAAAAGGGGGCTCCCAGATTCTGTTAAGCCCCCTGTCTGCAGACCCCGACAACCAATGGCCAGGGTTGTTGGGAAGAGACCCTTGTCCTCATCAACATAGGGACAAGGTGTTTTGGGGTGGGGGGCGCAGGGCTCCCCCTGCCCCAAAGCACCCACCCCCCATGTTGAGAGCATGCGGCCTGGTACGGTTCAGGAGGGGGGCGATTGCTCATCCCCACCCCCTTTCCTGACCAGCCAGGCTGCGTGCTCGGATAAGGTCTGTTATGGATTTTGGGGGGACCCCACACCGTTTTTTCGGCGTAGGGGGTTCCCCTTAAAATTCATACCAGACCGAAGGGTCTGGTATGGTCTTGGCGGAGGAACCCATGCCGGTTTTATTAAAAATTTGGCGTGGAGTTCCCTCTCAAGATCATCAGAGCACAAGTCGCATGCCAAAGTCGGATCATGCAAGACGGCGATCTGACTTTGATCCGACTTCAGTGATATTCAATTTGCTGAAGTAGGATCAAAGTCGGACCAAAGTAGTGCAGGGAGCATTTTCAAAGTCGGATCAACTTGTGTCAAACCAGTTAAGACGGCTCCCAAAGGGAAACATTAATTTTCACACGTCGTGCGACATAAGCTCCCAATGTCGGAGCGTTTGTCGCACCAGTGTGAACCCAGTCTAAGTCTCTGGCCACTTTTGCCAGAAGACTCCAAGCACAATGCCAGAGATGCAGCCCTGCAGATAAGATTAGGGCATCACAGTCAGCCCTCCCAACCAAGGATGCCCCGAACCCAACACAGCCATGTTTATTTTTGACTATAAGAGCACCTAATCCAAGCCATTCACAACTACCTTACACCTGCCCTCACCAGGGGCAGAAGTAGGTCAATCATCATCGAGGAGGCTAAGCAGGTTTTGAGTGGCTTTGTCGCTCGGGTCCAGTCATTCATTAGTGTGGTTAAACAGGCCCGGAATGAGATGACGCTGATGACTACCCTAAAAGTCAGAACATACTCCCTGTTTTCAAGAAATTACCTTCCATTCTCTCAGATGAAGGGTGAAGAGATTGATTTAGGAGGAGTGACAGTAGTGGTATGAAGTCTTACATACGTAAGCTGCAGCAAAATTATATCCTACCCAAGAGGAAAATGCTTCCCCTCTGATCAGAAGAATGGCATTGTAACGTGTTAATGCACTTGACATGTGCTGCAGTAACACACACCTTACAGCAATGCATCCTACCGCAAGGTGTAGATGCTACTGTTATGTATCTTATCAAGAGTATTATTCTTCCTAGGGAAGATTCAGTTTCTCAACCAATAATACCCATGCTACCCCTTCTCCAAATACAGCTGCTGTACAAAAACACAAAAAATGTTTAACTATTAATAAACCTTAGTATACAGTGCTAAATATCTCATTCCCCTTTAATTTGTGATATGGTGCTGCTGTGTTCAACTACAAATACCCATGGCAAGTGTCTGTGTTGCTCACAAAATGTAAAAATCACTCCCCTTTGCATATACAGTATCTCATAAAAATGAGTACACCATTGCCACTATGGGGCCACCATTATTTTCCAGCACTGCCTTAACCCTCTTGGACATGGAGTTCACCAGAGCTTCACAGGTTGCCACTGGAGTCCTCTTCCACTCTTCCATGACGACATTACAGAGCTGGTGGATGCTAGAGACCTTGTGCTCTTCCATCTTCAATTTGAGGATGACCCACAGATGCTCAATAGGTTTAGGTCCTGGAGGCCAGTCCATCACCTATACCCTCAGCTTCTTTAGCAATGCAGTGGTCATCTTGGAAGTGTGTTTGGGGTCGTTATCATGTTGTAATATTGCCCTGTGGCCCAGTCTCTGAAGGGAGGGGATCATGCTTTGCTTTAGTATGTCACAGTACATGTTGGCATTCATGGTTCCCTCAATGAACTGTAGCTCCCCAGTGCCGACATCACTCATGCAGATCCAGATCATGACACTCCCACCACCATGCTTGACTGTAGGCAAGACACATTTGTCTTTGTACTCCTCACCTGGTTGCCGCCACACTCGCTTGACACCATCTGAACCAAATAAGTTTATCTTGGTCTCATCAGACCACAGGACATGGTTCCAGTAATCCATGTCCTTAGTCTGCTTGTCTTCAGCAAACTGTTTGCAGGCTTTCTTGTGCATCATCATTAGAAGAGGCTTCCTTCTAGGACGACAGAAATGCAGACCAATTTGATGCAGTGTGCAGCGTATGGTCTGAGCACTGACAGGCTGACCCCCCACCCCTTCAACATCTGTAGCAATGCTGGCAGCACTCATACATCTATTTCCCGAAGACAACCTCTGGATATGATGCTGAGCACGTGCACTCAACTTCTTTGATCGACCATGGCGAGGCCTGTTCTGAGAGTAACCTGTCCTGTTAAACCACTGTATGGTCTTGGCCACCATGTTGCAGCTCAGTTTCAGGGTCTTGGCAACTTTCTTATAGCCTAGGCCATCTTTATGTAGAGCAACAATAATTTTTTTCAGATCCTCTGAGAGTTCTTTGCCATGAGGTGCCATGTTGAACTTCCAGTGACCAGTATGAGAGAGTGAGAGCAGTAACACCAAATTTACCACACCTGCTCCCCATTCACACCTAAGACCTTGTAACACTAGTCACATGACATCGGGGGGGGGGGTGTGGCTAATTGGGTCCAATTTGGACATTTTCACTTAGGGGTGTACTCACTTTTCTTGCCAGCGGTTTAGACATTAATGGGCTGTGTGTTGAGTTATTTTGAGCTTACAGCAAATTTACACTGTTATACAAGCTGTATTCTCACTACTTTACATTGTAGCAATGTTTACGATTTGGTCTGATTGTCTACAATATGTCCCGATGATTCGCGTACCTCCTTCTTACTTTTTCTTCCTCTGTTTGAGAACTATGATTCCCTGGGGATGCTATTTACCTTATCGAAGGATTTTTTAAGATCTGTTGCCTTATAGCCCCTCTTTCTAAAACGCTCAAAAAGTTGTGGAATTTCTGCTCTAAAGGCTCCTTCTGATTTCAACAATCTGAGTTCTATAATAAGAACAATGGTACAGCAACAAATACTGTATATGTTTCAGAAGATCTAAAATTCAGTAGGGGACATTTCTCAAGGAAATTAGTGACACAATTAAATTCAGATTAGACTGTGTCTCCTTTCACAAAGTCTATGCAACAGTTTTTATTGAGTAATTGCAACCTTTGCAACTGTAATTCTGGGCAGCCAATGGCAACTATGCAAAGCTCTGATACAGATTTATCACTGTAGATGAGACAGATTTTTATTGTAAACAGTCACAATTTTAAGAAGAGATCATAATTCCTTCCCTTGCAGTGGTACTTTAGAGCAACTTAAAATAATAATTACAGCGCTAATAAAAAACACACAAAATAAATAATAATGTCCGATAATATTGAATCAGTCCAAAATCAATGTAACGATATAATAGTTCATATATTATAAACTAAGTTGAAATGGCCACTCACCAGACGCAAGAAACTACTCGCATGTAAATCACAATCAAGGTGCTATAGTGGATCTTCTGAAGGAGCCCGCTTTTGCTGATGAATGGTTGGACCTTTTTCCCTGCATAAAATTTAACAAAAAAACTCATAGTGTAGTAGGTTTTGAATAACATCAGTATGAAAGGTGAACAGGGGAGGAACACCCATGATGATGACAAAAACTGACAGACTCCGTGCCACACTCCAGCTTCCCCACATGCAGTACAAACTCACCAGACCACATGTATAGACACACCAAATGATCATTCAATGTGCCCAAAAAGGAGTGTCCAGATCAATTCCAGCATTATCACCAATCTCCAGCAATACTCAGGATCTCATTAATAGATGTTGGGGGATATTCAGTTGCTCCAGTCACCACATGATACCATACAAATGAAACAAGGCATCATAGTGCAGTGAAGTTTATTAAAACAAACAATAGAAACATAATACATAAAGTGATACATTTTAGTTTATGGAGGAAATGAGGTCCAACCATTCATCAGCAACAGTGGGCTCCTTCAGAAGATCCACTATAGAACCTTGATTGGGATTTACATGTCAGTTGTTTCTTGCGTCTGGTGAGTGACCATTTCTACCATATTCCTATTATATGGACTATTAACTGGTTACATGGATTTTTGACTGATTCAATATTTTTTTGCATTGCACATTATTATTTATTTTGTGTGTTTTTTTTATTAGTACTGCAATTATTATTTTAATTTTCACTAGAGGGTGATGCGTATTTACTCTATTGCTAGCAGCTCGAATCCTTACTAGCGCTGATATTCTTTCTTCTTTTGGTCACTTTAGAGCAACTGTTGGAGGAGTTTGTGCATGCAGTTGTAACCTAGTAGTAAATTTGTTGAAAAATCTGTCAAACTGATAAATATCACCAAGTGTGTAAATAAGACAGTACACAAGAGATTATTGTAATAGAACAACTCAGAATATTAACGTTATAGGTAAAAAAGTATACTCTATGTGAAAGGCCCTTTTCTTCTTCTTTGTTTGAGTGCTGGTACTATCGTTGAACTTTCATTTTATGGCCTTTGTTGACAATGGGCTGTAAGTTTGCGACATAAATTTTAGACTCTTCTGAGAACATCCAGATTGAATTGCAGGTGAATTTGACCTGCAGTTGGCCTCCTTCTGTCTGGAATTTTTTATCGTTACACTCGTTTGTCTTCTTATTTGCATATGCCAAGTTTTATTTGACCTGCTTAAAGTTGCTTTGTATTCCCATAGATGTATGTGCAAAGGAGCAATTATGGGGTGAAACGCATCAAGGAGGACATTCTTTTGCTGTCTGTGGCAGAATAAAGATGTTACAAAGAGGTTATGTCATCCGTGTCTGCTTTGTATTGTATAGATTGCTAATTTCATTTCAGTTTTTTTGCTAATTTTTGATAATGCAAGTCCAGTTTCAAAGCGTATGCAAGATATGCAGATATTAGATATTTTACAGACTTACAGTAGTGGAAATTGCAAAAGACCAGATTCTAAAGCTAAAGGGTTCATTTTCAAATCTTGTTCCATTACTTTAGTATGAAGGAAAAAGTACTTCTTGGGATCTGTACATGTTGATATTAAAAAGGCATTTATTACAAAATAGAGTTAGCAAGTAGAAAAGAAGACCTGGACTGTTGGCAGAAGATTGACCCCTTAGGGTCCTTTCACACGGGGCGGATCCGTGCAGATCCGCCCCGTGAAGCTCCGCTTGCTCAGCGGGGATCGCTCCGTTGATCCCCGCTGAGCCGACGGATGACTGGGCGGTCCCCGCACACTGTGCAGGGACCGCCCTGTCAGAGCGCCGCTCTCCCCTATGGGGAATCGGATGACGACGGACCGTAGAGTCCGTTGTCATCCGCTCCGCCGACGGAAGGAAAAATAGGGTTTTCCTCCGTCACACTTTGGCGGAGCGGAGCGGAGCGGATGTCAGCGGACATGTCTCCGCTGACATCCGTGCCTCCATAGGGGTACATGGAGGATCCGTTTCAGGTCCGCCTAAAAAACTGACAGGCGGACCTGAACGGACCTCCATGTGAAAGGGGCCTTACTGACCCTAAAATGTTGAATCTCAGGTTTTCTATTAGATTATTAATGAGTTATGCCATGTACACACGACCGTTTTTAATGACGAGAAAAAAAAAAAATTAAATGGTCATTAAAAATGATCGTGTGTGGGCTTCAGAGCATTTTTCACGACGTGAAAAACGGCCATGAAAAAATTGGAACATGCTCTAATTTTTCACGTAGTTTTTTACATCTTCGTTTTTCTCATCATGAAAAACAGCCGCGTGTGGGCTTTAACGGCGTGAAAAAAAATGCGCATGCTCAGAACCAAGTATGAGACGGGAGCGCTCATTCTGGTAAAACTAGCGCTCGTAATGGAGATAGCACATTTATCGCGCTGTAACGGACTGAAAAGCACGAGGCTGAAAAGCGCGAATCCTCGCTCAACAAACTTTACTAACATGAAGGGTGGCGCCATCCGAATGGAACTTCCTCTTTATAGTGCCGTTGTACGTGTTGTACATCACCGCCCTTTACTCAAGCATTTTTTTCCATGATAGTGTGTAGGCAAGGCAGGCTTGAGAAGAATCACATTGAGAAAAATTCCGTTTTTTTCAATGACATTAAAAACAGTCGTGTGTACACGGCATTAGTTCTCCTTTACAAAAAAACTGCCTATGCAGGTAAAGGGCACCTGTAGATAAAAACAAACTGTTCAGGAGTGCACAGGCATAAACTCTTGCACCCTGTGACCCAGATTCAGCCAAAGCCTGCTGTCGGCTGATGTCACAGAGACAGTCCAGGCATTGCAGGGATCCCAATAATAATGTTGGACCACTGAGCTTACCACTGAGACCCTGAGCCAGCCACTCCTGCTCCCTCCACGGTCCAGCACTCTAGTGAGTGCTTGGATGGGCAGAGCACAATCAGTGCTCTGTGCTGAGAGTGGACCAGAGAAAAATGCTATCAGAGGTCTTTGAACCCTCAGTGCTCAGTGTAGAGCCAGCGGGAAAAAGCTGCAGCATCAGATTGATGCTGCAACCATCTAGGTGGGTATGAATGTTTGTTTATTTTTTGTATCTTGCACGTCTCTTTTAATTATGTGGCAGGGTCACTTTAAATAAAATTAACAGAGTTTCAATTGCAGTTCTACAACATTGTATTATTCTTAATTGTTTCAATTAAACACTGTAATATGACTTTTCAGTGCAACTTTTGTATAATCAAGGCTGAACATTTTATGTATTGATAGATTAGTCTAGAGACTCCATAAAGATTGCACAATAAAAATACTTTAGGGTAAATTACACCTCATGGTATATACATTTTGGTATTGGGTGAAATATAGATATGACGTTGCAATTGTTATTTCTTTACCTACTTTATATTTGTTACATGTTACTATTCACATAGCATAACTTAAAAAATGAATAGTTACAAATTGTTTTTACACACCGTTTTCCATACACTCCAAGACTTAAAAATCCAACTTAGTTCTTTCATTCTAAAACAAATAAAATTGACCCAAATACCAGTATAACCTGCTTTAGGGGGAGGATCAGGGAAATACAAGTCATGTCAGGATTATTTTAAATTCTTTCTATTGCAGATCTGGTGTGTATTTGCATTATTAAAAAACATCCCTATTTTGTGTTGCATCAAAATTAAATGTTACAGTGCTTTATAAACAATAAAGTTGCCATATCATGTCTAACTCTTTGGCGTAACTTTCTTTGATGGGCCACAGGTACCCCAGCCCTACATTGGTACTGATATCTCTCCAAGGCAAAAGCCCAAAAATGTTGAAGGCAATTTAGAAACAAATTATTGGCTGAGAAAACAGATGCAGGTGCAGCACTCACAGTGGGGAGTCCACTCACGAATCAAAAGAGGAGTCCAACAACAGGTGCTTTAGCTCAAATGGCATCCATCCATGATACATAATACTTACCAAGAGAAGGAGCCAGCAACTCCAAAATCCACATCGGTATCTTTATCACTACATACGAGTAAGTTAAAAAAAAGCGAATGCGTTTCAACGGTATAGCCTTGATCACAGGATAATCATATGCTGTGATCAAGGCTATACTGCCGAAACGCGTTTTTTTTTTTAACTAACTCCTATGTAGCAATAAAGATTTCAATATGGATTTTGGAGTTGCCGGCTTCATCTCTTGTTAAGCTGGCTGAGAAAACATATATGACGAGTGATTTATGTGACAAACTTGAATAATAGGTTTAATAGACATAATTCATCAAATTGAGTACAAGCAAAGCACATTCAATTTTCCAATATCTTTATTTTAAGTGACTTAATAAAAAACCAAAAAGAAATATTTACCAAATACCCTGTGTTATTTGCAAGAAGGCTTTGTAAACAAATCCCGAATAGCAAAGACGTACCAAACAGCAAGGGATATATACAACATACAGAAAATGTGCATAAATGAAATTGACATTCTAAAATAAACCAAAAGGAAATGATCTGGTGTTAAAACTGCATCTATTTACTAAAAAAAAAAAAACGATTGCAGAAGACATTTACTGGGCAATATCGTAGTAATAGTTGCGGAGTTTAAGTTCAACAGTGGAAAATTTAGGGCGTTCTTCAAATCTGAAAATAAATAAATAAAACTTTGTCAAGTGAAAGTATTACAGAGAGACAAATCAATTGTAATATGATTAGTCATACATTCATTGGTAAAGTAGAACTACTGTATAGGAAAACTTTTTTTTTTCATTTTGGATAAAGTAAGGGAGGGTTATAACCCCTGTCAGATTATTTTTCACCATTTGTGTCACCATTTGTGTCCTATTGCGGAGACAGGAAGCCAAACAGCAAGTGAGAGGAAATCCCTGCAAATTCAGGGAATTCATTGTGCACCCTCAAGTCACCAGAACTAGTGTCCCCATTGGAAGACTTTCCTTCTTACTTTTCTGGGGACAACCCAAATTTTGGGATTTTCTTTGCATTTCACTTTTAATGGTAATGGTAAACAGGACGAATAGAGGGGTGAATCTCCCTAATGAGGACACAGACAGCAGTAAAACCTGATAAGTGTTCTAATCTATCTCCACTCTATTCAAAACAACCCAATTTTTTTATTTATTTATACCTTAAATAAATACAAAATATCATTATAAATGTCAAATACTGAATGAAAATAGTATTAAAAAATCACACACATATATAAATACCCTTCTTCCACCAGTAAAAAACACAACGTTGTCTTTTTTATTGGTGGAAGAAGGATATTTATATATGTGTGTGATTTTTGATACTATTTTTATTCAATATTTGACATTTATAAAGATATTTTGTATTTACTTAATTTAACTTGTTGTTTCTGATACACCACGTGTGTCCTGTGAAAGCAGCTTCTCTGTGACTGGTATTCTAGTCGTGATTATATCTTTTGTATTAATACATACGGTATGCTGCAGGGACCGCACTAATTTAGTGAGTTGGCATATTTCTACAGTTTAAACAAATTTACCTCTTTATTAACAATACAAACTGACAGGGGTTCTAATTCTTCTCCATTGTATCCATCCCAGTGGATATGGCATGAGATAAAATACTGCATGGTTTCATAAAATAAATACCACATATTTTGGAAATAATACTGCATGGGGTATTTTAAAGGCGTTTTTTTAGTGAATGCCCAATTTATTTTTATTTTTTTAATGCTATGAGGTATTTTCCCTAATTTCTTAAAGCAGTAGATACCGCTTCATTAATGTAGCCCATTGTTTTTTTTTTAATTTGTAATATATGTTTTAACCACTTCCATACAGGGCTTTTTGTACCACTTCAATACCGGGCCTATTCTAGCACTTCTCTCCTACATGTACAAATCATCATTCTTTTGCTAGAAAATTACTCAGAACCCCCAAACATTATATATGTTTTTTAGCAGACACCCTAGGGAATAAAATGACGGTCATTGCAACTTTTTTTCTTGCACGGTATTTGCGCAATCATTTTTCAAACGCCTTTTTAAAAAAAAAAATGGTTTCATGAATTAAAAAATAACAAAACAGTAAAGTTAGCCCAATTTTTTGGGAAAATATGAAAGATGATGTTGCCCGAGTAAATAGATACCTAATATGTCACGCTTTAAAATTGCGCACACTCATGGAATGGCGCCAAACTTCGGTACTTAAAAATCTCCATAGGCTACGCTTTTTTTTTACAGGTTACCAGGTTAGAATTACAGAGGAGGTCTAGTGCTAGAAATGTAGCATGCGCTCTAACGCATGCGGCGATACCTCACATATGTGGTTTGAACGGCGTTTACATATGTGGGCGACTTACGTGTGCATTCGCTTCTGATCGCGAGCTACCGGGGACAGGGGCGTTTTAATTTATTTATTTTTTTATTTTTTTACTTATTTATTTATTTTTTTACAATTATTTTTTTTGATCACTTTTATTCATATTACAAGGAATGTAAACATCCCTTGTAATAGGAATGTGTGTGACAGGTCCTCTTTATGCAGAGATGCAGGGTCAATAAGACCCCACATCTCTCCTCCAGGCTGAAAAGCATGAGATCAGTGAAAATTTTTTCACTGATCTCATACTTACTAGCCGCAATGGCGGCTTTGTTTACATTTGAGGACCCAGGCGTGATGTCATCACATCGCGCCCGGGCCTCCGACGATCATAGAGATGACTGGTGACCATCTCGTCATGTGACCCACCAACGGCGCCGGAAGATTCGCTCCGGGTCCCCGATCGCACGGGAGAGCCCGGAGAAGCACCGGATGGCGGCGGGAGGGGGGAGATGTCCCCTCCCGCCGCCTATAAGAACGATCAAGCGGCGGAACCGCCACTATGATCATTCTTATGGTGCACAGAATCGCCGGCACTTCAAAAGGATATCTGAATGATGCCTCTAGCTGCAGGCATCATTCAGATATCCCCCTACAAAGCCAGGACGTCATTTGACTATGGCTGGGTAGGGAAGTGGTTAATGGATTATTGCTGTTCGGGAGTTAGGTCTGTTGACCCCTATACATTATTGTATGCTATTCTTTGACACTATGGCTTTGATTTACTAAAATCAGAGAGTGCAAAATCTGGTGCAGCGGTGCATAGTAGCCAATCAGCTTTAAACTTCAACTTCTATGCAGAGCTGCACCAGATTGTGCACTCTCTCCCCTATATGTTACAAACATGTTGTGATTTGCATTGTAGATTACTGTCCCCCAATTATTCCTTAAGAAGCAGGCGTTGACTTGAGAAACATGTTGAGACATTTTGGATATCACGATACATACTGTATATACTCGAGTATAAGCCGAGTTTTTCAGCACATTTTTTTGTGCTGAAAATGCCCCCCTCGGCTTATACTCGAGTCTCTGTCCATCTTCAAGTTTGTGCGCCTGTTCCCGGCCAGTCGTAGGTCCCCTGGACCCCAAACTTGGCACACACATAGCCCCTCTCTTCCTCTACTTCCTCTACAAGTGTGCAAAGTTTGATGTCCGGGGGACCTACGGCCAGGGAGCACCGATTTTTTAAAGCCGGGCACTGCTTCCATAGACTCCTATGTTAAACTGTAATTTCTCAGGTGATTTTGGGGACCCGGTACCGGCCGGCCCTAGGTCCCCTGGACCCCGTGCTTGGCACGCATGTAGCCCCACTCTTCATCTATAAGTGTGCAAAGTCTTTTGTCCGGAGGACCTACGGCCGGGGAGCACCGATTTTTCAAACCCGGGCACCCCTTCTATAGACTCCTATGTTAAACGTCAGTCTAGTCACACAGCGCCGGAGATCAGATAGGGAGATGGGCACAGTGAGGCATGGGCACAGTGAAGCATGGGCACAGTGAGGCATGCACATGGACACAGTGAGGCAAAGTGAGGCACACAGATTGACACCCTAGGCTTATACTCGAGTCAATACGTTTTCCAAGTTTTTTGTGGTAAAATTAGGTGCCTCGGCTTATATTCGGGTCGGCTTATACTCAAGTAATTGAATCAAATAATGGAAAGAAGTACTGTTAATTATTAATGTAGTTAAATACGAGTACTAAGATATCTGGGGTGCATTGATATATACTAAGTTTATATATGTATGTGGAACAGTAGTTACCATGTGTCTTATCTTTATTATTTTAATGATAAATAAAACCATGTGATATTACCTAATACAGTGATGTCTTGGTACCTTTAAAGTCTTGTAGTTTTTATTTGTTAGGGCTTCTTTACATACAGTCTATTCAGTTTAAGATGTGGTACCCTTAATATTTTTATTATTATTAGTTATTGTCCCCCTTTTTTCTTGTTTTGGATTGCTTAATATAAATCTTATATTGTCATTGACAGTCAGATTTGACAGATTTGACAGCTAGCAGTCGCACATACCGTATATACCCGAGTATAAGCCGACCTGAGTATAAGCTGAGGTACCTAATGTTACCACAAAAACCTGGGAAAACGTATTGACTCGAGTATAAGTCGAGGGTCAACAATGCCCATTTGCACGCCTCACTGTGCCCATTGCAACTTCACTAAGCCCATTGCCACCTTACTGTTCCCATCCTCACTGTTCCCATCCTCACTGTTTCCATCCTCACTGTGCCCATCCTCACTGTGCCCCTAGAATTAAAATTGAACATTGTAAATTGTACCAGAAGGCTGCGGCGTCCATCGTTTAAAACTTGCAGTCTCTTCCTGGTCTCTTCCGTGATAGGCGGAACTGTGTCTGCTGAGAATCGCCTATCACGAACGTTCTCTCATCTTCACCCATCCCAGCAGACACTGTGTTCAGTTTCCGCCAATCACGGACGTCTGCTGGGAAACTGAGGATGAGAGAACGTTCGTGATAGGCGATTCTCAACAGACACATTTCCGCCTATCACGGAAGGGACCAGGAAGAGACCGCGAGTTTTAAACGATGGACGCCGCAGCCTTCAGGTACAATTTACAATGTTCAATTTCGCTTACTCGAGTATAAGCCGAGGGGGGGGGGGGACTTTCAGCCCAAAAAAAAGGGCTGAAAATCTCGGCTTATACTTGAGTATATACGGTAATCTCGGTTCCTATCTGTCAATGCTTCAATGTAGATTACCATTCCCTCAGCACAGGACATCTTGCAGGGGAAGCCAATAAATGAATTCTATACTGCACAGACCTTTGCTTGTCAACCCACCTGTCTTTGGAAATAATGTACCAGAAAATCCAGTGTCATCTAATTCTTTAGAATGAAAGATAAAAGCTCAATACTCACTTGTATGTCCAGCATAATTTCATTATTTCATATAATTCAGGTGGACACCTGGGCGGACTATCCAAACGTTTTCCAGTTTCAATCATCTGAGTCACGTCTCCACCTTTCATTCCCTAACAAATTATATTTTATTAGTTATACACACTAAATAGTATATTGTATTTATGACCTTTCAACTGAACCTGCATATAATGGAAATAGATACCCAGCAAACATATTCTTAAATGGCACCTAGGTCCAACTGGTTGCTAAAAAAAAAAAACATGTCCATAATGAGGGAAAAATTGGAGCACTCGGATTCTGGTGCAGCTGTGTATGGTAGCCAATCAGCTTCTTAAGTCAGCTTGTTCAATCAAACGTTGACAATAAAACCTGGAAGCTGATTGGTTTCTTTGCAGAGTTGCACCGGATTTTGTACTTTCCAGTTCCCCCACTGCCCTCCCCTGACTTAGGGCAGTGATCAGTCCTTTATTAAAAGTGAGTATAAGACACTCCACATAAATTTCACTGTATCCTTTATTATTACCACTAGTTAATAACTGCACCTCCTCATATACTAGAGATATACTATATAGCAATTTTGCAAACCATGTCTGCTTTTGAATAAATGATCATTTGATTAACAGTCTGTAAGGCCGGGTTCACATATGTGCGAACTTTATTCAGGTTTCCCCGCATTCAATTCGCATGACATTCGAGTGTGCTCGGCTCGCAATGGAGCTGGTTCACACAGATCCGGGGGTGGTCACCTTCTGCATTCCAAAAGGGTCCTGTGCGTCTTTGGGTACGGTTCAGGTGCAAATTCAGGAAAAAATTCAGACCTGATTCGCACCTGAACCGGACTCCATGCTGGGAACCGTGGTCGCACATATGTCAAACCGGCCTAAATGACTATTTATCCTATGTCTACAGACACCTTAAAATGTGAAACATACAGGCCAGTTATACAGTGCCTTGAAAAAGTATTCATACCCCTTGCAATTTTCCACATTTTGTCATGTTATAACCAAAAACATAAATTTTTATTTTATTGGGATTTTATGTGACAGACCAACACAAAGTGACACATAATTGTAAAGTGAAGGAAAATTATAAATAGTTTTCCAAAATTTTTACAAATAAATATCTGAAAAGTGTGGCGTGCATTTGTATTCAGCCCCTTTACTCTGATACCCCAAACTAAAATCTAAGGGAACCAATTGCCTTAAGAAGTCACCTAATTAGTAAATAGAGTCCACCTGTGTGTAAATTAATCTCAGTATAAATACAGCTGTTCTGTGAAACCCTCAAGGGTTTGTTAGAGAACCTTAGTGAACAGACAGCATCATGAAGGCCAAGAAACATACAGGTCAGGGATACAGTTTTAGAGATGTTTAAGGGTTAGGTTATAAAAAAATATCCCAAGCTTTGAACATCTCATGGAGCACTGTCCAATCCATCATCTGAAAATAGAAAGAGTATGGCTCAACTGCAAACCTACCAAGACATGGGCGTCCACCTAAACTGACCAGCCTGGGCAAGAAGAGCATTAATCAGAGAAGCAGCCAAGAGGCCTATAGTAACTCTGGAGGAACTGCAGAGATCCAAAGCTCAGGTGGGAGAATTTGTCCACAGGACAACTATTAGTTGTGCACTAAACAAATCTGAAGAAAGAGATTATTGAAAGGAAGCCAGAAGAAGTCCGTTTGCATTTTGCGAGAAGCCATGTGGGGGACACAGCAAACATGTTGAAGAAGGTGCTCTGGTCAGATGAGACCAAAATTGAACTTTTTGGCTTAAAAGCAAAATGCTATGTGTGGTGGAAAGCTAACACTTCACATCACCCTGAACACATCATCCCCACTGTGGAACATGGTGGTGGCAGAATCATGTTGTGGGGATGCTATTCTTCAGGAGGGATAGGGAAGCTGGTCAGAGTTGGTGGGAAGATGGATGGAGCCAAATGCAGGGCAATCTTAAAAGAAAACCTGTTATGCCGCGTACACACGATCGTTTTTTCCGATGAAAAAAGACCGATGGACATTTTTGATCTGAAAAAATTATCCTGTGTGGGCCCCATTGGTCTTTTTTACATCGGTGTAAAAAAATAGAACATGTTTTAAATTTTACCGATGGAAAAAAAAACTATAGCAAATTCCGATTGTCTGTGGGGAACTCCATCGGAGAAAAATCTACGCATGCTCAGACTAAATTACGCTCGTTCTGGTAAAACTAGCGTTCGTAATGGAGATAGCACATTTGTCATGCTGTAACGGACTGAAAAGCATGGAGAATGAGAAGCGCGAATCGGCTAACACCAAACTTTTACTAACATGCGGTAACACGAAATCAGCAAAAGCAGCCCAAAGGGTGGGGCCGTTGGATTTGAACTTCCCCTTTATAGTGCCGTCGTACGTGTTGTACGTCATGGCGTTTTAGACGGTCGGAATTTTGTCTGATGGTGTGTAGGCAAGACTGATGAAAGTCAGCTTCATCGGAATTCCGACAGAAAAATCCATCGGATTTTATTCCATCGGAAATCCGATCATGTGTACAGGGCATTAGAGTCTGCAAAAGACTTGAGACTGGGGCGGAGGTTCACCCTCTAGCAGGACAACGACCCTAAACATACAACCAGAGCTACAATGGAATGGTTTAGATCAAAGCATATTCATGTGTTAGAATTGCCCAGTAAACGTCCAGACCTAAATCCAATTGAGAATCTGTGACAAGACTTGAAAAGTGCTGTTCACAGACGCTCTCCATCCAATCTGACAGAGCTTGAGCTATTTTGCAAAGAAGAATGGGCTGGTAGAGACATACCCAAAAGACTTGCAGCTGTAATTGCAGCAAAAGGTGGTTCTACAAAGTATTACCATTGAGACTCCACCAAAATGCCAGGGGAACCATGGGAACATCTCCACCAGGAAAGATGGGGGCAAGATTACACTAAAGGATAGGCACATACTGGTGTTAGGTGATTCAATTATTACAGGGACAGAGAGGGCAATCTGTCACAAAGACCGTGAACTCTGAACAGTATATTGTTTACCGAGCGCTCAGGTTCGAGACATTGCAGATCGGATGGACTGATTGTTGGGTGGAGCTTGGGAGGACCCAGCTGCCATGCTACATATTGGTACCTATGAAGAAGTTAGAGGAAGATGGAGTATCCTACAAAATTATTTCATGGACTTAGGGGCTATGTTGAAGAAAAGGACCTCCAAGGCAGTATTTTCAAAAATACTGCCTGTACTTTGTGGCAAAGGAACTGGTGCAGGGAGGAGGAGTTTGGCTTTATGGGGATCTGGGTTCCACTCAGAACAGGCCTCGCCATAGTCGATCAAAGAAGTAGAGTGAACGTGCTCAGCGTCAGTGCTGCCAGCATTGCTGCAGAGGTTGAAGGGGTGGGGGTCAGCCTGTCAGTGCTCAGACCATATGCCGCACACTACATGAAATTGGTCTGCATGGCTGTCATCCCAGAAGAAAGCCTCTTCTAAAGATGATGCACAAGAAAGCCTGCAAACAGTTTGCTAAAGACAAGCAGACTAAGGACATGGATTACTGGAACCATGTCCTGTAATCTGATGAGACCAAGATAAATTTATGTGGTTCAGATGGTGTCAAGCGTGTGTGGCAGCAACCAGGTGAAGAGTACAAAGACAAGTGTGTCTTGCCCACAGTCAAGCGTGGTGGTGAGAGTGTCCTGGTCTGAGGCTGCATGAGTGCTGCAGGCACTGAGGAGCTACATTTCATTGAGGGAACCATGAATGCCCACATGTACTGTGACATACTGAAGCAGATTATAATACCCTCCCTTTGGAGACTGGGCCACAGGGCAGTATTCCAACATAATAAAGACCCCAAACACACCCCCAAGACGACCACTACCTTGCTAAAGAAGCTTAGGGTAATGGTGATGGACTGGCCAAGCATGTCTCCAGACCTAAACCCTATTGAGCATCTGTGGGGCATCCTCAAATGGAAGGTGGAGGAGCGCAAGGTCTCTAACATCCACCAGCTCCGTGATGTCGTCATAGAGAAGTGGAAGAGGACTCCAGTGGCAACCAGTGAAGCTCTGGTGAACTACATACCCAAGAGGATTAAGGCAGTGCTAGAAAAAATAGTGGCCACACAATATATTTACATTTTGGCCCCAATGTGGACATTTTCACTTAGGGGTGTACTTGCTTTGTTGCCAGCGGTTTAGACATTAATGGCTGTGTGTTGAGTTATTTTGAGGGGACAGCAAATTTACAATGTTATACAAGCTGTACACTCACTACTTTACATTGTAGCAAAGTGTAATTTCTTCAGTGTTGTCACATGAAAAGATATAATAAAATATTTTCAAAATTGTGATGGGTGTACTCACTTTTGTGAGATACTGTATATTGGACCAGCTATGAAGGGAGGTTGGAGGCCAGTAGTCTATTTTGCAGGTGTATGTTGAACCGACTGTGATGGGAGGTTGGAGGCTGGTAGTCTCTTTTGGGGGCATACGTTGGACTGACTGTGAGGGGAGGTTGGAGGCCAGTATTTTTTTTTTTGACAGGCGTGTTTTGGAGCTGCTGTGAGGGGAGGTTTTTCTTTTGGCAGGCATGCATAGGAACAGCTGTGAGGGGAGATTAAAGGCAGGTAGTTTATTCTGCAAGTGAGTTTTGGAATGGCTGTGAGGGGAGGTTGGAGGCCGGTAATATATGTTTGCAGGTGTGCGTTGGACTATTTTTGAGAGGTGGTTAGAGGCCTGTAGTCTTTTCTGAAGGTGTGCCTTGGACCAGCTGTGAGGGATAGTTGGAGGCTGCTGGACTCTTTTGCAGGCGTGCATTGGGCCAGATGTGAGGGGAGGTTGTAGTCTTTTTTGCAGGCATCCATTGGACTGGTTGTGGGGGGAGGTTAGAGGTCGGTAGTCTTTTTTTTCAGGTGTGCGTTGGACCAGCTGCGAGAGGAGGTTGGTAGCCTATTTTGTAGGCATGTTTTGGACCAGGTGCGAGGAGAGGTTGGAGGCCAGTAGTCTATTTTGAAGGCATGCATTGGACTGGCTGTGAGGCGAGGTTGAAGGCTGGTAGTCTGTTTTGCAGGTGTTCATTTGATCGGCTGTGAGGGGAGGCTGGAGGCCAATACTTTATTTTGGCAGGCAAGCGTTAGACTGGTTGTAAGGGGAGGTTGGAAGCTGGTAGTCCTTTCTGCAGACATGCGTTGGACCGGCTGTGAGGGGAGATTGTAGGCAGGTAGTCTTTTCTGCAAGTTTGTGTTGGACCGGCTGTGAACGGAGGTTAGAGGCGGGTAGTCTTTTTGGCATGTGTACCTTGGACCGGCTGTGAAGGGAGGTTGGTGCCTGTTAGTCTTTGCTGCAGGTTTGCAGTGAACTGGCTATGAAGGGAGGTTGAAGGACGTTAGTCTATTCTGCAGGGATACCTTGGACCTTCTATAAGGGGAGTTTAGATGCCTGTAGTATTTTCTGCAGGTGTGCCTTGGACCGGCTGGGAGGGGCGGTTAGAGTTGGGTAGACTCTTTTGTAGGCATGCATTGGACCAGCTGTGAGGGGAAGTTGGAGGCTGGTAGGCTGTGAGGGACCGTTGGATGACATTACTTTCATTTGGCAGGTGTGCATTGGACTGGCTGTGAGGGGAGTTTGGAGGCTGGTACTTTTATTTGGCAGGTGTGCATTGGATCAGCTGTGAGAGGAGGTTAGAGGTAGGTACTTTCTTTTGTCAGGTGTGCATTGAACCGGCTAAAATGAAGGTGATTTTACATATGATTGCAAATATATGCAACTAAAACCCCTGTTCTTTAATAAAAAAAATTAACTAGTTTAGACTCTCAATGTATCTCTTGCCATATATGTCACAATTTGGAAACAATGCTAGAGTAGAGTTAGGGACTGCACTGTACAGAGGGGCCTTGCCGTGGCAGTGTGGCTTCACATATATTTGCAAATGTATTCAACGTAAACCAAACGCAAGCTGTTCAAACAATTTAGTCTTTTTTCATTTTGCAGGCTAGCTGGTAAGTTTTCTGTAGGATTCTGTGCGTTGTATTGCACTATAAACTACCATGCTTAAGCACCGAATCACACTTTTGTGAGTTATTGCTAACATGTTATATGGATTAGTGTGTTACAGTGCCATTCATTGTCAATGATACCCCATCACATTGACCCACGCACTTCCAACATACACGTTTTGCAGCGCATCAAAGTGTACATCAATGAACGGCTGTGCAATTACAAGAATTGGTGTGCATCCGATTTTCTTTTTGGCTGTTCTTAATGCAACGCAGTGAAATTGACAGCTGTCTGGCTTCTGTTTAGCAATCGATCTCTACTACACAAGTGATTAAGTGTGTTTGGTCCTGACAGATTTAATTGCCTTCTATAGGCACACTACAGGCTCACTTTAACCCCTGACCTTAAAGCCAAACTGAACAAATCAGCTTAATACAAACCAGATGCATAAAAACAAAAGTTGTGTAAAGCCAGACAGGCGGTTATCTATAAAAATCAGCCGTAGCCTGAAAAGGAAAGCATGTGCTCTGCTAGCATGCTGCAGGAAAGGTCTATTTCTCCCTATGGGGAAGCAGCAGTCTCTCTGCAGAGGTCCAACTTGCTCCCTGAAGGGTTAGAGCATGAGCTCCCCAGTCAACAGGGAGCATGAGCTTTATTGATTGCAGTGCTCTAAGTCAGACTCAGCAAGGGGGCATGTCAGATATCTGCAGAGAGATCATTGCTTCTACACAGAGCCCACTCTGCAGCTGCTGGCAAGTGGTGGCTGTTTTTCAAACTGCAGTACATTGAACATTTTTTTGTCATAATGCACCTTGAACAAACAGTATTTAACTGATGTAAATGAAAGGTTTGAAGGGCTTTAAAGGAGTGACAGGAGAGTGAAAGGAAGGCGAGTATGTGCACCTGAAGAGGACGGCAGTAAAGATGTAATATATTACAGTTTACCAGTTATTAGATGTGATGGCTGCATTATTTTTCTTTCTTTCCTTTGATGGCTGCATTTGTTTTCTTTCTTTCCTTTGTTTTCATCTGATGACCCCGTCCTAGGGTGACAAAGCTCATTCACCATACTGTATGTATGGAAGAGCATCATAGTCACCCTTAGGCAAAAAAGTGTGTTAGGACTATAGGACACCCCCTCCTGATCTTCATAGGATAAGGGACAGGTGTTCTGTAGTCCACAGAGGAGAACTCGACAGAGCTAATAATACTACTTGAGCTTTCAGTGCCACAGAGGCATAGAGCACATGAACTTACAAGCTTACTGGATTTTTGGCAGGTATTTTTTTTTTTTATGGGACCAAATAGGGGAAGTTCATTATTACGGTTTACATACTCTGTAACTAGTTCAGCTCCAGAACATTCTTTTATTTTTTGCATACATGTAAAAATCTTAGTTGTTGATAATAAAATTACATATGCATGTGCGCACCCTTGGAATTGCGTTTGCGTTTGCACAGGTGTGTGGGGCAACAGGGGTTATGGCATTATTTTTTTCATTTTAAAATATTTTATTATAGTTTTATTTTTTTAAACCTTTTTCTTTTAGTTTTTTTTTATTTATTTCTACTTGATTGCTATCAGAAGGGGTTATTAAAGTCATAATAAAGTCTTGATTTTTTTTGTTTAAAAATAACAAACATGTTATACTTACCTGCTCTGTGTAATGGTTTTGCACAGAGCAGCCCAGATCCTCCTCATCTTGGGTCCCTCGTCAGCACTTCTTGCCCCTCTCTTCTGCTGAGTGCCCCCAGAGCAAACAGCTTGCTATGGGGGCACCCGAGCCGAGCTGCTGCTCTGTGTGTCCATTCAGACACGGAGCTGCGGCCCCTCCCCCTCGGTCTCATCATTGGCTCACTCACTTTGATTGACAGCAGCAGGAGCCAATGGAGCCTTGCTTTTGTCTCATACAATGAGGAGAGGGAGTCCCGGAGAGCCGAGCCTCTTGTACAACATTGCTAGATTGAGATGGGGCTCAGGTAAGCATCAGGGGGGCTGAGGGGTCTGCTGCAGACAGGAGTTTTTTTTTATCCAAATGCATAGAATGCATTAAGATAAAAACACCTTCTGCCTTTCCACCCCTTTAAAGCCCTATGTCATAGCAATGTGCAGGTGAAAGGTGCTCTTTATGGAGACATTAGGGGTCTAATAGACCCAAATGTCTCCCCTTCCCTTCACACCATCTTACCAAGCACAGATCGGCTTGGTTAGATGTGTCCCCTGGCTGTACTGGCCAGGAAATGGTGCATCTGAAACCTGAAGTGACATCACTTCTGGTTTCATTGTTTGCATGTGAGATCGAGGCATGGATTTTCCTTGGTTTCACAGTGATCTCTCTCCCCTAGCAGGCGGTTGTGTTCCCAGGCAGCAGTAAGAGCAGGAGAGCCTGGGAACCATAAGAAGAGGGAGGCCACTAGAGGTAGAGAGGAGGAGGCACCACCCTGCCGACTCTGTGATCAACTTGTAATTAAAGGTTGGCAGTACGTCCAAAAAGCTGAAATGGTTAACCCGCTGATGTATTCTTTATGTCGGCAGCAGTGGGGGGGTTGTCCTTTGTGCCACCTGTACAGTTAAAGGGCAGATCCACCTAAAAGTGATATTTCAGTTATAAGTAAAGTCTGTTGGGCATGTGGAAGGCAATGTTTTAGCCTCGATGGATAGGGCGGTCAGCAGTAAGGTGCATATTACCCGCTGGCTTTTTATGTCTTCCGTAGTGTCACTACCTTACAATTGATTCTTGCTCTTTTCCTGCAATGAGGTATGGTCCCACTTCGCCTGTTTTATGCACCATCCAAAGAACTGAATCACTCAGTCAGGAGAGTCAACCTCCCTGGTAATTGCTGGAGCAATTATGAAGATCTGGGACTTCACTTCCAGACATTTCATCACAATATATGAAGAACAGTTAGGTAGTATACCGCTGCTCCATCTTTTACTGAATGTTTTGGGTGGGGTGACCCTCCAAAAATTACCATACCTTATATCCTCCTATACCAAACATCACTAAATTGCGGACACTATCTGGATCCAGACAAAATCACTGCTCCAACCTGAGCGGTCACGGTCCCGCCATTTAGGAGCCCTCTCAGCCACCCTCACTGCTGTCATCCTCATCGAGCCAAAAGGCAGGACAACTCCATATGGACGGCGGGAAGCACATCAGTCTAGAGCTGAAATCGGAGGCAGGACAGTTCCAGATGGAGGGCGGGAGCTGCCGAGTTAACGTTTCAAGCTAACTAGAAAGTGATTGGTCGCTAGCTGGGAGGACAGGGATGGGGGGGAACAGGAATGTAAAGGGATGGTGGTGTGTGTGGGGGGGGGGTGAGTACAGGAATGTAAAGGGAGAGAATAGGAATGTGAAGGAGGAGGAGGTTATTTAAAGGGGGGCTGAGAACAGGAATGTAAAGGGGGAGGGGGGGCTAAGGACAGGAATGTGAAGGAGGAGGGGAGTGACAACAGGAATTTGAAAGAGGAGGGGGTGATATAAATAGGACATAGGACAGGAATCTGAAGGAGGAGGAGAGTGATAATACAAAGGGGGTTTACGACAGGGATGTGAGGGGGGTGATATGAAGAGGGGCTGAGGACAGTAATTTGAAGGAAGAGGGGGCTGATATAAAGGGGGCAGAGAATAGGAATGTGAAAGGGCGTTAATAGTAATGGGGGGGGGGGAGATGTGAAGGAGGGTTGACGAGGGCTGTAAAGAGGCGGACTGTGATGTAAAGGGGTGATCTTGATGTAAAGGGGACAGAACTGTGATGTGAAAGGGGGCTGTGATGTAGAAGGGGTTTTGATGTGTAGGGGGGGACTGAGAACTGTGTTCTGCGTTCATCTCAAAGGTCTGTCTTACATGCAGAAACGGCATTATACTGCCTGTGCTCCTATCTTGTCCAGGAAATCAGAACCAACTTAGATGGAAATTTATAAAGCAGTAGTATGGCTTTGGGAGCCATCTCCATTTGGGATGCAGGGAGCCAGGCAACCTACTTTCACATCTGGTGATCCTGTCCAAGAGCATTGCATATTAAAATAATTACAGTGCCATCATCCATATGCAGAAAGAGAAGGGATAATGTAAATTAAAAAGTGTGTTTTTAGTATTACTTTGATATCTGTAGTGACCAACCCCCTCATTAACTAAGTGTATATAGTCTGATTTATGAAATCAAAAATAAGTCCCAATATCAACTGTGCTCATGCATATTTCACCACTTCCAGTGAATCCTATACTCTGTTCACCACTACACACACCCTCATGCCCATCATATGTGCTCTCACCTCATAGGGAGGACCACAATGTGTTTAAACAGAGGTCTAATATAGCTCTCTTTAAATAGGCAGCTTCAATATGGAATTTCTCTGTCCTAGTTCTCTATTATTTCCCAATGCATTCTGTGATACAGGAGCCTTCACCATCTCTCTTCCAATGCCCAACTATCAATTCATTATTGCTTCACTAACACACCATAAATGTTCTAGGTGCTGTTATGCCCTGTACACACGATCGGATTTCCGATGGAATAAAATCCGATTAATTTTTCCGTCGGAATTCCGATGAAGCTGACTTTCATTAGTCTTGCCTACACACCATCAGACCAAATTTCGACTCTCCAAAATGCGGTGACGTAAAACACTCCGACGAGCCGAGAAAAAATTAAGTTCAATGCTTCTGAGCATGCGTCGACTTGATTCTGAACATGCGTGGGTTTTTTCACCGATGGAGTTCCCCACAGACGATCGGAATTTGCTATCGTTTTTTTTTTCCATCGGTAAAATTTAAAACATGTTCTATTTTTTTACACCGATGGAAAAAAGACCGATGGGCTCCACACACCATCGGTTTGTCCGATGAAAAAATTCCATCGGTCTTTTTTCATAGGAAAAAACGATCGTGTGTACGCGGCATTAAGGTGCAGTTATAGAGCATTACTATTGAAATCTTTGGATGGGGTTGACAATGCCTCATGAAAGCATAACTCCCAACTGTCCCTGATTTCGAAAAATGTCCCTCATTTTGGGCTGATCTATATAATTGTATATAAAATGCACTATTTATCCTTCAAAAAGTGTTTCCAAGTGCTAAACCTTTCATCCAATTTCTAAATTGCTGCATTTCCAAATTTCATAAGCCAGTATAAAATAATAGTAATGTTAAAAAAAAAAGTAGTTGTGGATTCATCTAATATTAAAATTTTTGCATATTTCTCCTTTAAGGGGGCATGGCATGGGGTGTGTCCTATGCCTACATACTTTGCTAATAGGCGTTCCTCGTTCCCATCTCAAAAAGTTGGGTGGTATGTGAAAGCAACAGGCCTGTTTTACACGGGTGTCAACTTGTATAAGAGCAGTGTGAACAGCAAGCTTTGACAAGCATTTGTATAGCTTTCAGCAAATTAGTTGATGCTTTTAACTGCTTGCAGACCACCCACTGTACATATACTGTGGCAGGGCAGCCTCTCTGCGCCAGATCACGTACCTAGTACGTGATCCAGCACTTCTGGGTAGGGGGCGCGTGCGCCGCGGCTGTGCTTCGATTTGCCGATCAGCGGGTGCTGGCCAATCAATAGAATATGTAAAGAAGGCAGAGATCTGTTCAGACAGGGGGAAAAGTGATGGATTTTGTGAACAATCCATCACTTCCCTAAGAAAAAGCAGCACACATAGTAAACACAAACACTGCTTAGGCACACAGTTAACCCCTTGATCACAATAGATGTTTAACCCCTTCCTAGCCAGTTTCATTTGTACAGTGACAGTGCTCATCTTTAGCACTGATCACTGTATTAGTGTCACTGGTTCCCACAAAGTGTCAGTTAGTGTCAGACTGTCGGCCGCAATATCACAGTCCCGCTATAAATCGCTGATCGCCGCCATGAGTAGTATATAAAACATTTTTTTCCAGTATATATACCATAGTTTGTAGATGCTATAACTTTTGCGCAAATCAATCAATATACACTTATTGGGATTTTTTTTTATACCAAAATTAGGTAGCAGAATACATATTGGCCTAAATTGATGAAGAAATTAGATTTTTTGCATTTTTTTTGGGACATGTTTTATCTATCTAAAGAGAAAATAGTTTTAAAAAAATGATGGGACAATGTTCTAATGCCGCATACACACAACTGTTTTTCCTGTCATGCAAAAAACCATTTTTTTTCGACGTGATTCCTCGTGATTCCTCTCAAGCCTGCCTTGCATACACACGTTCATGAAAAAAAATGCTCAAGCAAAGCGCAGTGATGTACAACACGTACGACAACCCTTACGACGGCACTATAAAGGGGAAGTTCCATTCGAATGGCGCCACCCTTTGGGCTGCTTTTGCTGATCTCATGTTAGTAAAGTTTGGTGAGAGACGATTCGCGCTTTTCAGCCTTGTGCTTTTCAGTCCGTTACAGCGTGACAAATGTGCTATCTCCATTACAAACGTTAGTTTTACCAGATCGAGTGCTCCCGTCTCATACTTGATTCTGAGCATGCGCATTTTTTTCCCCTCGGAAAAGCATACACACAAGCGGTTTTTGCAACGAGAAAAAGAACGACGGGAAAAACGACGAGAAAAAATCGAGCAGGTTCTAATTTTTTTTGCGGCCAGTTTTCCCGGTTTTCACGACCAATCTAAAAAATGTCAGTTTCCTCGGTCATGAAAAACGGTTGTGTGTACGCGGCATAAGGCTCAGTTTACCTTGGGGCATTTATAAAAATAAAAAAAATTGTGCTTGCTAAAGCTTTGCCACAGTGTCACACAAGCTCTTCTAACATAGAGATGAAAAGTTATTCATAACAATATAAACATGCACTATTAAAATGACCCCTGTGGAGATGACCTATTTTAACTAGGTGTTATTTGGTTAAGGTATGTACAGCCTAGGGTGCTCATATACATCCAAAAACATGTTTTAGAGGCCTGATTCTACACATTTGTTACACATGCTCTATTGCCTTGAAAGCAACACTGAAAAGGATGTCATTAACCACTTCAATACCAGGCACTTACCCCCCTCCCTGCCCAACACATTTTCAGCTTTCAGCGCTGTCGCTGTTTAAATGACAATTGCGCGGTCATGCTACACTGTACCCAAACAAAATTTTTATCTATTTGTTTCCACAAATAGAGCTTTCTTTTGGTGGTATTTGATCACCTCTGCGGTTTTTATTTTTTGCTAAACAAATAAAAAAAGACCGAAAATTTTGAAAAAAAAAAGTTTTTCTTTTGTTTCTGTTATAAAATTTTGTAAATAAGTAAGTCTTCTCCTTCACTGATGGGCACTGATAAGGCAGCACTGACGGGCACTGATAGGGCGATACCGATGAGGTGCCGCCAATCAGGTGGCACTGATGGGCACCGATGGGCACTGATGATGGGCACTGGTAGGCGGCACTGATGGGTGGCACTGATATGCAGCACTGATGGGCATTGATAGGCGGCACTGATGGGCACTCATGGGTGGCACTGGTGGGCACTGATGGGTGGCAATGGTGGGCACTGATAGGCAACACTGATGGGCACTGAAAGGCTGCAATGATGGGTACTTATGGGTGGCACTGATAGGCGGCACTGCTAGGCGGCACTGCTGGGAATTGATACGTGGCACTGATGGGCACTGATATGCGGCACTGAGAGGCACTGGTACTGGTAGGCATTGTGGGTGGGCACTGATTGGCACCTGCCTGGGCATTGATTGGTAGCTGCCTGGGCACAGATTGGCATTCCCCTGGTGGTCTAGGGGGGCATACCTTGTGGTCCAGTGTGTTGGCCATCCCTGGTGGTCCCGGTGCCATCCTGGTGGTCCTGGGCAGGCATCTGAGGGGGGGCTGTCAGGAGAGCAGACGCGAGTGAGGAAAAGCCGATCAACGGCTCTTCCTATTTACATTGTGATCAGCCGTGATTGGACACGGCTGATCACGTGGTAAAGAACCTCCGTCGGAGGCTCTTTATCGAGATTGGTGTAGCGGTGTGTCAGACTGACACACCGCACCATCGATCGCCGCGTTGCGCGCCCCAATGGGCACGCGGCGGCTGTTATCCTGCTGGATGTCATATGACGTCCAGTCAGGATAACTAAACCACCGCCCGGCCGTCATTTTGCTATAGGCCGTGCAGGAAGTGGTTAAGTTCTATTTCTGCTGCCTACACCACTGAACTGGGTTCTGATGCTAAGAAAGTCTGCATTAAAAACAACACTTCCAAGAGTGTTGATCTCCTGGGTCCCCTACAGCTCTTGCTGGTTCCTCCTGTTGACCTCCACATCACTACTGTATCTTGTAATAGGGGAGGTCACAGGAAAAAAACGATCGGAGCTGTCAGAGGACTGACACTCCCAGAAGTGTTGGTTAAAATGCAGACTTTGACAGAAGATTTCTGTATCAGAGCAGAGTTCAGCGGCACAGGCAACTGAATTGGTAAGTATTTAATAACATCTTTTACAGGTATGACTTAAGCCTCATACACACGATACGATTGTTGGCCAACCGAGCGTCAGATCTTTGACAAAATGGCGTGTGCCAGGATCTTGTCTTTCATATTAACGTTACACAAATTGTCGTGTCACAAACACGAATGTAGTGACGTACTACGGGGAATTTCAGCTCTTGAGCGTCACCCTCTGGGCCCCTTCTGCTAATTTCGTGTTTGGTGAGCATTGATTCTGAGCATGCGTGTTTGTACTTTTGTGTGACGGATTTGTGTACTGACCATACGAAAATCTGACATGGAGCCATTGTCCGCCGAAAATTTACTAGCCTGTCATCCAACATTTGTTGTCGGAAAATTGGACAACAATTGTCAAAAGGAGCGTACTAACGGTAAGAATTTCGGACAACAGTCTGTCAACAGACAATCCCCTTCCGAGTCAAACCGTGTCTACGAGGCTTTAATTTAATTTCTTGATTGTAGCGACAGGGTAGTTTTAAGGAAACTATTTTGTTTTTGCTTGTTTTCAGCTGGACTTGCTGTGCTAAGGTAAGGTTAACTTATATGTCAAAGTTTTTTTTTATACCAAGTTACAAAAAAATAAGCTTCATGACTTACTTTATATGGCTTTTGACCATAGGAATATGCCTCCCACATAAGTACTCCAAAACTCCATACATCACTTTTGCTTGAAAATTTTAAGAAGTATATACATTCTGGTGCATACCACTTGATGGGCCATTTTCCACAACTTTTTGCCTGAAAAGACAAGACAGCTGACCATTTATTATGGGTACAATGGTTAAACCAATAGGTAACACAAAGGTTCGTCATTTAATCACATTATGTAAAGGGTGCTCTCAAAACCAATATGTTAATTTAGTATAGATGCAGCTATTACTTAATATTGCAGGACACAATATACTTCATTAGAGTCTCAGCTAACATCTATCTTATTTTAGCCTGCTTTTCCATACTTTTCTTCAGTGAAATTATGATTACCTAATGTTAAGCATGCCAACAGCATCATACATAATTTATTTGCATACGCAAAATGTAAGTGAAGAAAATAATTGTGTATAAATTGGCAGGAGCTGAGTGCACATGTACCTTTTTTGTGGCTGATTCAACAATTAAAGGCATTATAAACCTTCGTACCTACACCTTGTGTTTGTCATCTGCAAAAGATGTGCATTGATCATGTAGTTTTATGGTGCCATTTGCTCTTCTGTATGCAGTTGCACAGCCTAGAGTATATCTTCACATTCCTGTGTCAGCAGTTTCTGTTTGTGATAAAACATGAGGCATGTGGTATGGCACTGCAGATGTTGTTGGATGGCCTCTCTCTGTACTAAACTGACACTTACTGTGAAGAAACTACATAACCCAAAATCCCTGAGTCTCAGTAGCGGCTGGTGTTTTTTTGTCTGGGGGGCATCAAACAACCACCCCCCCGCCCCACCCCCGCTGTTTGCCGGTCCACAGGCACTTACCCGATTGGTGGAAACATCGGGGATCACCGGGCAGGGGGACAGGCTGCGGCAGGCATCTTGCAATGTCTTCCCTTCTGAGATCACGACGGCTTCCGCCGTGCATCTCCTCCCCTCCTCCTAGGCGTCCAATAGGATCGTCTAACCTTTCATCCAATCGGGAAACGGGTAACAGATCCGCGCTTCCTGATTGGCGGAGAGGCGATTTAGTGTTAGGAAAGCAAATATTCATTTGCTTTTCTAACACATTTGGGTGGACTCCGAGCGCAATGGTCTGCGCTCCGAGTCCACCCTATTTTGAAGCCTATTGGAGCCTATGGCTCTAATCAGGTGCTTCAAAAATACACACCTGTCGCTGTTATTCTGGCACCCGGTGTCTGAAAAGGGGCCGTACACCTGAATGGGGGTGGCAGCGGCGGCCATGCATAGATTCATGCTATGCATGAATCTATCCATTATTCATAGAGGGGGGTGGCGAGGATAGAGGGGGCGGCGCCCGTGTGCCCATAATGCACGGGCCGCCCCTGCTGAGTCTTGAAGTCTATTGTTCTACAGGTGAGAACTAAACAGTATTTAGATCTGACACAGCCACAAGCAGGAACAGTAATGAAGGGAAGAGGTGTGTTTCATCACTTTAGCACTCCCACATTTGTGAGGCAACATAGAGAAATGGTGTGGCATGGACTGGATGCTGTGTGACCCAGATCAAGAATTGCCTGTCCCTTTAGTGAATAGGGACAGTCTAGATAAACAAATAAATGAATATATGGGAATCGATTAGATATTTGTAATTAGTTTATGTCCGAACACAAATTCGGCCAAATATTTAGTTAATTGGAGATTCAGATGTATCCGAATCTCTGAATGCAATAGTAATGAATTTTGTTTATTAGTCTTCTAGCGATTTCCAAATTTTTGGAAGGATTCAAATTTTAATTAGTCTAAAAAGTATTGATATGAACTCTGTGTGAAGAATAGCTGGTTGTTAGGGACTGGGAAGAGAAGCTGGTCACCATTACTTTAACAACTGATGACTCATCAACTGTCAGCGGGCTACCCCACTGAGAGCTAAAATGTAAACAAAAGAATGCCGGAAATAGAAAAGTCAAGAAAAAAAGACAGCGTGGGTTTCCCCCAAATCCATACCAAGCCCTTTGGGTCTGGTATGGATTCTAAGAGGAACCCCATGCCAAAATAAAAAACAAAACGGCGTAGGGTCGCCCCCAGAATCCATGCCAGACCCTTATCTGAGCATACGGCCCGGCAGGTCAGGAAAGGGGGGGGATAAGCGAGCGCCCTCCCCCCTCCTGAACCATACTAGTCCACATGCCCTTAACATGGGGGAGTGCTCTGGGGTGGGGGGGGGAGCAAAGCACCTTGTCCCCATGTTGATTATTATTATTATACAAGATTTATATAGCGCTAACAGTTTGCAAAGTGCTTTACAACATGAGGGCAGACAGTACAGTTACAATACAATTCAATACAGGAGGAATCAGTGGGCCCTGCTCGTTAGAGCTTACAATCTAGAAGGGAGGGTCAAGTGAAACAAAGGGTAATAACTGTGGGGGATGAACTGATGGAGAAAATGAAAATGCAGTTGTTAGATGTGGATAGGATAGGCTTCTCTAAAGAGGAAGGTTTTCAGGGATCATCTAAAAGCTTGTAAGGAGTTCCATAGGATTGAAGAGGCTCCGGAAAAGTCCTGGAGGCGAGCAAAGGAGGAGGTGAAGAGGGAGCTTCAGAGCAGGAATTGGGGTGTCGTCAGCGTAGAGATGGTATTTGAAGCCACGGGAGGCTACCTGCTGACCCAGGGAGGAGGTGTAGATTCAAAATAGGAGAGGCCCAAGAACAGAACCTTGGGGGACCCCAACAGAGAAAGGAAGAGACAAGGAGGAAGTAGAGTTGTAAGTAACGCTAAAGGTGCAGTTGGATAAGTAGGAAGAGTACCAGTGATAAGTACAGTCACAGAGACCAACAGCGTGGAGTTTTTGGAGAAGGAGGGGGTGGCCAACCGTATCAAAGGCAGCAGAAAGTTCCAAGAGTAGGAGTACAGAATAGTGTCTATTGATTTTGGCAGTTAGTAGAACGTTTGTTAGTTTTAGGAGAGCAGTTTCTGTGTTGAGGACAGAATCCAGACTGAAGGGGATCAAGAAGGCTATTCTCGGCAAGCTGGTTGCTCAGTTAGTTGTATGGGGACAAGGGCCTCTTCCTCACAACCCTGAGCGGTGGTTGTGGGGGTCTGCGGGCGGGGGGGCTTATCGGAATCCGAATGCCCTTTTTAACAAGGGGGCCCCAAATCCCAGCCCCCCCATGTGAGTGAGTATAGAATACATCATACACCACATTTCTTAAATAGGTAAGGGGCGAAGTCATCCTATGTCATCCTATCCTATCCTATAACCCCACCACCTTGTGACATCACCGACCAGGGCAATTGTCAAAAACTTGTGTACTGTCTTTATTCAGTTTTTCCACTTTTTTGGTGAATGGCTAGGGGTACGATGTACCCCATACACATTTACATGGGTGAGCTGGCATCTGGGGGCCCCTTGTTAAAGGGGACTTGCAGATTCCAATAAGCCCCTCACCCGCAGACCCCCACAACCACCACCCAGGGTTGTGTGGAAGAGGCCCTTGTTCCCATTAACATGGAGACAAGCACCCCCCTATGTTGAGGGCATATGGCCTGGTATGGTTCAGGAGGGGCGCTCACCTACCCCACCTTTCCTGACCTACCTGGCTGAATGCTCGGATAAGGGTCTGGTATGGATCTTGGGGGGGACAGCACGCTGTTTTTTTTTCTGACTATTCTATTGCCAGCATTCTTTTGTTTACATGTCAGCTCTCAGTGGGAAAGCCTGCTGACAGCTGATGACTCATCAGTTGTTAAGGACACGGCAGCCGACTTCCCGGCCAGCTCCTTTACAACCAGCTATTCTTCACACAGAATTTGAATCGGTCAACAATTTTTCGACCGATCCAAATTCGAATATTTTCTAAAATTTGGAATTTGTTTGAAAATGAATAAACAAAATGAAATTAAATAAAAACAAAACTAAACTAAATGAATCAAGAAACAAAATTAGTAACATAATGAATCTATTCAAAACTAAACAAACTTTTCCGTTCTGCACATGTCTAGAATCGATCAGCCATGACATTACAAACTGCAGCCACAACATGTGAGCCCATCATTACAAGATAAGGCAAACAAACAGCACAGGGCATATAACTACACTAATACCTAGTTAAAACAAAACATTTTAACTAGGTATTATGTCTTTAAAGTGTAAAGTTGAGACAACTCAGTTTAATTACCTAAAGTGATTGTAAATGATCTCCTTGTAAAACAAGTAAAACAACCCATTCAGTTTAAAATAGAAATGAAAGACAAAACATTTGTGTAGATTAGACTTAAAAAAATGATAAAACCCTTTTTTCCCCTTTTTTATAAATAATCACATTCCCTCTGTTCTCAGCTGCATAAGAGCTGGAGGAGGAGAAGCAGCAGCACACTGAGCTTCCCAGTGAAAGGCTGTACAGGGAAGGCGTGCCAGGACAAGTCTGATCATTGGAGCAGAGTAGGCTGGGTTCCCAGCACAGCTAGAGAACTGACCATGATGTGTTCTCCTGCCTAGTGTGGTCAGTTTTTAATAGAAAAAGCAGAGTGACTGGCAGGATCATCAGGGACAGGGATTTCACACACAGGAAGCAATGTAAAGAGAGCAGGATACTTTCTCATACAAGTACATGGTACAGCAGGCACATGTCAGGAATATGAAATGTTGGGGTAACAAACACTTTAAAGAATGTGATATTCCTATTCTGACAAGGACAATGGATCCTAATAGTGATGTTAATGGAAGAGTTTATGCTGGATTATTAATAATTTTACAATTTGTCATTAAAAACTCTTCTAAATATATGTGCACCTTAATTCAACAATATTTTGCTGTATTTGTTGTATTTAAAGCTACATAACGTGAGGTTTGTGTGTCAAATGTCTGTTTGGTGAGCAAAATTTACTGAACCTAAAAACTTTTACCAGGTTAAAACGTCTTTACATTTTTATGGTCATCTATTGTCAGGATACCACATGCTGGCATCTTGCAGTGCTAGTAAGACCAGATATGTAAAAACCACACAGCGGAAACCAGATCAAAGCCTAAGTGAAGAAGTGCAGTTTATTATAAACACAAGAAAATACGTGACATAAAACATAAATACAGCAACCTATACACAACTCAGTGAGCATGCATGAAAAGTAAAAAACTAGCTAACTACTTACGGTAACTAACTATACAAATAGAGGCATTCAGGAGAATCTGGTAGAGCAGGGTCTGGTAGGAATACAGGGAACAAGGCAGGTCAGGATGACAGGCCAGAAAAGTAGCAAGCTCCAAAAGTAACCAATCCAAAATATACAAGGACTGTGGGGTTGATTTACTAAGGCTGGCCATACATTATACATTATGCAGCTTGTGTGTCTGAAAGAACTACAAGCCCTGACAACCTTAGTGGCTGTCGGCTTGTGGTTCTCAATTTATTTTTGCATTTCTTTTTTATTTCTTTTTTAAAGTGAACTTATCCTTTAAGCAGCTTCCCAACATAAGCCAGCATCAAGTAGTAACTAATCACTGGGACCAGCTGGCTGCTGGAAAACATCCGCTGGTGAACACTGGAAGTACACTATTTAAAGAGGAACTGCAGTTTGCTCACATAATTTGTAATGAAAATATCTTTGCCATTCTGTAGCTTCCGTACAACCACTTTGCATATTTTTTTTATATATACTGTGATTCTGTACTTCTGTACTGTCAAATATGCTGCAGAAATCTCCCTCCACTGAGTCTAGCTGCAATCATTTTAACTGTGGGCAGCTGAATTTACACAGACACACAGAGGCACACCTCCAGCTCTGCAGCTCTCATTGGCCCTCTTATGACTTACCCCCTCCCTTCCTGGCAAACTCTCACAAGAGTGAGAGAGAGCTGTGCATGATGTCATAAGCCTAGGCTTTTTACCAGACAAGAAACAGGAAGTGGGCTGTATAAGGTATTTACTGGCAGAAAAAAATATATTTTACTATCCAAAGTTAAAACAAGGACAGAAAATGTAATAGATGGAAAGATGAAAAAATGACTGAAGGTCCGCTTTAAAGTGGTTGCAAACCCTATTTTTTACTTCTACCAATAGGTAAGCCTGGAATAAGGCTTATCTATAGGTAGTGGAAATATCTCCTAAACATGCACCGTTTAGGAGATATTTCACTTGTAGTCCGCCAATAATACAAACAGCGCATGTGCTGGAAAGAACCGAAACTCTGTGCCGTTTCTTCCCTAGCGCGTGCCGTTACCAAGCGCATGCGCGGAGTGGCGTGATCGCGGCTCCGGACAATCACTGCGCCAGAGCCGCGATACCCGGAAGTAACCTCCGGGAGAGATGTCTGCGGCCGGAGGGGGAGACAAGGACAGCTTCGGGGGCTTCGATCTAAGGTCATAATGAGCTATTTGTTTTTGTTTTTAAGAGGGTTTACTTCCTCTTTAAGTCTGAGGGCTCAGTGCCACCAGCAAATATTCTGGTTACTGACGTCTGTTTTCTGACTATTATGCTTTTATGCCCAAACAATATCAGAAGAACAATTTGCACATTCAAATTGTATTTTGGATTTTGCAGTTCAGTGAATCAGGACTATAACTGATTTGGCTTTGTTAACAGTAGATTTGGCCCTAACATTTAATAAAACAGTTTACTCACCAAAAAAATAAACATATTAGAATGAACAGTAAAAAAAAAAAATGCATGACCCAAAAGCCATACATACTGTCAACAGAGCAGTACAGCGTCACCATAATTGGTGTGGTGGTGATCAGGGATACTGAGTGGTGACATTATGTATATAATTTTTTTTATTTTTTTTTACACATTTTTAAACTATTTTTTACATACTATCACCAGAACAGTACCATCATGACACCGTACTACTTTAGGTCAGTGATCAGGATTTTTCTTTTACACTATGATCACTGTATAAGCACTGTATAAGCAATCATTCTTACACTGTGAAACTGCAAATAGCATCCATTCATGTGCCATTGTGTACAATTGTGATAGCTGTGGCTGGTTATAGTTCTCACCTGGTACATGTTCACTGTAATTGGCCCTGTACCATGTGATCACTGTGACCAATTACAGAGATCATCACGATAGTACACAATAGCTATGAATGAAAGCCATTGTTTACAACTGACATGTGATCACTGTGTTTGGTCACAGCAATCACATGATACCAGGGCCATGCATACCAGGGCCAGCAATCTGATTTCTGCTGTCTCTGGTGGACACAGAGGGTCACAGATTGCACAGCCCTTCAAGATGCGTGAGTGGAAGGACATCATATGATGTCCACCTGGGATATAAATAATATAGCCAGGCAGGAGGTGGTTAACATATACTTTCCCCAAAAGAAAAATATGTAATCTAATATCAATTTGTGTTCATTTGTTAATATGAAAATGATGATGTCCAAACGGAGAACACTTACTTTATAATAGTTTTCATCAGACTGAATTGCTTTGGAAAGCCCAAAATCACTAATTTTGGCATAATGCTGAGTCACCAAAAGCACATTTCTGGCCGCCAAATCTCTGTGCACAAAATTTTTTTCTTCCAGATACTTCATTCCCATGCAAACTTGATGAACAAGTTCTGTTACGTTCTTCTCGGAGACATCCCTAACAAATAGGATTAAAACCTCAATTATATATCAGTATATATCGGTCAGTCATGTTTTCTAGTGAAGACATTTTGTACTACATTCATAGTTAGTAGAGACTGTGAGAAGTTTTTCCATGTGCGTACTGTATAACAAATTATAACAAATAATTTTATTTATAACAAGGCTTTTGGATCATGCATTATTTTTCAGAGGATAGAATTTCTTTATTGATAAAAGTATACACCGTGCAATTTCAGATGATGCTTTTTAAACTTGATAATAAAATTGATGGTATAGAATACAATAAATTGAATCTATCTATCTATCAATCTATCTGGCTATCTATTTATCATCTATAAATCTTTAATCAGGGCTTTTTTTGTCATGAGAATAAGAGCAGGAACTCCACACCCCCATCCCCTGTTCTTGTGTTATTGGGTTAAAGTGGTTGTAAACCCCGTTTTTTTTTTTTTTTTAACAACCTGCAAAACAAAGACATAATGAGCTAGTATGCATAGCATACTAGCTCATTTTGAATCACTTATCTGAGATCGAAGCCCCCGCAGCGGTGCTCGGACACCTCCGTCGTCGTTGCCATCTTGCTCCCCTCTGCCTTCCGTGTTTCGCCGCTCTGGCGCTGTTATTGGCCCAGGAGCGGCGATGATGTCACACGAATTTGCGCTCAGGCCGGCTAACTCCATTCAGAAATCCGGCTACTAAGCCGGCCCGCTAGTGCGCATGCGTGTGACGTCAGCGGAGCCAGTTTTAAATGCAAATATCTCCTTAACCGTGTAGGTTAAGGAGATATTTCATGCACCTACAGGTAAGCCTTAATCTAGGCTTACCTATAGGTGCATGTTGTCAAAGTGGGTTTACAACCACTTTAAGATATACTTTTTTAGTACCTTATACTAAATTTAATGAAATGAAAGATGCTGATTGATAGCCTCCCTAGTGGTTTCAGCCCATAAATGTATTATTAATTGAAATATATGATACTGGAAACATACATTAAAGCGGGGGTTCCGCGGCAGATCGTTTTTTTTTTTTTTTTTAGCATTCAATGGCGGTTTACAAAACTAAGGTATACTCACTTTTTCGTTGTCTGCTAATGCAACCTGTCCGTTTTCGTGGTAAAGAACAACTTATATTCTCGGTTCCTGTCAGTTTCCATTTTGCTTGTGGGCATTGTGAAGCCCACAAGCAATCATTTCCTGGAAGCGGTGAATGCTCTTGTCCCAGCATTCACCGCTTGTTCTCGCGCCTGCGCAGTGTTCAGGTACCTAATGGCAATATTTACCTGCATGCCAGTTTTTAAAATGGCGATATTAGAGGCGCCCTCATCACGTGACCGACGTCACGCGTCATCTCTCGAGATTTCGCAGCACGGCGATCCACATTGCATCTTGGGTAGCACGACACTGTGCTCCAAGAAAATATTGCAGAGAAGTCCCACATCGCATTGCGGCACTGGGGAAAGAATAAGATACGCCTACTCCCGCGGGAGGGGAATCCCGGAAGTCACAGTTTGGATGGCTATACTACGGTATTTATTGTTTAAAAAAAAAAAATGTTGTGGCTTTTGAGTATGTGCGTTGTGCAATGATTGTGTTAGAATAATGTTGTCAGTTTGGGTGAACCTCCGCTTTAATGTAAATGCCATACAGATTTTCAGATTGACAGTACAAATAATTAATTAGAAATATAAAACACATTCTTAGAAAATATATTTGCATACTATCTTTATGTTAAAAGGATGGTATTACAGAAAAAAACCTTCAGTACCTGTTCTTAATTAGAAACTTATTTAATGGTCCTAGTTCTGCAAGTTCCATTACCAGCATCCAAGACTCCGCCTCACAAACTCCGATCATTCTGACAATGTATGGGTTATCCAACTGTTGCATCACCCTTGCTTCAGTCAGCAGCTCCTCCTGGCTGGATGGGTCATCGTTTTCATTTTTAAGAATCTTCACAGCAACTTTCTTTTCAGATCTGTTAGAGTTAATTGGAATACTGTTAAGTTGGGATGCTAGGTTTCCACATTTATGTAGTTGTTATTTATGTAGTTGCTATTCCAGCTGCTGCTCACCAAAAATTATGTTTCAGTTCTTTTTATTCAATAAAAAAAGGACATAACAAGACAATCAAAAACCCAGATAATATTTCTGAATCAACAAAAAAGAAAAAAAACAACCATAAGAAACCAGGAAGGTTTCACATGCGCCACAATATATATATATATAATTACAAACCTATATTAAATATAAAATACAAGGTGCATCTTCTGGAAGCATATCCTTACATCCATATATATCATGTTTCTATACCAAAAGGGACAAGCGAGAAATGGGGGAAACCCTCTTCAAAGTATAGGTACCTTTTCTGATCTTTCTCCCAACTATAGTCTAGGGCAGAGAGAGGCAACCTGGGGCCCTCCAGCTGTTGCAGAACTACAACTCCCATCATGCCTCTGGGAGTAATGGTAATTGCCAGCCTTGCAATGCCTCATGGGAAATGTAGTTTCACAACAGCTAGCGGGCCCGAGGTTGCCTGCAGCCGGATGATATGGCCGCATAGATGCCGAGCTTCGGCACAGCGGGATCCATACAGCGTCTCTAAATGACGGGGGACTGCTTTTTACCATCCCCACAGCTAGCCTAACACCCAGAGAGCGGCTGAAAGCTAATGGTAAAGAGGAAAACAGAGATGGGCCCTACAAACTGATCGATTTCTTCGGTCTGGTAGTGGCTCAGAGATTCCAACATGGTTCCAGCATGACAGGCAGGGCACACAGAGGCAAAGCAGAGGCTGCTGCAGGGACGTGAGTAGCACAGAGCACAGTTGCATACTCGCCTGGGGCAGAAGGAGAGCTGTGTACATCCACCACAAATAGCCCAGTGAAACAGAAGAGAAGACCGGACGCCGGCAAGGAAAATGTCAGTGCCACACAATCTGACACAGACTCTATATCTGACCCTTCAGGTTTTGACAAACAACTTGACACGTTTCTCGCAGCAGGGCAACCTATTTTAGACACAATCCTTAAAGACATGCTGATCACTTTGAGGGGAGCACTGCAACAGGATATGGCCTCATTCATGAAACAAACCAGGGTGGAAATAGAAGCCCTCGAGGACAGGATGGATCATATTGAAAATAGAATGGGGGACTATGTTTAAGCACACAGTGAAGTGGCTGATGCTCATGATGATTCTGTGGAAGACATCCGAAATATCAACATTAAAATGGCGGCCTTAGAAGACCGCTCCCACCAAGACAATGTCAGATTCCAAGCAATAGCAGAGTCAGTCCCTGCCACAGACCTTCGCCCGTTTATACAAAAAATTATAGCTGAACTACTCCCCTGTCAGCCCCTAAGAACTGGTTATTGACAGAGCTCAAAGGCTCCCTAAACAGTCATTTGTACCAGAATGAGTCCCCAGCGATGTCTTGGCGAGGATTCATTACTACCATGTAAAAGATCAACTCATGCAATTTGCCCGCAGAAGAAATTCCCTCTCTGAGCCTTATGCAGGGATCACCCTGTATACCGACCTCTCTAAAGCGACAATCCAAGCTCTTAAAAATTTAATTTTGTATAAATCGTGTATAATAATAATAAATTGTGTATAATTAATAATAATAATAATTGCTGCCACTAAAATACTCTGAAATAATAATATTTCATACAAATGGAAATTCCCCACCAAGTAATCCATCAAAAGGGACAACAAGTCACACCTTGTTGCTAATCTGGACGAGGGCCTTGACCTTCTGAGTTGTTGGGACCTTCTCCCGGAGGACATATCTGACAGTTCATCCCAACCACGCTGATCTGCACCGTGGTGTACAAGTCCTAACACATGACACCCTTACTCTCTTACGAGCTGTTACACTGAAGGCAGCCTGGCTTACTCTACTTACTCTTCTGTGTTCAATCTGCGGCCTCAAAATCTCCCTTAAGGCACAATGCAGCCCTCCTGGCTTCAACATAAAATCCTGTCTGGACACTATTTATTTTTCTCCCTCATGTTGTGTACAGGACACACCTGTATCCTCGAGTTGGATTCCAACTCGCCACTTTCTTTTGTTTGGGTTAACTTTCTGTTTTATGATATTGTTCATTCCATTTACTATGGAATATCCATAACCGGTCCAAAAATATGCTTCTACTCATCCAAGCTAATGTGATTGAGGTCCTGTCAGAATATCACTATACTCTTCTGTCTTACTATGGTACTTAAATTGATGTTGATAAAGGCCAAGGAGGCACTTAACCAATGCTGTGACATCTTGTGTGTGCAAGAGACACACTTTTCTGTCTTCAACCCCCCACGTTGCACACACAAAAATTTTCCTCATGTATTCCACTCCAACCACCAGAAGAATAAAAGTGGAGTATTGGTAGCAATCAAGGATACACTCTCATTTAACCTACTGGACTCATTAATTAATTCTGAAGGAAGATTCATAATTTTGGTCGCTGAGATTAACAATACAACTTACACCCTTCTGGCTTTATATTCTCCTAATGCCCACCAGCGACACTTGTTGAGGAAAATGCGCAACATCCAAAAAGGCTATCTGTTGTTGTGTGGGGATTTCAATGCAAGTATGGACCCTGCAATGGACTCCACAGCCAAGAAAAAAAAGGAAGAAGACAGGCCTTAACTATTTTTTCTTTCAGGAAGATCTACATGACTCCTGGAGATGCCTGCATACTTCAGAGTGGGTCTACTCCTTCTTCTCTAACGCACACAAACCTATTCAAGGATTGACTTTTTCCTTACAGATAAGTAGTTTTTAAAAAAGGTTACCTCGGCCAACATCCATTGGACCACTTGCCATTTCACTGGATATTGTGGACGGCCGATGGAGGAAAAATATGTTTATTTTGTCTAATCTTGTATATGCTAAGGACTTAAAGACACAGCTAGATACGTTTTTCTGTTTTAATACTAACGGCTCAAGCGGTGTCTTTAATTTATGGTGTACTCACAAAGCTTTTATAAGAGGGGTATTGATCCAACTAGCTGCCAGGGCGAAAAGGAAGAAAAACCAAAGCATATCCTCACTGCTAACAGAAATTGCACACTCAGAAGGTTTGCATAAACAGACCTCTCAGAATTCTACCCTGTCTAAACTTAGAACTCTCAGAGAGGAGCTTAAATCTATTCTTATAGCTGACAAGGAGAAATGTTTTAAAAGATTACAGCTAACATCTTACTCTCAGAAAAACAAAGCAGGGAAGAGACTGGCTGCACAACTTAAACAGAGACAAGCCAAAATAAGAATAGCAAAAATAACACAATAAAGCACGCGAAAAGTAACTCTAAATCCACACGACATAGCACAAACTTTCTGTGACTATTACGCCTCTCACTATCATTTAAAGGACGACTCACTCACCCCACTCCCTAAACCAGAAGATATTTCATCCTTCCTGAACAGCATTAACCTCCAATCAATAGATCCATCTGCTCTATCTCAGATTATTAGACCTATTGACCTACAAGAGGTGCTGAAGCGTATTACTGCACTCCCATCAAATAATTCTCCAGACATAGATAGGCTTTCCTCAGAATATTATAAAATTATTATTATTATAAAATTATTAATATTATAAAATTATTCACAAGGAGTGGACCTATCTTAGGTCCACTCCTTGTGAATGTTTTTAATGAAGCTGCCAAACTGGAACAATTTCCCAAGGAAATGCTTGAAGCTGTAATAATTGCCCTCCCTAAGACGGGTAAGGAACCCCATCAACCACAAAACTTTAGGCTGACTACTCTATTGAACTCTGACTTAAGAAATTATTTTAAAATATTGGCTAATAGACTCCTTGATGTAACACCTGTCTCATAGGACCAGAACAAGTTGGGTTTGTAAAAAGAACACAGGCTCTGGATGGGACAAGGAGGATGATTACTCTAATCCACTATGCAGAATAAAGTAAAACGCCTTTCCTGCTTCTTGCCTTGGATGCCTAGAAGGCATTTGACAGGGTACACTGTGGGTACCTCTCCCAAGTGCTACTTAAATTTGGATGCTCTGGGTTTATCTGCTTCGCTATTATGTCCCTCTACAAAAACCCATCTTCTAAGGTGTTCGTCTTGAGTACATTATCTAGGACCTTTGATTTGACCAATGGAACTAGACAGGGATGTCCCCTGTCCCCTATCATCTTTTCCCTTGCAGTAGAACCCCTTGCAGAAGCTATAAAAAGCAGTCCATCAATAAAGGGCCTATGTATTGGGCAATATGAGCACAAAATAGGGCTCTTTGCAGATGTTATTAGTTTATCTCTTTTTGACTCCAGTTATCGCTTACCTGCATGCAGGCCAAAATAGATGAATTCGGATACATATCATACTACAACATTAACACCAGTAAATGCCATGTCCTCTCCATGGGAATCTCCACTGAAACAATCCTTTACCTAAAAAGAAAATTCCACTTCAACTGGGACTCTCCCTCTATCTCATATTTGGGAATTCAACTTATTTTTCCCACTAAAAAATTATATGAAGCTAACTACCCAATTCTCTTACATAAAATAACCATATTACGGAATTTTCTTTGGCAAGACCATAAGCCCAGATTAGCATTTACCTCCCTAACCAAACATAGACAAGAGGGTGGAATTTGTCTCCCAGATCTGAAAGCTTACTATAGAGCCTCCCTTCTTGACCAAATTCAACATTGAGTTAAAGTCTCGCAGGATAAACTGTGGGTAACTATAAAGAGATCATGTCTATAGGATTAATCAAATTCACCACTAAGTGGTTATAAAGACAAAATAGAAGTTCCTAGATCGATTTGGAATTACCTTAAAGGAAAAATATCAAAAAATACACAAGGTATTTCCTTTTTCTACTCAGTGCCAACTATTAGTCCAGACAAGATTAAAGAACATGGTATGCTAAGTTAAGAAAGGGAACTAGCCAAAACCTTTACTGTAGAACAATGGAGTAAAGCTATCCATATCAGTTACCGAGCCACTGCTTGCATTGACCATTGGGATGTTTTTCCAAAATTGTACCGCAAGTGGTACTTGACCCCTTATAGATTGTCAAAAAAAAATCCCTGCTACCTCTAATCTATGCTGGAGGATGTGTACACAGATAGGGAGTCTATATCATATATAGTGGAAGTGTGTTCATATCCAAC
Source organism: Rana muscosa (assembly GCA_029206835.1). Lineage (NCBI taxonomy): Eukaryota > Metazoa > Chordata > Amphibia > Anura > Ranidae > Rana > Rana muscosa. Next base: position 796,846,391 of record CM055116.1, on the reverse strand, counting down.
CATTCTGGAAGAAGGTAGTTGACCTAATTGGAGAGGTTACAAGGAATAATACTGATCTCAACCCAGAACTAACACTACTAAACATAGGACTATCCTGCTCCATACAGAATCACTGCTCCATACAAGTTACATTCTGTACGCAGCTAGAGTAGCTATTACAAGTCATTGGAAATCCCCCTCTCCCCCCAACTTAGAAGACATAATAGCCCGATTGAATGTGCAATGCCAATCTGAAAAACTCCTTCATCTTAAAGAGTTTAAATCCTCCTCCTTCCTAAAATTCTGGGGGCCTTGGTTGAAACCCCCTAAGGCCTCTACAAGCCTTTTAATGTATAGCTGTTTATTAATACAAATAGTGCATTAATACATCCATTATTACTGTATTTTAAAGATGTCCTTTCTTGTTTTGAAGGTTCATGCTTTGTTATTACTCTGGTTACTTTGTTATTAATAACCCTTTGTTTGTTAGTATTGAAGCGTTTGATTAAACACTCTGGTGGGGTGGTCTATCTTATCTTTTTAACATAATATAAGGTTTTCTTCCACCTCACTCTCCCTCCCCACCAAAAGAGATATACTGTATATTTATTTTCCAGTACCCTATATTGCACTGGCTTTCCATGAATCGGTCAAATTCTAGGCTGTGGCCTTAAACTTGTTGAAGGGATCTGTAAAAAGAGTTATAACTATCTCTGTCATAGTTATAGCTCCCAACTGTCTGGATCACATTCTTGTTGGATTTTGAGTACCCAGCTTTCCTGGGAGGTAGCCCAGGGAAAGCAAGTAAGTCAGCAGAAGTCAGGAAACAAGGAATTTTCAATTAGCAGTAGTGTTGTCAGCAGTCTATGTGCACTCCTTCATTTGGCCGTTGTACTGCATATCAAATCTGCGGGAGGCATTTGCAGACCTGATAGGCAGCCCAACTAAAGGAACACGCATAACTGGCCAACAACAATGCTGCTAACCGAAAGGCAGAAGCTTAGTATTGTCAGCCTGAAACAGAAAGTGCTGCTATTTTGTCACACCATCCCTGGTTTGGCTCTGGCAAACAGAATTTAAAGCTGAATTTAACTTTGCCATATATATTATTTTTTTAATTGGGCCCCCAGAGAATTATGCCATAATGTGCTAGGGCACAGCATATTAGCATGTTATGGCAGACTTACCTGTCAAACAAAGCGTTCCAGTGCTGCAGTGTCACTGATTCTGCTGGTCCTGGGTGCTTCCATCTTCTCTTTCTTCTTTCCAAGTTCGCTGTGTTTAGTCGCTTGAATGGCCAGGCCACAATGATGTCACTCTCACGGATGTGCACGGGAGTTACTTCATTGCGGCATAGAGCAGTGCTGTGATTGTACTCTGCTGCACATGCGTGGCTCAGTGTACATTACTACTGATGGGCAGTGAGAAGCATTTATGACAGAAGAAACCAGGGTCTCTTCTGTCATAAAAACCCTACCAGTCAGTGTTTAAAAAATATGTAAGTTTAGCTCCACTTAAATATATTTTGGAGTTGGCTCCGAAAAGCGGTGCGATTATAACCCAAAAGTTTATAATGTTAAACATTGTAAAACTAGCCATAGGCATAACAAAACATTTGGAAGCATAACCATGATCTGACTGCCACACTATCGTCTTCTGGCCCAGTGTTAACCATTAATAGGAATGCTTGGGTGACATGGGTGTTTAAAGTGATTGTAAAGCTTCTTTTTTATTTATTTTTAAATAACAACACGTCATACTTACCTGCTCTGTGCAATGATTTTGCACAGAGCAGCCTCGATCCTCCGTTTATGGTGTCCCCCGCCAGTGCTTTTGGCTCCACCCCTCACAGAGTGCCCCCATAGCAAGCCGCTTGCTATGGGGGCACTCATGTGTGCTTGCTCCTGAGCCCACCAGCACACAATCGATCTCCAGAATGGGTCCAAAACTTTATTCAACTATCACATCGTTACAGCAAATAGCAATGTTTGGGAGCCTCGCAGGATCCCTTCATCAGGCATGTGACACAGAGCAGGGCTTGGTCCCACCCCCCATTACCTCGTCACTGGCTCTGATTCACAGCAGCGGGAGACAGTAGCACCTGCGGCTGTATCTGAGCCAATGAGAAACGAGAGAGCTTTGGTTCTCATGTACATTGCTGGATTAAGATGGGGCTCAGGCATAGGTGTGCGCACAGGGTGTGCCAGGTGTGCCTGGGCACACCCTAATCACCCTGTGTGGCACATATCCCCCCTGTTTAGAACCCTGATATTTCACCAAATAAAAAAATGTGCTGCTTTTTTGTCCTAAAAATTTTTGGGAAAATATTACAAAAAAAATACAATTGTAAGAATTATTATAAAATAAAATAATAAAAATAAAATCTACTGACACCATCCACTGCTCTACTAACACTGTCAGTATATATACACATGCACACACACGCATATGTGTTTGAGCTTTTGGGTGCACATCCTGATGCAATAGTCTGCGCACACCTATGGGCTCAGGTTTGTACTTGGGGGGGGGGGGGACTGCAGGGGGAGTAGAAAAATCATCTGCCTTTACTACCACTTTAAAGTGGATGTAAACCCACTCTCATCCTTTCTAAACTACTGCCATAGTGCTGATTTATAAGGATATACATGCCTCCTGCACGTATCCTTACCTGTCAAATATCTTCTGTGGGTGGATCTGTTCTGGAGCTCGGTGGGTGGAGTTGTGATGTCAGTAGACTCCCCACCAACCTCTACACTCCCCTTGTCAACATGCATTTTCTCATGTGTATTCCTTACACTGAACTTCTGCTATGATCACTAACATCCAGTCAAAATCCAGAAAAGTAACCACATGACTTCAGAAAAGGAGTGGGGGTGGGAATTAAAAAATAATGCCTGTCTCAGGCTTAGTGCATGAGATATGTAAATAACCTGTCATTCACAGCAAGGGGGCGGAACGGACAAAAGTTCTCCTGTTTGTCCGTTTATCTTACTGAAAAAAGAAAAGAGGATTGCTCAGAGCTGGATTAACTCTTTGTGGCAAGACTGGGCACAGATGATAGGAAATCTTATACTCTACATTGTGACAGCAAAAAAATAATAAAAAAAATGGGTTTACATCCACTTTAAGGCTATGCAAGAGAGAGATACAGTGCATAAAACCTAAAGCTATGTGATTGAAAGATATTTAATTGCAGGAGAAAAGTAGAAAGTCTTTTCAATATAGAATGAACATCTAACATGCTCTAATGCACTTACTTTGATGTTTTAAAGACTCCTTTTTTCACAGTTCCAAAATTGCCAGAACCCAATTCAATATCAGCTAATAGGAGTTGTTCTCGCTTTATTTTAAGAGTTTGAGTTCTCAGCTCATCAGGATCTTCATATATTCCTCGATACACATCTGTGTCCATTGGCATGGAATACATGGAACTTTCTGAAACTGGCATAAAAGACAGAGCTGAAATAACTTGTTTACAATTATTTCATGGCTTTTTGTAATCATATTATTTCATTTATTCTATGGGTTTCTCAGTTGCTGTTTTAAAAAATGTAAAAGTTTAAATATAACAATCTTTTGTCATTTCACATTGAATTATTTTAATCATTTGCATCGAATGAAGCTCAAACACATCAACCTGAAAGGTTGGATACTATTTAGAATTACATGGCATGTTGTAATACAACAGTGCAATGACCAACATTTAACATGAATACTTTTTAGGCAACAAACCCCAATAGGAAAAAAAAAATTCAAATAGATATACAAATAAATGATTTTGCACTCTGAAGTATATAATGTATAATTATATACACTCACTGGCCACTGTATTAAGTACACCTTGCTAGTACTGGGTTGGACCCCATTTTGCCTTTAGAAATGCCTACATTCTTCCTGGTATAGATTCAACAAGGTTTTGGAAACATTCCTCAGAGATTTTGGTCCATAGTGACATCATATTATCACGCAGTTGCTGCAGATTTGTTGGCTGCACATTCATGATGCAAATAGCCCATTCCACCACATCCCAAAAGGTGTTCCATTGGATTGAGATCTGGTGACTTTGGAGCCCATTGGAGTACAAAGAACTCATTGTCATTTTCAAGAAACCAGTGGTGAGATGATTTGAGCTTTGTGACATGGTGCATTATCCTGCTGGAAGTAGCCATCAGAAGATGGGTACATTGTAGTCATAAAGAGATGGACATGGTCAGCAACAATAATCAGGTAGGCTGTGGCATTTAAAATGATGCTCAATTGCTACTATGGGGCCCAAAGTGTGCCCAGGAAATATCCTCCACACCATTACACTACCACCAGCCTGAACTGTTGATACAAGGCAGGATGGATCCATTCTTTCATGTTGTTTACAGCAAATTCTGACCCTACCTTCTGAATGTCGCAGCTGAAATCGAGACTCATCAGACCAGGCAACGTTTTTCCAATCTTCTATTGTCCAATTTTGTCTATTGTCCAGCCTGTGCGAATTGTAGCCTCAGTTTCCTGTTTTTAGCTGACAGCAGTGGCACCCGGTGTGGTCTTCTGCTGCTGTAGCCCATCTGCTTCAAGGTTCGATGTGTTGTGCATTTAGAGATGTATTCTGCATATCTTGGTTGTAACAAGTGTTTTTTTGAGATACTGTTGCCTTTCTATCATCTCGAACCAGTCTGCCCATTCTTCTCTGACCTCTGACATTCACAAGGCAATTTCATCCACACAACTGCCACTCACTGCATATTTTCTCTTTTTCGGACCATTCTCTGTAAACCCTAGAGATGGTTGTGTGTGAAAATCTCAGTAGATCAGCGTTTTTTTTAAAAACTCAGACCAGCCCATCAGTCACCAACAACCATGCCACATTCAAAGTCACCTAAAGCGGAGTTCTGCCAATTTTTATTTTTTTTTTTAAAGTCAGCAGCTACAAATACTGCAGCTGCTGACTTTTAAAATATGGACACTTACCTGTCCAGGGCGCCTGCGATATTCTAACCCAAAGTCGATCTGTCCCTCGGCTCTCGGGTGGAGGCGCCGCCATCTTCGGTAAAGGAATCAGGAAGTGAAGTCTTGCGGCCTGGTTCCCAACTGCTAATGCGCGAGTCGCGCTGAGCATCCCCACTGGTCCCTGCTGTCTTCTGGGACCTGTGTGTCTCCTAGAAGACAGCGGGGGGGGGGGACATCACATAGATCGCAGTGGAGCCTGCGGTGATCCATGGCTGGAAGTGGGAACAAATACCTGTATTAGACAGGTATCTGCTCCCCCCTGAAAGGTGCCAAATGTGACACCGGGGGGGGGGGAGGATTCCAAAAAGCGGAAGTTCCATTTTTGGGTGGAACTCTGCATTAAATCCCCTTTCTTCCCCATTCCGATGCTTGGTTTGAACTTCAGCAAGTTGCCTTCGCTACGTCCAGACCAGTTGCCTAAATGCATTAAGTTGCTGCCATGTGATTGGCTGATTAGTAATTTGGGCTACCAAGCAATTGAACAGGTGTACCTATTAAAGTGGGCGGTGTGTGTATATACATTACATATACAGTATATATTGTATGGGTTAAGGCATTTAAAGCCCAACTCCAGCCAAAACCTTTTTTTTTGTCCTTGAATAGATCAGTCAGATTTGTATTGCTGTCTGTGATCCCTATAGAGGCATTTTAGATAAAGTCTATGGAACGTAAAACGCAACCTGCTGCAGGTAAAAAAGGCGCGGACCCTTTCCAAAAAAACCACACTGCTGGAAAACACACATTTGTGAACATGACCCATAGGAAACCATGTTAAATGGACTGTAGTGGGTTTCTGCAAAACTGAAAATGCACTGAAAAAGCATAGGTGTGAACCAGGCCTTAGTTTCATTTCGCCATCTTTAGTGTGAATTTACTTTATTGGAGAACTGCCTTAAGATTGTTCAGTCTATGAAGGAAATATACCAAGCTTAGGCTTTGATTATAGCCCTTGGGGCTTACCATGAAGATGACCCATGTCTCCAATACTGTGAATTATATTGCCTTGTTGGATTGACTTTATAATCTGCATGCAGTGTTTATCCTTTTAACAACACATTACATCAGCTATACTGAAGCATGGATCCTGTCCTGTAATCACATCTATTATTTGGATGTTTTTAGTACTGTTCGAGAAATAATTACATAATTTACTTCACCTTGTATGTGTCCATCTGTAGTACTGTACTTATGACCTGTGATAGAGTGACAGCTCTATGCTGAATGTATAGAATTGTAGTGGTCAAAGAGATATATGGTTAATGTTGTTTTGTTTATTTTTATATTATTTGGGGTTTTGTATTTTTTAGGTAATAATTGGCCAAGAAAGATCTATCTATCTATCTATCTATCTATATACTGTATACTGTATGGATATATTTTCAATGGTTACTTTGGATTTTTTTTTTTTGCTGTATATATTTTTCTATTGACTGAATTTTGTATTTTTGGAGAAGCACACAAAGCTCTAATATTTCTAGTTGCTTCTACTTGTGATATTTGAAAGCAGGGTGCGCTTTCTCCTTGATTATCATTTTATTGCTTTTTCTCCTCCGGGTTTGGTTCTCCAGAAACAGCATCTAATATCAGAAACAGTTTTGCTTAGTGATGAACTGTAACTAATAATAATAAAAAGAAGCTGTTCTCCTGATTCTTATTCAATTGTCTTCTCAAGCAAAAAAATTGGCTGAGTCTAAAGCCGCGTACACACGCTTGGAATTTCCGATGGAAAAAGTCTGACAGAATTTTTCTATCGGATATTCCGACCGTGTGTATGCCCCATCAGACTTTTTCCGTCGGAAATTCCGACGGAATTAGATAGAGAACATGTTCTATTTTCCGATGAAAACATTTTCTAAAAACCACGCATGCTCGGAAACAATTGAACGCATGCTCGGAAGCATAGAACTTAATTTTCTGGGCACGTCGTAGTGTTTTACGGCACACCGGTCTTGACGGTCGGATTTTAGTGTGACCGTGTGTATGCAAGACAGCTTAAGCGGAATTCCGCTTGTGTGTATAAGGCATTACATTTAATTTTATGATGCTAAAATATGACCAAAATGCTTTATGGTGGTTGGATCACAAATGGAGGTTTATGTGCTCTTAGATGTTTATTGGAACATGGATGGATGTTTATGTTCTCTTAGATGGTTATGTTCACTTTGGACCTAAAACAAAACTTTGGAAACACTTACCAAAGAAAGCTTACTCAGTACATATCAGTGCAGCATAGATGCAATTGTCCCCATAAACTACAAGTAATCTGTATGATTATTTTCCTAGCTTTTGAAATCACTGAAAATTAGTATCCACTTTCGTACTAGAAAATAAAACATATACAGTATCTCACACAAGTGAGTACACCCCTCACATTTTTGTAAATATTTTGTTATTTCTTTTCATGTGACAACACTGAAAAAATGACACTTTGCTACAATGTAAAGTAGCGAGTGTACAGCTTGTATAACAGTGTACATTTGCTATCCCCTCAAAATAACTCAACACACAGCCAATAATGTCTAAACTGCTTGCAACAAAAGAGAGTACACCCCTATGTGAAAATGTCCTCATTGGTCCCAAAAGAGTCAAAGTTTTGTGTGGCCTCCATTATTTTCCAGCATTGCCTTAACCCTCATGGGCATGGAGTTTACCAGAGCTTCACAGGTTGCCACTGGAGTCCTCTTCCACTGGTCCATGATGACATCATAGAGCTGGTGGATGTTAGAGACCTTGCGCTCCTCCACCTTCATTTTAAGGTTGCCCCACAGATGCTCAATAGGGTTTAGGTCTGGAGACATGCTTGGCCAGTCCATCACCTTTACCCTCAGCTTCTTTAGCAAGGCAGTGGTCGTCATGGAGGTGTGTTTGGGGTCATTATCATGTTGGAATACTGCCCTGCGGCCCAGTCTCCGAAGGGAGGGGATCATGTGCTGCCTCAGTATGTCACAGTACATGTTGGCATTCATGGTTCTCTCAATGAACTGTAGCTCCCCAGTGCTGGCAGCACTCATGCAGCTCCAGACCATGACACTCCCACCACCATGCTTGACTGTAGACAAGACAAACTTGTCTTTGTACTCCTCACTTGGTTTCCGCCACACATGCTTGACACCATCTGAACCAAATAAGTTTATCTTGGTCTCATCAGACCACAGGTAATGTAGAAGAAATGAGGCTAAAGGAGCGCCCGGTGGTTAAAGAGGTGACTAATTTGTATTTTATTTGAAGTTTAAGCAATAAAAAGAGGCCAACGCGTTTCTGGAGACTAGGTCTGCTAGTAAAAATAGTTGTGGAATGATCCTGTTGGAGGGTGCCTTTGGCACATGGATCTGGACAGTTAGAAGTCAAGCGCTGGCTGTGTTTTCAGAGGCAGCAAATTACACATTACACGCAGAGTCGACCGTAAGGACGCACACCGAGGTAGCAGCCCAAGCTCATAACAGGGCTCATCACCACCTTTCCAAACTGGGCATGGACTTTTGGAAACAAATTATTTCCCTTTGCCCACACCCTACCAATCCACAACACTGACCGATAGTCAGTCCAGCGCGATCTACACCCATTCTTTTCAATCATCAGACTACAGGACATGGGTCCAGTAATCCATATCCTTAGTCTGCTTGTCTTCAGCAAACTGTTTGCGGGCGCTCTTGTGCATCAACTTTAGAAGAGGCTTCCCTTTGGGATGACAGCCATACAGACCAATTTGATGTGCAGCGTATGGTCTGAGCACTGACAGGCTGACCCCCCACCCCTTCAACCTCTGCAGCAATGCTGGCAGCACTCATACGTCTATTTCCCAAGGACAACCTCTGGATATGACGCCAAGCATGTGCACTCAACTTCTTTGGTCGGCCATGGCGAGGCCTGTTCTGAGTGGAACCTGTCCTGTTAAACTGCTGTATAGTCTTGGCCACCGTGCTGCAGCTCAGTTTCAGGGTCTTGGCAATCTTCTTATAGCCTAGGCCATCTTTATGTAGAGCAACAATTATTTTTTTTAGATCCTCAGAGAGTTCTTTGCCAAGAGGTGCCATGTTGAACCTCCAGTGACCAGTATGAGAGAGTGAGAGCGATAACACCAAATTTAACAAACCTGCTCCCCAGTCACACCTGAGACCTTGTAACACTAATGAGGCACATGACACTGGGGAGGAAAAATTACTAATTGGGCGTAATTTGGACATTTTCACTTAGGGGTTTACTAACTTTAGTTACCATCGGTTTAGACATAAATGGCTGTGTGTTGAGTTATTTTGAGGGGACAGCAAATTTACACTGTTATACAAGCTATACACTCGCTACTTTACATTGTAGCAAAGTGTAATTTCTTCAGTGTTGTCACATGAAAAGATATAATTAAATATTTACAAAAATGTGAGAGGTGTACTCACTTTTGTGAGATACTGTATGTGTTAAGAAGGCATATAATAATGATAGAATATGACTTTTGTTACAACTTGGACTTTGGCAGTACCACTAAGCGTTTTGTGAAAATCCTTCAAAATACATAACAGTGTGAATGCTTTCACTACTAGTTGCATTACCTCTTGTGTCTTTCTATTCATCTCTGCTTCCGACTGTTCAACTACTATAGGCATGATTATAATTTTTTACATGTATACGTTTTTTTTTAAATAGCACATTTGTCTAGCTTACCTCTTTCACCTGGTTTTGGTCTCGAAACATATGGATTTATTGAAGAAACGCTTCCATGACGACTAACTTCGGCCAAACTTTGCTGTAATGATTACAGAAAACAGAGAATTTTACTCAGTAACGACTTCAACTTGAGAACAGTAAGAGGATAACTGCATATATCTTTACACATTTTAGGCTAGTAAGAGCTACTTTATGACTGTGATAACAGTTTAAAAGCCATTAGGTTTCACACTCATTCACTAAAGAGGGGATGGAAAACTTATACAAACCAATAGAATTTTAAGTATCTCAATGAGCCTTTTCAGATAAAACACAAGCGCTTCCATTTAAATATTGGGTTCCCATAAGTTGCATAATGTTCTCCTCTAGATGTACAAGCACTTTGGAGGTTTTTGGAAGTGTTTATGGTATTTTATTATGTATGATTAAATGCTAGGTCAAGAAACTGTGTGAATACATACCTCTGCCCAACAGCCCTACCCTGTTACACTGTACCCACAACTCATTCATATACAAATTCTATGACAGCTCATTCATAAGCAAATCCTGAGGAAGTTCAGAGCCTTCTCCCACTCCAAGGCAATTCAGCACATTGCTCAATCTGTGCTTGTGTGTGGTGGGAAGCAGGATAGTGCCTTGTTAGAGGGAGAAGCTGACCATGGTCTGGCACTAAAGCAGTGCTGAATAGAGGAAGCAGTGAAATAACTGAGAAAAAGAAAAAGCTGAGAGCTAACTCAGACACTAAACTGTATTTTATACTCCTGACTCCTGCAATATAAGCTGTACGTTATACCCTAACTACCAAAATGCATTCTCTGTTGTACATTATACTGTATATCCTTTGTTGTACATCATGGTCCTGTACCCTGTATGCTATATAGTACATTATAGTCCTGTCCTTCACCCTGAATACACCATTATGTACATTACACTCCTGTCCCCTGCACTATATACTCTATGTCGTTATATTATACTCCTGTTTCTTGCACTAAAAGAAATAATGATTTGATTTTAATATTTATCTTCTGTTTACTCACTTTGCATTTTATAAATGAAAATATATATTTTTGAAAGCATTCTTACTTCTTCACACCTGTACCGTACAGCTTTGTACTAATGAACTACTAATGTCTTGGCTGTGTTTCTGTCCTTGTTATGCTATATCTTTCTGTATATAAAGTATTTAATTAATTAAGAAATATTATACCAGCACTGGCACTGGTATTTAAATTGGAGCTTCACCCAAAAGGGGAAGCTCTGCTTATCTGCCTCCTCCCCCACCCTCTCGGCTGCCGCATTTAGCACCATTTGCGGGGGACCAGGTACCTGGTTTTGACAGTTCAGTCCCCAGCTTCCTTTCCCCGCATCCGGCTAAATCAGAGAGAGCAGCTCACTTTGCGCATGTGCAATAGGGAGCCGGCTGTGAAGCCACATGGCTTCACTGCTGGTCCTTAGTGGAGATGATGGCGGCGATTGGAAATTCGGCTCGGGTGAAGACACCGCTGGATTCCTGGACAGGTAAGTGTCCTAATATTGAGTCAGCAGCTACAGTATTTGTTGCTGCTGACTTTAATTCTTTTCTGTAGGAGCCTGGAGCTCCTCTTTAAATAGGGTTAGCATTGTTTTCCCTATTCTTTAACACTGTTAGGGCATGTGTCAGTAGGGTTTAGTTTGCTTCAAGTGGGTTTTGCATTCTTACCCAAGTTTCTGGAAATGTGAAACCCACTTGGAACAGGTCAAATGAAGATCAGAGAAGGTTTCTAAGTGTAGCACACGGACCCTTTTCCCTACCTTTGGCTCACTTGCAGGAAAAAGGCACACCGTACTATATGCCCGTACTCTCCTGGTTGAGGAGGTTGAGCGGTGTTATGTATTTGGGTCCCACAGCTAGGTTCTTCCATCAGTTGGTTCTCATCTCCTAGGATATAGGGACAAGTCTCTGTTTCCCCCCCCCCCAAGTAATTCCAATGTCCACACCACTTTAAACTCCAATGTTGAGTTTATTTTCTCAATGTTCAGCAAATAGGAAAGGGTGAATGAGAGACAGTACAGCAAGGTTTTGGGAGGTTAGTCCAGGCACAAGTAGATATCACAATCGCTACTCTATCCCAGAGTAGGTTTAGCTCACCCGGATAGTCTCCTGCAAAGTGGATCCTAGCACCCAAAGTGATGCTCGGACGTTTAATCAGGTTCTTTTCCTAGATACGATCAGGAGACACCCTGCCACAGAATCTATCAGACCCCGAACCTCTTAGCTTTTGGTATGTAAGGACAAGTGCCAGCAGCAGCACAATAATAGGCCCTTGGTGGATAGATGAACCCCTCCAGAAAGTTACCGGGCCCCTTCCTTCACCGTGAACTCTCACCGGTCTGTCAGAAAGGTCCTCCCCCGGCCTTCTCTTCTTAGAAGCGGGCTCCCTAGCGAGGGACACCCTGGGATTTCTCTTCCTCAAAGTGGGCTCCAGCTAAAGGTGCTGGGCCCAGTGTTGAAGATGCAGCCCCAGGACTAAAGGTGCCTGGGACTGATGCACACATGGCCCCATGGCCTGGAGGGCCATGCACCATGCACTTGGACTTCAACTCCTCTCCTCCTCCAAAGACCCCTCCCAGGCGGCGTCTGCCTCTTATGTATCCTCTCCCAGCATGCACAGCAGACCAAACACGCCCACTGTACCGCTGCCGACAGAGGACACCCCAAGGCACAGCACTAAGACTGATGGTTCAATCCTGACCCATTATGGCAGTGCCACCTACAGGCCACAGGGAACTGCATACCAGTATACCACCTGGAAAATAAAATAGCGCAACCTATAAATGAGAACGGTCTGAGCCCAACTACTATGTCAGACCAGCCCCTAAATTTGGGTATATAGCACCCCTAAATGGGGTGGGCGCTACATACACCCCCCTCTAAAAGAGACACTGTCCCCAGTGTCTGGGATAAACCCACGCTCCTCAAGCCTGAGCCAGCGCAGATTTATCTCCAAACTATGTACAAATTTGAAATCCTTGTGCCGGAACCAACATAATGGGGAAGGTACATGAAATAAAGAGATGAAGGTAGGGTTAACAAGAATACAAACAGGACATCCCATACTCAATGTCACATTCACATAGCATTATACATTTTTTTCAATCCCACCCCTCTAGACTAACTAATCCACCCATTCTCCGGCAGTTGCTAGTAGTCCACCTGCAGAGGGAGAGAAACACGCGGAAACAAACAGCATCCTATTAATACCTATATGTACATGAAGTGAACCATCTTTCCGAGGAAAGATGACTCCCTTCCTCTAAAGCTGCATACACTAAGCCTAGCATATGTAATAACGCTCCTCGAGGGAGATGCATAATAAAAAGTCCTGCAAATCATCGCCACCTGGTGGTAGTGCGACCGTCATAGCACTTGACACTACCTAACATGGTAAGGTACCACTGCTATACATTCCCCATCTTGAGCACGATGATCTCAACGATGAACCTAACTATCTCTACCCCAAAAGCTCAGTTCTATTGTGGAGCAGTAAGCGGAGAGAACAACAGCAGCTCTCCTGACTCTTGGTAGAGCAGATTACCCCAAGCAGTGAAGGACAAAGTCCTTGAGTTCCTTACGGAATAAACTCCCAGAAGACAAAGAAGCGAGGATCGGGCAAAACAAAGAGCTTCCACTTTGTATCAAAGGTCTCTACAGAGTACACGGAATCCTCTTGCTCCTTGTTACAAACGACCACCCGATCCGCATGTATGTGTCGGCCATAACTCCACTCCTGTTTGCATCCTTTGAACTGTTCAGTCATATTAGCGGAGCACACAAAGTATCTGCGGGCAGGTGGTTCCACACAAAGTCTGCATACCATCTCTCTCTATATGCTTCAACCTCAAACAACAAGTCCCTGGGAAGATAGGGGTACTCCCAGCCGTACTCAACAACCACTCTCTTGTTAAAGAGCCTTTGCCGTCTCGAAAGGGGAGGAAGGGTTGCATGGTCTCCTGCACCTGGTAAAACAATGGCATCCGGGGATCTGGGCACTTTCACTGCCTCAAGTTTTGGTAAAGGGGCCCGCAGTGGCGCACGTTCAGCCCCAGCAGCAGGCGCTGGCAATACAGGTGCGGACAATACAGGTGAGAGAACATCTCCTTCCTCACATGCAGGGGCCTCCACCCGGGGTGCAGTTTCCCCAGAATCCATGGGCGATCCCTCTTTTATGCTTCGGGGTGCGGACAACAGGGTTTTGTCCCATCCCTTCCTGGCAAACAGTTCATCTACTTCAAAATCGTCTCCCACATCAGAAGACGACTCCAAATCGGAGGTATCATACTCCTCTGCCGGCAGGTAGTTTTTGGTCGACATTGACTCATTGGGGCTGATTTACGAAACGTTTGCGCCATGAGTATTGGCGTTTCTGCATGCGCAATGGTTGTTTTGGTATTTACAAAACATTAGCGCCTGTAGCGCAGCCCTATTTCCCATTTACTATAGTGTTGTCGGCGGACGGGAGGAGGTGCTCAGTGCGCCACTATGGACCTGGCGCACAGCATGTTAAACACTAAATATAAAGAAGCTGGAAGTGAGAATATAATGGGGGTGATGTGGGGTGATGTGAGGAAATGTAGGGACACCGGCCCAAATAACAAACATGGCAAAAATAGAGTGATGAAGTAACTTTTTCAAAACCAGCCCGCTGCGCCAGCAAGTACAATTCGAGCTGTGGGAGGTTTTTTTGAGCTCAGCGCGGGAATTTCAATGGTTCAAATGTGCCAAGACACTGCGCCGGCAAAATCTTAGTAAATGTCAAGTCACGTAAACTAATTTGCATAAGTTGAACAGGCGCAGCTCTGAACTTCCCAGTGCGCCAGCAAAATGACATTTCTAAAGGAAAAAAAAAAACATTTAAAAGCAGCCGCGGCTATAATGAATTGTCGGCTCCCGGCAATATAGAGAAAAGTCATAGAAAGTCATTGATAACCAAAAAAAAAAAGCGTGGGGGTCCCCCCAAATTCCATAACCAGGCCCTTCAGGTCTGGAATGGATATTAAGGGGAACCCCGCTGCAAATTTCTTAAAAAAGTGACGTGGGGTTCCCCCTAAATATCCATACCAGGCCCTTGAGATCTGGCATGGATTTTAAGGGGAACTCCACCCCAAATAAAAAAAAAATGGCGTGGAGTCCCCCCAAAAATCCACACCAGACCCTTATCCGAGCACGCGACCTGGCCGGCCGCAGGGGAAGGGGGGGACGAGAGCGGCCCCCCCTCCCTCCTGAACCGTACCAGGCCACATGCCCTCAACATGGGGAGGATGTCCCCATGTTGATGGGGACAAGGGCCTCATCCCCACAACCCTTGCCCGGTGGTTGTGGGGGTCTGCGGGCAGGGGGCTTATCGGAATCTGGAAGACCCCTTTAACAAAGGGGACCCCCAGATCCCGGCCCCCCCCTATGTTAAATGGTAATGGGGTACATTGTACCCCTACCATTTTACAAGGAAAGTGTAAAAAATGACAAGAGCCGGTTTTTGAAAATTCCTTTATTAATGTATTTTCCTTTCTTCCATCTTCTTCTTCTTCCATCTTCTTCTTTTCTCCATTCGGGTTTCTTCCTCCATCTTCCTCTTTATCTTCATCTTCCATCTTCCTTCTTCCTTCGGTCTTCTCGTCCGCATCTTGCCCTGGCTTCTTCCCTTCTTCTTTCTTCTCTGGCCGCTCCGTTTGAATTGGAGGTTCCCGCTGTGCGACGCTTCAGTTCTCCACTTGGTCCGCTGCCCCCCTGTGGCTCCGCCCCCCTCTGACACCACGGGGAAAGTCCCCGTGAAATCCATGTGTGTCAGAGGGGGGCGGGGTCACCGGGTGTAAGCGGACCCAGAGGGGAACTGAAGAACTGAAGCGTCGCACAGCGGGAACCTCCAATTCAAACGGAGCGGCTGGAGAAGAAAGAAGACGGGAAGAAGCCGGAGCAAGATGCGGACGAGAACACCAAAGGAAGAAGGAAGATGAAGATGAAGATGGAGGAAGAAACCCGAATGGAGAAAAGAAGAGGATGGAAGAAGATGGAAGAAGAAGATGCAGGAAGATGGAAGAAGAAGATGGAAGAAGAAGATGGAAGAAAGGAAAAGACATTAATAAAGGAATTGTCAAAAACCGGCTCTTGTCATTTTTTACATTTTTTACACTTTCTTTGTGAAATGGTAGGGGTACATTTGTATCCCATTACCATTTCACATAGGGGGGTCGGGATCTGGGGGTCCCCTTTGTTAAAGGGGTCTTCCAGATTCCGATAAGCCCCCTGCCCGCAGACCCCCACAACCACCGGGCAAGGGTTGTGGGGATGAGGCCCTTGTCCCCATCAACATGGGAACTTCCTCCCCATGTTGAGGGCATGTGGCCTGGTACGGTTCAGGAGGGAGGGGGGCCGCTCTCGTCTCCCCCTCTTTTCCTGCAGCCGGCCAGGTTATGTGCTCGGATAAAGGGTCTGGTGTGGATTTTTAGGGGGACTCTACGCCATTTTTTTTTAAATTTGGGGTGGAGTTCCCCTTAAAATCCATGCCAGATCTGAAGGGCCTGGTATGGATATTTGGGGGGAACCCCACGTCATTTTTATTAAAAATTTGCAGCGGGGTTCCCCTTAATATCCATTCCAGACCTGAAGGGCCTGGTTATGAAATTTGGGGGACCCCCACGCATTTTTTTTTTGGGTTAGCAAAGACTTTCAATGACTTTTATCTGTATTGACGGGAACCAGCAATTCATTACAGCCGCAAGGACTTTTAAATTACTATTATTTTACTTTAGAAATATCATTTTGCTCTCCAACTGTTATAAACACGGAAAACATGTGCTACTTTACAGGCATACTATAGACACCCCCCGGGTATGATATTTAGGGCCAGTTCACACCGGATGCAGTGCAGTGCGTTTTTTTGATGCATGAAAAACGCAAAGAAAGTTGATCACATTAATGCCAATGGCATAGTTCACACCACTGCAGTCCGTTCCAGTGCGTTTCAGAAAGGGCAAAAAAAATTGGTCATGCTGCATTTTTTAGGTACAAAACTGTACTGCACCCCAGTAAAACACATCAAAAACGCAACGGAACGTACCAAAAATGCACTGGAATGCACCGGAACGCACCTAAATGCACCAAAGACGCACTGCAACACACTTGTCCTAAGTGAAAAGAGGGGGAAAAAAACACTGGACTGCATCAAAAACGGATCAAAAATGCACTGGAATGTGTCAAAAACGCGCATGCAGAAAAGCACCTGGAACGCACCCAGACTGCGTTTCTATAGTGTGAACTAGGGCCAGTTCACACCATAGAAACACAATCCGGATGCCTTCCAGATGCTTTTCTGCATGCACGTTTTTCATGCGTTTCAGTGCATTTTTGGTACGTTTTTGATGCAGTCCAGTGCTTTTTTTTCCCCCCTCTTTTTTATTAACCATAGATAAGGACAAGTGTGTTCCAGTGCGTTTTTGTTGCATTTAGGTGTGTTCCTGTGCGTTCCAGTGCGTTTATGATGCGTTTTGATGCATTCCAGTACAGTCCAGTGCAGGTAAAATGCAGCATGTTCTACTTTTTTGGTGGAACTGGAACGCACTGGAACAAACACTGCCATTTAGAACCATATAACCAACTTTCCATGCATTTTGGATGCATAAAAAACGCAATGCACTGCATGTGGTGTGAAATGGCCCTTAAGCAATTTGGCATATTTAAAGGCACTTCTCCTTGTTTTGTTTTTGGTGTTTTCCAAATTGGTGACATTGATATATGTCCTTTAGGGTGGGACCTGGGCCCCCATTTTAAGGCCAATAACTAGAAGATAAGCCAGCCAAGTGGGAACTAGCAAAATTAACAAGTCAAGATTGTCCCATCTCTAATTTTGTAGCATGCTGGATGATGTGCTTAATTTTGGACGGGGGGAGGGGGGGGGTTATTTTTTGCTAGCTGCATTGGTGTTGTTCTGCACATGCCCAGCCAGTTAGTTTTTTTTTTGCGTGCTTTTTGTGTGTGAACAGCGCCTGGATATTTCTGGGCATGCTCACTCAGAGAGTGTTTTGATGGGTTAGTAATTGAAGGACATCCTTAACAGGTGTACCCACTTTGAATTTCAGTCTCTACATTGAGTGAACTTGCATTTTGGGTGTTTCATGGACTGTGCATGTGTTTTCAATTGCCTCATTAGCACACAAACATATGTTATATAAAGCTCACAAGGAGCATTCGTTCGCTTGCCCTGAGAAGAGGCAAGTGTGTGTGTGTGCGGGGGGCAAAATGTACATGTTGGTGTCCTTATCGAGTTTGTAACACATGTATTTTATTTGTTATGTCTTTGCAAAACAGGTGATTGGTTAACTTTTGTGGATTGTATATTTTTTGTGTGGGGGAAATGTTCCCCTGAAATAATTCTGATGTTGTTAATGTGTCTCGTTTGTTCACTTTGATTTAATTGTCTGCTGCCTTTTTTTTTTGGCCAAAAATTTCTCAAGATGTTGAGTCTGTAACTGTTTCAAATTGACCATGTTTTTTATTTTGCCTTCCCTTTTATTTTGTTGACCAATAAAATTTGATGCAAAGTTTTGATGTTTGTTTTGTGTTTTCTTTGCAACAAATGTGACAGCTGATTGGCATGTCAAAACAAAACTGGTGTGATTTGTCTAATCTGGTGCCTTCATGCTAGCATATGCATGGATTGTATTGTGCGCTGCAATGGAAAGTCACCAGGAAATGAAAAATACAGAGCGGTAAGTATTAAATTTTCCTTTTTTACTGCAGTGGTTCTCAGCCTCAGTCCTCAAGTACCCCCAACAGGACATCTTTTGTGAATTTATCTTATCGAGAATTGCTGTCCAAAAATCAAATCCATTGACTGTGATTTAAAGCACATGTGCAAGATGAAGGAAAACCTGCAAACATGGCCTGTTGGGGGTACTTGAGAAGCACTGATTTAGAGCACTGCACTTAAAAATAGCTCAAGGCCATACAATTCTAATTGTCGGCATTTTGAGGGAAACAAAGTAAGTGTTAGAACCCCTGCGTGTGTGTTTTTTTAATATATTTTTTTATTTTGTTTGTAGTTTGGCCTTTGTGTCTCCTTTTCTTAAAATTGGCTTCACTTCCTGTCACACAGCTAAACAGGAAGTGAAGGTAAAACCCTACCAATGTCTTTTCTTGGGGACACACAGATCAATCTAACTAGTGTCCCCATTGAGCAAATTGCACTCTAGCACTTTGTTGTGTACACCCCAAATCAATGTATAGTTTGGGGTTTAGTAAAGACAAATCCACTCTGCAGTAAAAGTGTAGCTGCTGAAAATCTGAGGGAAAGTACTGGTGATTGGCAGTTGCAGGTATCATTCAGATATCATTCTTTTCAGCCGGCGATTCTGTGCACAATAAAAACGATCATAGTGGCAGTTCTGCCGCTTGATTGTTCTTATAGGCGGGAGGAGGGGACGTTCCCCCCCCTCTTGCCGCCATCCGGTGCTTCTCCGGGCTCTCCCGTGCCATCTGGGGCTCGGAGAACGATTTGGAGATGACTGGTGACCAGATGGTCATCAGTCATCTCTATGACCGTCGGAGGCGCGGGCACGACGTTATGACATCACGCCGTGTTCCCGTATGTTAACCAAGCCGTGATCACGGCTGTCAGCATGAGATTGGTGATTTTTTTGGACCAATATCATGCTTTCCAGCCTGGAGGAGAGATGCGGGGTCTTATTGACCCCGCATCTCTCCATAAAGAGGACCTGTCACACACATTCCTATTACAAGGGATGTTTACATTCCTTGTAATAGGAATAAAAGTGATCCAAAAAAAAGAGTAAGAAATACAAAAAAGTAAAAAAACTAAATAAAAAAAATAAGCAAAAATACGAAAAAACGCCCATGTCCCCGGTAGCTCGCGCTCAGAAGCGAACACACACGTAAGTCCCGCCCACATATGTAAACGCCGTTCAAACCACACATGTGAGTTATTGCTGCGTGCGTTAGAACGAGTGCAACAATTCTAGCACTAGACCTCCTCGGAGATTTTTAATTACTGAAGTTTGGTGTCATGCCATGAGTGTGCGCAATTTTAAAGCGTGACGTGTTAGGTATCTATTTACTCAGCATAACAACATCTTTCACATTATACCAAAAAATTGGCCGTAACTTTACTGTTTTGTAATATTTTTAGCAAACAAAAGGCGTTTGAAAATTTATTGCGCAAATACCGAGCGAGTTAAAAATTTGCAATGGCCGCCATCTTATTCCCTAGGGTGTCTGCTCCAAAAACATATATAATGTTTGGTGTTTAGAAGTAATTTTATAGCCATAAATTTATGATTTTTACATGAAGGAGAGAAGTGCCAGAATAGGCCCAGTGCTGAAGTGGGTAAAATATCAATTTTTTTTTTTTTTAAACTCTGCCTTTTGTATTTATAGAAAAAAAATAAAAATAAAACACAAAGGTGATCAAATAGCACCAAAAGCAAGCTCTATTTGTGTGCCAACCAATAAAACATTTTCATTGGGTTACAGTGTTGTATGAGCGCGCAATTGTCATTAAAAGTGCATCAGCGCTGAAATGTGAAAGTTGGTCTGGGCAATAAATTACTTTTCAAACCTGTGTTGTCTTTTTTTATTGACTTATTTTGCCACCAGGTGAATGGGTAGGGGTACGATGTACCCCATACTCATTCACATAGGGTGGGGGGCCAGCATCTGGGGCCCCCTTTTTAAAGGGGGCGCCCGGATTCCGAAAAGCCCCCCGCCTGCATACCCCGACAACCAACGGCCAGGGTTGTCGGGAAGAGGCCCTTGTCCCCATCAACATGGGGGCAGGGTGCTTTGGGGTGGGGGGGCCGCAGGTCGCCCCCCTGCCCCGAAGCACCAAACCCCCCATGTTGAGGGAATGCGGCCTGGTACGGTTCAGGAGGGAGGGGGGCCGCTCTCTCATCCCCCCTTTTCCCCTGCGGCCTGCCAGGTTGCGTGCTCGGATAAGGGTCTGGTTTGGATTTTGGGGGAACCCCCACGCCGTTTTTCGGCTTAAGGGGTTCACCTTAAAATCCAGACCAGACCTGAGGGTCTGGTTTGGATTTTGGGGGGGACCCCCACGCCGTTTTTCGGCTTAGGTGGTTCACCTTAGAATCCAGACCAGACCTAAGGGCCTGGTATTCTCCTGAAGGGGAACCCATGTCGGTTTTTTCATTAAAATTTGGCCTGGAGTTCCCCTTCATGATTCATACCAAACATGGGACAGCGAGGCTGCCGAGGACCAGCGTGATGACATCGCGCTGGACACATTCTCGGCCAGCTAGTCGCCTCTAGGACACGACTTGAGCGGCTGCTTCATGCTCAGGTCGTGTCCAGGTCACCTCGCAAAGTCGCGCTGTCCCTGTGTCAGCCGGCACACGAGTCGCCCGCAAGTTGGATCCGACTTCCCGGGCGACCTCTATTCAAATCAATGGGCTCCCATAGGGAACCATTCATTTTCAATAGAGCGCCGCTGACATTTCTATTTACTATAACAGTGCGCCGCTGCTTCCTGCGCTCAGTGAAGGAGTTATCCGGCGCACCAATTAAGGTTAGAAGCAGCGCAGCGCACTGTTATTAGTAAATCAGCCCCATTGCCTCTCAAAAGTTCCCGCAGGTCAGGCACCTAAGCGTCCCCTATAGTACGGACACTGAGCCTCTTCCCGTTCCCCGGCAAACCCTTCATTGTCATGGTTCCAGCCTCCTTACCGCGGCCTGTTGTGGATTTCCTGGTGGTCCCTCCGGGTTGGAGCTCCGGCTCAGGTAGGCGCTGGGGTGTACCTCGACCGCAGCCGCGGGAGGCTTTCACGTAGCCCACTCTCCACTTGGGAGGTGGAAGGAAAGTCTCGGTAGCGACAGAGGTAGCATCTGCCTGCTACTCCGTCTCCGGCTCCGCAGCAACCGGAACCTCGAGCTTGACTTCCTTCTCGGTCACAGTGGTGCGCGTGGGGGTGGTTGTGGAAACGCAGGTTTCCTCCTCTAGAATGGTGGCGCCTGTTATGCAATTCACCCGATAGGCCCGGGGCTTTTCCGTAGGCTGATCCACCTCAAAGAGGAACTCTCCACATCTGGTACATCTCCCGAAAGGTCGAAGGTGCACCACCAGTCCCTGGCACGTGGGACAGACCATACCCAAGGCCTCAGCATCTCGGCAGGTATACAGTGCAAAGCGGCCCCGAGGCTTCAACCGAATCCCCGTATCTGTCAAAGGCAACGTCCATGGTGGAAGCAGACACCGAACTCCATGGAACAGCAGACATGTTGTTCACTCACTATTCCAGCACGCACTGTCCACTTAGCGCCAAGGTCACCACGTGCAACTCACGATATGTTGGGGCTCCTCCCCTTTTCTTCCTGTTGCACGCATCTCGCTGGCTTTTTCTTGTTGAGGCACGCCCACGAACTATGGAGCCAGAAATACAGAAATACAGTGTTACTCACATCAGTGGCGCAGTTCAAAATTCACCAAAATGGCTGACCTCCTCGGAACCACACGGGGAAACAAAGTCCAACTTCTGGGGGGGTATAGCTGCAGAATCCCGGACTCGAGCCCCCACGTGTAGCACACGGACCCTTTTCCCTACCTTTGGCTCACTTGCAGGAAAAAGGCACACCGTACTATATGCCCGTACCCTCCTGGTTGAGGAGGTTGAGCGGTGTTATGTATTTGGGTCCCACAGCTAGGTTTTTCCATCAGTTGGTTCTCATCTCCTAGGATATAGGGACAAGTCTCTGTTTTCCCCCCCAAGTAATTCCAATGTCCACACCACTTTAAACTCCAACGTTGAGTTTATTTTCTCAATGTTCAGCAAATAGGAAAGGGTGGATGAGAGACAGGACAGCAAGGTTTTGGGAGGTTAGTCCAGGCACAAGTTGAAGATGCAGCCCCAGGACTAAAGATGCCTGGGATTGATGCACACATGGCCCCATGGCCTGGAGGGCCATGCGCCACGCACTTGGACTCCTCCTCCTCTCCTCCTCCGAAGACCCCTCCCAGGCGGCGTCTGCCCCTTTTGTATATTCCCCTCAGCATGCACAGCAGGCCAAACATGCCCACTGTACCGCTGCCGAGAGAGGACACCCCAAGGCACAGCACTAAGACTGATGGTTCAACCCTGACCCGTTATGGCAGTGCCACCTACAGGCCACAGGGCACCACCAACCGCACACCAGTATACCACCTGGGAAATAAAATAGCACAACCTATAGATGAGAACGGTCTGAGCCCAACTACTATCTCAGACCAGCCCCTAAATTTGGGTATATAGCACCCCTAAATGGGATGGGCGCTACATAAATTTTCCTCTTCTGTCCCGATGACATGGTTTCCCTTTACAAACATCAAAGGTATATCTCAAATGGGGATGCGCATAGCAAAAAAAAAATAGGTTCTAACCCTTACCTACGCTATCACAAACTATAAAAATGTTTAATATAAAATAAAAGAAATTGGGACTTTTAAGGTGCACTCACAACATGAAATTTGTAAAAATAAAAAATTTTATTCAGTAGAAAAGATTCCATTTACATAGATTGTAAAAACATTTCAATTACAGTAAGAAACAATAAAGTTTATACAGACATATAATCTCAACGTTTCGCCAATTGAACTGGCGCCAATTCGGCGTCATTAGGCGAGGGAGAGGATGTCTATTTAAGCCTTGGCTTTTGCTTTGGTGGTATAGCTGCCGCTTTTGGAGGAATTTTGTGTATATCCAGACTGGACCTCAGGTATATGTAGAGAAACTTTTTACTTCAAATATTTTTAAAGAACTATTTCTCTGTTTTTTGCTAGATTTATGTTTTAGAAAATACTTCTTACCATCTATCGTCTTTATTATTGATAGATGGATTGCCGATTTTTCCACCTTAAAACGGCACCCCACTTTCCGGATGGATACTTGGAAGTGGCTGAATTAGGTATTTGTTGGAAAACTTTTTCTAACCATATTCCTCTTTCTCATATATAATTTATTACAAAACTATTTTGATCTGTTTCTCTGCAGACACCTTCGGTCTGAATGGTACATAAACAAATTGTCCTTTTTTGGAATTTCAATATAACTTTGAGATACAGGTACAACTATATCTATACACTCATTTCGGCTTTAATGCTTATTTGATACTATATAATTATGGCCCCCTTCTTCTTTTTCCTCCAGGTGACTATTCACCTTCCATTGCTTTCTACAGCACATTATCCATTTATGTGCGTATGTATAGGTCAGCACCCTCTCTAAGGTTCACCATATGACTCCCATGCAGGAATACTCCTCGGACTTGGTCACAGCTATATTTCCTTGAATTTTTCAACAATTTACAGGTAATGAGGGATTTTGTGGCGATTTTTGGAGCTGCCTTTGTATCACTCCTCTGTTGAATATATAATATGTTATATTGTATAGTAACTTACTGGTGTATTTTTGTATATTTACTGTATTTGGTTTGTGTTTCAGTAATACATGACAATAATAATACTCTTGAAGAAGCCAGTTCAATTGGCGAAACGTTGAGATTATGTCTGTATAAACTTTATTGTTTCTTACTGTAATTGAAATGTTTTTACAATCTATGTAAATGGAATCTTTTCTACTGAATAAAAATTTTTATTTTTACAAATTTCGTGTTGTGAGTGCACCTTAAAAGTCCCAATTTCTTTTATTTTATTTTCTAATTCAAAGGGACGTGGTGCCTATTGATTTACAGATGTCAGACAGTTCTCTTATCTTCCTATGAAAATTTTTGGTTTCTTAACAATTGTAGTATAACAGTCCAGTGTAAAGTACTGAGCATGGTGTGCTTTTATTTTTCCAATAAAAAAACAACATGGACTGCAATATATTCAATTTTGTGGCATTTATTGTATAACAGTGGTTATACAGTTAACAGTGGACTGTATATTGTTTTATTCAATTTACATGCATTAACTGCAGAATGCAATTAATGCACATAAAAATGGTTTTATGAACTTGAGGTGCTATACCGTAGTTATGCCCCCCCGACAGCCCTGCACTTACCCCATCCAGGTTGCGGCTTCTGCAGCTTCCCCCCCTGCTTCTCCTCCCAAGTCCCGTCGGTCGTCTCTCCTCCCGACACATTAGGACTCGTGGCTAATCGGGTCTTAGGACTCCCGGCAGATCGAGTCTCAGGACCCGCTTCCTGATTGGCCGGGAGGAGAAATAGAAAGACATTAGCGAATATTAATTCGCTAATGTCAAACAACTGGGTGGGCTCTGGGCGCAGTGCTCTGTGCCAGGAGCCCACCCTTTATCAAGCCAATTAGAGCCTCAGGCTCTAATCATGTGCTAAAAAACAAACACACATTGGAATTCATGCGTCCGGCACCCTGCATGTAGATTAGGGGGGCGGTGCCCCTGCGGCCTGCATGAACGGCCGCACTGCCTTTGCATGAGAAGTAATTAAAATAATAATAGAGGATAATAGAGGATAAAACACTGAGGTTGATTTACTAAAGGCAAATCGACTGTGCAGTTGCACTCTGCACTTTGCAAGTCCAGTTGCTCCAAAATGTAGTAAATGAGCAGAAGCTCTGTTGGCTTCCATCCAAACATGTGCAAGCAAAAATGCATTTTTTTTCCTTGCATGTGATTGGGTATTCTTTGCAAAGTGAAGCTTTAACTCACTCACAGTCTATTTGCCTTTAGTAAATTAACCACTATATGTACTAATTTCAGTAGATGGTACATTTATGTGCTTGCAGATTATTCTTTCTAAAGACAGATTGAAGGAATTTTAGACTTAATCATGTCATTACGTGAATGCTTCCAACTATACTTTCGTAGCAGTATGGCACAAATGAGTCTGGACTGGGCCACTGCCAATAAAGCTCACTGCTCTCATTTTTGTGTATGAAGGAAATGTCAATAAACACTCAATTTCTGTAGTTGGATAAGAATGCTGGAATTTTAATAGAACTAGCCAATACTCTTGATACATTTCTTCATCTGGATAATATTGGAAAAATGACTAATAACCTTGTCAGAAGCTTTTGTTACTTGAATTAATCATTATGCAGTCATCAATAAGAGTATTATCTCTGCATACTGTCTCCCTTTGCAGCTTAGTTTCAAAGGTTGAATTGCAATGGCTATGGTTACATTTACACATGGGTCATTTACCTAGTACAAGATTTACTACTTTTTAATTTAGGTACTAATGCTATCCAGCAAATGCAGCAAAGTATTAAGTTGGCTGTGTATCTGAATGTCAAACTTTTTGATGGATACATAGTTAAGATTGATAAGATGCAAACTCTGATTATCTTTTTTTAAATCAGACATTAACCACTTGTCCACCGCCCGCCATCATATGAAGGCGGGAAGAAGACTCTCTTGTTCTGGGCGGACATCATATGACGTTGCGCCTTCCCAAGCCACTAGGGGGCACGCGCCAGCCACGTCACTGGGGACCCGATACGCGTGCCCGGCGGCCGCGATGGCCGCCGGGCACCCGCGATTGCCCAGTAACTGAGCAGGACCATGGATCTCTGTGTGTAAACACAGAGATCCACCTCCTGTCAGGGAGAGGAGACCGATGGTGTGTCCCTTGTACATAGGGACAACCATCGGTCACCTCCTCCAGTCAGTCCCCTCCCCCCACAGTAAGAATCACTCCCTAGGGAACACATTTGACCCCTTGATTGCCCCCTAGTGTTAACCCCTTCCCTGCCAGTCATATTTATACAACAATCAATGCATTTTTATAGCAGCGATCGCGGTATAAATGTGAATGGTCCCAAAAATGTGTCAAAAGTGTCCGATGTGTCCGCCGCAATATCGCAGTCACGATAAAAATCGCTGATCGCAGAATTACTGGTAAAATTACTAGTAAAAAAAATAAATAATAAAAATGCTATAAATCTATCCCCTATTTTGTAGCTGCTATAACTTTTGCGCAAACCAATTCAAAATACGCTTATTGCGATTTTTTTTTACCAAAAGTATGTAGAATACATATTGGCCTAAACTGAGGAAAAAAATTTGTTTAAAAAAATAAAATAAAAAATGGATATTTATTATAGCAAAAAGTCAAAAATATTGTGTTTTTTTTCAAACTTGTCCCTCTTCTTTTGTTTATAGTGCAAAAAATAAAAACCACAGAGGTGATCAAATACCACCAAAAGAAAGCTCTATTTGTGGGGAAAAAATTATGAAAATTTTATTTGGGTACAGTGTTGTATAACCACACAATTGTCATTCAAAGTGTGACAGCGCTGAAAGCTGAAAAATGGCTTGGGCAGGAAGGGGGTGAAAGTGCCCTGTATTGAAGTGGTTAACTCAGGAAACTGTATTTCTCCTGTACATGTATGATCAATGGCAGGTTACATATAATTAAAATATCCAATTAAACAAAAATATAAAATTGGATGCAAGAAGGTTTTTAAACAAATTACAGTTTTCTGAATTTATGTTTTACTGAATATGGAATATCTGAGATGTAGAATGTTTTTACATGTAACAACTTAAACATAAAGGACTCTTCAAACATAAAGAGAACCTTTTAGTTATGGGAATTTGTATAAATCAGAATATTTAGTCTTAAAGTGACAATAAAGCGGAACTTTCAACTTTTTCAACTTTCCATCTATTAAATCTTCTGCCCTTCTGTAACTTTGGATAGTAATTTTTTTTTATGCCAGTAAATACCTTATACAGCCCACTTCCTGTTTCTTGTCTGGTCATTAGCCTAGGCTTATGACATCATGCACAGCTCTCTCTCTCTCGCTCTTGTGAGAGTTTGCCAGGAAGGGATGGGGGATGAGTCAAAAGAGGGCCAATGAGAGCTGCAGAGCTGGAGGTCTGCCTCTATGTGTCTGTGTAAATCCAGGAAGTGAACAGGCAGCAGCTTCAGCTGCCCACAGTTAAAATGGTTACAGCCAGACTCAGTAGAGGGAGATTTCTGCAGCATATTTGGCAAGTACAGAATCACGGTATATATAAAATAATATAAGATAATATAATAATATAAAAATAAGGTGTTTTTATTACAAATTATGTGAGCAGACTGCAGTTCCTCTTTAAAGGTTCACTTTTTTAAAATAACAAACATGTCATACTTACCTGCTTTGTGCAGTGGTATTGCACAGAGCACCCCCAATCCTCCTGTTTTTGGGTCCCTCTGATGGCGCTCCTTGCTCCTCCTCTACAGCTAGTGCCTTCAATAGCAATCTGCTTGCTCTGGGGGCACTGGTGTGTGCTCGCTCCTGACCCCACTCTCTGCACCCATAAGACACACAGAGCCCCTACCCCCCAGCTCTTTCCTCATTGACTCACTGACTGTGATTGACAGTAGCAAGAGCCAATGGCTCCCACTGCTGTTCCAGCAAATGAGGAGTAAGAGACCTGGGAGAAGCTCAGCTCTCGTGCACATCACTGGATCGAGAGGAGGCACAGGTGAGTATTAGGGGGGACTAGGGAGGCCGCTGCACACAAAAGTTTTTTTTACCTTCATGCATAGAATGCATGAAGTTAAAAAACCTTAAGCCTTTTAAACCACTTTATGTGTATACATGTAGAGCTTTCTTTTACAGTGTAGGAGTGTGTGTTGTTTTTTACTTGCATTCTCTGCCTGTCAGAGTAAAAAGTGTCAGCTATATTAACAATAAGACTGCAAATGTATGTTTTATAGGACAACAAATTTGATAAACTCATCCTTGTGCCAAAAATAAAAATGTCAGCCCAGTGCTAGACTCAGACTGTACGTTTCCATTGAGATTGATCTGTCTACTGCTTGAGCTGCTTGAGATGAGAGCTCACATACTCTCTAGTCTCTAGCAGGCAAGGCAAGTAAAAAACTGTCAATTAAAAAAATAAACTTACATTTTATTTTTTTATAAAATCCTGACAGCAGATTCCTTAGACCATTTTTTGAATGTCTGTTATCAGCAGTAGTTTTAGGCAGTCAATTTATCAGACACTTCTGCTCTGACTGAGAGAGCATACACGTAACTTAAAAAAAAATATCAAGTAAATCCTTAGGTGTTTAAGCTGAACCGAGGTTCTCTTTAAGTAAAGTGGGATCCTCAGATTTGACTACACTCAAATATCAAATACAAACCATGCATTTTCACATTTGCATTTAATACTTACTCTGGTCTGACTAATCCACATTAAGTCATGTTTAAGTAGAATTGCATTAATTATACTGAAAACAAAAACACACCTTTATTTTGCTGTATTATACTTTTCTAAGCCAAATGTTAGGGAGTCACAAATGCAAAGCTGGCAGGATTTAGAAGTTCATCACAAGATTAGGACAATTAAAGCAGCATTGCTGGCCCATGAAATAAAAGACTGAATTACATTGCGTTCTGAGGTTTTGTTCTC
Source organism: Rana muscosa (assembly GCA_029206835.1). Lineage (NCBI taxonomy): Eukaryota > Metazoa > Chordata > Amphibia > Anura > Ranidae > Rana > Rana muscosa. The sequence continues at coordinate 796,817,390 of CM055116.1, read as the reverse complement.
CATGTGCTGCTCTAAATGGAACCTTTATTTGGCTTTCTCGTATTCTACATGGTCTATAGTTTTCAATTAGTCTTTAGTAGAAGTAGCTAATTCATCATCCCCTGTTGCTATATTACTTGCAGTATTGGCAATAACCCATTCAATACTGCAGAGCACAGAAAATGGTATCATGGCAGCTTGAGGTGATGATGTGGTCATGGTCAAGGTAATGAATGTGAGGATAATGCTGGTAACTTCAGGACTGCTATAGTGAAAGCACAGCAGCTGAAAAGTTACATAGAAAGCACCAGGAGATAATCAAATGCAAAGAACTTTAAAGCACTAATGTGGAACTATTGTGCTTCTTAATACCCTTTTCTAGAAATGGTCCATATTTTATATGTTAGATTAAATGTTTATGCCATTCACAAAAGAATAGGAATGTGAAACCCGCAATGCTACTTTAATGTAAGCTGTACGCCCAAAGCAGCCAAAAGCCTGCCAAAAATTAACAAAGCTTTGGAAGAGCGTGTTCTGTGCACCTTTTTGCTGCCAGCCTTGGGAAAGGAGTAGGATTTGAATCTTGCGATTATTCCACCTGCTGACCAATTCTAGAAACCACAATGTCGTTAAATGTCAGTAAATTGGGCTATGAGAAAAAAGTTTTCACAACATGCAATGTTATCGCTATCTAAAGGCGATGTACAGACAAGAGATAAAACAATCGATTTTTTAGGGTTAACATTGTAGACAGATACGGGTGGCTTTTTTTTGCTAGAAGTATCTGCTAGATGTGTGTTGCAGAATCTCCTTTTCTTTGACTGTACTATTATTTCCCTTACCCATATATGGATATATGGTAACTACTTGCAGTAACTGCAGTTGTGTGTATGTTTGTGAGAGGTGGGGGTGTTGTGTCGTAGCTATACTAACTATATTGCTTTTAAATTCTGTCAAATGTCGATAAGAACACAGTGGTGTTAATAAGTAAGGGTGGCTGAACAAAAGCAAAAAATGCAAGAGATTAAGGCATCATGTGGAGCAATGAGGTAACATTGAACCTTCTGAGCTTCGGAAGCCCTCATTAGGATTGATTTATAAAAAGAGTATAGCACTTATCTTGGTAAATATGAAAAATCTGTGTTCACTTTAAATACCCAATCCTAAATGAAGGTCAAGTAGAAAAATCAAGATTTTTGCTTGAAAATACGTAGACATCCTGTTTAAAAATTTGACACACTTTTGGATTATGTGTGATCCATATCCAAAATTAGTTGAGTCAGGGAGCAGATTGTGGTTTTGTAGTATCTTTCAAGCAAAGAAAGACTGATCTTTTACTGCCGATGATTTTGGTGAAACAACTGATCATCTATAGCAAAGGTCTACAAACTGTTGCCCCGGGGGCCGGATGCGGCCCTTTGCTTGCTTTTATCCGGCCCTTGGTGGTACTATTCCATCTGCTGACAACAAAAATGGGGCATAATTCCTGTCACTAACACCAACAATGGGGCATTATTGCTCCCACTGACAACAACAGTAGGGCACAATTCCTTCCATTGACACCAATGGTGGGGAATAATTCCTTCCATTGATACCAATGATAGGCCACTTTTCCTCCCACTGACACCAACAATGGGGCACTACTACTCCCACTGACACCAACGAAAGGGCATAATTCCTCCCACTGTCACCAACAACGGGGTAGAATTACTCCCACTGACACCAGCGATGGGGCAGGATTTCTTCCTTTGACACCAACGATGGGGCACTATTGCTCCCACTGACACCAACAATAGGGCACTATTCCTTTCACTGACACCAGCGATCGGGCACTGTTCACTCCCACTGGACGTCAGGACATTTTCTACTCCCACAGGCACTAATCTGGAGTAAACTGACCCTTTGTTTAGAAAGTTTAGAGACCCCTGATCTATAGACACCCTAAGTAAAGTAAACTTTTTCATGCATGTACATAATACATCATCACTCTCACAGTTATGTTCTAATGTAAAAAAGTCCATAATATAATTCAACCTCTTTACGTACTAAGATGCTACTTCTTATCACATCTGCACATATTGATAACAAAAAAACAGCAATAGAAAGGTCTCATTTTTGTTACCTGCCTTATGCCCTTTTTTGTTATTTTAGTAAACAGAAAGCAATCATTAATGCAGACCTGTAGGTCATTTTACGTCATTGTTATACATTTATAAATATTTAGAGCTCGTGTGTGCTCTGGTATATTTGGCCTCATATTAACCTTCATAGCAACCAGATGGTTTAGTGACTCAAGTCATTAAACTAACCATGGCTGGCTTGCTCATCTTCAGTTGCGCACATTATGATATTTAATCAGTTATGGAAACAATGAGCAATGGTGGCTGGTGGCAGATACATATTAAAATGCATGAAGTGGTGCATGATAAATATGTGCGTTGGTGTGCCTTAACTTAAATGATCTGAATGCTCAGAAAAGAAAATTAAAGTTAATAACTGATTGGCTGCTAAAAGCATCAACATCAGCATTCTTTTTTTAATAGATAAACAGCTTTGTGATTTTGATCCAATAAGTGCTTAATTACACTGTTACATAACAACAAAGTTACACACATAGTATGAGCTAGTGTCTGCAACTATGCAACTATGCATACATTATGATACCTGATATTTTTTTTTTAAATGTTCTGTTAAGGCTACTGCCCTATGGTAGTTGTCATATAGGCATGTGATTAAAAAAAATACAGTTAGTAGATTTCTAACTTGCAATTACTAGGCGATGAGGCTGAGACTCTTCACACAATAAATTGTGTGAATATTCACTTTATTATTCAATCAATCACGTAAAAAGAAAATCCATGTTTACTTATTTCATCTGCACATTAATATGATCAGGATTTTTTTTTCACATGATTGGATTTATAGTATAAATAATCTTAGCTCTTTCATGAAATAAGCCCAAAAATTACAAAAGTGTGTTTGAAATACTGCTCTCCAATAAATGGCCTTTGTTTTAAATACATGTCTGCTAATTTTCTGAAACTTCTGTATATATCAGTGAATAGCAGGTCACACTTTGTTCTTAGCCTGCTAAATACTTGTTCTCTGAAGGTATGTATCCGGTACATTCAAAGATGGTAGTTCTATACACTAGCTTTGAAATGATGTTGGTTTAAAAAGCATGCTGACTAACATTACTGAATTTCGTATTTCGTATTTCTAAATTTCAGAATTTTATTTAATTTAATAAACCAGTTTAAAGAGCAAAGATTTGCAATAATCTATGACAACCAATCAGCAGTTTGGACAGTAAGCAGAATTTTGTTTGGTTGTCATAGACTGTTACACAGTGTTCTTTTCGTTATGTTATTAAATAACCTCCATGTTATGTGCTTGCCAGGACTAATACACCATTTTCCCCCAACTATTCATGCATAAGCACAGTGACGTGAATTGCCAGTTTAAGTGAAAAATCCATTTTAGCATCGGAAGAAGAGATCTTTCTTTTATTTTACCTTTATAAGTTTATAGTGATTCACACATTGTTAATGGTGGATAATAAATTCCTTATTTAAGGAACAATAAATGTGAATTTAAATAGAATGATGTAATTTTAGTGACTGGTTTCCAAGTGTGTAAAGTTGACCTACTTATTCCGATAGCTTATGGAAGACAGAAAAAAGCCTGCAATGTGACTTCTTTTATATCTTTAGACATAAACTGTCATATAGGCATTCAGAGCCAAGCACTTTATAATTAATTATCTACTGGTAGTGTTTTTTTTTTCTTGTTCTACATACATACATTTAAGAGGATTTCTAAAGCACCTTACCCCTGTAGGAAGTCTAGGAAGTCCTTGACGTTCTGTAAAGGGAAACATACCTTGGATAAAACAGATGTATAAAGTAGTTAATCAGCCTGTGCCCCAGTATTTTACATTACACAGTGCTAAAATGTTTTAATTGTTTACATAATCGGAGCTGCAACTCATCAATGGTTCCAATTTACAACGTAGTACAAGTTAGAGATTTATTAAATATAGCAAAATGTGGGTTGTAACTAATATAGTGCGAGTTAGAGAATGGAAACAAATATTTTATGTAAAATTATTTGCTACAACTAACACATTTGTGTACAATGTTGTTCAATGTGCTATTAATGAGTATGACACATCATTTTTTGATTAGCTTTTTTTACACGCATTTTACTGAATATTTAGTATAAATGCCTTATATGTGAAGCAGTCCGCAAAGCATTATGCTCTAGAAAGACACTGAACCTTGCAATTATTCAGTGCCTCCTTTTCTTGCTTTGGAGGACATACAGTATGTGGACAATAAATGACATTTCTGGTACATAAACTTATAATACAAAAAAAAAACTATTATTTACTGGGTTGGGAGATATATACAAGTTGCTTATGTATAGGCATCTTAAAAGTATTTTTCCTGGCCCACCTCACGTCAGTACACAACGGGTTAACACCTCCTCCGGAGCTCCACATGACCACCTGTATCTAGCTGACTATAAAGATAGCCCCTCCCCCAACTAGGGTGTTCTTTTTTGGTCTGCTCCAGGGCACCTGTTGATTGCTGTTGGTAAGTCATTTGTTTGCTGCATCCCTCCCTACCGAACCTGCCCCTCCGTGTTTAGCCTCTCATGAAGTTGGAAGACCCAGAAGGATAAAAGTAAATGCCTCGTACACACGGCCGGTTTTCCTGGCAGGAAAACTGCCATGAGAGCTTTTAGCCGGGAATCCCGGCCGTGTGTATGCTCCATTGCAGTTTTCCCGAAAGAAAAACCGCCGGGAATCCCGGTGTGAAAAATGAGAACATGTTTCCTTTTTTCCCGCCGGGATTCCCGGCGGTTTTTAAGCCGGAAGTTTTTCTATGGGAAAAGCCTGCAGTGGAGCATACACACGGCCGGGTTTCCCGATCAAAGCTCTCATGGCAGTTTTTCTGTCGGGAAACCCGGCCGTGTGTAGGGGGAAAAAGCTACCAAGCAGGTTCTCGGTTTTCCCCTCGGTTTTCCCGGCGGACTTTTTACCGCCGGGAAAACCGATCGTGTGTACTAGGTCTTTCTAAAAACTGGGCGCCTTGTGCCAAGGCCGCAGGCAAAATGATACTTAAACAGCATTGATATATTGTACAGGTGTGGTATTATATGAGCTCTGCAATGTCATCATTGCCTCTCCCTTTGGGTTTTTTCCTGTCTTTTCATATGCAGTGCACTGCACTGCTCTCCTGGCTTTATTGTCAGTCTGAGAGTGGCTGTGAATGGTGATATAGGGGGCAGGGAGATGGGCAGCACAGGATGGGAACCGCCAGACACCATGCAATGGGGTAAATGATTTTGGAGGTCTGCAGTTGGGAGGGCTTCTCTCCCTCTCTCTACAGTCCTGCAAGGTAAAGGGCTTCCCCCAGATTCTGACTGAGTCTCCTGTCTGTCTCTGGATGTACTGTCCTGGCTCCCCTGCTATGCTGTGTACTTCTGTGGGTTTGACAGTCTGACTGGTTTTTGTCTCAGACTCTGACTGTGTATGCTGTCTGCCTTTGGAAGCGCTGCCTGAAACTCACCTGCTGATGCTTTAAAGTGAGTGGCAGATGGGTGTTAAAGAGACAGGGTTTTATGCTTTTTTTGAGAGGTAAGATGCTTTTCTCCATATATTTTTGGGCAAATATGAGCTTGCCACACCTGTTAGTGGCACAGAAGATTAGCAAAGGTAGGAGGGGGAGATGTGGGACATGGTTCTTAAAAGAGTGCCCAAGGAAAATATGCAAATTAAGTTGTTTTTCATTATATTAGGAGCAGAAACCCTGAACTCAAACGCTCCAAAAACATAAGACCCGCCAACGATTGCAGGATGATGACACCTAACAGGTTGTCACATTCATTAAGCATGTGGTCAATACACTCTAAAGGAGTTGTTTCCACTTACCCTGTGAAGGGACGGGATCCAGCAGGAAATTGGCACATGCTTTTATACCAGCATGATAGAAGATGCCTAGCCAAGCTCATGGTGCATTTTGGGCCTGCATGCAGTCTGCAGTGGCAGAGGAATGAAGTTGCACAGGTTGCCTCACAAGAATATGGTTGTGCAAAATTATAAGACCTATTAAGGCGGCTACAAGCAACACCCATAACGATAGAGTATAAATCGCTCGTTCATGAAGGATGGTCTTTTCCCATAATGGCAGAGAGTAAATTGCTTATTGATGAAGGATGACCTCATCAGAAGACCAATTTACAGTAACAGATTCTCTGAACTTTATCCAAATAGGATGGCTGATGTATGTTTATGCGCTGCACTTCAAAGGGGGGATGCTACCCTCTAGTGTCTGGGACAGAAAGTGTCTTTGCCTTTTTATAACTTGGTTGTCTTCAGAGATCCTATGGATGAGAAAGTGGACTTGTTCACACCAGATGGAGTCCAGTGCGTTTTTATCCTGCATCAAGAACGCATGGACAGTGTCTAACTTGGATTCCAATTACTTAGTTCACAATAGTACACGGCATTCTAGTGCAGTCAACAAAAGTAGAATGTTGCATTGTTTCTGTATGGAACACATCTGGAAAGTGGCAAAACGCATTGAGAATGCATCAAAAACACTCATGCAGAAACACATCTGGAACATAGTAATTGTGGCAATCCGGCCATCAGACTTGCACAGAATCTATACAGTGACAGATTTTGCCTGCCAATCAGCAACAGTTAAATTCGCTATATAGACTTCAGAAGTGGTATTGCATTCAACACAGGAAACTACAAGATTTGGCATAGTTTCCAGAAGGAGTTGAATCTAGCAACTTACTTTTGGTTGATGCTTTTGGGAGACATATTACAAGCGCTGGCACACTCAGTCTCTGCTATAAGAGCATTATGGTTATGCCACTGGAGGGCCGGCGGAACTTATACACAAGCCTTTGACATTTCCTATAATGGGAGGTTGTTTGGCCAAACACTGAACAATGCAATTAAGCGAATGATAGGAGCAAAAGTCTGGACGATGGCCACAGACTAGTAAGAGGAAGCCGCCATCCTTCACTCAAGCCTACTGAACTTCAGAAGGTGCAGGAAGCCAAACCTTATATGACAGGCTGCAGATTTACCAGATCACAGTGGAGGTGTCTCAAAGTTACTTTTGACATGAAATCAAGTCCAGAGCAAGCTGCTAAGACGGCTGGAAAGTCTTTTGAAGCTGCGTCCAACCAGTGTCTTCCAGTTGGGACCAGGGGGCCTGAGTGAAATTGATGGTTGCAGCCTCCTTCTGGAGGATCCAGAGGACAGGCGGGAGTACAATGAAGAATTCCAAAGTTGACCACTTAATTCATTTAATTTATGTTCAACAGATCTCAGAAAAGAAAAAAATGTTTGCAAGATTTTCATACTGCTACAAGGCCATCGTGCCAGTGATACAGGAAACATATAATCATCTGTGGGCCTTTCTCCCCAGTCTTGCCTTCTGGCCTGTTTCAGTTTGAAGGAATCAAATGTGTTCATATACACCAAGAGGTTTAAGATACAGTCCATGCAGACAGTCGCCGGGGAAAGTTCAGCAGGAGGACCAGTTGGTATCAATCATGGCCGACTAATACTTCCATGTACCAATCAATGCCGAGTACCAGAGGCGTGTGAGATTTGCGGTGGCAAGATGTCACTTTCAGTTCAGGTGTCTGCCTTTTACAGAATGGGCACAGCCCCAGGAATCTTTTTGAGGATCTTGTTGGCAGTAGTGGTACCTTGGGCCAGGGGGCACATGAAGGCGTTTTCAAGTTGCCTTCTTTAACCTATGAGCTGAGCTGTCTATGGATCAGAAAATCTTTGTGCCTATACAAATTCAACAAGAACTGGAATTCTGAACATCAGCACTGTGCTTCTTTCGGAGGCATGCCGCTCAGCCCAGGAGAGGTGCAAGGCCATTGGAACGCTTTTAAAACACAGACTTCCCAGGTATCTTGAATGGAAGGAAGTCTTTTGTAGCATTGCAAGCCTTTCAGGTTCTTCCAGGGGGATGAGTAAGGTTGAGAACAAGACTGTAGTAGCCTGCATTGCCTGACAAGAGGACATCAAAAGTATTTTCTTGTTACATCTTGCAAATAAGAACCACTTAGTTAAGATTGGCCTTCTTGCCAGGGAAGCAAAATCTAATTATTGGTTCGGTTAGGTAGAATATTTTTTCTACAAGTGCCTCATACCAATATTGGCCCTATGGGGAATCCCGGCAGTAGTTCTCAGGGAGACTTCACTGAACATGCAGCTTTTGATATTTGCAACAGGATAACAATGCAAAGACTCCGTCATACAAGATACGTTCACAGTGCCATGGAATTTTCTGTCTGATCTTTGTCTCTGGTCGAATGAAGTCTTTCATGGCAAGGTCAGTAACAGCACCCAATCCAATGAGACTACTGTTAATAGCCTGGCTATGGAATAGGCTACACTAGAGGTGCAGGGATTCTCATCTGAGGTTGTTCAGACCTTGGTGACCAGAAGATCATCCATGAACAATACAAAGGAGAGGATATGAAAGAGGTTGATTTTGTTTGCTCAGCAAAAGCTTTCTCTCCTGCGTTCCCCGCTCTAGCCAACATCCTTGACGTTTTACAGTCAGCGCTAGAGGTTGGTCTGGCATACAACTTCAGTTAAGATACAGATCTCTACTTTATCTTTTCACAGGCTGCAGATGGGTGCAAAAGCCAGTGACCAGATGCTTCTTCCAGATGACAATCTATACATGACCTTGAGGGAAATCCTCGTTCCCTCTGTGGGACTTGGGCTTGAATCTGAGAGCAACCGTTGCTACAATAGGTTTCATTTCCATTGAAGTACCTCACGGTAAAACTAGTTCTCTTGGGAGCAACTACTTCAGATAGAAGGATGCTGAAGATCGCAACACTTTCCTGCAAGGGCCCTTTGGTGTTTTTTTTTCCTGTTCCTTTTACCAGAGATAGGGATACCACGTCTATCTCCAAAGTTCAATTTTAAAGTGGTATCCAGTTTCCAGAAAAACTTGGAAGTAGTTTCACACGAGTGTCACTGGGTGCACAGCAGGAAGACTTCAGTTTTCTTACATATGGTCGAGTTATTAACAGTGTACTTGGTCAAAAGAGGAAAGTGTACAATCTTTTCATTTAGCCATCAGGCCCTCAAGAGTCATCCACTCTTGGCTTACCAGCATAGCTTTCAACTGTCCCTGATTCTGAAGGACTGTCCCAGATTTGGAACAATGTCCCTCTGTCCCTCATTTCTCCTTATTTGTCCCTCATTTTGGTCTGATCTATATAGATGTCTAGAAAAATGCACTTTTAATCTATCAAAAAGTGTTTTCCAGCACCTTTTATCCGATTTCTAAAAGCCATTATAAAGGAATAGTAGTGGTGTGTGTAAAAAAAATAAAACAAATAAAAAAAGGGCAATTGTGGGATTAACCAATCCTTGTTTTTTTGAACAATTCTCCTTTTAAGGGGATGTGTCCTGTACCTGCATGCTTTTGCTGATGGGTGTCATTCATTCCCATCTCAAGGTTGGGAGGTATGGTTACCGGGGTGATTAGATTGGCATACAGGAAGTATGCTTTTCTGCAATAATTGCAAGCCTATTTGACTAGAGGGGTGGCAGCCTTTTGGGGCAGTTATGCCAGGATTGCTTGAGGGTCTGGTGCGGCCTTCATTCAGCCTTACAAGCTAAATATGCGACCAGCAAGTTTCGGACAAGAGAGATCAATTCTTTCTGGCTTTAGACGTTTTTTTTTGATTGTCAGTGTCTCTTTTCATTTGTTCTCTCCTGCTCTATATCAGCTTGGGTATATCCCATTGTGTACTGACGTCAGGTGGGCCAGAAAAGGGAAAATTGTTATCAAATACTTACTGTAATTTTCCTTTCCTGGCCCATCCTCACGTCAGCACAGGACTCCCTCCCTAGTGGCCTGTCGCAGGCTAAGTTATCGAACACCCTAGTTGGGAGAGGGGCTGTCTTTATAGTCAGCTAGATACAGGTGATCATGTGGAGCTCCGGAGAAGGTGTTAACCCGTCGTGTACTGACGTGAGGATGGGCCAGGGAAGGAAAATTACAGTAAGTATTTGATAACAATTTTCCCTTTTTTATGCATCCTTTAGATTTGATATGCTTGCTTCTGATGTAGTTTATACCAGACTATTCAGATATCTGCCATAGAATTTGCTGTTTTAATGTGAGTGCTTGTCAATATGCCAAGATAGGCAACTGTGTTAATATGTCTTGGAATCTTTAATACCGGTGCTGTAGTGCTTTTGTGATCTTTCTTAGAACTTTTAGGCATGGATTATAGGTGACAACCAGTGGGACATTATTCTAATTTACATGGGCTGTTTATACTATACAGTACTTGACCAGGGAGGTTAACTGCTTTCTTTATCTGAGTATTACTTGTCATTGACCTGTATCACTTTTTTTTATTATATCTCTTCTGAGGTGTAGTGACTAATAAAGGAAAAAAGGCAGATCCTTACAACATTTCAACAGAATTGGTACCAACATTCCTGCTGGATGTTGGTACCAAGGGCCCAAGTTTCTCTGTGTGCATTAACCTTAATAACTAGGGGAATGGCCACAAGCACTCACTGTCAGCCTTTCCCCAAGGACCAGCAAAAATATTATTTTTTTTAGATTTCCATGGCACTAATCCATTTCCTCAATTACAAGGAGAAATACATTTCCTGTAACTGTAAGATAGACACCAAAAATAATTTGTTATCTACAGCCAGGCTTTTGGATATAACTACATCTTTTCTGACATTAGGAACAGAACAGAACACAGACTGAATAATTGTGTTTCACTGGCTGCTGTCTATAACCTACACCTAGAAGTTCTATAATAAAAAAAAACGAATTTTCATAAATAGTCAGACTTCCTTTTACTTACCTGTACCACCACTCATACTGTTGAAGGCAGCAGAATGTGGGCATGAGTTTGTTAGTGCTCTGATAAGTCCATCGGGTTTGTAGGAATAATGCTCAACCAACTGGGAAAAAAAAAAAAAATTCTATAAAAAGTTCAGTAAATGTTTTTTTTTTTCTTTCTTTTTCCTTGCACCTGATTGGGTATCCTTTGCAAGATGAAGCTTTACCACATTACTTTACTAAGGAGAATAGTGCAACTGCACTTGCAAAATGGACAGTCTATTGGCCTATAGTAAATTATCCCCACACACTGGGAAATTGTAGTGTCCTCTTAAACCAGTGGCCTGTGGAAAAGTGCCCTCTTACGTTGTTTTCTGTTGAAAAGTGACCCCCAGCATACCTGGTCAGCATAAAAGTGACATTGTAGACTGAATGTCAGTGGAAAATTGCCCTCTTACATTGAGGGTCAGTGTAGGTGTGAGATCAATATCCACCATAGTTCATAGCTCATGCAACCTCTATCAACTTTTGGAGGAATCCTAGTGTTCCACAGAACCCTGGTTGAGAAAGGCTGTTTTAAATCCAACAATCTATTCCTCCCTCCCCTTATGACTAGCTACAGAATGTAATCATCCTCACTGTTTTATTTTATTATTTGGAGCAATCTTTTCCACTCTTACATATTTAACTCTATCACTAATAATTGCTTTAAATAAACTACTTGGATGTTGCAAGTTTGTCTTCCTCCCTTTTTTCATAATTTACCTTACACCCTGACCTTTAACATTTAGCCGTACAAATTCAGGATCCAAGTTCTCCACAAATCTCTTGGCGTTTCTTCTCTGTAAGTGATTTGATTACAACTTTCATATTCACTTTACATCTCAATCATTTCTTTATGTCTGTATTGCCCAATATATTTTGCCATTTTTAAGGATAATAAAAAATGAAACACTGTTAAGTAAAGAGATTTACCTGCCATAAAGTATCAAATTTCTTTCCTTCTGGTATTGACAATTTTCCAGTCTTGTCCCGGTCAATCCGATAATGTGAAATCTTTCTATCATTCAGCAAACACAGAGCATACGATCCATTATTGTCCCGTTCTCGTATTCTAAAATAGTAAAAACAAAATTAATGCTTAGTGGACTAAATGTTCCATACAGTTACACAACTTATGCCCCGTACACACGGTGGGAATTTCCGACAGAAAAAGTCCGATAGGAGCTTTTGGTCGGGAATTCCGACCGTGTGTATGCTCCATCAGACTTTTTCTGTCGGAAATCCCGACAGAATTAGATAGAGAGCAGGTTCTCTATTTTTCCGTTGGAATATCCGACAGACGTTTTCCCGTTGGAAAGTCCGACCGCGTGTACGCGGCATTAGTAATGTAAGCTTCTGTAGTGGTTGCAGAAACACAGTATCTAATGTCCCCTTTCTTATCTCCCTTTGTATTTTACATGCTGAGACCTGTGTAGGTAAATCTAGAATTGAAGTTTGTCCTTCAATTTTGGTTAAGATATAATGGCACTTGCGGAGTGCTAATAGATCTGAAATGATAGGCATTATTCTCCTCGACAATTCAACAGCTTCAGGAAGGTTCAACTCCACATCACAGGGCAGATTCAAATGGAATAGGGAAAATGAGAACAAACACAGAGTTATATCAATAAATCAAGGTCCACTTGTCATGTGATAGAAATATAAAAGTAGAATTCTAAAATAATCTAACTAATCTTAAAACTGCCCTCTCCTCACACCTATTCTGACTAACCTGTGTAAGAAAGCTCTTTATACTTACCTATTTTCAGGCCACTCCATTCCGGTCACGTGATCTTCCCTGTGTCATCCAGCGCTGACTGCAAGGGAGAGGAGAGAGTGCTTGACAATTGTTGGCAATGCCTGGGAGCAGTGATGTCACCCATAGGCTTATTATGGTCCATCTTTTGTCAGCAGTCCCTCCTCTCCCCTGCAACCAATGCTGACTGACACAGGGAAGCTGGATCCCATAATCAGAATGGAACAGCCTGAAGAACGGTAAGTATATAGATCTTTCTTACACAGGTCAGACAGCAAAGGCGTTAGGAAGGGGGAGGGAGCATTTTTAAGTTTAGTTAGGTTTATTCTTGCATTATACTTTAACCTCCCTGGCGGTATGATTATGTCAGATTTTTGATGCTGAAAGTGGTACCGTGTTTTGTATGGAAATTTGGCATTTTATATTGTAGGCCTGTAATTCTTAGGAATAACTCACTTAAATCTGTCCAAACAATAGTCTAGTAGACATCCTGCGTATGATAAAGTTTGAAACACAAAATAATAAATTATAATATAATAAATAATTATAAATAACTATCAAAAATAATAATATAATAACAATACAATTTATTCAATAATGTAATAAACTCGAAAACACTAAAATTTGCTCAGTTGAAGAATTGTTGCTGTCGTCACTTTCAGTGTCCGGTGATGAATTTCCCCACAAATCGCTATCGCTCAATTCTGCAAGTGATTCTAATTTACTATTGCTGTTTTCTAGCTGGTCTAAAACCGCTTTTGACATAAAGGGACACTTTTTGGTTGCTATGGACATTCTCCAGTTTCCAGGCAGAAAGAACAGTATATATAATATAAAACTGCATGCAGGGCACTGGACAAAGCATTAGGGACAAAAAGGAGGTGAAAAATTTGATATAGTAATGTAATCTGTAAGATTACAGTGTACTGTATGTGTTCTGTACTTTTTGAATTTCCCGCCGGGCTCCGTCCCCATGCATTGCGCCACTCGCAGGGAATGGAGCCTGGCATACAGAGCATGGGGCGGAAGACACAGCCACCGCACACAGCGGGGAGACATCGCAGGATCCTGGGGACAAGGTAAGGAACTTTCCCTGGATACTGCGATGCAGCCCTGAGTGTGGCTCGGGGTTACTTCTCTTGGTATGGAAAATTCACCCCGAGCCACACTTGATAATGCCACTAGGAAGGTTATTTAAGAACTTAGATTGACTGTTAACAACTGTTTCACTTCAGTCAACTTGTTTTAGATTTTTTCTCTGAGGTGTTTAGTATGGAAGAAAAGATCTGCACTCCTAAATAAATGTGCAAAAATTACAGTAACCTCTACTTTTTGGTAAAAAAGTTTGTATTAAGTATACACTGTATGTAGATTACATACTCCTGACACCTAGCATGTAGATTAAATGTTACTTTTAATCCTGACCTCTTCACTGTGTATACTACACACTTCTAAGCCTGCAACTCTGTATGTAACACACTCCTGACTCTGTGCATTACATACTAGGGATGAGCTTCGAGTTCGAGTCGAACTCATGTTCGACTCGAACATTGCCTGTTCGCCCGTTCGCCGAACAGCGAACAAATTGGGGTGTTCGCGGCAAATTCGAAAAATCTATGGGAGAAATCTAAAGTGCTAATTATAAAGGCTGATATGCAAGTTATTGTCCTAAAAAGTGTTTGGGGACCTGGGTCCTGCCCCAGGGGACATGTATCAATGCAAAAAGAAGTTTTAAAAACGGCCGTTTTTTCGGGAGCAGTGATTTTAATAATGCTTAAAATGAAAAAATAAAAGTGAAATATTCCTTTAAATTTCGTACCTGGGGGGTGTGTATGATATGCATGTGAAGTGGCGCTTGTTTCCCGTGCTTAGAACTGTCCCTGCAAAAAGTGTCATTTTTGAAAGAAAAAAATGCATTTAAAACTGACTCGCGGCTATTAATGAATTGTCGGCTCCCGGCAATACATACAAAAGTCATTGATAAAAAAAAAAAAAAAAAGTGTGGGGGTTCCCCAGAATTCAATTACCAGGCCCTTCAGGTCTGGAATGGATATTAAGGGGAACCCCGCCGCAAATAAAAAAAAAATTGACGTGGGGTTCCCCCAAATATCCATTCCAGGCCCTTCAGATCTGGCATGGATTTTAAGGGGAACTCCACCCCAAATTAAAAAAAAAATGGCGTGGAGTCCCCCTAAAAATCCATACCAGACCCCTTATCCGAGCATGCAACCTGGCCGGCCGCAGGGGAAAAGGGGGGGACGAGAGAGCGGCCCCCCCTCCCTCCTGAACCGTACCAAGCCACATGCCCTCAACATGGGGAGGATGTCCCCATGTTGATGGGGACAAGGGCCTCATCCCCACAACCCTTGCCCGGTGGTTGTGGGGGTCTGCGGGCGGGGGGCTTATCGGAATCTGGAAGACCCCTTTAACAAAGAGGACCCCCAGATCCCGGCCCCCCCCCTATGTGAATTGGTAAGGGGTACATTGTACCCCTACCATTTCACGAAGAAAGCGTAAAAAAATGTTTAAAAAAACACACAAACACCTTGAAAAAGTCCTTTATTTAAAAAAAAAAACCATTCCAGCGGTGAAATCCAGTGTCCCGCGGCGATCCCGATGTCCAGCGCTGTCCGTCATTGGTTGTGCCTGAGCGGACCTGATGGGGAACTCCCTCTCAGTATTTTAAATGTATAGACCCGCCCCTTCTAAAGTTCCCCATCAGGTCCGCTCAGCGGACCAGATGCGGAACATGAGAAGGGGCGGGTCTATACATGTATTACCAAAGTGAGAGCAGTTCCCCATCAGGTCCGCCTCCTCGGTATGTCGGACCCGCCTACGTCATTGGCTTGAGCGGGGAACTTCCTTCACTATGTAAATTTAAATTTACATAGTGAAGGAAGTTCCCCGCTCAAGCCAATGACGTAGGCGGGTCTGACATACCGAGGGGGCGGACCTGATGGGGAACTGCTCTCACTTTGGTAATACATGTATAGACCCGCCCCTTCTCATGTTCTGCATCTCGTCCGCTGAGCGGACCTGATGGGGAACATTAGAAGGGGCGGGTCTATACATTTAAAATACTGAGAGGGAGTTCCCCATCAGGTCCGCTCAGGCACAACCAATGAAGGACAGCGCTGGACATCGGGATCGCCGCGGGACACTGGATTTCACCGCTGGAATGTTTATTTATTTATTTTTTTAAATAAAGGACTTTTTCAAGGTGTTTGTGTGTTTTTTTAAACATTTTTTTACGCTTTCTTCGTGAAATGGTAGGGGTACAATGTACCCGTTACCAATTCACATAGGGGGGGGGCGGGATCTGGGGGTCCCCTTTGTTAAAGGGGTCTTCCAGATTCCGATAAGCCCCCCGCCCGCAGACCCCCACAACCACCGGGCAAGGGTTGTGGGGATGAGGCCCTTGTCCCCATCAACATGGGGACATCCTCCCCATGTTGAGGGCATGTGGCTTGGTACGGTTCAGGAGGGAGGGGGGGCCGCTCTCTCGTCCCCCCCTTTTCCCCTGCGGCCGGCCAGGTTGCATGCTCGGATAAGGGGTCTGGTATGGATTTTTAGGGGGACTCCACGCCATTTTTTTTTTAAACTTGGGGTGGAGTTCCCCTTAAAATCCATGCCAGATCTGAAGGGCCTGGTAATTGAATTCTGGGGAACCCCCACGCTTTTTTTTTTTTTTTTTATCAATGACTTTTGTATGTATTGCCGGGAGCCGACAATTCATTAATAGCCGCGAGTCAGTTTTAAATGCATTTTTTTCTTTCAAAAATGACACTTTTTGCAGGGACAGTTCTAAGCACGGGAAACATGCGCCACTTCACATGCATATCATACACACCCCCCAGGTACGAAATTTAAAGGAATATTTCACTTTTATTTTTTCATTTTAAGCATTATTAAAATCACTGCTCCCGAAAAAACGGCCGTTTTTAAAACTTCTTTTTGCATTGATACATGTCCCCTGGGGCAGGACCCAGGTCCCCAAACACTTTTTAGGACAATAACTTGCATATTAGCCTTTATAATTAACACTTTAGATTTCGAACGTTCGAGTCCATTGTATTTAATAGGGTTCTAAAGTTTACACGAACATTTTGTCTGTTCGCAGGTTCTGGTGCGAACCGAACAGGGGGGTGTTCGGCTCATCCCTGTTACATACTACCTGATTCCAACACTCTGTATGTTACACACCCCTGACCCCTACACTTGGTACAAAACACACTCCTCACCCCTGCACTCCATACAGTACATACTCCTGACAGCTGCACTCTGTACATACCATGCTCCTGACCCCTGCACTCTATACATAACACTTCCATTGAAGTTAGGTTGACAAATTAAGCCGTGTACACACGATCGGTTTTACCGATTAAAACAGTCTGATGGATTTTTTTCATCGGACAAACCGATCATGTATGGGCCCAATCGGTCTTTTTTCCATCGGTTTCAAAAAATAGAACATGTTTTAAATTTTTCCGATGGATAAAAAACCGATAGCAAATTCCGATCGACTATGGGCAAGTCCATCGGTTAAAAAACCCACACATGCTCAGAATCAAGTCGACGCATGCTCAGAAGCATTGAACTTCATTTTCTCGGCTCATCGGAGTGTTTTACGTCACCGCCTTTGGAACGGTCGGTTTTTTGACTGATGGTGTGTAGGCAAGTCAGCTTCATCGGTTTTCCGATGGAAAAATTCATCGGTTTAAAAACCATAGGAAATCCGATCGTGTGTACAGGACATGAAAAAATGTGAATGAAAGTGAATGTCATGTTTCTTACTAAAGCTAAAAAGGAAGGGTGCACTTTTATTTTTACAATAATATTTATATAATTAAAATTTCTAAGTTTTCTTGGAACCTTCCTTAGGCCCGGTTCACATAGGGGCGACTCCTCAGGCGACTCAGTCGCCTGAGGAGTCGCGTCCCGCTCTGTACTATGGAACCGTTCTAATAGGAGCGACCTGAGTCGCTCCGACTTAGAAAAAGGTTCCTGTACTACTTTTGGGGGCGACTTCAGGGCGACTTGCATTGACTTCTATGCAGAAGTCATTATGCAAATCGCCTCAAGCGGGCGTCTCAAGTCGTCTTGAGATCGAAGTCGTGCCGCCCCTGTGAGAACCGGGCCTTACTCTTTAATGGGGCCTTGCTAGGTTATCTCCTAAACGTGTGCTACACCCTGGTGATGTTTGATTGCTGATTTCTACCCTGGTTCAGGTTGTCTGCTCCTGGTTTAGGTTTGCAACATATAATAGACATATATGAAGAGAATTAAAATCCAATTTACAAGAATTTTTACTCAATCAGTTAGAGATAAGGGGTTATTTATACCAGCAAGCATACTGATAAAACAAATATATTTCTTCATCTTGTATATCTTAGGGCAAAAGAACCAAATATGTACATGGAATCCAAACATCCACATCTTTCATTAAAATTAGAGATAAATGATCAGTATGTATCCCTGTAGATGATTTTTTACAGCTGAGTTTTTGGATCTCTAATGCCCCATACACACAATCGTTTTTCTTGCCATTTTTTTTCTTGCCGTTTTTCACGTAGTTTTTTTTCATGTTTCCTCTCAAGCCTGTCTTGCGTACACACGATCATTTTAAAAAACGATCAAGCAAAGCACAGTGACGTACAACACGTACGACGGCACTATAAAGGGGAAGTTCCGTTCGAATGGCGCCACCCTTCATGTTAGTAAAGTTTGTTGAGCGACGATTCGCTCTTTTCAGTCTCGTGCTTTTCAGTCCGTGACTGCGTGACGAATGTGCTATCTCCATTACGAACGCTAGTTTTACCAGAACGAGCGCTCCTGTCTCATACTTGATTCTGAGCATGCGCATTTTTTTTCACGTCGTTAAAGCATACACACTATCGTTTTTCACGTCGTTAAAAAAAACGACATGAAAAACGACGTGAAAAAAGAGAGCATGTTCGAAATTTTTAATGCCCGTTTTTCACATCGTTAAAAATGCTCTGGAGCCTACACACGATCATTTTTAATGGCCATTTTTTTAATGGCATTTTTAACGGCATGAAAAACGATCGTGTGTATGGGGCATAAGTCTCTAAGCTAATAAAAAAAAACTGTTGAGAATGTGAAGTTTTTGATGATGCCAGAATGCAAAGTTCATGTTCCTTCCCATCTCTTTATAAGATAAAACTAAAATTGATTATAATAAAACTTTGTGCTTTTATAGCATGACTTTTTTAATTTTTTTTATTTATTTTTTTAGATTTCTTTCAAACTGGCTAAGTACAACTGAATGAATCCATTTATAGATAGCAACATGACAAAAACATTTATTAAGATTAGACAACTTTCTAGTATGGCGAACAGCCAATTGGATAGGTTAGAAATACTAACGGATAGGTTAGAAATACTAACCTGATTTCTACTATTGTCCTGTCATATGCCAGTGCCCACCTCCTGATATCCACACTACCCATCTTTCCTCTCAATTGATATGCTTGGTAATTCAAATTTCTTGCAGAGATAAATTCAGACCTAACAAGATCATAGGCAGGGTAAAGGTTTTGGGCCATTCTATACTTCTCATACTGCAGCAAGTAAAGGCAACAATCTGTATGTTCAGAGATAGTATAGGACATACTGTACCTGCTGCAGTGATGAAAACTTGGACCTTGCTCAGACTATGAAGAATTTTTGGTTTCTCTGGGAAAAATCACACTTCAGAAGTTGGGTTGTTTAGCATCCTTTTAGATGCCATTATAGTAACCTCTGTGGGGAGCAGATTAAGCTTACTATAACATTATTATTCTCTGAGAACTTTGCCTGTTATATCTGTGGGACCTTGTATTGGCTGCTTACGGGTTAAGATTTTGCTCCATACTTAGTTACACACTTGCCATAATGCATGCTTGTCAATTCTAGGTCAAATTATATGAAAAATGGCTTGTGTATTGCCAGACTAAGAATGGAGAAATTAACTACTATACAGTATATTAAAGCATATATCAACAGTGGAGCCCAAATATTCCTCACTAGGCTAATATGTAAGATGACCAGCAGAGGAGGCTAGTCATACTACTAGAAATTGAAAAATATGTACAAAATGAAATAGCATATTTCAATAGAATATATCAGCATAATGTCTTATTGCAAAGATAACTTTTTGTCAGTTAAGCATTGATCACAAAATAGAATATATAATTACACAACATATAAACACAACACAAAATGTTTTATTTATCTGGTTATAATGTGATTCATTTAAAAAAAAAAGTAAATAATCCAAAGCATTAGTTTAATTCCAGTATCCATCGCCACAATTTTTTTGTGAGAAAACAGCAATATATACTAAATTCTGCAACAGTAGTATATTACAAACTCTAGTGAAAAGAGCATGGGAAAGATGTATAAGGTGTCCATAAACCTCAGATGACAGTTGAATGTGTAGGCAGGATCCAAATAACCTCAAACACCTCGGACAACAGGTGCAACTAACTTTACAGTTGGCTAAGAAATATAGAGTGAAAAATATAATTGAAGCTTGGTTAGGAATATCAAGTTCATTTTCACCTGACCTCCTTCACAGTAAATATAAGTTTAAGTGCAGCTGAAGTTTCTCAAGTCAAAGAACTAATCTACCAAATGCCTTATGGCAGATAAATAAATAAATTATTAATTCCATATAAAAATACTGTATGAGTGAGTGAGTGAATAACTTATATAGCGCTACAAATGCGAACTAAATCGCCTCAAGGCGATTGCATCCAGTATCGTCCTGATCCTTCAGAATAGGTGGGTCTTACGTTTTTTCCTGAAGGCCCGATGGTTTTCTTCCATGCGGATGTCCGTGGGTAGAGCGTTCCATAGCCGTGGTCCTTGGACTGCAAATCTTTGTTCTCCTTTAGATTTGTAGCGGGTCTTGGGGATGTGGAGGAGGTTTTGGTTAGTTGACCGGGGGGCGCGACTAGGGTTGTAGTGTTTTATTTTTTCGCATAGGTATTGAGGAGCATTTCCTTGTGTGCAGTGGCGGCTGGTACTCAAAATTTTTGGGGGGGCGCAAACATACTGAAAAAAATAAAACATCAATTTTCGCCACTGTGCCCATTAAACGCAGCCACTGTGCCCAAACGCCACCAGTTTGCCCCCTCAAATGCAGCCAGTTTCCCCTCAAATGCAGCCAGTTTGTCCCCAAATGCAGCTAGTTTGTCCCCAAATACAGCCAGTTTGTCCCCAAATACAGCCAGTTTCCCCCCAAATGCAGCCAGTTTGTCCCCAAATGCAGCCAGTTTGTCCCCAAATGCAGCCAGTTTTGTCCCCAAATACAGTCAGTTTCCCCCCAAATACAGCCAGTTTCCCCCCAAATGCAGCCAGTTTGTCCCCAAATGCAGCCAGTTTGTCCCCAGCCCGGCACTTAACTTCCTCGGGTCAGCACCGTCCTCCTCCGCTCCCTCATGTCTTCTTCCATCCTCAATGTCTTCTCCCGACGTCGATGTCGCTTCAGCCAATCAGGTTACCGGTAACCAGACCCGTTGAACCTGATTGGCTGAGACGCGTGTCAGTGTTAACCAGGGAACGCACAGCCCGTGCGTCCCCTGGTTAACTATTTGGAAGCCAATTAGAGCCCACAGGCTGTAATCGGGAAGCCTATCAGAGCCACTGGCTCTGATAGACACTTCCAAAAACCAACCAACTGCTGTTATTCAGATGGCCGGTGCTCGCAAGGGGGCCGGCCATCTGAACAGTAGGCGGCAGCAGCGCCGGCGATAATACATACATTCATGCAATGCATAAATGTATGTATTGTTGACTTGAGTGACGGTGCAGGGGAGAGAGGGGGCTGCGCTCCTGCGCCCACTATGGATGCACCGCCACTGCTTGTGTGCATTTGTGAGTGAGGCAGAGGGTCTTGAATGTAACCCAATCCTTTATGGCTAGCCAATATAGGGACCTCTGGGATGGGGTGATTGATTCTCAGGGTTTTTTTCCCGTTAACAGTCTGGCTGCTGTGTTCTGGACAACTTGTAGACGCAAAATCTGGTATTTGGGTAGTCCGAGGTAGAGGGAGTTTGCGTAGTCGAGTCGGGAATTGATGATTGTTCCAACTACTACTGCTGTGTCCTCTTCTGGGATGAATGGGATGAGTCTACGTAGCAGGCGGAGAAGATGGTGAGATCCGCTTACTACTGATCCTATTTGTGCGTCCATAGTCATGTCTGAGTCAAAGATGACTCCGAGGCTTTTCAATTTAGTGCTTGGGGTGATGGTTTGTCCAAGGATGGTGGGTGGTGTGGCTGTTGTCCTAGAGTTTTTCTTTCGGTTTGCATGGAGAAAGAGAAGTTCTGTTTTGGATCCATTAAGTTTGAGGAAGCTCTCCGTCATCCAATTATCGATCAATACAAGGTAATTTTCTAGTGCGTGGTATTGGTCTTTTTTTCCGGTGATGCGAAGGTAGAGTTGGGTGCAATCAGCGTAGGAGTGATAGAGCAGGTCCTGTTTGCTGATGATTTTGAGGAGTGGGCGGAGGTAGATGATGAAGAGCACGGGTGACAGGGGTGATCCTTGAGGGACTCCGTATGTAAACCATGATCAATCACAAAGAGTAAAGGGAACATGTTTTGGAGAATGGAACTTCCCCTTCATCAGCCTATCTGAGAGCTGCACCTCTGTGAATGTATAAGGAGCCTAAACAATTAATTGCTTAGGCTCTTTAATGTGGCAGTAAAGTCGCTATGGTTACAATTGTGCTCATAAGTTTACATACCCTGGCAGAATTTATGATTTTTTTCAGAGAATATGAATGATAACACAAAAACTTTTCTTTCACTCATGGTTAGTGTTTGGCTGAAGCCATTTATTATCAATCAACTGTGTTTACTCTTTTTAAATCATAATCACAACAGAAACTACCCAAATGACCCTGATCAAATGTTTACATACCCCAGTTCTTAATACCGTGTATTGCCCCCTTTAACATCAAAGACAGCTTGAAGTCTTTTGTTGTATTTGTGGATGAGGCTCTTTATCTTCTCAGGTGGTAAAGTTGCCCATTCCTCTTTGCAAAAAGCCTCCAGTTCCTGTAAATTATTGGGCTGTGTTGCATGAACTGCACGTTTGAGATCTCCCCAGAGTGGCTCAATGATATTGAGGTCAGGAGACTGAGATAGCCTCTCCAGAACCTTCTCTTTATTCTGCTGTAGCCAATGACAGGTCAACTTGGCCTTGTGTTTTGGATCATTGTCATGTTGAAATGTCCAAGTACGTCCCATGTGCAGCTTCCTGGCTGATGAATGCAAATGTTCCTCCAGTATTTTTTGATAACATACTGCATTAATCTTGCCATCAATTTTGACCAAATTTCCTGTGCCTTTTGTAGCTCACACATCGACAAAACATCAGCGATCCACCTCCGTGTTTCACAGTAGGAATGGTGTACCTTTCATCATAGGCCTTGTTGACTCCTCTCCAAATGAAGAGTTTATGGTTGTGGCCAAAAAGCTAAATTTTGGTCTCATCACTCCAAATGACTTTGTGCTAGAAGGTTTGAGGCTCGTCTCTGTGGCTGTTTGGCTTATTGTAAGCGGGATACTTTGTGGCATTTGCGTAGAAATGGCTTTCTTCTGGGGACTTGACCATGCAGCCTGTCTTTCTTCAAGTGCCTCCTCATTGTGCATATTGAAACAGCCACACCACATGTTTCAGAGAGTCCTGTATTTCACCTGAAGTTATTTGTGGGTTTTTCTTTGCATACCTAACACTTTCCCTGGCAGTTGTGGCTGAAATTTTAGTTTGTCTACCTGACCGTGGTTTGGTTTCAACAGAACCCCTCATTTTCCACTTCTTGATTAGAGTTTGAACACTGCTGATTGGCATTCTCAATTCTTTGGATCCCTTTCCTGTTTTATACAGTTCAACTACCTTTTCCCGCAGATCCTTTCACAATTATTTTGCTTTCCCCATGACTCCGAATCCAGAAACGTCAGTGCAGCACTGGATGAAAGATGCAAGGGTCTGTCAGAAGTCCAGAAACTCAATGACCTTTTATACACACACACTATTTACAAGCAAACAGATCACAGGTGAGGATGGTTACCTTTAATAGCCATTCAAACCACTTTGTGTCAACTTGTGTGCATGTTATCAGGCCAAAATCACCAGGGTATGTAAACTTTTTATCAGGGTAATTTGGGTAGTTTCTGTTATGATTATGATTTAGAAAAGAGTAAACACAGTTGATTGATAATAAATGGCTTCAGCCAAACACTAACCATGAGTGAAAGAAAAGCTTTTGTGTTATCATTCATATTCTCTCAAAAATTGCCAATAAATCATACATTCTGCCAGGGTATGTACACTTATGAGCACAACTGTATTTTTTACCTAAAGGTAAGCCTATAATAAGGTGGGATATATGGTGGGATGCCAGGCATAGTGGGTGTAATGCAAGGTAGATTCATGGGCACCAGACACTTCTTGAATGCAAGGAGATTTTATTTCTCTTAACAGAACTTTGGGAGAGAGGGTTAGAGCCAGGACACCCTTAGGCAGTTGCAATAGTAACTGGCAAACTCCGAGACTTCTACAGGTAGACAGCCATACAGGGAAAGGCATCCAGCAAGACGCCGCATCTGCATGTTTGGTTTTTCTTTTGTATTTCCTAATCCAGAGTGCGCTCAATTCATCTATTGTTTATGTTATATGTATTACTCTTGAAGTCATTTTTGAGCAGCCGCTGGACATAGGTATATTTTTTGTGTTTTTTAGTGTATTTTTTGTTTAATCATTCAAGATTGATTATCTCCTTTTGATATTTGCATCATAATTGTCTAATGCTCTTGTACACTCTAATCTCTGAGAGTGTACATTCATCTTAGCCTATCTCTGTTGCCATGGAGATTATATTAGAAATTGAATCCGCTAAATATGTCATTCTTGATGAGATATATGCTCTGTTTCCTGATAATTTTTTCTCAGTTTCTACATCAGTCCCTAGATCATCTTATAGGATGACATGTGCCAAATTCCGTAAAATAGAGGATACCATCGTTGCAGCTGACCAACAGTGGTGGGACTCTTTCTTTTTAGACCAATACCTTAAGTATAAAATTTCCCCTAGAGGACTTAGAAACACCAAAACTTGTTCCTTTCTGGGTGCGGACTTAGCCCGTGAATGGGCGTATACCTCTGAGTTCTGTACCCAGAAATGGATGAAAATTGTTGCTCAACAAAGGGATATCCAATACACTTACCTTCTCTCCAAATTATCAGATCTTATTCGATCTCTTCAATTAGAGATTACATCATTACCCCTGTCATGGTTTAAGAAACTTAAATTAAATACCAAATTCCAAGAGGATTCACTCATTGGAATGAAATTACATAAAATCCGGAGAGATTTTGAAGACTATAATACCAACAGAGTTTTCTGTTGGAAAAAACCTAGGGCCCCTCATACACATCCTTCCAGCCCGGATCATGAGGATCGGGGTCAGGTGGGGTCCATTGGCCTTATACCCCTAATGGAGTGTGTTCCCAGGCCTACCATCAGACCGCTCCCATTTCCATCTGGGTCTAGTGTGAATAAACATAGACCCCCCCCCTTCCCTAGGCCCGTACCACATTCCACTACTCGAACCAATCTCCACTTAGTTCCTCTTTCAGGGTCTCACCCCTCCAGCGATAAATCCCCTCTCATTGAACCTCTACCTATTAGTACGACAAATAAGACTACATTTACACATATTATCAATTTAAATGCATTAGCAAATATCACATCCAGTGACACTACTCTTGTGAATTGTCCTTTGTCCTCCTATCCTGATTCCGGAGTCTCTGTTCCCTCTGAGATTGTTCTTAGTTCCGTGAAGACCCTTGATGGCACTATTACTAACCCTGATAGTGCAGTTATATTGTTGAATTGTCCTTTGTCCTCCTATCCTGATTCCGGAGTCTCTGTTCCCTCTGAGATTGTTCTTAGTTCCGTGAAGACCCTTGATGGCACTATTACTAACCCTGATAGTGCAGTTATATTGTTGGAACCAGTACCGCCCCTTGGAAGTGCGACCATTGGGATGCATGCTGAAGGGCCAGGTTTTCTAGGTTCCCCATTGCCCTCTTCCTCTTCTTTTTTAGCGGTTGCCCCCCTCCCCGGCCCAAAAAGAAAGCTCGTCATAGAGGCAGGAGAGGGGGACGATGTAGACACAGAAAGAAAGGGGAAATCCCGCAGACTGTAAAGATTTTTAATTTGTCCAATCACACTTTGTCTAGACCAGAGGAGTCACTCCTTGCCCGAGGTCTTACGTTTGCTCCCACAGCACCCCCCAATCCATTTACTTTATTTTTGGACCTAAATAGATTCATTAGAAATATTACCATTAAGAGATATCTTAACCTACAAGCCAAAAAAGATTCTGGTGCGGGGGGCGGTTCATCTGATGACCTTGATAACACTGATCCATCTATAGATAATTCCCAAGAAAACAGTGCTCTGGAACGCATAGCCCTCGATCATCTGGAACTCTTATATACCGAAGATTCTGATGACTATGTTGAGTTACTCACCCAACACCTACCCACCTCCCCTCCCATCCAACAGACTAAATTTCATCCTAAATCCATATTTTACCCCACCTTTGCCAAGGGCCCTTATATTCAAAGTTTCTACCAGGTGGTATATACTGAAATATTACGTATGTGCCAACAATCGCCAATATACAAATCATCTTCCAACCTTTCAAAGGCCGAAACCATTGCCCTTAAACAGCTAGCAGAGAACAAACAGCTCATTATTAGATCAGTTGACAAAGGGGGTGGCATAGTAGTCCAAAATCTTGTTGATTACCAGTTGGAGGCCTCTCGGTTGCTCTCAGACAGCACTATATACCAAAAACTTCCCGGTGACCCATTACCTTGGTTTTCTAAGGAGGCTCATGACCTTGTCAATCAGGCCAAGACAGAGGGACTTGTTACCAAAACAGAAGTCGTGTTTCTGTTACATGATTTTTACAAAAGACCCTATTTTTATCATCTCCCGAAAGTTCACAAAGATCTGACTATTCCGCCCGGTTGTGGCGGCCATGGAAAGTGTGACAAGTTATTTTTCTATTTATATAGACCACTTTCTACAGCCTTTAGTTCAAAATCTCCCTTCATATATCAAAGATGGTATATAACTTATAAAAATGTTACAGTCTTATAGATGGGAGCCCTCATATCGTTGGCTCTCACTAGACGTAGTTTCTCTTTATACGTCGATTCCCCATAATGTGGGCTTGTTAGCCACACAATACTATTTAAATGAGGACCCTTTACTTAATCCTAGACAAATACACTTCCTTCTTGATATGTTAGAATACTGTCTCACCCATAATTATTTCGAAACGAATGGTGAGTTCTATATACAGATTCAGGGTACAGCGATGGGGGCCAATTTTGCCCCCAGTTATGCGAACCTCACAATGGGCTACTGGGAACATTTTCATATTTGGCATAATAACCCCTTTTCCTCCAATCTGGTCTTTTACGGTCGCTATATAGACGACGTAGTGATTATTTGGGATGGGCCAGACACGTCTATTCCAGATTTTTTACATTACTGTAACTCTAATACCATGGGTTTATCATTTACTTCTGTTACTGATGAGAACACTCTAGCTTTTCTTGATTTGGAATTGTCTCATGATGATCATACCATACATGCCCAGAATTATACCAAGCCATCTGCAGGTAACTCCTTTTTGCACTACGAGAGTTGCCATCATCCACGTTGGGTGAATAATATACCCAAAAGCCAATTTTGTAGACTTAGACATAACTGCACTAAGCTACAGGACTACACCACTCATGGCTTAAACCTGAAGACAAAGTTTTTAGAAAAGGGTTACCCCGATCAGTTAGTGGAGGGATCCTTTCAACATTACCTCAACACTGAGGCTAGGAGTGACAAAATTACTACCACAGATGACAACTTACAACAGGTCAGGTTTGTTACCCAATTCCATAGTCAGTTTAGACGAATGGAAAGGATCTTGGTCAAACATTGGTCAATCTTGAGTGAGGATCCCCACCTCAAATCAACACTCCCTGAAAGACCAATAGTCAGTTATAGAAGAGCCAAAAACCTGAAGGCACGTATAGCCCCAAGTAAAATTACACAATTAGGGCCTACTGCTAGCACCTCTTTGACATTTTTTAATGTAAAGGGGATGTATCAATGCAGGAAAGCCCTATGTCTCACCTGTAAACATGTCACTCACAGACAAAAAGAGTTTACGTGTAAGGATAAAATATATACCATACCGGATTTTTTCACGTGCTCTTCCGAGTATGTTGTATATTGTCTTACGTGCCCTTGTGGCCTACTTTATGTGGGCCGCACTATTCGTACTCTCCGCAAAAGGTTTGGGGAGCACCGTAATTTTGTGGAGAAGGGCTTAGAAAAATATAGTGTTGCAAGGCACTTCAAAGAATTTCACCAGCAGTCTTCTGAGGGGCTACGTGTTTGGGTCATAGAGGCCGTTTCCAAACACTTGCCCAAGGCAGAACGTTATAAGAGGCTATGTGAGAGGGAAAATTACTGGATCTACACTTTAGATAGCCTCTCTCCTGGGGGCCTTAATGAGGGTATTGAAATTAACATACTCTTATAATATAGTGTTATTCAGTACATTGAGTATAGGTTTGCCACATCTATTCTTTGTGGCACATTTTACATGGTACATTAGGGTGACCATTTTGAGCTGATTGATAAATAGAAAAGGTATCAGGTGCGCATGCGTCAGCTTAAGCATAATGATGCCTATTATACCACCCAATTAACTTTATTCAAATTTATACTCTTCTCTACATTTTTCATTTTAATATTTATTTTTATCCTATTTTATTTTTTATGAGGTATTGAAGGATCCTAAAAGTGTGGTTTGGGGGAAGTTATAGTAAACTTCGGATTCCCAATTTTATTAATATTTTTCTAATTCATTAATAATTTATACATATTATATTTATAACATTTATAATATTATATAATACAATATATTTTAATACTGCACCTTGAGTGCTCGATTATACATTATCTTTATAATGTTTTTATTATATATTTTGTCCATATGTATGTGTGCATATGATTGTGTATGTGTGTGTATATATATATACATGTATGTATATATATATATGTATATACTTTTATTGTACTCCCTATTTGTATCCATTTATTTTATTTAGGTGGTGCTTTCTTTTTTCTCCTTTTTGTTTTTTCCCCTTCCTTACCCTCATTATTATTATTATTTATACTATTTCTTGACAACACTCTTATCAGCGCTATCTAAATCCATATTGTAAGCGCCATGCTATGTTCTTTAGCCGCGTCCTGTATCCATCTCCTTGGCAACTAAGTAAGCTAATTCACTTGCATTGTGGTGTGGTATAAATTGCCCCACTCCAAGATGGCCCCTATGAGCCTGATGAAGAAGCACGCATGCTTCGAACGCGTGCATCCCCCGCTGACATCATACCCGGAAGTGACGATTTCACTAGCTGTGCTCCAGTGAAGATTCTTCCCCATCTCTGCGGCCGCGAGAGTGAAGTTCCTTCTACCACCGCTAACCACTATGTGGGATTCCAGCTTGTAAAACATCAGGATTTGCAGCTCACGGGTCGAGCGGATGACAACTTTTAAGATAAGCCTCTTACTATACTCGTTTGTGAGTGTATCCCTTGCCGCTGTATTATATATTTCTTTAATAAATCTCTGATACTACTACGCTTAGAAGGCGCTGCTTTTTTCCTCTTCATGTGTAGGAATGCTGTCTCCTGCCGCTTGATCGTTCTTATAGGCGGCGGGAGGGGACATCCCCCCCTCCCGCCGCCATCCGGTGCTTCTCCGGGCTCTCCCGTGCCATCGGGGGCCCGGAGAAAGAATCGTCTGGCGCCGGTGGTCACATGACGAGGAGCATAGAGATGACTGTTGACCAGATGGTCACCAGTCATCTCTATGACCGTCGGAGGCCCGGGCGCGATGTGATGACGTCATGCCCGGGTCCTCAGAAGTAAACAAAGCCGCCATTGCGGCTAGTAAGCATGAGATCAGTGACATTTTTTTCACTATCTCATGCTTTCCAGCCTGGAGGAGAGATGTGAGGTCTTATTGACCCTGCATCTCTCCATAAAGAGGACCTGTCACACACATTCCTATTACAAGGGATGTTTACATTCCTTGTAATAGGAATAAAAGTGATCAAAAAAAAAAAAGTGTAAAAAAAAAGTGTAAAAAAAAAAATAAGTAAAATAAAAAAATATATATATATATATTTTTTTAAAACGCCCCTGTCCCCAATAGCTTGCGCTCAGAAGCGAATGCATACGCAAGTCCCGCCCACATATGTAAACGCCGTTCAAACCACATATGTGAGGCATCGCCGCATGCAACAATTCTAGCACTAGACCTCCTCTGTAACTCTAACCTGGTAACCTGTAAAAATTTTCAAAGCGTCACCTATGGAGATTTTTAAGTACCGAAGTTTGGCACCGTTCCATGAGTGTGTGCAATTTTAAAGTGTGAGGCCTCGTACACACGACCGATTTTCTCGTCGTAAAAAACACGTCGTTTTTTTCGACGAGATTCTTGTTAAGCTTGTCGATTTTCTCGTCAAGCTTTCTATGCGTACACACTGTCATTTTCCAATTTCCTCGTGGTTCTCTGCGCTCACGTCCAGCACGTACGACGGCACTATAAAGGGGAAGATCTTTTTTCTTGGCGCCACCCCTTGGGCTGCTTTTGCTGATCTCGTGTTACCGCGTGTGAAGTAAAAGTTTGGGAAGAGACGATTCGCGCTTTTCAGTCTTCGTACTTTTCAGATCGTTTTCTGCCGTTCAGTTTGTGCTTGTGGGTTCGTATCTTGACTTTCAGGGCGTCTAGGCAGGTCGTATCTGTTTTACAGTGCGTTCTTGCCTGTTCGTTTCTGAATTTCATTTCGTTATTCATAGGCCTTGCTGTTCTAAAGTGCGTTCTGTTCTGTACGTTCTGATTAGACGACCGTTTCCTAGCCATGTCGCCTGGACGTTCTCGTCGTCGAGTTCGTGCTGTGCGTGCGCTTGGTGTTGGTCTGCTTGTTTTGGACCAAGACCAGTCCATGAATGGTGTGAGGAGGAGTTCATGGACCAAGAATTGGTTGCTCCAGCGGGACCAATTCTGCCACATGCCTCTGCTGCGGGAGATCGTCGAGAATAATCCTGAGGACTACAGGAATTTTCTGAGGATGTCTGACCCCGTTTTTCAGGAACTGTTGGCTTTGGTGTCCCCCTATATTACCAGGAAGGACACCGTTATGCGGGAAGCCATCAGTGCTGAGCAGAGGCTCATCGCCACGTTGCGTTACCTGGCGACAGGGAGAAGTCTTCAGGACTTGAAGTTCACCACAGGCATCTCCCCCCAGGCTCTGGGCCTCATAATCCCAGACACCTGTTCTGCTATTATACAAGTCCTGCAGGAGGACTATATTAGGGTAAGTTTTCTCCCTTAACATCACATTTTATGTATTACATGTATGCTAATGTATTGTATTTCTTTCATCCTTCCCTAATTACCATGATTGTAATATGCTGAGAATGTCCCCTTTGTCCCCATGCATGTTGGAAGCTTTAGATTGCCCCTTTTTTATCCTCCCTAAATATTTCCCCTCAATAACTTTTCCAGCAGGGGCGCCTGTTGCTCCAAATGTTGGGGGGTTCCAACCCCAATTTCGGAAATAAACGTCCTCCTTTTTTGCTCTGTTGCCTAATAAACGCCCCCAGTTGTCCCCTCCAATGCAGCCATTTAGTCCCCTCTAATGCAGCCAGTTTCCCCCCAGCCCTGCACTTACCTTCTTGTGGTCAGCGCCATCCTTCTTCTGTCCTTGATGTCTTCTCCTTCCCTTCATGTTGCATCAGCCAATCATGTTACCATTAAACAGACTTGGTGAACATGATTGCCAGAGCAGCCTGTCAGTGTTTACACAAGGAATGCCCCCTCCTTGCGTCCCCGATTTTTCTTTGAGGAAGCCAATTACATCCCTCAGGTTGTAATTTGCAAGACTTTTTTAATACCTGTTTCTGCTCTGCAATTTTAACCCCCTAAATGACGCAATTATTCATATGTCGGTCGCTTTACAAGAGGCCATCCACCTGAATAGTGTGCGGCATAGACAATACATAGGTTCATGCAACGCATGAACCTATGTATTGTTCTGAGTGATGGGCACAGGAGAGAGGGGACAGTGCTCCAGCGCCCACTCTGGACGCACCGCCACTGCAATGCTATCCTGTGGCCAAACACATCTCCCCCCCCCAAAATAATTTAGTAATGGCCCATCAGAGGGGGTGATGAATATGATAAATGAGCCTTCCATTATACTTTTTTTACACACCTTAATAAACGTATAATTAGATTGATGTTGGTCTCTAATTTTTTGGTCTAGAATTTGCTTGTAATGTATGCCTTTGTTTTTCTAATATTATTTCATCTTGTTTCACTCCACAGCTTCCTTCCACGCCACAGGAATGGCAGACTGTGGCATCGGAGTTTGCCACGCGGTGGGACTTCCCCAACTGCGGTGGTGCCATAGACGGGAAGCACGTCCGCATCGTGCCGCCACCCCGTTCTGGATCCTACTACTACAATTACAAGGGGTTTCATAGCATTGTGCTGATGGCGGTGGTGTCAGCACGGTATGAGTTCCTCTATGTTGATGTAGGGAAGAATGGCCGGATGTCCGATGGGGGATCCTTCATCCAGACGGAGTTTGCCCTCCGTCTCCAGAGTGACGACCTTGCATTGCCACCGGATGCAGGGAATATTGAAGGACTCCCCTTTGTTTTCTTGGCTGATGAAGCCTTCGGACTCGGACGGCATCTTATGAGGCCATTTCCACAGAGGACCCTGACCCCAGAGAAGAGTGTGTTCAATTACCGGCTGGCCAGGGCCCGAAGAGTCGTTGAAAATGCCTTCGGCATAATGGCCAGCCGGTTCCGCCTTTTTATGACTTCCATCCACTTGGCGGACTACAAAATAAACTATGTAGTGTTATGCTGCTGTGTGCTACACAATTTTCTTTGCCACAAATCTAATTCATATATGGCCTCAGTTTTGCCAGAGGCTGTACTTTCCCCTGCAAATCCCCTTCCGGGCCTGGAATCTGCCCGTCTTGGCTTGCCCCCCCAAAATGCCCGTGTGGTTCGGGACAAATACATGGAGTATTTCACGGGTAGGGGGGCAATTCCTATGCCAGCCTATGTCTAAGTATCCCAATAAAAATCTTGTTTAAACCTTTAATTATTTGTTCTTTCCTGTCTCCTAGTTTGTCTTTGTGCATTTGTAGTGGCAAGTGTATTTTACTTTAGTAAATAACAACCAATTTCACTATGTTACCTTACAAAAGAACCAAATAAGCTTAGAGAGTATTATAAAAAGAAGCTACACGTTGTTTGTGGTCAAATTTTTTACTCTCTGCACATTTTTTTTTGTTTTACTTTGGGGTTGGCCTGGCCACAACCCGGCAAATGTTGGCTTATGAAAATACAAAAATACCACTTGCATTTCTAAAATGACAACATTGGATACCTCTGAGCAATCTGAGACATTCAGTTACACAAACTATGTCTCTATGTGCCCGTCCTAATATGGGGTCCTGCCACCCCTTGCCCAGCCAAAAATTCAATATGCACACATTTTTACTTTTTTGCAAATAGGAAGTTTACAATCCTGATCCCTATTGTCAACATGTGCTATCTGCCATCAGGGGTGATCAATGGACGTGTTTTGGGGGTGCATCCCCTTCCTCAGTTCACCGACTTTTGATACGAGGAAGGGGTTGCACCCACAAAAGACGTACATGGATATCCCCTGATGGCAGATAGCACATGTTCACACACTGTGTGCATATTCAATTTTTGGCTGCTTTGTTACTCAAAAAATTAGTAAAAATATAAAAACAAACATGTAAAAACAAATGTGTTTGGATGGCTTATTGAATTCTCCCCAAAACATCGAGAATGTCTTTAAATGTTTGTTCCATCACATGGATTCTTTGTTTAATTAGGTCCAGTTCCGTGCTACATTCCATCACTTGCTGGATGAGGCGGAGGGCACTGTCAGCAGAGAACGGTGTGCTATCCTTCACAACATTTCCATCCCCTAAAAACCATAAAAAAAAATTAATAAAACTCTGCAGGCCTACCTCGCTTACCTTAAGCTGTGGTGTCAGATACTGACCTGTTGTGGTGACCAGATCCACAACGTCATCCACCTCTCCTTCCTGCACTTCTCCTTCCTCCACCTCAACTTCCTGCACATCTTTCGGTTGTGGATCTTTGGGAGTTTGGGGTTGCTTGGAAGTTGTGGGGTGCATGTGCTCCCTGGAGTGTCCTCCTCCCAGTCTTCTCTCCCCTATGAGAATAAAACCAAAGGTCTATGTATCACACTGTAAAAATCTCATTTTTAAACTTAAAACAGGCTAAATTGTTTGGAAGTGGGGTACAAGTGTGTGTTTGTGCGGAATTTAAAGAAAAATGCATTATTTATGACCCCAAATATGTTTAGTATTCACATTTGGATGTAATTTTTTGGACATGGAGGCACCACAAATAAACTCTGATGCACCTGTGTGGGACACCCAAAAAAGGCGGGTCTGGTGGCCCACACTATAGTGCTCCAAAGTACAGATGTGGAAGCAGCTGCTGAGTGTCCTCTCCTTTACACTGATTAAAGTTTGCATTTCATTCTCCTTACAAACACATCATCTAGACTTAAAAATTATCCACAATACTTGATCAAAAATGGCAGATGTCTAATTACTTTTGGGGGTCTAAAATAAGCCAAAACCGCGGATAGTGGCCGAACGAAGTGTCGGTAACGTAACGAACGATTACTGTGCCCAACCTAGTTCAAAATATTACATTTTGGAAGGGAGTCCAATATGATAAAAAAAAAAAAAATGTCAGTTTCTAAAAAGATTAATAGCAGAAAGGTCGTCATTTTACTTACTTTTAGCGAGCATCCTCTTTATGCTCCTCAACTGGTCTGGCTCCCTCAGTTTGAGGTCTGACCACCTCTTTCTGAGCTGCTCATTTGAGCGTTTCACCCTTCGCCCTCAGACTCTTCACAACTTTAGTGAGGATTTTGGCCTTCCTTCTATTTGGTTTGCTATACGGCCCATGCTTGGCATCATAATCAGCCTTGACCAAGATGTCCACCATCTCCGCCATCTCCGCCAAAGACATATTCGATGCCTTGAATCTCCTCCTTGATCGTGACGTGTCCTCGGTCTCCGGGCTTGTCTCCTCGCTAGTTGCGGAATTATCAGACACCTGCTGTAACTCCGCCATATCTGTCTGCGCGCCGAAAGAGAAGGGGCGGGGAAAAGATGTTAGTTAGAACGTCATGGGCGGGCGACGTGTGCGGAGCGACGTGTTCGAATTTGGACGCATGCGTGGTGTGTATATAGCAAACACACATGTGACTATAGTACGTTCGGTGTGCGGAGAGAGGAGTTCAAGTGACGGACGTGCGAACGAAGGTATGTGATTTTGTGAGACTTGTAAAAATTGTTGGCCTATACTGTCTTGAGATTGGTGGAGGATATATATGGTGACTAGGATGTGAAGGAGGTTAGACTGTTTGCCTCACATTATTTAAATATAATTTATTTTACTTGCAGATACAATATGAATGTCTTTATTAGCGACAAAGAGTTCCTGGCGGAATTTATTGACCGGGTAAGGGAGCTGCCGGCTCTGTGGGAGACCAAAAACCCCATCCATAAAAAAAAAGGGGTGAGAAAAGCAGCGCTGGAGAAGCTGCTCCCATTTGTGCATACCAAGGTGCCCACAGCCACAGCAAAACAAGTGGACACTAAAATTGGGAGCTTGAGAGGTACCTACAGGACTGAACGCTCTAAGGTGCTGGCTTCTCAGAGGTCAGGAGCAGCAGCAGATGATGTTTATGTCCCGGTTTTGTGGTACTACAGCAGGATGTCCTTCCTGGATGACCACATTGAGCCAAGGCCATCACTCTCCACTCTTCCCCCCAGACTTCCCTGCAGCCAACCTGAGCCTTCTCTGGAGCAAGAGGAGGCAGCCATCCTGGATGATCCTGATTTGTCCATCTGGAGCCAGGTATAGTATTAACTGAAAATGTAGTGGGATAAAATTAATGTTTCCCAAATATGTCAGGATGAGAAACATACATTATTTTGTATTCCACAAGTGAAATCATGATCTGTAGACATTCTTCTGCACTTAATTGTGTGGTAAATAGTCAAGCTGATGTAGTGGTAAATTTAAAGCAAGGATTTATGCATTTACATTCTAATTGCTTCCATCAGGATTACAAAGTTTGATGCAAAGATTAAACCAACATATTAAACTATGTTTCTTTTTCATACACAGGATGAAATCAGCCAGGAGGAGGGTCTGGAAACTGTCAGGCAGGAGGAGGAAGGGCCCAGTGGCAGCCAGGAGGTGGCAGGGCCCAGTACCAGCCAGGAGGTGGCAGGGCCCAGTGGCAGCCAGGAGGTGGCAGGGCCCAGTGGCAGCCAGGAGGTGGCAGGGCCCAGTGGCAGCCAGGAGGTGGCAGGGCCCAGTGGCAGACAGGAGGTGGCAGGGCAAAGGAGAAGCACCAGATCCCAGGTGCCTCCCATCAGGCTTCACAAAAGAGGCAGGAGGGACAGGACCACCAGTGAGGCAGCAATGGCCCTTATTAAAGAGGCCCATGCCACCCTCAAGGAGCCCACATCCCCTGAAGAGGCCATTGCCGGCCTAGTGGAGGCTAAGTTCAAGGTGATGAGCATGGAGCAACGCCTCCTATGCGAACCCCTGCTCATCACCTTGCTCAACAAGGGGGTGATGGAGCAAATTACCCCCAATACCGCCATATGTGAGGTGGCCCAACTGACCCAACCTCAACCTCCACCTCCACCTTCCTCTTCTGCCCCACCCCCTTCTGCTACACCTCCACCTTCTGCCCCACCCCCTTCTGCTACACCTCCACCTTCTGCCCCACCCCCTTCTGCTACACCTCCACCTTCTGCCCCACCCCCTTCTGCTACACCTCCACCTTCTGCCCCACCCCCTTCTGCTACACCTCCACCTTCTGCCCCACCCTCTTCTGCTACACCTCCACCTTCTGCCCCACCCCCTTCTGCTACACCTCCACCTCCTCCTCCTGACAGGAGTACCCCTCCAGTGGGCCAGCCTCCAGCTAAACGAAGAAGGAAGGCTGCAGGAAAGGCTGCAGGAAAGGCTTCAGGAAAGGCTTCAGGAAAGGCTGCAGGGAAGGTTGCCAGGAAGAAGAGGAAGTGATGGCCTTGCTTCATTGTGGTCGCACTGGTCGGACAGAAGGCAGCCTGTTGTAGTACCACACACTTGGGACATATATCTCACCTGCTGCTGTTCCTGACCTCTGGGAGGCCAGCATCAGATTGTGTTCTGAAATGTGGGCCTTCTCAAGCTCCCAATTTTAGTGTCCACACAGGGTTGCTGTGTGCTCTGGGGTCCCTGGGATGCACAAATGGCAGCAGCTTCTCCAGCGCTGCCTTCTCTTTATTTAATTTATAAACATGAATAAATGTGTTTTTGTTTAAGTTCATACTTGACTATGTGTATTTTTAAATAAAAAAAAACAAGCTTTGGAGTAAGCAGATACATTTGACTGGCAATAAAAGGCACAGATATCACCCCCCCCCCCCAAAAGAATAACTAAATCTGATTAGCTCAAAAACATGGTGTGAAATTTTAAAATTATAGATTAGAAAATTAAATGGGAGATCGCTATCAAAACATTGAGAAATTATAATTAACATCATTTTGAAAAATCTAACCATTTAAATTATTCCTAAAAACTTGCACGATATAATACACATAAATCTTATAAAGAGCAGCATGAAAAAGGTTAAAAATAAGGCAGAACTCTGTGTGAATATCAGCAGCAAAAGAAGGTCTCTCGTTTTGATTAATGTAACATTCTAACGAAGAATTCAATGCAGAACATTTAAACGATGAAATATTTATGAGCGTGACGAATGTGCTCTCTCCATTATGAAGGCTTGTTTTACCAGAAGATGCGCTCCCGTCTCATAGTTGCTTGTGAGCATGCGCGCTTTTGGAAGAGTCGTAAAAGCATACACACGAACCATTTTTCTCGTCACAAAACAGGCCGACGAGAAACACGACGAGGAAATCTGGAATCCTGACGAGAAAATAGAGAGCAGGTTCTCTATTTTCTCGTCGAGATTCTCGTCAAGTTTCTCGTCGTAAAACCATACACACGAACGTTTTTCTAGACAAAAAAACTCTCGCGGCACTTTTCTTGACTGTTTACGACGAGAAAATCGGTCGTGTGTACGAGGCCTCACATGTAGGGCCGAAACAACTAATCGATTAATTGACAACTAATCGATTATGAAATTAATCGATTACTATTTTCATAATCGATTAATCGGCCAGTAACATAATGGGGTTAAAAAAATAAATAAAATTAGCCCTTTATAGTACAAAAAGAGCAAATCGCTACCCAAAATATGACTTTCACTGTCCCACAGTAAAAAATTAACCCCTTACAGTAGCGATTATTTGCTATTTTGGTACTAATATTTTTTTTTTTTTTTTTTAACCCCATTATGTTACTAAACATCTCAGGCCTGGGTCACACCTCTGTGTCTTTTGGTATTTTTTGCAGAAACACACTACAGTTCATTTACATGGTTTCCTATGGGACACGTTCACATCCAGGATTTTTTCAGCTGCTGCGTATTTGGAAAGGGCAAGGACCTTTTTTAACGCAAAACGGTGCTATTTTGTTTTTTTGGTTCAATATACTTTAATGGAGAAGCTGCAGAAAAGCATGTAATAATGCGTTTTTGTGGCAATTTGTGTTTTTTAATCTGCCCAACAACAAATTGGCCAAAAAAATATTAAAAATGCAAATCGCAGCAAAAATTACCCTTTTTTTTTTAAGGTTATTAACCGATTAATCGATTAATCAAAACAATAATCGCCCAAATAATCGATTATCAAAATAATTGTTAGTTGCAGCCCTAGTGACATGTTAGGTATCTATTTACTCAGCGTAACATAAGCTTTCATATTTCACAAAAAAAATTGGGCTAACTTTACTGTTTTGTTATTTTTTAATTCATGAAACCATTTTTTTTCCAAAAAAAAGGCGTTTGAAAAATTATTGCGCAAATATCGTGCAAGATAAAAAGTTGCAACGACCGTCATTTTATTCCCTAGGGTGTCTGCTAAAAAAAACATATATAATGTTTGGGGGTTCTGAGTAATTTTCTAGCAAAAGAATGATGATTTGTACATGTAGGAGAGAAGTGCCAGAACAGGCCCGGTATGGAAGTGGTATAAAAAGCCCTGTATGGAAAGGGTTAAACAGTTTCTAACACTAAGGCCTCGTAACACACGAGAAATTTGTTCGTGTGTATGGTTTCTCGTTAAGAAAACCGACAAGTAATCTCGACGAGAAAATAAAGAACCTGCTCTCTATTTTCTCGTCGAGATTCTCGTCAGCCTGTTTCTCGACGAGAAAAGTGAGTGTGTGTACACTTACCTGTCCTCCGGGAAGCCCGCGCATGTTCGAAATGAATTTGACGCATGCGCGGTAGCTTCCTAGGCATAGGTAGGGTATACCAAGATGGCGGCGATGGCATCGAATGTGACGAGCGCATGCTCGTCGTATTCGATGACGTCACCACGTTCGCTCCATTCAAAGAACCGCGGGTTCTTTGAATTGAGCGTGTGTACACTCGGCCGGGACAAGTTTCTTGTCCAAGAATCTCGTCGAAAAAAACGACATGTTTTTTTCGACGAGAATCTCGGCCGTATGTACGAGGCTTAAGTGTAACAGTTCCTTCACTTCCACTACAATCACTTCTTGTAGTTCTTCAGGTCACTGAGCTCCCAGTCTATCTCACACTAGACTAGATGATTCACTGCCACTGAATCCCTTGAGCTCCTCCAATCTTCACTGTAGTATCTTCCTCAAGCGTCACCCCTGCTTCTCTGCTGGGTCCCTAGCTTGGCACTCCAGATACTTCTCAAGCTTCACCCCACTGGCCTGCTTGATCCCTGGCTTGACACATAAGGCTGCTCTGCAAGCATCACCTCTGCTGGCTAGGTCCTTGGCTTGATACCCACTAAAGTTTCCAGATTCTTTACCATCCCCAGTTGGCTGATAATTCTGCTCTTGTACTTCTGCTTCAGATACTCACTTTGGTCCCTGGTAATAAAGTGGTTGGTCCCTTAGTGGGGACAGCTTTCGCTTCTACCGCCGACCACCACAGATTCTCTGGCCGGCAGAACCGTCACTTCTGGTTGGATTACAAGCCACAATCCCAACCCTGCGCTGCTCCATTGCTTCTGGATAGGCCCTCAGACAGCCTAGCAGCCAGATGTGCCCAGGATAGGCCCAAACTGTAGCCTAGCAGCCCAGGCAGTACAACACACATCCACCCAGACAGCCGTTCAGGTGGCACAGAACACTGATCACCTTACTCCACCCAAATATATAGGTTCTCCCAGCAGGCCAAAGGATTTAAGAAAACTCCTGTCCATTG
Organism: Rana muscosa; assembly: GCA_029206835.1. Lineage (NCBI taxonomy): Eukaryota > Metazoa > Chordata > Amphibia > Anura > Ranidae > Rana > Rana muscosa. The sequence continues at coordinate 796,777,152 of CM055116.1, read as the reverse complement.
GCTGAGACACCCCATATACCCATTATCTGACCTTTCAGTTCCCTTGTCTTATCTAATGCCACCAAGTGCCCGGCCACCTAGCGGCAAAAGAGAGAAGTGCAGCAATTACAGACTTAGAGTGAAATCAATTGATCCTCAACAATTAGCCAAGGTAGCTATACCTGGCAGGTAAATTTAGGAGCAACCCTGCCTAAACACCATCTACATAAGCAGACCGCCGTTCTGCCTCTCAGCTGGATCATTGGCGGGTGCGGGTGAACATCGAGTCTGCGGTTTTGGACACTCACTCACGTTTGTTGCCAGCAGTTTAGACATTAATGGTTGTGTGTTGAGTTATTTTGAGGGGACAGCACATTTACACTGTTATTCAAGCTGTACACTCACTACTTTACATTGTAGCAAAGTGTCATTTCTTCAGTGTTGTCACATGAAAAGATATAATAACATATTTACAAAAATGGGAGGGGTGTACTCACTTTTGTGAGATAATGTATATTTCACAATATACAAAGCTAATTGCTGTTGCTATTTTCACACCCCTTCTCAACAGAATGTGGTTTGTCAAATTATATTCAGCTTCTTCTGAAAATAACTATGACGTTCCTTCAACAAAGGCTTGGTGAGTGTATCGGTAGTCATCTCCTCTGATGGGCAGTATTGAATGTCAATAACACCTTTGCTCTTGATTGTCCCTCAATAGGTGAAACTTGACGTCGATATGTTTAGTCCTAGGATTGACCCTTTCTGATTGTGTAAGCTTTATACATTCTTGGTTGTCTTAAAAAATGGGAATTGCTTTTGACATGTCAATCCCAATGTGCTCAAAAAGTTGACGAATCCATATTGCTTCTTAAAAAGCGTGTGCTGCTGCAATGTACTCTGCTTCAGTTGAAGATAGAGCGACAGTTGCTTGTTTCCGACTAGACCAACTTATGATTTCTTCCCCATACTGGAAGATGAATCCACTTGTGGATTTGCGGTCTGTGCAGTCCCCGACCCAATCAGCGTCCACATATCCAACCAGTTTTGTACTGGATGTTGCTGGTAACCGTAACTTGATCTCATTTGTTCCTTTGAGATATTGCTTCACTCTTTTCACTGTGTTCCAGTCACGCTGACAGGGAGCTCAGACTTTAATGCATAGATTACCCACTGCTGCGGCTATATCTGGTCTTGTCACAGTAGCAACATATGGCAGCTTACCGATTGCTCTGCGATGCATGTCATTGTTGGGTAGCATGTTTTCTGCTTCATTGCTCTTTTGATAGCCTGGTTCCATAGGAGTTTTTACTTCTTTTGCATCTTGCATATGAAATTGTTCCAAGATTTCTGAGATTTTCTGAGATTGATTGAGAAGATAACTTCCATCTTCTTCTCTCTCTATTTTGATTCCCAGATAGTAGCTAATGTTCCCTAGTTCTTTGATTTCAAATTTTCTTTTTGCTTATGAACTATATGATTGTAATCCCCTTTTTGTTCAAAACAGGTTATAATGTCATCAACATAGATAAGAATGTAAATCCATCGGTCTACTTGATTCTTGGCATAGAGACAGGGGCCTGCTTTACTTCTTGAGAGTCCCTCTCTAGTAAGCACTTAATTAATTTTCTCATTCCACATCCTTGCAGATTGCTTAAGACCATAGATTATCTTCTGAAGTTTACACACAAGGTTGTCTCCTTGGTCAAACACTGGTGGTTGCTCCATGTAGAGATCTTCCTTAATGTCTCCATTAAGGAAAGCAGTTTAAACGTCTAGGTGTGTCACTTGCATGCCCTTCCCAGCTGCAACACTAAGAAGCACTCTCATGGTAGAGTGTTTTACGATGGGAGCGAATGTTTCATTGTAATCTTCACCGAATTTCTTTGAGTAACCCTTGCCAACTAGTCTGGCTTTGTATTTGTGGATATTCCCTTCTGCGTCTGACTTTACTTTGAAAATCCACTTACTTCCTATAGTTTTGCGGTTAGGATGGAGCTCTGTGGGTGTTCAGGTTTTATTTTCTTGAAGTGACTTTAATTCTTCTTCTGCTGTCTTTCTCCATTTATTGGCTTCATGTTTTGGCAGTTTTTCTATGTCTTTCCAGAATATTGGTTCAAGTATGCTGTGTGTTTTGACAGTGTATGACAGCTTGTGGGGTGGTATCCTCTTTCGAGTGGATCTTCTGACTTCAGGCAGTTCAGCAGGATCTGGTGGGGAACTTGATTTAGGCATTGTGAGTTCCACCCTTTGTTCTGACAGGTTCGCTTTGGTCGACCTTTTCTTCTGGTTTGCTTGGCATACTGATTAGAGGCATGGAAGAACTCAGCTATGAGGATAGATTAGAGGAACTGAATTTATTATTTCTTGAGAAGAGGAGAATAAGGGGGGGAGATGATCAACATGTACAAATATATAAGGGGTCCATATAGTGAGCTTGGTGTTGAGTTATTCACTTTACAGTCAACACAGAGGACAAGGGGGCACTCTTTACGCCTAGAGGAAAAGAGATTTCATCTCCAAATTTGGAAAGGTTTCTTTACAGTAAGAGCTGAGAAAATGTTGAATAGACTCCCTCCAGAGCTGGTTCAGGCAAGCTCAATAGATTGCTTTAGGAAAGGCCTGGATTCTTTCCTATATGTACATAATATAATTGGGTAATGACATTTATAGGTAAAGTTGATCCAAGGAAAATCTGATTGCCTCTCAGGGGATCCGGAAGGATTTTTTTTCCCCTGCTGTAGCAAATTTGATCATGCTTTGCTGGGGTTTTCCCCCTTCCTCTGGATCAACTGTGGGTAAAGGATTGTGTATATGGGATTGTATAATAATATTTTTTATTTATTTTTATGGTTGAACTAGATGGACTTGTGCCTTTTTTCAACCCGACTAACTATGTAACTATATATTAATTTCACAGCTTTCAGAGATCAGTGTTTCTGGTGATGGGCTCTCATCAAAATAAACACTACATCTTATTGTCACTTTGTCAGTCTTTGGGTGTTAGATTCTGTAACCCTGTGTTTGCTCACTGTAGCCTACTAGAATGCCCACTATGGCTCTGTTCTCCAGCTTGGATAGTTTTTCATTTGGAATATAGGCATATGTTTTAAATCCAAACACTCTATTGTGTCCTACGCTAGGCTTTGATCCATGCCACATTTTGAATGGAGTACTTTTAATGGCTCTTGGGGGAAGTCTGTTCTGTAGGTAGGTTGCAGTCATGACTGCTTCTCCCCAGTACTTTTGAGGTAGGTTGGCATCAGACAAAATGCATCTGGCCATTTCCAAAAGAGTGTGATATTTTCTTACTGCTAAATCGTTTTGTTCAGGAGTGTATGGTGTGGTTGTCTGGTGTACTATTCCTTGTCTCTTCAGGTATGAGGCCACTTCTTTGCATATGTATTCTCCCCATTGTTGGTGCGTATTAATATTATCCCTGGTTTCTGTTGGAAGTTGTTGCTAGACATGGCAACAAACTCTTGAAGTTTCTCTGAAGTTTCATTCTTGTGTTTCATCAGATAAGTAATTGTGTACCTGAAATAATCATCAATGAAAGTCAGTAGATATCTGTTCCCGCCTGACGTGGGAGTTTTCATTGGACCGCATACGTCACTGTGTATGAGCTGCAGGGGGTGGGTAGTTTTTCTTTGAGAAGCCTGTTGAAGGGGAGCACGTGTGACTTTTGCTTGAATACAGTATTTGCATATCATGAGCACTTTGCAAGGCGCTATTGTCAAATCTTCTGATAAGTCTCTCTTTATAATGTTCTGTATAGCTTCTGGACTTCTGTGAACCAGCCGCCTGTGCCATAAGTGAATACATTTGTTGTGTATTTTATTAGAGATTTTATTGGCTTGCTGGTCTGTGGTGATGAGCCTGTATAGGTGATCATCCAGTAGGGATGAGCTTCGTGTTCGAGTCGAACATACGTTCGACTCGAACATCGGCTGTTCGATCGTTCGACGAAGATCGAACGATTTGGGCCGTTCGCGCCAAATTCGAGTGACGCGAACGGCCCACAATGCACTACGCCATCGCAGTGTCATCCAGGCGCTGTGATTGGCCAAGCATGCACTGTGACCCCGCATGCTTGGCCAATCACAGCGCCGGCAGCAAGGAGAGCAATGATTGGCCACAGGCAGGATGCCTGTGGCCAATTATTGCTGAGGGTGTTTAGTACACGCCCCACACTATAAAAGGCCGCCAGCACGGCGGCCTAGTGTAGTGTGTTCCGGAGCAGGGAAAGACAAGCATAGGCAGGGACAGTGACATTTCTTTCTTTCTTGCTTAACCTGGATTCCTTTAGTTTAGGGAAAGAGAAGGATAGGTAGGGAGAGTGTCAGTGTGTTTTACTGTGCGAGTCCTTGTTTCTAGGGACAAAGAAGGAAAGTGAGGGGATTTCTCCTTGTGCTATAGTGTGCTTTAAAAAAACATTTTTTCTAGGGACAGAAAACTGTAGGTAGGGAGAGTGTCAGTTTTTTTCACTGTGCCAGTCCTTGTTTCTAGGGACAAAGAAGGAAAGTGAGGGGATTTCTCCTTGTGCTATAGTGTGCTTTAAAAAAACATTTTTTCTAGGGACAGAAAACTGTAGGTAGGGAGAGTGTCAGTTTCTTTCACTGTGCCAGTCCTTGTTTCTAGGGACAAAGAAGGAAAGTGAGGGGAATTCTCCTTGTGCTATAGTGTGCTTTAAAAAAACATTTTTTCTAGGGACAGAAAACTGTAGGTAGGGAGAGTGTCAGTTTCTTTCACTGTGCCAGTCCTTGTTTCTAGGGACAAAGAAGGAAAGTGAGGGGATTTCTCCTTGTGCTATAGTGTGCTTTAAAAAAACATTTTTTCTAGGGACAGAAAACTGTAGGTAGGGAGAGTGTCAGTTTCTTTCACTGTGCCAGTCCTTGTTTCTAGGGACAAAGAAGGAAAGTGAGGGGAATTCTCCTTGTGCTATAGTGTGCTTTAAAAAAACATTTTTTCTAGGGACAGAAAACTGTAGGTAGGGAGAGTGTCAGTTTCTTTCACTGTGCCAGTCCTTGTTTCTAGGGACAAAGAAGGAAAGTGAGGGGATTTCTCCTTGTGCTATAGTGTGCTTTAAAAAAACATTTTTTCTAGGGACAGAAAACTGTAGGTAGGGAGAGTGTCAGTTTCTTTCACTGTGCCAGTCCTTGTTTCTAGGGACAAAGAAGGAAAGTGAGGGGATTTCTCCTTGTGCTATAGTGTGCTTTAAAAACATTTTTTCTAGGGACAGAAAACTGTAGGTAGGGAGAGTGTCAGTTTCTTTCACTGTGCCAGTCCTTGTTTCTAGGGACAAAGAAGGAAAGTGAGGGGATTTCTCCTTGTGCTATAGTGTGCTTTAAAAAAAACATTTTTTCTAGGGACAGAAAACTGTAGGTAGGGAGAGTGTCAGTTTCTTTCACTGTGCCAGTCCTTGTTTCTAGGGACAAAGAAGGAAAATGAGGGGAATTCTCCTTGTGCTATAGTGTGCTTTAAAAAAACATTTTTTCTAGGGACAGAAAACTGTAGGTAGGGAGAGTGTCAGTTTCTTTCACTGTGCCAGTCCTTGTTTCTAGGGACAAAGAAGGAAAGTGAGGGGATTTCTCCTTGTGCTATAGTGTGCTTTAAAAAAACATTTTTTCTAGGGACAGAAAACTGTAGGTAGGGAGAGTGTCAGTTTCTTTCACTGTGCCAGTCCTTGTTTCTAGGGACAAAGAAGGAAAGTGAGGGGATTTCTCCTTGTGCTATAGTGTGCTTTAAAAAAACATTTTTTCTAGGGACAGAAAACTGTAGGTAGGGAGAGTGTCAGTTTCTTTCACTGTGCCAGTCCTTGTTTCTAGGGACAAAGAAGGAAAGTGAGGGGAATTCTCCTTGTGCTATAGTGTGCTTTAAAAAAACATTTTTTCTAGGGACAGAAAACTGTAGGTAGGGAGAGTGTCAGTTTCTTTCACTGTGCCAGTCCTTGTTTCTAGGGACAAAGAAGGAAAGTGAGGGGATTTCTCCTTGTGCTATAGTGTGCTTTAAAAAAACATTTTTTCTAGGGACAGAAAACTGTAGGTAGGGAGAGTGTCAGTTTCTTTCACTGTGCCAGTCCTTGTTTCTAGGGACAAAGAAGGAAAGTGAGGGGATTTCTCCTTGTGCTATAGTGTGCTTTAAAAAAACATTTTTTCTAGGGACAGAAAACTGTAGGTAGGGAGAGTGTCAGTTTCTTTCACTGTGCCAGTCCTTGTTTCTAGGGACAAAGAAGGAAAGTGAGGGGATTTCTCCTTGTGCTATAGTGTGCTTTAAAAAAATTTTTTTTCTAGGGACAGAAAACTGTAGGTAGGGAGAGTGTCAGTTTCTTTCACTGTGCCAGTCCTTGTTTCTAGGGACAAAGAAGGAAAGTGAGGGGATTTCTCCTTGTGCTATAGTGTGCTTTAAAAAAACATTTTTTCTAGGGACAGAAAACTGTAGGTAGGGAGAGTGTCAGTTTCTTTCACTGTGCCAGTCCTTGTTTCTAGGGACAAAGAAGGAAAGTGAGGGGATTTCTCCTTGTGCTATAGTGTGCTTTAAAAAAACATTTTTTCTAGGGACAGAAAACTGTAGGTAGGGAGAGTGTCAGTTTCTTTCACTGTGCCAGTCCTTGTTTCTAGGGACAAAGAAGGAAAGTGAGGGGAATTCTCCTTGTGCTATAGTGTGCTTTAAAAAAACATTTTTTCTAGGGACAGAAAACTGTAGGTAGGGAGAGTGTCAGTTTCTTTCACTGTGCCAGTCCTTGTTTCTAGGGACAAAGAAGGAAAGTGAGGGGATTTCTCCTTGTGCTATAGTGTGCTTTAAAAAAACATTTTTTCTAGGGACAGAAAACTGTAGGTAGGGAGAGTGTCAGTTTCTTTCACTGTGCCAGTCCTTGTTTCTAGGGACAAAGAAGGAAAGTGAGGGGATTTCTCCTTGTGCTATAGTGTGCTTTAAAAAAACATTTTTTCTAGGGACAGAAAACTGTAGGTAGGGAGAGTGTCAGTTTCTTTCACTGTGCCAGTCCTTGTTTCTAGGGACAAAGAAGGAAAGTGAGGGGAATTCTCCTTGTGCTATAGTGTGCTTTAAAAAAACATTTTTTCTAGGGACAGAAAACTGTAGGTAGGGAGAGTGTCAGTTTCTTTCACTGTGCCAGTCCTTGTTTCTAGGGACAAAGAAGGAAAGTGAGGGGATTTCTCCTTGTGCTATAGTGTGCTTTAAAAAAACATTTTTTCTAGGGACAGAAAACTGTAGGTAGGGAGAGTGTCAGTTTCTTTCACTGTGCCAGTCCTTGTTTCTAGGGACAAAGAAGGAAAGTGAGGGGATTTCTCCTTGTGCTATAGTGTGCTTTAAAAAAACATTTTTTCTAGGGACAGAAAACTGTAGGTAGGGAGAGTGTCAGTTTCTTTCACTGTGCCAGTCCTTGTTTCTAGGGACAAAGAAGGAAAGTGAGGGGATTTCTCCTTGTGCTATAGTGTGCTTTAAAAAAACATTTTTTCTAGGGACAGAAAACTGTAGGTAGGGAGAGTGTCAGTTTCTTTCACTGTGCCAGTCCTTGTTTCTAGGGACAAAGAAGGAAAGTGAGGGGATTTCTCCTTGTGCTATAGTGTGCTTTAAAAAAACATTTTTTCTAGGGACAGAAAACTGTAGGTAGGGAGAGTGTCAGTTTCTTTCACTGTGCCAGTCCTTGTTTCTAGGGACACAGAAGGAAAGTGAGGGGAATTCTCCTTGTGCTATAGTGTGCTTTAAAAAAACATTTTTTCTAGGGACAGAAAACTGTAGGTAGGGAGAGTGTCAGTTTCTTTCACTGTGCCAGTCCTTGTTTCTAGGGACAAAGAAGGAAAGTGAGGGGATTTCTCCTTGTGCTATAGTGTGCTTTAAAAAAACATTTTTTCTAGGGACAGAAAACTGTAGGTAGGGAGAGTGTCAGTTTCTTTCACTGTGCCAGTCCTTGTTTCTAGGGACAAAGAAGGAAAGTGAGGGGATTTCTCCTTGTGCTATAGTGTGCTTTAAAAAAACATTTTTTCTAGGGACAGAAAACTGTAGGTAGGGAGAGTGTCAGTTTCTTTCACTGTGCCAGTCCTTGTTTCTAGGGACAAAGAAGGAAAGTGAGGGGAATTCTCCTTGTGCTATAGTGTGCTTTAAAAAAAACATTTTTTCTAGGGACAGAAAACTGTAGGTAGGGAGAGTGTCAGTTTCTTTCACTGTGCCAGTCCTTGTTTCTAGGGACAAAGAAGGAAAGTGAGGGGATTTCTCCTTGTGCTATAGTGTGCTTTAAAAAAACATTTTTTCTAGGGACAGAAAACTGTAGGTAGGGAGAGTGTCAGTTTCTTTCACTGTGCCAGTCCTTGTTTCTAGGGACAAAGAAGGAAAGTGAGGGGATTTCTCCTTGTGCTATAGTGTGCTTTAAAAAAACATTTTTTCTAGGGACAGAAAACTGTAGGTAGGGAGAGTGTCAGTTTCTTTCACTGTGCCAGTCCTTGTTTCTAGGGACAAAGAAGGAAAGTGAGGGGATTTCTCCTTGTGCTATAGTGTGCTTTAAAAAAACATTTTTTCTAGGGACAGAAAACTGTAGGTAGGGAGAGTGTCAGTTTCTTTCACTGTGCCAGTCCTTGTTTCTAGGGACAAAGAAGGAAAGTGAGGGGATTTCTCCTTGTGCTATAGTGTGCTTTAAAAAAACATTTTTTCTAGGGACAGAAAACTGTAGGTAGGGAGAGTGTCAGTTTCTTTCACTGTGCCAGTCCTTGTTTCTAGGGACAAAGAAGGAAAGTGAGGGGATTTCTCCTTGTGCTATAGTGTGCTTTAAAAAAACATTTTTTCTAGGGACAGAAAACTGTAGGTAGGGAGAGTGTCAGTTTCTTTCACTGTGCCAGTCCTTGTTTCTAGGGACAAAGAAGGAAAGTGAGGGGATTTCTCCTTGTGCTATAGTGTGCTTTAAAAAAACATTTTTTCTAGGGACAGAAAACTGTAGGTAGGGAGAGTGTCAGTTTCTTTCACTGTGCCAGTCCTTGTTTCTAGGGACAAAGAAGGAAAGTGAGGGGATTTCTCCTTGTGCTATAGTGTGCTTTAAAAAAACATTTTTTCTAGGGACAGAAAACTGTAGGTAGGGAGAGTGTCAGTTTCTTTCACTGTGCCAGTCCTTGTTTCTAGGGACAAAGAAGGAAAGTGAGGGGATTTCTCCTTGTGCTATAGTGTGCTTTAAAAAAACATTTTTTCTAGGGACAGAAAACTGTAGGTAGGGAGAGTGTCAGTTTCTTTCACTGTGCCAGTCCTTGTTTCTAGGGACAAAGAAGGAAAGTGAGGGGATTTCTCCTTGTGCTATAGTGTGCTTTAAAAAAACATTTTTTCTAGGGACAGAAAACTGTAGGTAGGGAGAGTGTCAGTTTCTTTCACTGTGCCAGTCCTTGTTTCTAGGGACAAAGAAGGAAAGTGAGGGGATTTCTCCTTGTGCTATAGTGTGCTTTAAAAAAACATTTTTTCTAGGGACAGAAAACTGTAGGTAGGGAGAGTGTCAGTTTCTTTCACTGTGCCAGTCCTTGTTTCTAGGGACAAAGAAGGAAAGTGAGGGGATTTCTCCTTGTGCTATAGTGTGGGTGCCTAATAGGAGAGAGGAGGAGGAGGAGGATGAGGAGGAGGCACATCTCCAACGAGGCAGGATGCCCTTTGGTGGCCAGCGTAAGGGCAGTACACCGACGGAATCACACCGCAGAGCTCCGCCTGTGCAGGGCGCTGCCTCTGCCCGTCATTCAAAAAGTTCCTTGGTGTGGGCCTTTTTTGAGGCTAGTGCATCAGATCGCACAGCTGCTGTTTGCAACATATGTCTCAAGCGTATATCGCGTGGCCAAAACATCAGCCGCTTGGGTACCACATGCCTGACCAGACATATGTTGACCTGCCATGCAGCTCGTTGGCAAGCCTACCTCAAAGACCCACACCAAAGAACAAAGCGGACCTCTCCTTGCACCGCATCAGCTGGGATCTCCAACCCCACTATAACTTCAGTCCTCTCTGAAACATGCACTGAGAGGAATGAAGGTGTAGAATTAGGTGTGTCACAGCCAAGTACTTGCGGCCACTCTGCTAGCAGTACACCGACGTCCGATTCTAGCAGGCAAATTTCCCTGCCCCAGCTGCTGGACCGTCGAAAGAAGTTCACTCCCAGCCATCCACATGCCCAGCGGTTGAATGCTAGCTTGGCTAAATTGCTAGCGCTTCAACTGCTGCCTTTTCAGTTGGTAGACTCGGCCCCCTTCCGTGAGTTTGTGCAATGTGCGGTTCCTCAGTGGCAGGTTCCCAAACGCCACTTTTTCTCACGGAAGGCTATTCCGGCTCTCTACCGGCATGTGGAAGGCAATGTCTTGGCCTCGCTGGACAGGGCGGTCAGCGGTAAGGTGCATATTACCGCTGACTCATGGTCCAGCAGGCATGGACAGGGACGTTACCTTTCTTTCACGGCCCATTGGGTCACTCTTTTGGCAGCTGGGAAGGATGCAGGACAAGGTGCAGTAGTGTTGGAGGTTGTTCCACCGCCACGCCTCCAAAATGCTACTACTGGTTGTGACACACCTCTCTCCTCCACCCCCTCCTCTTCTTCTTCCTCCATGGCCTCTTCCTGTGGTTTGTCCTATGAACCAGCGGTGCTCCGTAGCCGTTCACGGGGCTACGCAAGTACGCAGGCAAAAAGATGCCATGCCGTGCTTGCGCTGGTGTGTTTGGGGGACAGAAGCCACACTGGGGCAGAGGTCCTGTCTGCTCTGCAGGGCCAGGCCGAGAGGTGGTTGATGCCACGCCAGCTTAAGCCAGGAATGGTAGTTTGCGACAATGGCACCAACCTCCTCTCCGCCCTCCGACAGGGACAACTGACCCATGTGCCCTGTGTGGCTCACGTCCTTAACCTGGTGGTGCAGCGGTTCTTGGGCAGGTACCCGGGCTTACAGGATGTCCTGAGGCAGGCCAGGAAAGTCTGTGTGCATTTCCGCAGATCTTATAATGCCAGTGCTCGCCTGGCTGAGCTGCAAAAGGAGTTGAACCTGCCCAAGAACCGCCTTATATGTGACATGCCCACCAGGTGGAACTCAACGTTGGCCATGCTGCAGCGGCTGCACACGCAGCAGAGGGTCATCAATGAGTACCTGTGCGACTACGGCACCAGGACAGGGTCAGGGGAGCTTGTTTTTTTTCTCCACGCCAGTGGGGCATGATCAGGGATGCATGCACTGTCCTGGCACCATTTGAGGAGGCCACGAGGATGGTGAGCAGTGACAGTGCATGCATCAGTGACACTGTACCTCTTGTCCACCTGTTGGAGCACACGCTGCGTGGAATAATGGACAGGGCACTTGAGGCAGAACAGAGGCAGGAAGAGGAGGACTTCCTTGCCTCTCAAGGCCCCCTTTACCCAGACAGTGTTCCTTCTGTCCCACCCATCGCACTGGAAGAGGAAGAGGAGGAGGAGGAGGAGGAGGATTGTGTCAGCATGGAGGTGGAGGCTGGCACTCAGCATCATCAGCAGCAGTCTTTTAGGGATGATTTACAGTCCCAAGAAACCAGTGGACTTGTACGTGGCTGGGAGGAGGTGGCTGCGGATCATGTCGTCCTTAGTGACCCAGAGGACTCCGGAGCGAATGCCTCAGCAAACCTACGCTGCATGGCCTCCCTGATCCTGCAAAGTCTGCGGAAGGATCCTCGTATTCTTCGGATCAAGGAGAGGGACCATTACTGGCTGGCCACTCTCCTTGATCCACGGTACAAGGGTAAGGTTGCGGACCTTATGTTACCTTCGCAGAGGGAGCAGAGGATGAGACAACTCCGGGAGGCCTTGCAGAAAGGTCTGTGCAACGCGTTCCCAGAGACTGGGAGGTTACAAACTCCTGGTCCTGGACAACGAGTTGCTGAGGCTTCGGCCAGTCAAAGAAGGAGCGGTGGGGAAGGTGGCCGTCTGACCGATGCGTTCAGACAATTCTTTCGTCCGCAGCCCCAAAGTATGATCGGTTCCAGCAACCATCGCCAGCGTCTGATAAACATGGTGCAGGAATATCTAGGGGCAAGGTCAGACTTGGACACCTTCCCCACCGAAAATCCTCTGGCTTACTGGGTCTTGAGGATGGATCACTGGCCAGAGCTTGCACAGTATGCAATTGAGCTACTGGCCTGTCCTGCATCCAGCGTTCTTTCGGAACGCACATTCAGTGCTGCTGGAGGATTTGTCACGGATCACAGGGTGCGCCTGTCCACCGACTCGGTTGATCGACTGACTTTCATCAAGATGAACCAGTCTTGGATCACCACCAGCTACCACACACCTGATGCTGATATAACAGACTAATTGATTTTAACATGTCACATCCCTTCAAGACTGATGCTGATGCTGAGTGCCTGTGCTGTTATGTTGACTGGCTATCCTCCTCCTCCGAGTCCTCAATGATACGATTGATGATGATAGCTTGGAAGATCATTTTTGTTTATGGGTGCCGCCACCAGTGGCTAAGGCCCAATTTTTCAGCCCCTGTTTTACAGGGGCGTGTAATTACAATTTTTTTAGCAATAATTTGCCGTAGGGCTCATTGCTGTGCTCCAAGTACAGTATCTGTGAGGGGTTGGAGTGTTGTGGCACCAGTGCCTAAGGCCCAATTTTTCAGCCCGTTTAACAGGGGCGTGTCATTACAATTTTTGAAGCAATACTTTGCAACAGGGCTCATTGCTGTGCTCCAAGTAACGTATCTGTGAGGGGTTGTAGTGTTGTGCCACCAGTGCCTAAGGCCCAATTTTTCAGCCCCTGTTCAACAGGGGCATGCAATTACAATTCTTGATCTAATAATTCACAGCAGGGCCCATTGCTGCACCCACCAAGAGTAACTCTGAGGGCTTACAGTGTTGTGGCAACGCCACCACCACCACCACCACCACGAAAGGCCCAATTTTTCAGCCCCTGTTCAAAAGGGGCATGTAATTACAATTCTTGATCTAATAATTCACAGCAGGGCCCATTCCTGCACCCACCAAGAGTAACTCTGAGGGCTTACAGTGTTGTGGCAACACCACCACCACCACCACCACGAAAGGCCCAATTTTTCAGCCCCTGTTCAAAAGGGGCATGTAATTACAATTCTTGATCTAATAATTCACAGCAGGGCCCATTCCTGCACCCACCAAGAGTAACTCTGAGGGCTTACAGTGTTGTGGCAACACCACCACCACCACCACCACCACGAAAGGCCCAATTTTTCAGCCCCTGTTCAACAGGGGCATGCAATTACAATTCTTGATCTAATAATTCACAGCAGGGCCCATTGCTGCACCCACCAAGAGTAACTGTCAGGGCTTACAGTGTTGTGGCACCAGCACCACCATCAAAGGCCCAATTTTTACTACCACTGTTCAACAATTATATGTAATTAAAATTCCTGATATAATAGTTGACAGCAGGGCGTTCCAGCACCAACCAAGAGTAACTGTGAGTGCTTACAGTGTTGTGCCAACACCAACAACTAAGAGGCCTATTTCTGCAGAGTATATACGGCAGGTCCCTACTTTCAAACATCCAACTTACAAACGACTCCTACTTGCAAACGCAAGAAGACAACAGGAAGTGAGAGGAAATCTACCCCTAGGAAGGAAAATTCTCTCCTGTAAGAATAAATATGGGAGAAAGGTGTCTCCTCTGTACTGATGCTTTATCAGCAATCCTTGTTTCAAGAAAAACACCACATTTCAAAAACAGTTGACATTGGGACGGAAAGTGAGGTGAAATGTTCTGAACAGGGGCACAGACAGCAAAACAAATGTTACAGGGGTGATAACCCTTACCTATGTTTTCCAAAAAGTTTAAAAATAGATTTTTGGGCTGGAGCTACACTTCAACAATGTACCTGTTCAAAATTACAAACAGATTCTACATAAGAACAAACCTACAGTCCCTGTCTTGTATGCACCGCCTGTATACGGCTGTTCAGAGTATATAGGGCCTTTTTTATTTTATGTGCGGGGTTCCCCTTAATATCCATACAAGACCCAAAGGGGCTGGTAATGGGCTGGGGTAGGGGGGGGGGGGGGTCATGGGGTAGCTATGCCATTTTTCTTAAAGATTTTCATCCATATTACCGGGACCAGACATTACATTAAAGCCGCAAGCAGTTTTAAATGGCTTTTTTTTCCTTTAGAAGTGTCATTTTGTGCAGGGACAGTTCTAAACACGGGAAACACGTGGCACTTCACAGGCATACTTTAGACACCCCCCAGGTACGATATTTAAAGGAATATTTGACTTTTTTTTTTTCACTTTATGCATCATTAAAATGACTGCTCCCGAAAAACGACCGTTTTTAAAACTTCTTTTTGCATTGATACATGTCCCCTGGTGCAGAACCCGGGTTCCCAAACCCTTTTTAGGACAATAACATGCATAATAGTTGTTATAATTAGCACTTTAGAATCCGAACGTTCGCATCCATTGTATTTAATAGGGTTCTAATGTTCGTACGAACTTTCGGTCCGTTCGCGGGTTCTGGTGCGAACCGAACCCGGGGGTGTTCGGCTCATCACTATCATCCAGTTTTCCTTTTGCGAGGCATTGCTTATTATTGTGAATTGTGAATTCATCACCCTGGAACTTAACTGTGAGACTATTGTTTGCAAGACTTTTCACTGATAAAAGGCTGCCTTATAATTCTGGAACATACAGCACTTTCTTTACAAGGATACTGTGGTGACCTCCTTGTGGTGTAGTGCAGTTAAGGAAGCCCTGGCCTTTACCCTCTACAGTAATGCTTTTCCCGTTTGCTAGGAAAACGTCTTTTGCACTGTAAACAATGTTTGTAAAGAAGGTCCCATCCCTAGTCATGTGGCTTGTCGCTCCTGAGTAAATGCGCCAGCCGCTTTGAGTCTTTCTTTTGTGGTTAGCTTTAGCTTTCGCTGCTCGGCTTTCCAGATAGAACAGTCCTTTTTTAAGTGACAGGTCTTTTTACAGTGAAAACAGGCTCTGCTTCCTTTGTTGTGCTTTTGTGCCTTTGTATATCCTAAGAGCTTTTTCATCATGGTGCGTGTTTTCTTTTCTTCTGTCATATTCATCAATTAATTTGACTTTGACATATTCCAGAGTTAGTTCCTGCTCAGGTCTGATTTCTAAAGCGGTAATGAGAGCAGTATATGTCTCTGGAAGGCTGCAGAGGATCAGGGCAACAGTATGGTTATCTTTGATGTCCTCTCCGACGGTACGAAGCTGCTCTATGATCTCAAACATAGATTTCACGTGGTCACACATTTGCTGGCCTTCTTCTAGTCTCATCTTATATAACTTTCTTAGCAGAAATAACTTGCTGTTTAGACTTGAATGCTCATGCAGTTTTTGTAATGAAGTCCACATACCTTTGGTCATTTTCTCTGTTCTTATGTGGATAAGCCGGTCATCTTCCACTGGTAAGCTTTTAGTCGTGTAGCGGGGGTTTAAATTTAGGGGGATACACCTGGGTGGTATAAATCAGGAAAGGATTTAGACCATTGTTAATTCGTGGAGGACTTGGTGGTGTGCTGTTCTCCTTGGCCTGTGGCTGGCGGGGTTCCCACAGGTCTAAGGTAGATTCACTGCCGCAGTGCTGGCCTTTTTGTCCCCTGTCAGCGATGGTACGGCGAGGGCGGGGAACCCGCCGTGGCGTCGCGGGAGGAGATAAAGGGGAGAGACGCCCTCACCACGAGGTCTTTTTCCTGCATCGCGTGCCCAGGCACCTTCAGCCTGGGTGCGGGCGGTCCGGAGTTCCGGCCCAGGCGCCCTAGGCCAGGTCGGAACAGAGTTGGCGTCCATCCCAGGCACCTTCAGCCTGGGGTGAGGTACTAAACCGGAGGCCTGGGGCCCAGTGACTTTGACTGGGTCCCGCAAGGATGGATGGGGCGCAAGTCTGAGGTGAGGAGGCTGGGGAGGTCACCCGTCCGAAGAGTCCGGAGCAGCATCAACCCGGTGACGGATGGGCCTCCGATAACTCCCTTGGAGGGACATCTTCCCCCTGATAGGGGCCACAACGCAGCGAAGGTACTCCTGTTCCTGTTCTCTGGGGTCGCTGGTAGAGACCCTGAAGGTTTAAGTTCTCCTCACAAGCCATGGGCTTTAGTAACCGCTGGTGAAATCACAGTGGTTTAGCGTACAATCAGGATAGTGCCTCGACCTGCTCACCCCACCGTATTGAACTGTTATTGGGTCCCAACCAGTTGGCTGGCAAAGAACTGTTTGATTGTGAGTGAGACAATAAAACAAGTGTTGGACCCTAATCGGTGTGTGGGACTCTGGTTAATGGGAGCAAAGGGAAGTGTCAGCACAGCAAGACTTGGTCATTAACTGAAACTCACAGGCTCGAGGAAAATAACTGGTACTGGCCTTCACCTCACTCACTACCATGGGGAGGACATGGGCCGTAGCGCATCTTACTCTCACATACCACATACCCCTAGACAAAACAGATGGAGTGAGGGTGCTACACGTGGGGGCTCGTGAGTCCGGGATGATGTGTGTTTTAACTATGGAACTAAGAACGGCTGTGTTTGAACTTTGCTGCCCGGAGGAGTTCCGAGTGGGTCGGCCATGTGATCGGCCAAAGTCCATGCGGAAGAGCGAGAAGAGGGAGAAGTCCAGCCGTGTGACGTACTACATGTGGGGGCTTTTACTGCACTGCGCCATGAGGCACCCCATGACTACACAGTTCGTGGGCGGAGTTTGATGGAAGCCCGCGAAAACATGCAAGTTGTGGGAGGAGTCTGGCCATGTGGAAGGACACACGTGGAGACTCCGGCGCGGGGTCAGTGCGTGACGGAGCAGCAGACAGTCGGGATGGCCTCAAGCTCCCCGTGGATTCCGGTTCCCTACCCCACGAAGATGACTACTTTTGCTGCTCCCCTTACAGACACAGGGATAAGACTCAGGCCCCGAGGACAGTTGGCTCTGTATTCCTGCAGAGACATGGAGGCCCTCGGCATGATCTGTCCCGGATGTTCGGGACTGGTGGTCCATCTGAAGCCATTCGGGCGTTGTGAAGCATGCAGAGAATTTCTATTCGAGGTGGAGCCATCCACAGTAAGGCCCCAGGCTCTTCTCCTTAACTGCCTCACAGGTACCGCTACTCCGGAAGGGGAGATCCAGGCCTTTGCGGAGGTCCCCGTACGCACTGACCAGGGCGACGTGACTGCCCAACCAGAGATTGGAAGAGAAAAATCCGAGGATGCTGCTTCGGTCACCACAGATTCTCTGCTCCCACCTCCAAAGAGGAAAGTTGGCCTGGTGCAGGCGTCCTGTGGTCGTGGTCGAGCTGCACCCCGTCGCTTGCCGGGCCTGGATGGATCTGGTTGGAAGAGTCCTGGACATCCCTGTGCTTCAAAAGGTCAAGGTGAGCCAGGGGCTGGGACTGTGGTGTTGGTTGGAGGTGTCGGGAGTCCACAGTCGGTGGAGCCCGCCAGGGAGGGTGATTCCGTGTCAACCGGGAATTACCTACCCGCAGAGATGTATGACACCTCCGACATAGAATCGCTGTCGGACTGTGGAGATGATGGTGAAATTGATGAACTTTTTCACCGCAAGGGCTGGGACAAACGCCCACTACCTGTGTTTTACGTGCACCACGAGATTCGCCTATGTTCATAGGAGACAGCACGCCCCGGGCGGAAGCCCCGGAGCATACGAAGAAGCCTAGTCCTTCGCTTGTCCTTCCCCCATCCGCAGCATCACCTGTTCTGGTGGCGGGGACACAACGCGCATCACTACGGGCACCAAGAGCAAAGCCATCAGAGGTAGTGAAAGTACCTCGGCATCCAGAAGCCATTGTTCCGCCAGGAGAAGGGGAGCGGGCCACGATGCCTCCTTTGGCCCGAATGCAGCGGCTTTTCTGCCAGAGGGTCGCCCGTGAGTACGGATGGAAATATCCTTACTTGCCTCGGGACTTACTTTTTGAGGTTGAAGTCCTACGGCAGCGGTGGTATGATGAGTTTGTTTGGAAGAAGCTTAAAGTGCCTCATGCCCGTCGGTATTTGGCTTGTTCACCCTCAGTGTCCAAACAGTTTAGAGAGACAGAGAAGAAGGAAAGAACTCTCCTGTGTTTTTTTTTGCTGTTTAACTTTCTGGAAGTATCTTTGCCGGAACATCAGAACTGTGCCCTAGTTTTTTTTTGTTGTTTGGGCTTTTCTACTCCTTGGAGAAATGAGAGCTATTTGTTGTTCTCTCTTTCTTCACTTGTCAGAGATAAAGACTTTGGGGTAGAATCAGAGTAGGGACACCAGAAGAAGGAAGATTCCACCAAGTGTCATTACCGCGGCACTGTCACCAGGTGGCAGTGTTGTGCAACGTTTGTTTTTTTACACTTGCATCACCTTACTCTTTGGAGCGAGTGAGTCTTTCGGCTGATGGACTCATTCATTCCAAATTAACACAAATGTGTTAGGATGTTGTGTTTTTGTTTCCCTTCTGCAGGAGATTCGTCTGTCAAGACCGCTGAGTGTGGGGTGGTTCTTAGACAGTGATGGGAGGGATTGTATGTGTATACATGGTCAGATGGTTTTATTGCAAAAGTTTATTATTTCATGTTTCCCCTTCCCTTAAGCAGGTCTTGGCACAGTTAGGATTCAAATTTTGAGCGATGGCCTCTGGGGTCAGGTTTATGTTACCACTCTTTGGGAGACGTGGGCCTGCACCAGACGCTGGGGACCAGCGTCAAATCACTAGGGGGAGAGTGTAGCGGGGGTTTAAATTTAGGGGGATACACCTGGGTGGTAGTATGACCCAGGTGTGTATAAATCAGGAAAGGATTTAGACCATTGTTAATTCGTGGAGGACTTGGTGGTGTGTTGTTCTCCTTGGCCTGTGGGTGGCGGGGTTCCCACAGGTCTAAGGTAGATTCACTGCCGCAGTGCTGGCCTTTTTGTCCCTTTCCGGCGATGGTACGGCGAGGGCGGGGAACCCGCCGTGGCGTCGCGGGAGGAGATAAAGGGGAGAGACGCCCTCACCACGAGGTCTTTTTCCTGCATCGCGCGTCCAGGCACCTTCAGCCTGGGTGCGGGCGGTCCGGAATTCCGGCCCAGGTGCCCTAGGCCTGCTCGGAGCAGAGTTGGCATCCATCCCAGGCACCTTCAGCCTGGTGTGAGGTACTAAACCGGAGGCCTGGGGCCCAGTGACTTTGACTGGGTCCCGCAAGGGCGGAGGATTCCGAGGGTCCCTGAGGTGGATAGGGCCCATGTCTGAGGTGAGGAGGCTGGGGAGGTCACCCGTCCGAAGAGTCCGGAGCAGCATCAACCCGGTGACGGATGGGCCTCCGGTAACTCCCTTGGAGGGACATCTTCCCCCTGATAGGGGCCACAACGCAGCGAAGGTACTCCTGTTCCTGTTCTCTGGGGTCGCTGGTAGAGACCCTGAAGGTTTAAGTTCTCCTCACAAGCCATGGGCTTTAGTAACCGCTGGTGAAATCACAGTGGTTTAGCGTACAATCAGGATAGTGCCTCGACCTGCTCACCCCACCGTATTGAACTGTTATGGGTCCCAACCAGTTGGCTGGCAAAGAACTGTTTGATTGTGAGTGTGACAATAAAACAAGTGTTGGACCCTAATCGGTGTGTGGGACTCTGGTTAATGGGAGCAAAGGGAAGTGTCAGCACAGCAAGACTTGGTCATTAACTGAAACTCACAGGCCCGAGGAAAATAACTGGTACTGACCTTCACCTCACTCACTACCATGGGGAGGACATGGGCCGTAGCGCATCTTACTCTCACATACCACATACCCCTAGACAAAACGGATGGAGTGAGGGCACTACAGTCGCATTTTCCGGTCCATGCTTCCTGTCCCAGTCATCCGTCTCTCCTTTAGTGGTTCTGTCTGTATTCAGCACTTACTAAAAGACGTCCTTGCTTACTAATTGGAATTGTTCAGCTTTGCTATTGCAAACTTCACACCTGACCCACTTGCCATCTTTCAATAACTTGTACACTGTACTCACTGACTCACTGTGGAATTATTTTCAGTGCCTGGATGCCTGCTGCGTATGCTGGGCCCATAACCTATTGTGCAGAGAATTGAAATCATGCGCTGGAAGCTTGTTGTATACGGCAATAGGCTTTGCTTTTATGGAGTAATATCAGAACAGGTCTTTGCATCATAGAAATGGAAGAAAACAACAAACAAGTGCACAGAGATGAAAGCAAACACTTCCTCTTATTACATTACTATAGAATACACATTATAACACTGCAGTGCCACCTACTGGTATAGATAGGTAAAATGCATAAAGAACATATAGTTAACAATATAGAAAGCTACTTGCTGTTGCTTCTTTCAACAATTATATAAAGGGCTGCAGATATTATCGCCTGCTGGTCATTTCATCATAAAAACTACCCACCCTCCCGCCCGTTACGAGTTTGTGGTATGTCACTCTCTGATCGGGGGGGGGGGGTAGCTTGTTTCTGTTAAAATGTGTTTTTGCTTGAGTTTTTAGAACTAAGCAATAAAATATTGTTACTTTTCATTATGGATTGAATTTAAAGTATGGTTGTTAATCTGTTTAAAATCCAAAATAAAGTGCAGCAGCCTTGTTTTGACACAAAGTTTTGGTGTGCATTTATTTATTAGGTTGTTTTTGGGGAATAAGTTGGGTAAAGGAGGGGAAAAATGTGTGGCCTGAATTCTCATGACAAAAAAATTATTTTGTAAAAATGGTCCTGCACATACACACAGACTTGACCAGCTGCAGTTTCTAGCAGATCAACATGGCAGTTCAGGGCTCATGTACAAGCTAGTAGAATTATGTAAAGTATTCCTGTGGAGGCACAGTACTGCATTCTTGTGTCGAGTAGCATAAGTGGGAAGGGAATCCACAACATTTTTTTTTTTTTTTTATGCTCAGTTCCACTTTAGGCCTATGAACATGTTCACACTCATTTTCATAGATAAACAGTGTCTTAATAAACACTGGTCAGTGCAGGAAGTGACATGCAAATATCCTTCATGCTTAAAAACCACAGACTGTTCAGAGAACAAGCATTTCATGGTATTGTATAGTCTGTCAGTTATAAACACATGTAGCATCATGAAAAAGGGGTGACATGCATTTATTTGTTTCACTTAACCACTTCACCTCCGGAAAATTTACCCCCCCCCCCGCCATACGGCTCTGCGCTAATTTTAACTGACAATTGTGCGGTTGTGCGACATTGTACCCAAGTAAAATTTATGTGCCTTTTTCCCCACAAATAAAGCTTTTTTTTGGTGGTATTTAATCAGCTCTGCGGTTTTTATATTTTGCGATAAAAACCAACAATTTTGAAAAAAAAAACCAATATTTTCAGATCACTAGAGGAGCATGTTTAAGGTTTTCTTTATGATAAATAGAGCTAAGCTCAGTGCTGCAGCACTATTCAGAGCCTTCACTTCTACTCACATTGCTTGTCGTCAATGCATCAGTAGCATATTGTACTGTTTCCCAGCAGTATCTGTCACTTTTTTTGACACTTTATTTTAACACAATCGCTAACAGGCATTTTCAAACTCATAGCGGCTCAGAGAGATGGCAAGGCCTTTCCCACATGCTGCAAGATGGTTAAGTAGAATATATTTTTGGGTCAGGTCAGAAAAGGGGATGAACCTACAGGAGTTTAAACTTTAGTCCCATCTAAATTTTATTTTTATTGTTTTGAGTTGCTTTAACTTGTATGGCTAGGAAAAGAAAAAAAAAAAACTTGCATAAAGGTGTAAAAGTATTTATGGCTAGTATACAAAGGTGTTTGCCATACATTTACCATTGTTTAGTATGTTATCCATACATTTATGTTATTTTACATCTCATACTGATCCTAAAGTAGTATTAAACCTAAAACCAAAAATGTAATATATTGCAGATTAACAGTTATTAGATGTGGTGGCTGCATCTTGCTGTTTTCACCTGGTGATCTGGACGGTAACATCCTTCCTGTTTTGCTGCACTTCCAATGCAGAAAATGACATATTCAACCCAAATATAACAAATTATTGACCATCAAGTGTGCAAATATTAACTATGATCATTTGATATACAGTCATTTATCAATGATACAGGTTAATGGATCCATCAGTTACTAAGGCTAGGCCTCCACTACTACGTCTCCCTCCCTGTTAAAGACATGGTCACAAAACAATGTAAGAGCATTCAAAGTGCACTTAATCCTAGGTTCACGCTGCAGACGGATACGGCTGACAGCAGGGGTCCGGTACGTCCCTGTTCTCCATTTTAGGAATGAATCGGGGCCAAATTTTTGCCTGAATTCGGACCTGAAATGGAGCCAAAGATGCACAGGACCTCTGTGCAATTCACTCCGCAGCCGCTCTGGAGATATGTGAACCAGCTCCATTGAGAGCCGGTCACGATCTCCTGTAATGCGGATGTGGAAACCTACATCCAATTCGCACTCATGTGAACCCAGCCTCACAGAAGTTTAGATCAATGTAGAATGAACATTATTTCTCTCAATTCTAGCAAAGACAGTAGAGATACAATAATACATACAATAAACTCCAGCAAATCTAATTTGTATGGAGGGTTGATAAAGCTAGACTGTAACATTCTGGTGTAAAACGGTATCTTTAAAGGCCCGTACACACGATCAGAAAATCGCATAAAAAGTACCGCTTTAGAATCGATCGTACAATAATCTGACCGTTGCTATACAGCTTTTGTCCAAAATGATCCGAAGGGACAAACACGAAAATTGTTCTTGTATAATACCAGATCGTATGATTTTCATTTACGCAGTACAGTTTTCATCTGAAAACACAATACAAATACAATACAATACATTACATCACTTCCAAATTTTTATTCTTTCATACTAGAATTTTCGTACTTTAGTAACCTCCATTTTTGGATATGGAGACTAGCATGCAAAAAGAACAGACGATTGTCCGATAATCTCATTGTGTGTTCTAGACTTTAGGCTGGATTTAGACTTGTGCAGTTGGTTGTGGTATGTTACTGCACCTTACTGCAATGCATAGTTCTGCATGGTGTCTTAATGCTGTACTTGATTAAAGTAAAGCACAGTCAGCCATTCACCTTAACAACATTATGAACAAGAGCAGTATACAGATGAATTACGGGTTACAACATAATAAATAAAATCAGCACAGCTATTCCCAAAATGATCCTATCTAGCAAAGAGAAGTTGCACTCTTTAGAATTAGGTTGGGTGAAGCATTGCTAGTGCCACGAGGACTGTGTTTTCATGTTCTAAGGTCCTGGCAGATACATCTTTGTTTCTATTCTTCTTGTGGTTTCTATTATTTATAGTCAATTATGGGCCTATAGACATTTACAGGAAATCTTTCACAGCCGGGGAAATATAACTGCATTGCCGAAGAACCAACATTACACGGCAGAGGAATTCATAACAGAACATTCGCAGAACAGGGAAGCAAGAATGACAGAGCAGGAAGCCACTATAACACCTAAAACAAGGTTGTCTTTTCACAAACTTTATTTGTAAAAAGTATTTATTCTCCTACAATCCAGTGTTAATGTCAGTATTGATTTTTCAGCTAAGACCTAAGTAGTAATAATTTCATTCTTGAAGCCATGAACATTTTCTTAGGTTAAAATAACAAATCATTCTGTGCTGGCAAAACGCTGAACAGTAAATAGGCAAAGATCAAATTAATGTTTCATAGACTTTGAAATGTACTCTAGCAGTGTAGCTAAAGAATATGCAATGCATTATTCAGCATCTGCCTAACGCAGCATTTTTATAAATAAACTGACTGCTGAGCAATGTGTATTCTTAACTACTTGTCAAGGAAAAATAACATTCCCCAAAATTACATAACGCTGGATTAGGCATTATCAAGAATATATTTGCATATATTTTAATTATATATATGTAGCGACCTCACCCCTCTCACACCTTCTCATTCTCGGCTTGTCTGTCTTTGTCTAGGGGTGTTAGTACCGGAGGGAGGGATGAGATACACCACGGCCCATGTCCTCCACCCGGGGTGTACTATCCCAAATGGACATAGGTGGGTCCCTTTTGACATGGGACGAGGGTAACTTCATCTTGTCCCATCCTTTCCGGTGGAAGATCTCGTCTATCTCCCCATCATCACTATTGTCAGACAATGAATCCAGGTCGGAGGTGTCATAACACTCAGCGAGTAGATAATTCCCAGTCACGGAATCATCCCCCTTGACGGCCTCCACCGACAGTGGGCTGCCGACACCTCCAACCACACACACAGTCCCAACCCCTGGCTCACCTAGGCCTTCAGAAGAACAGGGATGTCCAGGGCTCTTCCCTCCAGATCCATCCAGGCCAGGCAAGCGATGGGGCGAAGGTCTTCCACGACCACAGGAGGCCTGTACCAGGCCGACTCTCCTATTCGGCGGTCGGAGCAGGGAGCTGCTGGTGACCGAGGCAGCATCCTCGGATTTCTCTCTCTTAATCTCCGCTTGGGCAGTCACTTCGCCCTGGTCAGCGCGTGCAGGAATACCCGCCATGGCATTGATCTCTCCCTCCGGAGTGGCAGTACCTGTGAGGTAGTTGAGGTGGAAGGCGCGAGGCCTTTCTGTGGATGGCTCCACCTCGAAAAGAAACTCCTTGCAGACCTCACATCGCCCGAATGGCTTCAATTGGACCACCAGTCCTGAACAGCCGGGACAGATCACTCCGAGGGCCTCCATGTCTCTACAGGTGTACAGAGCCAATCGCCCCCGGGGCCTTAGTCTGATTCCTGTGTCCATAATCAGAGCAGCTAGAGAAGTCATGTCCGTGAAGGAAGAAGCAGAAATCCACGGGGTACTTGAAGTCATCTTCCCTGTTCGCTGCTCCAATGCGCACTGACCCACTCGCGCCGGAATCTCCACGTGTGTCCGTCCACATGGCCAGACTCCTCCCACACTCTGCACTTGTTCGCGGGCTTTCTCTTCTCCCCACCCACGAACTGCGCCGCTATGGTTTGCCTCGTGGCGTGCTGGCCAATATGGCCGACCTACTCGGAACTCCTCCGGGCAGCAAAGTTCAAATTCAGACACCATACACATCCCGGATGAGCCTCCACGTGTAGCGACCTCACCCCTCTCACCCCTTCTCATTTTCGGCTTGTCTGTCTTTGTCTAGGGGTGTTGGTACCAGGGGGAGGGATGAGATACACCATGGCCCATGTCCTCCATAGTGAAGAGGTGAAGGCCAGAAAGATCGGGCTTTGTGTAGGTGTCCTAGAGTCAAGTCCTTTCCTCCGTCCTTGACTCCCCCTTTGCTCCTAGTAACCAGAGTTCCACACACTGAATAGGTCCAACACAGTTTTATTCTTCTCAGCGAATAAACATACAGCACAGTCAAGTTGGGACCTTTGCAACAGTTCAGTATTAATGGGAGTAGGTCAAGGCACAATCCTTTAAAGTATTGCTAACCACTGTGGTGTCACCAATGGCGAATAGTCACTGCCACTGACTATATGAGGTAGAACGTGAATTACCTTCGCTAGCACAGCCCCTGTCAGGGGAGGGATATCCGTCCAAGGGAGTCACCGGAGGCCTCTCTGTCACCAGCAATGCTGTGCCGGACTCTCCAGAGAAGTTCCGCTCACCAGTCTCCTCGACCTCAGACACGGGCACCCAAGGAGTTAGGGCCCCCTCGGATTCCTCCACCCTCGCGGAACTCAGTCGAAGGTACTGAGCCCCGCCATAGTACCTCACCCCAGGCTAAAGGTGCCTGAGATGGACTCCATCTCCCGCTCCGGCCAGGTCAAGGGCACCTGGGCCCGGAACACCGGAACGCCAACACCCAGGCTGAGGGTGCCTGAGTGCGGCCGTGTCCTCCGACTCCGAACTCTGAACCCAGTGGTAAGGGCGTTCACCCCTTTTATCCCCTCTCCCTTTGCGTCACAGCGGGTTCCCTGCCATAGTACCTCACCCCAGGCTAAAGGTGCCTGAGATGGACTCCATCTCCCGCTCCGGCCAGGTCAAGGGCACCTGGGCCCGGAACACCGGAACGCCAACACCCAGGCTGAGGGTGCCTGAGTGCGGCCGTGTCCTCCGACTCCGAACTCTGAACCCAGTGGTAAGGGCGTTCACCCCTTTTATCCCCTCTCCCTTTGCGTCACAGCGGGTTCCCTGCCCCGCCGTACCAGCGCCAGGGGAGGACAAAAAGGCACAGTCTTGCGGTGTGGGTTCAACTCCGGCCAGGGCGATAATGCCACCTGCAGGCCGCAGGGAACCACACACCACCAGAGTCCTCCAAGAACCATAAAAAGGTCCTGGATTCCCTAGCAATCAGTCCATCTGGGTTACACCACCACCCAGATGCTTCCCTTAAATTCAAATACCGGCTACATATATATATATATATATATATACCGTATATACTCGAGTATAAGCCGAGATTTTCAGCCCTTTTTTTTGGGCTGAAAGTCCCCCCCTCGACTTATACTCGAGTCAGCGACATTTTTACATTGGAAATCGTACCTGTAAAGAAGTTGCGGCTGCGGCGTCCATCGTTCAAATTCTGCGGTCTCTTCCTGTTCCTTCCGTGATAGGCGATTCTCATCAGACACTCTCCGCCTATCACGATCGTTCTCTCATCCTCAGTTTCCCAGCAGACGTCTGTGATTGGCGGAACACCCAACACAGTGTCTGCTGGGAAACTGAGGATGAGAGAATGATCGTGATAGGCGGAGAGTGTCTGATGAGAATCGCCTATCACGGAAGGAACAGGAAGAGACCGCGGAATTTGAACGATGGACGCCGCAGCCGCAACTTCTTTACAGGTACTATTTACAATGTAAAATTATAGGATAGGAAACAGTGAGGATAGGGAACAGTGAGGATAGGAAACAGTGAGGATAGGAAACAGTGAGGATAGGAAACAGTGAGGATAGGAAACAGTGAGGATAGGAAACAGTGAGGATAGGAAACAGTGAGGATAGGAAACAGTGAGGATAGGAAACAGTGAGGATGGGAGCAGTAAGGATGGGAACAGTGAGGCATTGTTGACCCTCGGCTTATACTCGAGTCAGTAAGTTTTTCCAGTTTTTTGTGGCAACATTAGGTACCTCGGCTTATACTCGAGTATATATGATATATATATATATATATATATATATATATAGCATATATATACAGTAGTATATACATACATACATAAATATATATATATCTATATATATATATATATAGATATATATATATATATATATATATATATATCTATATATATATCTATATATATATATATATATATAGATATATATATATATAGATATATATATTGGGAGCTGAGTGCAAAATTACTTACGCAAACCTTATGTGAGGACTACTACCTTATATTTCCTTGTGTAGGAATCTGCTGCCCTCTACTGTTCATATTTGTAAATAATTTTTGCTTGTTAATTACCAAAGTTAGTTGGTCATAAACAAGTACTTCCTGTCCCGATTAGCTTGGTCAGAAACCCCAACTGCAGGACTGTGATGTTTATAAAGGGGAGTTTTCACACATTTCCTTATACACACAAGGGCTGCTGCTGTATTTCACCCAGACTAGAAGTAGAGACTATTAGGCAAGTATTCTTGTGTTCTAATAGTTTAACTGCAGCTGCCCATAGTTTCTTGAGTGTGTATCTGAATCCTTGTGACAGACGGACATTATTTCTGTCCTATTGTTACTATCTCACATGCACTCTACACCAGATAACTAAATCTCTGATACAGTGTGTGTGTGTAGTGGTCCCCTAGCTATATGTTAGAAGGTGAACCTGATTATTGCAATAGAGTATTTATGCAGCTCCAGTTATTTTAGTTAACCCTGTCCCTTCTGGTTTGGGATTTTATAGCTAGTTTTAGCTCAGGGCTTAATAGTCATCATAGAGTAGACCTAAGTTAAGCATCTGATGGCCACTTCTGGTAGTCAGAGGTCCAGTTGCATGACAGCTTGGAAGCTACTAGCGACTAAGACACAGAGTAGATAGGCTTACTCTGAGTTCCGGTATCACACCAGAGTTTCTGTGGTGTGATACCGTGTGATACTGTGTGATCCAAGTCGGTTGTAAAATGGTTGGAAGATCTCCCCATCACTGCTGATCTTGTCTTCAGGTCTCCAACACAAAGACGGATGCCACTTTGTGATCATCCTCAGGAGTCCCTGCATGTGGACTTTGCTGCAACATTCATCTGGAAGTATCTTTATTAATACCCATATACACTATACCCGGGGATATGTGCACAATTCCACCAGGACTTATGTTGGGCCCTCTGCTGATATTACCTGTTTGTACATTGGATGAATGATCAATTATTGTTCTTTTATTATATAAAAGTTATTCCCAAAATGGTGTGCACCTATATATTTAAGGTTCATTTTACATGCTGGCTACAGCAGTTCTTCTCTGAGCAATTACTTATGCCGCGTACACACGACCGCTTTTCTCGACGAGAAAAACTGCATTTTTTCTTTTCGCCGAGAAAAACGATCGTCTGTGGGCTTTATGTCGTTTTTCTCGTCGAGAAAAACGGCATAAAAAACGACGAGAAAAATTAGAACATGTTCTAAATTTTCTCGTCGTTTTTTCCAGCATTTTTTTCCGCTGCAGTTTTCCCATAGGGAAACACTGCCGCGGAGCCCACAGACGGTCGTTTTTCTCGTCAAGAGAAAAAATGACGGGAAAAACGACCGTGTGTAGGGAACCAAGCGGTTCCCTCGTTTTTCCTGTCATTATTCACGGCGGTTTTTTAACCGCCGTGAATAATGATCGTGTGTACGCGGCATCAGATTAGGTTACTGGCTAATGTCCCAGGAAAGGAATATACTCTGTTCACAGAGATCCTGTTCTGGGTGGAGGAACTGCTAACTTTATTACCAATCCCACTCTTCACCCCCATGCTTCAAGTGTAGAGTTGAGCGGACACCTGGATGTTCGGGTTCGACGGGTTCGGCCGAACTTCGGAAAAAAGTTCGGGTTTGGGACCGAACTTTAACCCGAACCCGGACCCGAACCCGAACCCCATTGAAGTCAATGGGGACCCGGACTTCTAAGGTCTAAAAAGGCTCTAAAAAAGTAATGGAAAGGGCTAGAGGGCTGCAAATGGCAGCAAAATGTTGTTAAGAGCATGGCAAGTGCTCTGCAAACAAATGTGGATAGGGAAATAACTTAAAATAACATTAAAAAAAAAAAATATGCTGGAGGCCCCCTTTTCAGCAGAAGAGGTACGGGAAGTCATTAAGAACCTCAGAAACTCAACGGCACGATGCCACACATATGGTGGGAATGCCCCAGAATACGCCCTTTCTGGAATAAATTATTCAATTTAATGGATAAGCTAGTGGGAAAATAAAATACTTTGAAATAAAAATGTAGCGGGCTGCTAAATTTAAGGGAAGTGTTTGAGTGGTAAATAGGCTCAAACACCCTAATTCTGTAGGATTCATGGACCATTTTGTCCTCGGGGGACAGTATTGGTGTGCAGTTCCCTGCGGCCTACAGGTGGCGCTGCCATGGTAGGCTAGGGTTGAACCGCCGATACAGTGCTGTGCCTTTTGTGTCCCCTCTTGGCAGTAGTACAGCGGGGCGGGGAACCTGCTGTGCATGCCGGGAGAGCATATAAAAGGGGCAGACCTTTGGCCTGGGGGCTGATGTCCAGTGGAGTCCACGCCCAGGTGCCTTCGGCCTGGGTGCATGTGTTCCTGTTCCATCTCGGGTACCTTTAGCCCGGGGTGAGGTACTATCCTGGAGTTCCTGCTGCCCTGGGTATGGAGGCCTAGGTGCGGGAGTAAAGCCTGGAGTCCAGAGCCTTCGTCTGGAGTCCTCTAAGGGTCGAGGAGTCTTAGGGTGCCGCCTTGTGTAGGGGACCATGTTCCAGGGAAGGGAGGATCATTCTGATGGACCGATGCGGGAGTCACGGTGAAGGAAGGGTCTGTTGACTCCCTAGAGAGATGTCTTCCCCTTGATATGGGCTAGGTTCATAGAAGGAGAAGCTCAAGGTCATCTTGACTGTATCAGAGGCCTTATTCACCCGGCCCGTGGCAGGGGCCTTATACACCCTGGTCTGTGGCAGAGACCAAAGTTCTCCAGGTCCGTGGCAGGGGCCTTGTACACCCGGTCTGTGGCAGAGACCAACCTCAAGGTCTGTGGCAGAGACCGTGCACCTAAAACTGTTTGAGAAACCTAAGCAGTGAAGTGAATGTGCTACGTTTGTGCCTGGACCTCCTCCACACCTTAAGCTGTCCTGTTTCTTTGCTCTAACCTTTTCTATCCGAGTAGAGTTTATTTTGCCATGAGAGAATAAGAGTTGTAATTTCAGCTGGTGTGGACATTGACTTTACTGGGAATTAAAGGACTTGCCTCTACCTACAGTAGAGGTGAGAATCATCCTCTGGAGGAGTTTTGACTCCGGCTGTGGACACGGCCCGTCAAGTACACCGCTCAACCTCTTTATATAGGAGGGTACGGGCTGGTAGTGTGGTGTGCCTTTCTCCCTCCTGCGAGGAGCCAACAACATAAAGGCAGGTAAGGGGGAAAGGATCTGTGCGCTACAAAAAATAAAAATAAAAATTATAATCTTGACCTAGGAGGACGAGGTCCATATGGAGTAGGAGGTTGAGGTGGCGGTGGATGTGGCTGTGTAGGTGGAAGCAGCGGTGGAGGAGGACGAGGTAGCCAACACTGGTTCAAAAATACAACAATGGCTTGGTAAGGCCGGTGATGTGTCGAATTCTGTCCCCCGTCAAATAGTGTCCACCCTGTACTGCACTTGCTCAGTATGTAGGACAAGGGGATTTCGAAAATCTCCCAAGACGAACGGCGCCTGCGTGGTGAGTTCAGGTGAAGGCCACACCATCCGTGGTTCAAGCCGAGCCAAGTGAGGCCGTGCCCGAAGCGTGGCGATCGAACTGAGCCCGTGAGGGGCCCTGTTACTATGTGCTACCGTATGTCCACTTGGATGGTGGGGCTTGAACCTGCACTCACAGCGCAGGCGCCGTTCATCTTCAGAGATTTTGTGAATCACCTTGTCCTCTGTACTGCGCAAGCGCTGCGCCTTCGCAGTATGGGCCGGACACAATCCGATGGCCGGACAGTTTTTGTCACAACACCGGTATACATGTCTATTCTGCAGAAGGTACGGACAAGTCCTGTGGGATACATGCCTGGTTCATTTTAATGAATGTGAGCTTGTCCACATTGGCTCTGGACAGGCGGCTGCGCTTGTCTGTGATAACGCCCCCTGCCGTGCTAAATACACGTTCAGATAATACACTGGCTGCAGGGCAGGCCAGCACCTCCAAGGCATAAAGGGCAAGCTCAGACCATGTGCCCAATTTGGAGACCCAGAAGTTAAAGGGGGCAGACCCGTCATCCAGTACGTGTAGGCCTGTGGACACATACTGCTCAACCATGTTGGTGAAATGCTGCCTCCTGCTAAGACGTTCCATCTCAGCTGGTGGTGCTGGTTGTTGTGGCGTGCTGACAAAGCTTTTCTACATTTCAGCCATGCTAACCCTGCCTTCTGAGGTGCTGCCAGTGCCCCGGCTGCGTTGGCGACCTCTTCCTCCTCCTCTGCCTTCGCCTTGTGCTTCCACCATACGCCCGCTGTCAGGTGGGAATGCCACCAGCAGCGCGTCTACCAGCGTGCGCTTGTACTCGCGCATCTTACGATCCCGCTCCAGTGAGGGAATTAAGGACGGTACTTTGTCCTTGTAACGGGGATCCAGCAGGGTGGCCACCCAGTAATCAGCACCAGTTAAAATGTGGGCAACTCGGCGGTCATTGCGGAAACACTGCAGCATGTAATCGCTCATGTGTGCCAGGCTGCCCAGAGGCAAAGAAAAGCTGTCCTCTGTGGGAGGTGTATCGTCTGCAAAATATTTTTTGTGGCCCTAAATGGCGTTTTTTGGAAGACCACAACACACCCACAGTACGTAACCGCTGAATCGCACAGCTACAGAACTGCAGGAAATGCTATTCAAAAAAAATGTTGTTTTTTTAGTATAGCACAGTAGGAGAAAACTATATAGAAATAGTTTATTTCACACACCTCCACATATGTATAACACACTGCAAAATATTTTTTGTGGCCCTAAATGGCGTTTTTTGGAAGACCACAACACACCCACAGTACGTAACCGCTGAATCGCACAGCTACAGAACTGCAGAAAATGCTATTCAAAAAAAATGTTGTTTTTTTAGTATAGCACAGTAGGAGAAAACTATATAGAAATTGTTTATTTCACACACCTCCACATATGTATAACA
This sequence comes from Rana muscosa, assembly GCA_029206835.1. NCBI lineage: Eukaryota > Metazoa > Chordata > Amphibia > Anura > Ranidae > Rana > Rana muscosa. The sequence continues at coordinate 796,744,966 of CM055116.1, read as the reverse complement.
CACTGCAAAATATTTTTTGTGGCCCTAAATGGCGTTTTTTGGAAGACCACAACAATGGCTCTTTTTGCAAGCGTACATTAAAGTGCAATTTTTTTTTTTTTTTTTTTTGCCCTAAACGGGCCTTTTTTTGAACGAGCAAAATAAAATGCAATTTTTTTTTTTTTTTTTGCCCTTAATGGGTCTTTTGGAAAAGAGCACAATAAAGTGCCTTTTTTTTTTGCCCTAAATGGATCTTTTTCCAAGAGCAGAATACACCCACAGTATGGGAACGGTGTATCTCTCAATGTATGTAATATATGCAGAGCTGGTGCACTGAGCTTGCAGATAAAAGGTAGATTTTCTCTGACACTGGGCTCATGGCAGTGTAAAAAGACTGCACTGCAACACAAACAGCTAAACCTATGCAGATCGCTGAGTTATATCTCTGAATCTGGACTCCTATTCCTATATAATATATCTCTCTCCCTGAAAGCACCAACAGGAACCTGGCCCTACACTACACTGTCTCTCTATCTTTTCCCTCAGATTCCAGAATCAGGACTAACTCATGTATTTTTCAATCTCTCCCTAAAAGCAGCAGCAGCAGACAAAATCCTCTCCCTATCTATTCTGAAGCAGAGTGACGTGTGTGCTGTGTGCCTCTAGCTTATATAGAAGCTGGGTCACATGTTGCACTGACCAATCACAGCCATGCCATTAGTAGGCATGGCTATGATGGCTTCTAAGGGCACACCAGCTAATCAAAAGGTGATTGGCTGGCCCCTGAAGCATTTCTAACTGCGCCATTAGATTGTCGAACCCGAACCCGGACTTTCGCGCAAAGTCCGGGTTCGGGTTCGGGAAAAAGCTAAAGTTCGGTACGGACCCGAACTTTACAGTTCGGGTTCGCTCAACCCTATTCAAGTGTTTAAAGTGGCTATCACAATGTTTTCCTACCGAAGTTACTAGGGAAATGTGCTGATGCTGTATTTCAGAAGGGAAAAGAAAATGTCTGCAAATGCTACCAATTGTGTGGCAAGTTCAAGTCTTCTCTATGATGAACAAAGCTGTAATTCTTACAATATTAATAAACACACTAGTAGATAACCCCTCCATTTGTCCTTGAGATAGACATGGAAACGTGTATACAAAGTCTGGTCAAAGAGATGCTCGCTGAACATATATGGTTTACAGCCCGTCAACACATACAATGGGTATTGTGTCTTCATCACATGACCTATGCATTTTATATCAACCACGGGTGTTAAAGAAAGATGAGAACTCTTTCACACAACAATCGGTATCATTTATTAAAACTTTTCAATATGAATGTAGAGCAGATCATTTACTTACAAAAAGGTTCCATTTGTCTTTACTCCATTGAGCAGTAGCTGTTCAGATTCCTCACGTGAGATAGTTCCGTGGAACCAAGGCATTCGTTCATGAGCAGTTGTGGCAATTAGCTTCTCTAGCTGAGGTTTTTGGCTAATAATGGCTAGTTCAAGTGCTTCACCCTATAAGTAAATACAAAGAAACAATAAAAGGTGTTCCTTTTACATACATATTTTTTCAAAAAATATTGCTCTTGTATACTGTATACAATTATACAAGCATAACTCATAACCTTCTGAAATGAAGAAGAGGTAACATTCTCATGCACAAAAAAAAAAAAAAAAAGCAACAATGTTTTATTTAATAATGTTATATTGTATTTTTTTGCTTAAATTGTAACTAAAGTCAAAACTTTTTTTTGTTCTGCATAGAGGGGAGATGGAGTAGAACCCCTGCCAGTTTTTATTGCTGTCTGTTCCCCCGTTATGGAGATTCACCCTCTGTTTGTTCTGTTTACCATTATCATCGAAAGTGAAAGTAAAAGAAAATCCTAAATTTTGGATCGGCACCAGAACAGTCATAGAGGGGAAATCTTCGAATGGGAACAGTATTTCTGGTGACCCTGGTGATTCTTTCAATTTGGAACGATTTCCTCTCAATTCCTGTTTGGTTATGGGAAAGAAAGTTAGGGGAAATCTCTCCAATAGGACACAGATAGCAAAAAAATAAATAAATAAATAAATAAATAAATAAATAAATAAATAAAAAAGATAAAATAAAATAAAAAAGACAAGGGGTTATAACCCTCCCTTGCTCTATCCAAAGTGGAAAAAATTACTTTAACCACTTTCCGACCATGCTAGCTAAATGACAGTTACAGCGCGGTCAGCCAGTGCTCTTGGCCTGGGAACCTCAGACAACTTCTGTCTAGGAGAGCAACAGGTTGGTAAAAGCTATTAAGCTGTGTATGTGGAAGCTGACTAGCTGTAGGCTTGCTCAGCCTGGTAGTTGGGATCTGTAAATATTGTATAGTTAGTGCCGAGACACGGCTAGGTTTTTGTTTGGCTATTTTTGTTCCTATTTGTTTTTTGGAACACCGTACAGCACCTGTATATAGACTTGTATATATCACAAATAAACACTGCACTGTTTGTCACTACCTCACTAGATTTGGTATCTGTGCCTGAAAGACTGCTCATCCCAGGCAGCTTTGTCGCTGCTACCTGTCCCCCAGTTTACAATATATATATATATATATATATATATATATATATATATATATATATATATGTAAAACACCAGCGGGAGATTAGCTCTTTCATAAGATTAGCATAGGCTGTCTAGATCAGTGTTTCTCAACTCCAGTCATCAAGGCGCACCAACAGGTCATGTTTTCAGGATTTCCCTTAGATAAAACAGCTGTGGTAATTACTAAGGCAGTGAAACAGATCAAATCACCTGTGCAAAATAATGGAAATCCTGAAAACATGACCTGTTGGTGCGCCTTGAGGACTGGAGTTGAGAAACACTGGTCTAGATTACATCTAAGTGTGGCCAAATATGTAGTTAACTGTAACATCCACTAGGAGGTGACTTTGGATCTGAATATAGTGTACACTTGTGTAAATAGCGTTACATATGGTGGAGGCTGCGACCAGCAGTAGTAAGTTACTACTTAAAGGGCCAGTACCTAAAGTGACTAAACATGGAGGAAATCCTCAAACAAATGGTGTTATCCAACGCTGCACAACAGCAAACTAACGCTGCGCAACAGCAAACTAATGTTATTATACAGGAGCAATTGCAGAGGCTGTTTGAACAGCTAGCCACTGAGGCAAAAGCGGATAGGAAAACCCTGACTATGGTTGTGGAGACGCTAGCACAGTGTTCACCTTCTAAAATTAATGATGTTGGAGACATGCCCTCAGTCATCCATGTCGGTTGATTTCTTTCCAAGTTGACTGCAGATGATGATCCAGAGGTCTTTCTGCTAACGTTTGAACGCACCGCTGAGAGGGAAGGTTGGCCTAAAACTAAGTGGGCAGGACTGGTCGCCCCCTTGCTTTCTGGAGAGTCGCAGAAGGCCTAGAGAGACTAGGAAAAGGTCAAGTGGGAAATTTTTGCACGACTCTGTGTCACCTTGGCAGTTCGCGCACAGCAGGTCCACAGCTGGTTCTTCCAAGACGAGAGGCCCCCAAGATCGCAGATGTTCGACCTAATCCACCTGGTGCAGAAATGGCTACAGCCGGAGTCCCTGTCTGGACCACAAATAGTGGAGTGTGTGGTCATGGACCGATTTATGAGGTCACTACCAGAGTCAAAGAGACCCCAAGTCGGCAAACAACCTGGTGGAACTCGTGGAGAGATACTTTGCTGCAGAGAGCCCGCTCACCACCTCTACAGCCGCACAGACTTTCCACCCAAAGCCACGGTCTCCCCAGACAATGGGTGAGACTGTTCCAGGGGAAGTGGGTGGTAAGCATGGCAATGCGATAGGGGGGAGGATTTTTGATGCCAGGACTGAAGTTTGGCGTCCCAAACAATGGAAGCCACTGCCTGTCAGCAAACCAAACTGGGGCAACATCAGGTGTCCTGCTTATCTGCCTGCCTGATCCTCCATTGCCTGATCCAGCCTGAACTCTGACCATCCGCTGCCTGACGCTTCTGCCTGTACCTGATCTGCTGTGCATTACCTGGCTCGTCTGACCCTTCTCCTGCCTGCTGCTAGCATCCGCATGTACCTGCATTCCCAGCTACCTGCACCCGCTGACCTGCATCATCTGACCTGCATCTTCAGCCGTCTACAGCGGTCTTCTCATCCAGTCCAGGAGAACCCAACAGGCACTCATACCCCACTGTGCTCCTTCGGCCACTGTCCCAACTCCAGTGACCTGGGAACCAGGGCTGTACGAGAGGTCTCCCTCTGCATGTCAGGCTCACCTCCAAGGTACGTGTCAGCAACAGGTTGGTAAAAGCTATTAAAGGATAAGTCCAGCCTGAGCTTTTTAGGCTGGGCTTCTCCTATGGGTTTACAGGAGTGCAATCCGTTTTGAACCGTACCAAATTCCCGAAGCTAGAAGAAAGAACATCAGTGATGAAGTTAAAAGGACGTTGGAGCTAGATGTCTTTGAGAAATCCAATAGTGACTGGTCTAGCCCCATTGTGTTAGTCCCAAAACCGGATGGCACTTGGAGGTTCTGTAATGATTTCAGGAAGCTTAATCCAGTGACAAAGTTTGTCCCCCACTATCTGTCCCCCAGGTTACAATATACCGTATTTGCCGGTGCATAAGGCGACTTGGCGTATAAGACGACCCTCTAATTTTACAGTTTCTTAAGATTTTTTGCCTGTACTCACCGTATAAGCAGGGGCGGATCCAGGGGGGGGGCAACAGGGCAATTGCCCCCCCCCAGACCATCTGTCACACTCACTTGCTTGCTCAGGTTTTTTTTTTGCGCCTGATCTCCCAGAACCGATTTTTCAAAGCCGGGCACTCCTTCCATAGACTCCCATGTTAAACATCAGTCTAGTCATGGGCACAGTGAAGCATGGGCACAGTGAGGCATGGGCACAGTGAGGCAAAGTGAGGCACAGTGAGGCATGCAGATGGACACCCTAGGCTTATACTCGAGTCAATACGTTTTCCCAGTTTTTTGGGGTAAAATTAGGTGCCTCGGCTTATATTCGGGTCGGCTTATACTCGAGTATATACAGTACTTGTTCTGCGGCTGCGGCTGCCTCTCTGAGTCTCTCTCTCAGTTTCTCACATCAGCCGATCAGCGGGGCCGAGAGAGAGACTCGTCTAATGTAGTTACGTGGCGCACTGACACGATACCGGGAGCGGAGGAGGAGGTGGGTGGAGCCTCTTCCCTGCACTCGTTGCTAACGCCTGGGCCACTTGGCGTCTAGCAACGAGTGACGTCAGTGAGTCACGTCGGGCCGCTCTGCGGGCAGGTGCGATAGCGTGCAGCTCCACAGACGGGTAAGAAAGCGGGCGGCTCCGCTTGCGGCGCGATTTGTCGGCGGGTGGCGCGGTTCGTGGGCAGACCGTGCTGCTCAGTGTGTTGGCAGTGCAGGTGAGAGTGAGAGAGCAGGCTCAGTGTGGCAGCTGGCCAATCAGCTAGCCGGGATCGGGGGAGCAGAGAGATGAGATCATCTCTCACCGCCCGTGCCTGCCCTGCATTCCTGCAGTGACTTCCACCCTCACTGTGCAGGCAGCAGAGAGATTACATTATCTCTCTGCTGCCTGACTCTAGGAGTCTGGGACACAGCAAGAGACAACCAAAACTACACCTTAGCAGGCAAGTTAGTGACAATCCACAAGGTGTGGCAGGCGACGTGGCAAGTGACAATCCGCAAATTGTGTCAGGTGACGTGGCAAATGACAATCTGCATCTGGTGGCAGGCAAGTGACAATCAGCAAGGTGTGGCAGGTGACGTGGCAAGTGACAATCCGCAAGGTGTGGCTAGTGACAATCCGCAAGGTGTGGCAGGTGATGTGTCAAGTGACAATCCACAAGGTGTGGCAAGTGACAATCCACAAGATGTGGCAGGTGACGTGGCAAGTGACAATCCGCAACGTGTGGCAAGTGACACGCTCAGGGCTCCCACTAATTGCAGGCGACGGTGGCAAGTGACACATTCGGGGCTCCCACTGATTCTGCATTGAACTATCCCCGATCCAAGTGATGTCAGACGCTCTCTCTCGGACAGATCGCCGCCATCTCCTGCTGCCATCCTTCATCGTGGACTAATCAGCTCGCACTTTGGCCACTTGCGGCTGTCACTGCCGGGACTCAGGGCACCTGCAGGAGAAGCGTCACAGACCCTGGATCTAGCATGAACATCCATTACACCGGAGTACATCTGAACTTACCCCTATGTAAGTGTTGGATATGATTTGTTTTATCTAACATTAAACCTGTTTTACTTAGAGGCACTTTTCTATTTTTCTTTTTTATGTCACTACCTTGAGTCGGCTTCACCATGGAGAAAAGCTGCCCTGAGTATCTGAGTTAAAATCAAAGACTTTCTCATCACCACCTGTTGCTTCTGAGGATTTTTAGATTCAAACCGTCACTTGTCATTTTTATTGTCATTTCTATCCTCATTTATTTTTATTGACTGGAACATTTGTTCCTTTTGTGGACAATACTCCCTATACAAGCGCTGGCATTTTTTTGTTTCTTTCTTCCATAACAACCATGGTGCTGGGATGATTGAAGCGCCGACACCAGCCATTTCCCTGATAAATTTCCCACAAAAAAAACACATTTTTTTGCAGTGCCCCTCCCGAGAAAAGACTCTGGATCCGCCCCTGCGTATAAGACGACCCCCCTTCCGAGGCTTCCGATGCTTCATATTTCTTCCTTCTGGAGCCATAATCTTCTTCATTCTTGCTTGAGTTGGAGCCATATTCTTCTTCCTTCTTGCTGGAGCCAATCACGGCAAGCAATGTATTCTATTAAAGAATACAAAGCCTGCTTGGATTGGCAGAGGCTGTGACATCATCAGCCCACGCCTCTCTGACTCTCAAAGCCAATCCGAGCAGGCTACTGTATGTAGCCTGCTCGGATTGGCAGAGGTTGTTACTCCAGTCCGAGCAGGCTCTGTATTCATTCGAATACATCGCTCAATGGGATTGGCTAAGCGGTATATACTGTATGTAGCTGAAGCAACATACAGTATTACCGCACATCCAGCAGGCATCCGAGAAGCTGACCCGGCGTATAAGACGACCCCTGCTTTTTGGCCAGTTAATTACACCAAAAACATGTATGATACATGTGAGGATGAGTTCTTAATAGGATCAATGGATAAGTTCCCTTTGGATGGAGCAACAAGGAATGGAGAACTTAGTTGTACCAACGTAGTAGGCTTGCTGTATATACTGTGCATCCCCTATGAGCTTGTAAACAAGACATAAAAAATAAATATATATCCACATACAAGCAGCTCAGAGGTGCATGTAAAAAGAAGTATAAAAGCAAAAAAGCAAAAAAAAGCAAAAAAGCACGGTGGAGAGAGCCGAGCAGGCTAGATGTCCGACATGTTTCGAGTAAGAACTCTTCAACATGCCCCAGTTTGCTTTTATACTTCTTTGTACATGCACCTCTGAGCTGCTTGTATGTGGATATATATTTATTTTTTATGTCTTGTTTTTAAGCCAATAAAGGCCAGTTTTTTACCTTCTACCCCGGATTCATCTACACTATGTGGAGCACTGTTTTTTGCTTTCTTTCATGTTGAAAAACAAAAAATTTTTGGGATACCATATGTTCCGGGCTGGTGAGATCCTGCATTCCCCATTCATGGTTGATAGTCCAGGACGGTGACAACGTTTGTTGAGACATCCAGTGTTTCCTTCTTGAACATCATTCCCTGACAAAAAAGACAAAAAAGCAGCGCCTTCTAAGCGTAGCAGTCAGTGAAATTTATTAAAATATAAAACCAAGTACAGGTAATGCACTCACAAAAGAAGAGTGTAGGTGAGCTTATCTGAAAGGGGGTCCAGGGTAGTAAAGTTCATCCGCTTGTCCCGGAGATGTAATGCTGTATGTCCAGAGATGGAGGGAAGATGGTGTCTCTGAGCCTCTTCTCAGGAGTCGTCGGTGTTCACCGTGGAGCGGAACCATTACCTTTACTTGGTTTTATATTTTAATAAATTTCACTGACTGCTACGCTTAGAAGGCGCTGCTTTTTTGTCTTTTTTGTCATATTCCAGATCCCTTCTATCTGTCAGCTGGCAGCCTTCTCTGTGGACTAGTCATTTTTCATTTCCACCAGTATGGACTAATATGACATTGACCAAATGTGTTCAGTATAGTCATGTTTACAAGTATGGATTAATATGACATTGACCCAATGTGTTCACTATCTTCCCTATTCTGTTATTTTTGACCCTTATACTGAGTGCGCTTGATTAACCCTCTGTGTAACATCACTCCCTGGAAGCTGATCCCACGATACCTGGTTTATGCATGATAGACACACCGTCGCTGACGTGTGTGTCCTCTACGAATGGTAAGAGTACCCATTTCTTACCTCCTTGTTATAAAGTGGATAGTATACAAGCTCAAGGCCCATAGGGGATGCACAGTGTATACAGCAAGCCTACTACGTTGGTACAACTAAGGTCTCCATTCCTTGTTGCTCTATCCAAAGGGAACTTATCCATTGATCCTAATAAGAACTCATCCTCACATGTATCATACATGTTTTTGGTGTCATTATCACTGATTTCTGACTTTGGTTCACTCACTGAGGTGACTTCGGATCTGAATATTGTGTACTCTTGTGTATATAGCGTTATCAGTCGTTTAACCATTGTTGTGTCTTAGGGAGAGATCTGTTTGCTGAGTTGGTGCTGTTATACCAGCTCAGTGGATCTATTCCTTCCTTTTGTGAAATATCTTGTCCAATTTGGGTTCAAGTAAAATATTTCAGAACCTTATACTACTGAGTTGTTTGATTCTTCCTTTCTAGTGTTAACAGGATGTCTGAACCCAGAGTGTCAGGTGGGTTGGAAGGTTTACTTGGTCATGGCCGTGCAGATGAGCAGGTAATTCTCAGCAGTCCCCAAGGAGGGCGTGCTACATATGGATAGGGGCAACAGAAGTAAACCATAGATAAAACATATTAACACGATGCACATAAACTGACCATGCAAAACAAATGCATTTTAATAAAAAAGGGGGGGTATAAGAGTCCACACCTGAAGATGAGGACTTGGCATCGAGGGTTACCCCACAGGGCAATGCTATACAGTACAGCCAACATCACCAATCAGCCCGGTCGCCACTGCATGTCTGGAGGGCAAAAAATAAAATTAAATGTAACTTGTGGAAGTAACTTAACTCAAGAGGGCAAACAGGGGATTACTGGGACAGGGTAAGGAAAAAAGGAAATTGTCCTATGGGCTAGACAGAGCACACAGGAAGTGTAGGCGGGTCCACTGCACCGTCATGAGGTTCGACCATCTGAGCAAGTACCAACAACAATCCCTGTTGGGTCCATCAGCAGAGGGTCCCATTACGGAGGGATGGAGTCTCGGTGCCCCTTCGTTTGTTGTTTGTTCCATAGTGGAGTTAGAGTGCTTCCTGGAGGGGATGTTTTGGAGGAGCTTGGACGATCGGTCGCTTGTTGGAGTGGTAATTCTTGGGAGATAAATCCGAACTGGAGGAGCAGTCGTTCACCCTCCTGGAAGCTTGTGAATCCATAAGATTTATTACGGTATTGGAACCACAGGCGCAAGTGAAAGGACCACCGCTTTTTGGGATAAGATCCCCAGGAGAGGCTTGAGAGATCTTCTCCTCTGGATCGTGGTTGGGGACAGGTTTGCAAAAATTTTAACTTTAAGTGCTTGTATAGTGAGATTATCAGAGTCCCTGGATTTCCTCATTATTTCTTCCTTCACTGCATAAAGGTGGGGTTTTACCAAAATGTCCCTTGGCAGCCCATCTTGGCAGGGGGGTTGTAGTGCTCTGTGGGCTCTGTCTAGTTCAAGCCTGTGATTGGGGATGTCAGGTATGATGTCCTTTATAAAAGATTTGACCGAGCCCTGGACATCCAGAACCGATTCGGGCAATCTGATACGGAAATTGTAACGCCTGCTCCTATTTTCGAAATCATCGATTTTGATAAGAGCGATGTCAAGTTGGTCTTAAAGCGTTTGTATACATGCCATATTCTGGTTAGCTCATGCAGTAGTGTGGTCTACTGCTTGTTCAATGGCATCTATCCGAATGCCCAGGCTGTGCAGGTCTGCTTTAATTGAGAATGTGATTTGTGTACAATTATGTGCCAGTCCTGCAGCTAGCATTTCAGAGAATCTGTTAAGTAACTGTGCCATGTTTGGGAGGTAGCCTTGAGGCATAGGAGAAGCATGTTCTGAGCCTGTCTAGCCGAGGGGGGTGTTAATCATGGAAGTGTATAGAAGTTCCTTCATCGTTCTGCCCAGGAGTGATTCAGTGGAGGCTGGGGATACAGCGTGGTTGTACTGAGTACTCACTGGTGTTGCCAGAAGGTTGCTTGTTGCCTGGTGTGTTGGAGGAGGATCTGCAATCGAATCCGTGTCTCCCATGTTCCCGCGTGGAGAAGCTGCAGCCGCCATCTTGGAAGGCTCCGGGGCAAGCTGGCTGAAGCTGAGCTGGTGGCTCACCTCCCTTTTTGGTTTGATCTCCTGACATGCGGGCAGGTGCTCAAAGGTGTCTGGTGATGGGCAGGTCAAGCACCAAGGTCCCACTTACATTTCCTGGTGTGGGTGCTTCTGTAAAGCCGGAGTGGGTTGGAGCTCCCGGTCACACCGTCTTCCCGGAAAGTCCCGCGCATGCGCACTTTCCAATAAACCAATTTTCAGAAAACAAACAGTGAAAGATGCTTTTGGAGAAAAGCAGACAAATTTCCTATCTGACCAATGGGTGAAGGGAGTGAAGCAAATAGGTTCCGAGCAAGCTTGCTTTAGTAATCCTGGGAAGACTCTTATCTTCTTTAGACCATTTAACAATATTTTGGTTTCAGCAAATGGCAGCGTGTGGCTGATAAATCATGACATTGGTCATGCAACATGGCATTGTTCAGCTTAAAAGAGAAGAATGGGCTTCTGTTTTTTTTTAAGATTCATACTTACCTAGGTGGATGTCCCCCGGCGCCTCCACACTGAAAACCGAGCGATCGAACATCGCCGATTGCTCAGTTCTCAGGGCTCCATGAGCAGAGAGCTGTAGACTGTCAGTAACAGCTCTCTGCTCTGCCCCCTCCTCGCTCATTGAAGTGAGGAGGGGGCAGAGCAGGGGGCGGGAGCGGCCGGCTCAGGCTCTTAGTGACTTGCTGAGAGCCTGAGCTGGGTGTTGGTCCATGGATATGGCAGATCCAGACTCCGTGGTCATGATGACGCAGAGCCTGGACCTACTTCTGTGTAGTCAACAGAGAGCGAACTTCAGCCCGCTCTCTGCTGAAAATAGGTCACAGGAGTGCCAAACGAACTGCACTGTTGTGATCCATAGGAGAAGTACAGCCAAACAAGCTTTGGCTGTACTTCTCCTTTAAAGTGTTACTAAACCCAGGACCCTGCATTCACTATATCTCGTCTCCCACAGTACACAGAACATGGAAATGCAGTTATTTTACTAAATATAAACTGCTAAATACCTTTTCTCATCAGCAGTATATAGCAGTCTTGTGACTTATACCAGTGTCTGGTTAAAGGTTGTAGGAGGTATTTTCATTCTACAATGACTGTCCTATGAGGCTGTATGACCCATGACCTTCTGTCTGGACAGTGCTGATTGGCCTTGTGCATATCACATAAACCCTCCCAAGAAAAAAAAACTCTCTAGCAATACAAACCGAACTGAGCATGTGCAGTGCCCCCAAGGCTCTGTCTTATCGGGAGATGGATTGGGGATACTGGAAGAAGGGAAGGATCAGAAAAGACAGGATCAACCAGCCTTTTTACACAATGCACAGGATTAACCCCTTCCAAAGTGAGTATAACAAGCATGCTTTACTGCATAATACAGTCTGATTTTACTGTTGTGGGTTTAGTAACCCTTTAAAGGGGTTGTAAAGATACATGTTTTTTCACCTTAATGCATAGAATGAAAAAACATCCGACGATTAGCGGCCCCCCAGCCTCCCTCGTTTACTTACCTGAGCCCTCGAAAATCCTGCGTCGTGAACGCGCTGGCTTCTCGACTGGCTTCTCGGCCCATTCATTGGATGATTGATAGCAGCGCAGCCATTGGCTCCCGCTGTTGTCAATCAAATCAATGACGTGGCGCGCCGGGGCCAAGTGATACAGTCGGCGGCCATAGCCGCCGACTGTATCACTGCATCACGGGAGCGCGCCCGCAAGCTAACCCCCTTGGGAGAGCACTTCCCAGAAGGGGGGTTAGCTGATTCGGGGAGGAGCCGAGGGACCCCAGAAGACGAGGATCGGGGCCACTCTGTGCAAAACGAGCTGCACAGTGGAGGTAAGTATGATATCTTTGTTATTTAAAAAAATAAATAAAACAACCCCTTTAAGTAATACTGCATATCTGGCTTAGCTAAAATAGCACATTTCAGGTAACATGGCCATAGTGGTTCAGATTACTTGGAACCATGTAGCTTGTGTTATATGGAAGTACAGTATATAGGTCTGTGTGGCTTACACAGCTTGGTACTAAAGGCTGAGAGACTATCAGGACTTTTTACTCCATTGTGAGTTTTCTCACGTCTTCCTGTCTCACTGATCCTCTGTCACCAGGACAGGGAGTGGAGTAAAATTTTCCCAATGGAGCAACAGAGAGCAATCATAATTGGTTGGGATTCTAGCCCTCTCCACTCTATCAGAAAAAAAGAACACAAATAGATGACAAAATTTGCTATTTGAAATAGGCGCAGATAATGTTAGAATTTAAAATGTCCAGATAACTTTAAGGCAACTAATAATACCAAAAGGAAAATATAAACAATCATATTTCCTTGTTCTGATTGGTTAAAGCTATGACAGAAGATAAAATGTAATTGGTTGGTCAAGACTGTTTGTTGCTCTTCATATTACATAATCCTCATACTGCATAAAAAAAAGAAAGAGTATAAATATATCTTTACCTGTAAATTCCATGTTTGTCGCACATAGTCTCTTATGAGATTCTCTTTGAGGTCTTCAAAGGGTCCTATTTTGGGCTGAACACCAGGGGGGCGACTGCAAGGTTTCTTCAACAAGCAGACAAGTCCACTATTTTCATGAACATGATAATTGATAAGCTCAATAGGAGAGTTATGAGAAATCCCACCAGAGATTGCATATGTTCCACTTAATTCTCTTTCAATTGTATAGTGGTAATACCTTCGTCCATGGGCCACTGAAAGAGCATAGCCTCCAAGATAGCTTCGGCTTTGACGCAATAAATATAAGCCATCACTCAGTCCACTTTGCTTTAGGTAATCTTCAGCTTCTTCACGTGTTATGTTCCCAAAGAAGTAGGGTAAATGATTTGTACCATCAGCCATAGTACCGAGCAATATTCACAACCTGATAGCAACAAGTGTGTCCAGCAACCTGTACAATCAAAGAAGAACAAATTTAAAACCAGTATAGGGTGGAATATTACATTATATTAAAGCGTTATTTATATTATATTATAGCCTAAAATAGCCCTAAGTAGAAAAACCATACTATTTTCATAATTACTGTTTGTTTTCTGCTTCTTAAACTTCTATGATGTTTACAATACTGATATTGTATATTCCTTTAAAGTTAGTGATTTTTTCCTTCTGAAGCACAATGTGCAGTGCAGCAACTATTGTCACTTAACACGTGTGTGCTTTTTGACACCACAAGAACTGTGTTTAATGCTGACCACCAGCAAGACAGTAGGTGATTAAAAGATATAGAAGTACAAAGCAAACCAAGTGAAATGTAGTAAAAAAATTAGAAACTCTGCACTCATGTGAATAATAAATTCACTTCATCAGCTGGCAGGAAGAACTTGAAGAACCAGGCAGTGCTCCTCTGCTCATCTCAGAGCCACTGGTGGTTCTGAGAAGTTTTCAACAAGCTGTGGAGGAGTGTTTTGCTTGGTTATTATGATATCTTTGGGCATTATAAAGGATTGTGTGAGAAGATTGTCCTTTCTCCCTGTGGAAGATCTGTTTTATAAAAAGTGCTTGGTGAGGGTCACATGAAATCTGGTAAGCCTTGCATGAGAGTGAGAGGTGTCAACTTGGCTATCCACGAAACAGTGTTTCATCACGGCTTGTGGGACTTTTTGTTCCCTATGACTTTCTAAATTTCAACTGATGGACACTTTTATGGAGCTTCCTCATTCAGTTCTCACTGATACCCAATGTACTTATACGTTTTGATTTACAGTATATCATTGTATATCATTATTATAATGCCACTTTATTTGTTACTTACAAATTATCATGAGACTCGTATATTATTGAGTTTCAGCATTTCTATGTTATTTATGATTTTTTTTTATCCACTCACAGGGACATATTTTTTTTTTATTTACATATTTTCCCTTGAGCTCTGTACTTGTATATACAAGTGAAATGTAGTGCCTCAGTCTAAGAAGAAGATAGAGGCAAGCATGCTCACAACTTGACTGGAAATTTCATGCTAAAAAACGTGATCTGCAGCAGTGTCATGACGATCCATGGAAACCTATTATGAACACAGATGATAAATGTGCAGTCTCCATCACTGATGCCTGCTATCAAATTATTAGTTATGCTATATGTGTTAATTAGTGATGCAGATGACTTCTTATCTGCCACGGCCAGTGGTGTATTTTAGTTTTGTGCTGCCCTAGCAAGCTTCCCCCCATCTCATTTTTTCCCACCCCTTCCTATTTAAGATCCACCCATTCATCTGTAAAGCCCACCTCTTCATGTTTAGGCTCAACCTATTCCTATTAGAGCTCCACCTCAGGAGTAGCTCAGAGACTGTGGACATGATACAAGAGATGGTCAGAGACTGCAGACAGGATACAAGAGATGGCAAAAGACTGCAGAAAGGATACAAGAGATGGTAGCAGACTGTGGACAGGATACAGGAGATTGTCAGAGACTGCTGACAGGATACAGGAGATGGTCAGAGACTGCAGATAGGATACAGGAGATGGTCAGAGACTACTGACAGGATACAGGAGATTGTCATAGACTGCCGACAGGATGCAAGAGATGGTGAGAGACCATGGACAGGATACAAGAGATGGTCCGAGACTGTGGACATGATACAGGAGATGGTCAGAGACTGCAGACATGATACAGGAAATGGTCAGAGACTGCAGACATGCCCAGGAAAGCCATGCTCAACCATGGGATTCCTTGAGTAATTAACAAGTTACCAGTGATCATCAATGTAAGGAGCATTCTTCTCACTGACACCCAATGTGTTTTTATAATTCCTATAATATTTGGTGATGGGGAAATGATGAATGACAGGTATAATTGTTTATGACTCTGCCCCATGGCCATCAGCCAATAAGAGGTTAGCCACTCTTTGTGTATCTGGAACGCAGTGGAGGATTAATACTGGTTGGTGACGTAGGTGGGGAGACATGCAAAGTCTCGCCTGTCACACAGAGGAAGAGAGAAGATCGCCAGGTAACCAGTAGGGGGTCCCAGCCCGGTAGGGTCCCGTTGGTGAAGATGATCCTTCCCCTTGAATAGGTGATGGCAGATCAGAGATTGCTACTTCCCCAGTTTGCTCCATATAATGATTTTCTAAAGGAGTCCATTACATCACTGCAGGCTGACCCCCCGCCCGAGCCCAACCAAGCCTGCCGGAAACCCTCTCGAGACCATCCGATACAGTCCTCTCCTGGCAAGGGGGAACACGGGCAGGCAATTGCCCCCCCTGCATTGATGCCACTTGTCCCTTATGCATGGGAGTGGCGCGGCTCCCCTGAAAAATGCCACGCAGTAGATACATCCCTGGACTTGGCAGGTGGCTGATAAAGTGCCACACATGATTCCATGGATGATTATCCATGGAAACATACCATGCTCTTAGATTCTGAAGTTCAGTCTCCATTACTGATGCCCAGGATATCACAAACAAGCTAAATCAATAGCTATGCTGTATAATATTACTGAATTCTAAAAAGTCTGCCCAAAAAAGGCAGACAGAGGCAAAAGACTGGTCACCAGTATTGTCTGTGATCTGTCTGCAGCTGATTTTTATATCACCAAATCTAACTCCAAGTTGCTTGGGACTAGCAGTTAGAGGCAGTAGTGCTGTAGATAGCACACTTCAGATATACATCCATAAAGCTGTGGGCAGGGGAGGGCTGGCAGCCTTCGGCCTGGGGGGCAAGTCCAGTCAAGTGGCCCATTGAACCACTGAATCAGCTCACCATCCATCTACACCACATTCCCCACAGAGAGAGAGCGAGAGAGCGAGAGAGAGAGAGAGGGGGGAGACTGCTCCATATTGCCCCAGAGAGAGAGACTATTTGACACTGCCTGCACAGAGAGAGAGAGGCCACTTGGCACTGCCTGCACAGAGAGAGAGAGAGAGAGAGAGACCACTTGACATTGCCTGCACAGACAGAGAGAGACCATTTGACACTGCCTGCACAGAGAGAGAGAGAGAGAGACCGCTTGACCCTGTCTGCACAGAGAGAGACCACTTGGCACTGCCTGCACAGAGAGAGAGAGAGACCATTTGACACTGCCTGCAGAAAGAGAGAGAGACCATTTGACACTGCCTGCAGAGAGCGAGAGACTGCTTGACACTGCCTGCACAAAGAGAGAGAGAGAGCATCTAACACTGCCTGCACAGAGAGAGAGACCATTTGGCACAGAGAGAGAACGCTTGACACTGCCTGCACAGAGAGAGAGAGAGAGAGACTGCTTGACACTGCCTGCACAGAGAGAGAGAGACTATTTGACACTGCCTGCACAGAGCGAGAGAGAGACCGCTTGACACTGCCTGCACAGAGAGAGAGAGACCATTTGACACTGCCTGCACAGAGAGCGAGAGAGACCGCTTGACCCTGCCTGCACAGAGAGAGAGAGACCACTTGGCACTGCCTGCACAGAGAGAGAGACCGCTTGACACTGCCTGCAGAGAGAGAGAGATCATTTGACACTGCCTGCAGCGAAAGAGAGAGAGAGAGACCATTTGACACTGCCTGCAGAGAGCGAGAGTCTGCTTGACACTGCCTGCACAGAGAGAGAGAGACCATCTAACACTGCCTGCACAGAGAGAGAGACCATTTGACACTGCCTGCACAGAGAGAGACCGATTGACACTGCCTGCACAGAGAGAGAGAGAGAGACTGCTTGACACTGCCTGCATAGAGAGAGAGACTGCTCCACATTGCCCGCAGTGCAAAGGGGTCACTCTCTGTGGGGGCAGTGCAAAGGGGTCACTCTCTGTGGGGGCAGTGCGAAGTGATCACTCTCTGTGGGGGCAGTGCGAAGCAGTCACTCTCTGTGGAGGCAGTGCAAAGCAGTCACTCTCTGTGGGGGAAGTGCGAAGCGGTCACACTCTGTGGGGGCAGTGCGAAGGGGTCACTCTCTGTGAGGGCAGTGCGAAGGGGTCACTCTCTGTGGGAGCAGTGCGAAGCGGTCACTCTCTGTGGGGGCAGTATGAAGCGGTCACTCTCTGTGGGGGCAGTGCGAAGCGGTCACTCTCTGTGGGGGCAGTGCGAAGGGGTCACTATCTGTGGGGGCAGTGCGAAGCGGTCACTCTCTGTGGGGGCAGTGCGAAGCAGTCACTCTCTGTGGGGGTGAAAGTTCTCCAGCCATCAGAATACAGTGATCACTGCTGGCAGCTATAGCAGCCAGCAGTTATCGCCAAAAAAAAAAGAAAGACACGCTGGTTGTACTGAGGTCAGTTGATAGATTGAATTGAATTCTGTACAACCACATTCTGCACATAGATAGATCGAAATTCTGCTGGTTCAGCAGAAAATTCAATCTGTCTATGGTGGCTTAAGTTCACCAGCCTCTGGGTTTAATAATATCCTCAAATCTTCTGAAAGGGGTGCTCCACTTAGAAATTCACTTTGAACTCCACCTTATTTCTAGAACTCTTTAGGTATTAGATGTGCAAACAAAAAGGTGAGGGCACATCTAATACCTACTGAGAGTAATGAAGTTCAAAGTGAACCGTGCCATTACCTGGATGGATTGTCATTTAGAGGGTTAAAACAGGCGGGGATGAAATTTGATATCACCTCCTCTGCATGTCACTTTTCAGTGGAGTGGCAGTGCCTGCTGCAAGTGTATACAAGCCTTTGGGCTCACACTGGTGTACTGGCAGTTTTCCACAGTCATAGTCCCTCAGACTTCTTTTAGGTTGCACATTTTTGCTGCATTTTCTGGAAGTGCACCAAAGATGCAGCATTCAGGATGCTTTGTGCACTTTCAGAACATGCAGTAAAAAGATTTGCAACCTCTATGGGACCAGGGGCAACATGCAGGAAGACTGCCAGTACACCACCAGCAGTGCAGCCAAACTGCAGCATGCCAGTGTAAGCCCACATCAACACCTAGGACAAGCAATGTAGTGCACAGGCTGCTATGGAAAAAAAAACTCTTTAACTGCAGAGAGGGGGAGGGAGGAGGAGCTCACTTACTTGGACGGTCCCAGCCTCTCAGGAGACTCACTGTATTCGAGCCGACTGCTCAGATTTAACTTTCCCGCCCACACATCCTCTTCCAGGCTGCCCGGATTATGGGCGAGGAAAGAGATTCAGCCATTTGTGTGGAGGAGGGAGGGGCTGTGCTGTGCTCTGCTCTGTAACACAGACTGTCGGCCCTGAGACATCGCTGGCTCACAGTACTGGATAGAGATGCTGCACTCGGCCAGCTCAAAAACTGTGCATGTGCAGTTCTGAGCTGGCGACACATCGGCCTTTGTAGAGCACATGAGAGCAGCCCAGGGGGCAATTGCATCTCTGTCCCCCGGCCCAGTCCACCCTTGGCTGTGGGCACAGGAGTGCCTAGGCACATTCACGTACCAGGAAGTGCACTTCCATTTTTAGGAGTAATTTCAAACAAAAGGTAGAATGTTTTAGGGTAATTTTCATACAATTGAGTCCCAAAAACGCTCACACTATAATTTCATTGGGCTGCCCTACCTGAATAAACACAGAGAAAGAAGCCCAGGACCCTTTTTGTAAATTGCACTGTATGGAATCACACGGTGCTGTGGCACCATGCAGTTTCACTCATTCAAAAACATGCCACCCCCGAGTCTGATACACAGTAGAGCATTTCTCTTGCATTTAGGGTGTGTACTTTAGCCCGCTGTTGACTGAAAACTGGTCACAGGAGTGCAGTTAGTTCTGCACTGCTATGATACAGCTATAGAGCTTTGGCTATACTTCTCCTTTAAAATCTTTTTAAAACTATTAAAAAATTACTTTGGGTACACTTTAAATATTTTCTTTTACAGGCACGTAATGCAACTTTATATTTTAGTGTACATTATACATGCTCATGATGAGAAGCGTATTGGGAAATCTTCATCTTTCTGTCTAGGTCTACAGGTTACAAAACCACAAGAAGCAATTCTGTAATAAGTCCATTTCCTGTGGCCATGGTTTCTTGTACAGCACTGCTGTGAGGTATGTAGACCAGCACTCTACTTTTGTGTGGGCTGCTACAAAGGACATTGGCAGCTACTTCCTGTCTACTGCATGTCAATGTTTAAACATTGCTTCTTGAAAGATACTGCTCTTACAAATGTTTTTTTTTTTGATCTCTACATCTTCTCTGTTAAAGGACAGTTTAGGGGAATTTCCAGTGTAAAAAAAAATCTCATTTGATTCTGTTATTTTATTATTTTACTTTATGGAATAGCACTAAATTGATAATACTGCTCACAGATAAAATATGTCATGTCTCAAAAACAAATCAAGTGCGCTGTCCCAGTAAATATTGTGAACAAATATATACAGAATCATGAATTCAGTATAAAAATAAGCAAACAGTGTGCAAAATTCAAAATGTGCAAATAAATGCAAAAGTGCAAAAAAAGCAACAAATAAAGTCCAGAATATGCAAATAAATGTGATGCAATAACTCTAGATAGTAAAAAGATCACCACAAATAGTTCCTTGTTATATTGCAAAGGCCTTGTGCAGTTGATGATGATTAAAGTGCTCGGTGCTGGAAAAATTCCTTTAAAAGGGGCTCAGGTGCTCAATAGTGCTCCTTCAGAGAAAAAGATGCCCACTTACCACACAGTATTGATATTGATTCCAATTACAGAGATCAAAATTGCATAAACTCCATCTCCAGGCAAGAAGCTTTTGCTTATTTTGTGCACTGTTTGCCTATTTTTTCCCCGAATTAATGATTCCATATATTGCATATATTTGTTCACATTATTTAAAGGGAAGCGTACTTGTTTTGTTTTTGAGATTTGGAACTGGCCCAGTGTTTGGGTTTCATGACTTGTAGCAGTCCATCATATATACACTATATTACCAAAAGTATTGGGACGCTTGCCTTTACACGCACATGAACTTTAATGGCATCCCAGTCTTAGTCCATAGTGTTCAATATTAAGTTGGCCCACCCTTTGCAGCTATAACAGCTTCAACTCTTCTGGGAAGGCTGTCCACAGGGTTTAAGAGTTTGTTTATGGGAATGTTTGACCATTCTTCCAGAAGCGCATTTGTGAGGTCAGGCACTGATGTTGGACGAAAAGGGCTGGCTCGCAGTCTCTGCCCAAATTCATCCCAAAGATGTTTTATCAGGTTGAAGTCAGGACTTTGTGCAGGCCAGTCAAGTTCCTCCACCCCAAACTCGCTCATCCATTTTCTATGGATCTTGCACTGGTCCAAATAATTTGGTTTAGGGGGGGATTATGGTGTGGGATTGTTTTTCAGGGTTTGAGCTTGGCCCCTTATTTCCAGTGAGGGGAACTCCTAAGGCGTCAGCATACCAAGACATTTTGGACAATTTCATGCTCTTAACTTTGTGGGAACAGTTTGGAGATGGTCCCTTCCTGTCTCAACATGACTGCTCACCAGTGCACAAAGCAAGGTCCATAAAGACATGGATGAGAGAGTTTTGGGAGTAGGAACTTGACTGGCCTGCACAGAGTTCTGACCTTTACACCTTTGGGATGAATTAGAGTGGAGACTGCGAACCAGGCCTTCAGGTTCACATCAGTGCCTGACCTCACAAATGCGCTTCTGGAAGAATGGTCAAACATTCCCATATACACACTACTAAACCTTGTGGACAGTCTTCCCAGATGAGTTGAAGCTGTTATAGCTGCAAAGGGTGGGCTAACTCAATATTGAACCCTATGGACTAAGACTGGGATGCCAATAAAGTTCATGTGTGTGTAAAGGCAGGCGTCCAAATACTATATATATATATATATTGTGACAGCAGGAAGGTAAAGTCACCTGGTTGCATCCAGGGGGGTAGATATATTTCGCCCAGATTCAGGCTTTACGCCGACTTATACAACTAGGTGGAGAGTTGTATAAGCCCAGCTGAGGCTAGTGGGCTCATGGATGACTCATACCTCTAGGGAGAGTGTGGGGCGTCGTGCAGACAGGGAGTTGATGAGACCAGCTGAAGCTTGTCAGCTCGTTTAAGGCCTCTATAAAAACTCCCAGATTCATTAGGTGTTTGCTCATGCCTGGACCCAGACCTGTGTGGACTGTCTAGGGAGAGTGAACCCCTGTGCGGTGAGACAAAGCCTGTGTGGCTATTTGCTTGGACATTTAAAACCAGGGACTTAGGGACTAGGACAGCACTAGGCTAAACCCAGTTGTTAGTTAGGAAACCTGTATGTTTAGTCAGAGGTCAAGTTGACCAGGATTTATTTTGTTTATGTTTCTTTTGGCTTTGCTGTGTTTTGTCACTGTAAATAGAAAATAAACCGCACCTTTTTTGATTTTGAAAACCACAACCTCCGTTTGCTGGGCCTGTTTTTGTGTGGGGAGCCCATCCCGGGGGTCACACACACCCGCTGCCGAGCTAACCCCCTCACAGTTGGTGGAGAACCAGTGGCAGTTTTTTTTTAAGCCAGCATGGAGGAGATACTGAAGCAGCTGGCTCTAGCAAATGCCAATCAACAGCAGACAAATGCAGGTTTGCAAAAGAGCCTTGCAGCTCATCAACAGAGCCTTGCAGCTCAACAACAGAACTTCGCAGCCCAGCAGCAAGCTCATCAACAGAGCCTTGCAGCCCAGCAGCAAGCTCACCAACAGAGTCTGGAAGCTCAGCAACAAGCCCAGCAGCAATCTGAGGCCCGCTTCATAGACCTGTTACAGAAGCAAGAGCAGAGACTACAACAAATGGAAGCAGTAATGCAGCAACGTCCGCAGACCAGTGAGGAAAGCCGTCCCACTAATACCGCGTCCTTTGGGGTGAGTCGTTTATTGACAAAAATGACTGGAGAGGATGATCCAGAGGTATTTTTGACCACATTTGAAAGGACTGCTGAAAGAGAAAAGTGGCCTGAGGAGCAGTGGGCTGGACTGGTGGCTCCTCTGTTAACTGGTGAATCGCAGAAGGCTTACTATGACCTAGAGCCTGACCAAGCAAAAGACTATGTGATGCTAAAAGCTGAAATATTGGCAAGGCTGGGTGTCACCCAGGCTGTCCGGGCTCAGCGTGTGCATAACTGGACTTTCCAGCTTGGAAAACCCCCCAGGTCTCAAATGTATGATCTCATTCACCTGAGCAGAAAGTGGCTACAGCCAGAGACTTTGTCCGCACCAAAGATTGTGGAACGTGTTGTAATGGATCGGTTTTTGAGAGCTCTTCCTACTGCCATCCAAAAGTGGGTAAGCCATGGAGACCCAGAGACGGCCGATGGTCTTGTGGATCGTGTGGAGAAATACTGGGCTACAGAGAACCTGACGGCCTCTTCCAGAGACACTCGGACTTTCCACCCTAAGACCAGACCATCCCCAGGGGCGGATAAGAGGATTCCAAGGGGTGAGGGTGGAGAGAGTGAGAGGGTGGGAGCTCTACCCCAAGTTTGGCGAGAACAGCCTGGGAAATCAGCGGCTCAAGAGGCGGCAAGAAGGATCGTTTGCTACCGCTGCCGGCAAGCGGGACATATTGCAGCCAATTGCCCGGTTGTGGAGGAACCCATGCAGTGTGACTTTCTGACGGGCAGACGTCAGTCGCTGTGTGCGACAGTCGCATGCACTGCCATTCGAGGAACAGAGAAACATTTATGCAAAATGTGTGTTAATGGTAGAAATGTTGTGGTATTGCTGGATTCAGGTAGCCTTGTGACCCTGATAAAGGCTGAGTTAGTTAAAACAGAGGTCTCTGGGAATAGCAAGGTAGCTGTTATTTGTGTGCATGGGGACACCCGAGAGTATCCAGTGACTACAGTGTGTTTCGAGACCCCCAAAGGTACCCTCTCTCATCCAGTGGGCTTAGTATCTCAGTTACCGCATGACGCCATTGTGGGAAGGGATTTTCCGAAGTTCTGGGAACTGTGGGATGATCCTGAGCCCCCCACTGGTGCCCCTATGTACCAGGAATGTGATAGCCAGAACTCCCCTGAGAGTGGTGAGGACTCTCCGGAATTTCCCTTATCAGTATTGGCAGGGGAGACTCAAGAAACTGGAGAGGAGCCCACCTCCTCAGACGAAAACCTACCGTCTGTGGAGTTTTCTGATCTTGAGGTTCACAGGGAAAACTTTGCCACAGAACAGTTGAAAGACCCCGCCCTAATAAAGGCACGGGAAAACGTAGTGAAAATAGATGGCGAGTTAGTGAACCCAGATAATACCTGCACTTACCCATACTTCAGCGTAGAGAAGGACCTACTGTATCGGGTGGCAAAAAGGGCAGAAGAAACCGTTGAGCAGCTTGTGGTGCCCAAACCTTACAGGAAGTTGGTGTTGGAGTTGGCCCATGGGCACATTCTTGGAGGTCATCTGGGGACAGAGAAAACCCGAGAGAGGGTATTACAGAGATTCTATTGGCCGGGGGTGATGAAGGACATAGAAAATTATTGTTCCTCCTGCCCTGTGTGTCAGAGGTCGGCCCCGATGCCACATTTCCGTAGCCCGCTGGTCCCTCTACCCATCATTGAGGTCCCGTTTGAGAGGATCGCCATGGATTTGGTAGGTCCTATAATCAAGTCCGCTAGGGGGCACCAGTACATATTAGTTATAATGGACTATGCCACCCGTTATCCAGAAGCGATCCCTCTCCGAAATACCTCGGCCAAAACCATAGCCAAAGAGCTATCTCTTGTGTTTAGCCGGGTGGGTATTTGTAAAGAACTGCTTACGGACCAAGGTACACCCTTTATGTCCCGGGTTATGAAGGAGCTGTGTAAATTGTTCAAATTGACGCAATTACGTACATCTGTGTATCACCCCCAAACCGATGGGCTGGTTGAAAGATTCAACAAAACCCTAAAACAAATGTTGAAGAAAGTGGTGGATAGAGATGGAAAGGATTGGGACTGTCTACTTCCTTATCTGATGTTTGCTATTAGGGAGGTGCCCCAATCCTCTACGGGATTCTCCCCCTTTGAGTTACTGTATGGGAGACACCCAAGAGGGCTGTTGGATATTGCCAAGGAAACTTGGGAAAGTGAGAGTTCTCCCCACAGGAGTGTGATTGAGCATGTCGCCCTGATGCAAGACCGAATTGCACAGGTAATGCCCATCGTGAAGGAACATTTGGCCCAAGCGCAGTTAGCACAGCAGAGAGTGTACAACCGTGGAGCCAAGACCCGTACCTTTTCCCCGGGGGATAGGATACTGGTACTTGTCCCTACGGTTGAAAGTAAATTCCTTGCCAAATGGCAAGGCCCCTACGAGATAATGGAAAAAGTGAGCGAAGTGAATTACAAGGTCAGACAACCAGGAAGGCGAAAGCCCGAACAGATCTATCACGTTAATCTGTTGAAAGCCTGGAGGGATAGAGAGTCCCTAGTCGCAGACACTTGGTCACCAGCTCAAACTGGTTGCGTGATTCCTGAGGTTGGAATAGCAGCCACCTTGTCACAACCCCAACAACAGGAGGTTAAGGAGTTTGTGCTTCGCAACAAGGAGGTATTCTCTGAGCTGCCGGGACAAACATCTGGGGTAGAGCATGACATCATTACCCCGCCCGGTGAAAGGGTGAAGTTAAAACCCTATCGGATCCCAGAGGCCCGACGGGAGGCAATACGGGAGGAAGTACAGAAAATGCTGAACTTAGGGGTGATAGAGGAGTCCCAAAGTGATTGGTCTAGTCCCATTGTGTTGGTGCCTAAACCGGATGGGAGCTGGCGATTTTGTAACGATTTTCGTCAGTTGAACAAAGTTACAAAATTTGACACCTACCCCATGCCACGTATAGATGAGTTGATCGACCGGCTGGGAACAGCCCGATACATGACGACTCTTGACCTCACAAAAGGGTATTGGCAAATCCCCCTGGCCAAATTGGCCAAAGAGAAAACCGCATTTGTAACCCCAGACGGGGCGTTCCAATATAAAAGAATGCCGTTCGGGTTACAGAATGCGCCGGCCACATTCCAGCGGAAAATGGACCAGATGCTGAGGCCCCATCGGAAGTATGCTGCGGCTTACCTGGATGACGTAATTGTCCATAGCACAGATTGGGCCTCACATCTGCCAAAAGTGCAAGCAGTCCTGGACTCTGTTCGGGAAGCAGGGTTTACGGCTAACCCCAAGAAGTGTACCATTGGGCAGGAGGAGGCCAAATATCTTGGGTACACCATTGGGAGGGGAGTAATAAAACCCCAACTCAACAAAGTCGAGGCCATCCAGAGTTGGCCACGTCCCAACAGCAAGAAGCAGGTACGAGCCTTTCTGGGAATCGCTGGGTATTATCGGCGATTCATTCCCCACTTTGCTTCTAAGGCTGTGCCCCTAACCAACCTAACGAAGGGGAAAGGGTCGGTCATGATTAAATGGACCCCCGAGGCTGAGGCAGCATTCCAATTCTTGAAACAAGCCTTATGTAGCCAGCCAGTGTTGTACTCACCCGACTTCTCTAAAGACTTTGTCGTACAAAGTGATGCGTCAGATGTGGGGTTAGGAGCAGTATTGTCCCAGGTCTGGAACGGGGAAGAGCACCCAGTCATTTACCTCAGCAGGAAGTTGAAGTCCCATGAGGTAAATTACGCCACCGTTGAAAAGGAGTGTTTAGCGGTGAAGTGGGCTCTAGATTCCCTTCGGTACTACCTGCTAGGTAGGCACTTTGACATGGTTACGGATCACGCTCCGTTAAAGTGGATGGCTCAAAACAAGGAAACAAATAGAAGAGTGAATAGGTGGTTCCTGGCCCTCCAGGAATTCAACTTCACAGTAAAGCATCGCCCTGGCGTTCAAATGGGGAATGTGGATGCTTTGTCTCGAGTACATGAATGCCTGATTGCTGGTGTTCCAACCCCGAGGTTAAAACAAGAGGGGGGGTATGTGACAGCAGGAAGGTAAAGTCACCTGGTTGCATACAGGGGGGTAGATATATTTCGCCCAGATTCAGGCTTTACGCCGACTTATACAACTAGGTGGAGAGTTGTATAAGCCCAGCTGAGGCTAGTGGGCTCATGGATGACTCATACCTCTAGGGAGAGTGTGGGGCGTCGTGCAGACAGGGAGTTGATGAGACCAGCTGAAGCTTGTCAGCTCGTTTAAGGCCTCTATAAAAACTCCCAGATTCATTAGGTGTTTGCTCATGCCTGGACCCAGACCTGTGTGGACTGTCTAGGGAGAGTGAACCCCTGTGCGGTGAGACAAAGCCTGTGTGGCTATTTGCTTGGACATTTAAAACCAGGGACTTAGGGACTAGGACAGCACTAGGCTGATCCCAGTTGTTAGTTAGGAAACCTGTATGTTTAGTCAGAGGTCAAGTTGACCAGGATTTATTTTGTTTATGTTTCTTTTGGCTTTGCTGTGTTTTGTCACTGTAAATAGAAAATAAACCGCACCTTTTTTGATTTTGAAAACCACAACCTCCGTTTGCTGGGCCTGTTTTTGTGTGGGGAGCCCATCCCGGGGGTCACACACACCCGCTGCCGAGCTAACCCCCTCACAATATATATATATGTAGCGGGGTCCTCAATTTAGGGGTAGTGTTTTAGTGGTAGTTATGCTCAAACACCTAAATTGTTAGGACATCATCAACCATTTTTTCTGCAGGAAGAATATCGGTGTACTGTTCCCTGTGGCCTGCGGTTGGCACTGCCATGATGGGCCAGGGTTGAACTGCTGATACAGTGCTGTGCCTTGTGTGTCCCCTCTCGGCGACCATACAGTGGGAGTGGTCGGCCTGCTGTGTATACTCAGAGAGGATATAAAAAAGGCAGACACTGCCTGTTCGTTCGTTCATCGTCGGGAGTCCTACTCCCAGGGAGTGTGTGTACCTGTCCGCCCTGGGCACCTTTGGCCCAGGGACGGAGGTCGGTGAATCAGTCCCAGGCACCTTTAGCCCTGGGACTGCAACTAAAGGCCTGGGGCCCAGCACCTTCGGCTGGGGCCCATCAAGGATCAGGGAATCTCAGGGTGCCACCTTGCGAGGGGACCCGCATCTTAGACGAGGAGGCCGGGGAGGACCATTCCGAGGGACTGGTGAGAAGTCACAGTGAAGGAAGGGGCCCGGTAACTCTCTGGAGGGATGTCTTCTCCTTACAAAGAGGCCAAGCTTTAACACCAAGTTCACCAGGTCTGTGGCAGAGACCAAGTTCACCAGGTCTGTGGCAGAGACCGTGCGGTTAGTTCGGGTACCATTTTGGCTGCTAGTCGAGGGAGACTATCCAAATGGGCTAAGTCTGCTTGAGAAGCAAAGTAGTGAAGTGGATTACGTTTGTGCCTGGACCTCTCCCACACCTTATGCTGTCCTGTTCTCTCTCCAACCTTTTCTATCAGAGACTGTCGTATAAGAGAAATAAACTCTACGTTGGAGTTACAGCTGGTGTGGACATTGAAGTCATTGGGGGTAATAGAGACTTGTCTTATTTGATAATAGAGATAAGAACCATTCTAAGGGAGTATCTGGCTGCGGAGACCCATCACTAGTGATGAGCCGAACACCCCCGGGTTCGGTTCGCACCAGAACCCGCGAACGGACCGAAAGTTCGTACGAACAATAGAACCCTATTAAATACAATGGATGCGAACGTTCGAATTCTAAAGTGCTAATTATAACAACTATTATGCATGTTATTGTCCTAAAAAGGGTTTGGGAACCCGGGTTCTGCACCAGGGGACATGTATCAATGCAAAAAGAAGTTTTAAAAACGGTCGTTTTTCGGGAGCAGTCATTTTAATGATGCATAAAGTGAAAAAAAAAAAAGTCAAATATTCCTTTAAATATCGTACCTGGGGGGTGTCTAAAGTATGCCTGTGAAGTGCCACGTGTTTCCCGTGTTTAGAACTGTCCCTGCACAAAATGACACTTCTAAAGGAAAAAAAAGCCATTTAAAACTGCTTGCGGCTTTAATGTAATGTCGGGTCCCGGTAATATGGATGAAATTCTTTAAGAAAAATGGCATAGCTACCCCATGACCCCCCCCCCTACCCCAGCCCATTACCAGCCCCTTTGGGTCTTGTATGGATATTAAGGGGAACCCCGCACATAAAATAAAAAAGGCCCTATATACTCTGAACAGCCGTATACAGGCGGTGCATACAAGACAGGGACTGTAGGTTTGTTCTTATGTAGAATCTGTTTGTAATTTTGAACAGGTACATTGTTGAAGTGTAGCTCCAGCCCAAAAATCTATTTTTAAACTTTTTGGAAAACATAGGTAAGGGTTATCACCCCTGTAACATTTGTTTTGCTGTCTGTGCCCCTGTTCAGAACATTTCACCTCACTTTCCGTCCCAATGACAACTGTTTTTGAAATGTGGTGTTTTTCTTGAAACAAGGATTGCTGATAAAGCATCAGTACAGAGGAGACACCTTTCTCCCATATTTATTCTTACAGGAGAGAATTTTCCTTCCTAGTGGTAGATTTCCTCTCACTTCCTGTTGTCTTCTTGCGTTTGCAAGTAGGAGTCGTTTGTAAGTTGGATGTTTGAAAGTAGGGACCTGCCGTATATACTCTGCAGAAATAGGCCCCTTAGTTGTTGGTGTTGGCACAACACTGTAAGCACTCACAGTTACTCTTGGTTGGTGCTGGAACGCCCTGCTGTCAACTATTATATCAGGAATTTTAATTACATATAATTGTTGAACAGTGGTAGTAAAAATTGGGCCTTTGATGGTGGTGCTGGTGCCACAACACTGTAAGCCCTGACAGTTACTCTTGGTGGGTGCAGCAATGGGCCCTGCTGTGAATTATTAGATCAAGAATTGTAATTGCATGCCCCTGTTGAACAGGGGCTGAAAAATTGGGCCTTTCGTGGTGGTGGTGGTGGTGGTGGTGGTGTTGCCACAACACTGTAAGCCCTCAGAGTTACTCTTGGTGGGTGCAGGAATGGGCCCTGCTGTGAATTATTAGATCAAGAATTGTAAATACATGCCCCTGTTGAACAGGGGCTGAAAAATTGGGCCTTTCGTGGTGGTGGTGGTGGTGGTGTTGCCACAACACTGTAAGCCCTCAGAGTTACTCTTGGTGGGTGCAGGAATGGGCCCTGCTGTGAATTATTAGATCAAGAATTGTAATTACATGCCCCTTTTGAACAGGGGCTGAAAAATTGGGCCTTTCGTGGTGGTGGTGGTGGTGGTGGAGTTGCCACAACACTGTAAGCCCTCAGAGTTACTCTTGGTGGGTGCAGCAATGGGCCCTGCTGTGAATTATTAGATCAAGAATTGTAATTGCATGCCCCTGTTGAACAGGGGCTGAAAAATTGGGCCTTAGGCACTGGTGGCACAACACTACAACCCCTCACAGATACTGTACTTGGAGCACAGGAATGAGCCCTGTTGCAAAGTATTGCTTCAAAAATTGTAATGACACGCCCCTGTTAAGCAGGGGCTGAAAAATTGGGCCTTAGGCACTGGTGCCACAACACTCCAACCCCTCACAGATACTGTACTTGGAGCACAGCAATGAGCCCTATGGCAAATTATTGCTAAAAAAATTGTAATTACACGCCCCTGTAAAACAGGGGCTGAAAAATTGGGCCTTAGCCACTGGTGGCGGCACCCATAAACAAAAATGATCTTCCAAGCTATCATCATCAATCGTATCATTGAGGACTCGGAGGAGGAGGATAGCCAGTCAACATAACAGCACAGGCACTCAGCATCAGCATCAGTCTTGAAGGGATGTGACATGTTAAAATCAATTAGTCTGTTATATCAGCATCAGGTGTGTGGTAGCTGGTGGTGATCCAAGACTGGTTCATCTTGATGAAAGTCAGTCGATCAACCGAGTCGGTGGACAGGCGCACCCTGTGATCCGTGACAAATCCTCCAGCAGCACTGAATGTGCGTTCCGAAAGAACGCTGGATGCAGGACAGGCCAGTAGCTCAATTGCATACTGTGCAAGCTCTGGCCAGTGATCCATCCTCAAGACCCAGTAAGCCAGAGGATTTTCGGTGGGGAAGGTGTCCAAGTCTGACCTTGCCCCTAGATATTCCTGCACCATGTTTATCAGACGCTGGCGATGGTTGCTGGAACCGATCATACTTTGGGGCTGCGGACTAAAGAATTGTCTGAACGCATCGGTCAGATGGCCACCTTCCCCACCGCTCCTTCTTTGACTGGCCGAAGCCTCAGCAACTCGTTGTCCAGGACCAGGAGTTTGTAACCTCCCAGTCTCTGGGAACGCGTTGCACAGACCTTTCTGCAAGGCCTCCCGGAGTTGTCTCATCCTCTGCTCCCTCTGCGACGGTAACATAAGGTCTGCAAACTTACCCTTGTACCGTGGATCAAGGAGAGTGGCCAGCCAGTAATGGTCCCTCTCCTTGATCCGAAGAATACGAGGAAGGCCATGCAGCGTAGGTTTGCTGAGGCATTCGCTCCGGAGTCCTCTGGGTCACTAAGGACGACATGATCCGCAGCCACCTCCTCCCAGCCACGTACAAGTCCACTGGTTTCTTGGGACTGTAAATCATCCCTAAAAGACTGCTGCTGATGATGCTGAGTGCCAGCCTCCACCTCCATGCTGACACAATCCTCCTCCTCCTCCTCCTCCTCCTCCTCCTCTTCCTGTGCGACGGGTGGGACAGAAGGAACACTGTCTGGGTAAAGGGGGCCTTGAGAGGCAAGGAAGTCCTCCTCTTCCTGCCTCTGTTCTGCCTCAAGTGCCCTGTCCATTATTCCACGCAGCGTGTGCTCCAACAGGTGGACAAGAGGTACAGTGTCACTGATGCATGCACTGTCACTGCTCACCATCCTCGTGGCCTCCTCAAATGGTGCCAGGACAGTGCATGCATCCCTGATCATGCCCCACTGGCGTGGAGAAAAAAAAACAAGCTCCCCTGACCCTGTCCTGGTGCCGTAGTCGCACAGGTACTCATTGATGGCCCTCTGCTGCGTGTGCAGCCGCTGCAGCATGGCCAACGTTGAGTTCCACCTGGTGGGCATGTCACATATAAGGCGGTTCTTGGGCAGGTTCAACTCCTTTTGCAGCTCAGCCAGGCGAGCACTGGCATTATAAGATCTGCGGAAATGCACACAGACTTTCCTGGCCTGCCTCAGGACATCCTGTAAGCCCGGGTACCTGCCCAAGAACCGCTGCACCACCAGGTTAAGGACGTGAGCCACACAGGGCACATGGGTCAGTTGTCCCTGTCGGAGGGCGGAGAGGAGGTTGGTGCCATTGTCGCAAACCACCATTCCTGGCTTAAGCTGGCGTGGCGTCAACCACCTCTCGGCCTGGCCCTGCAGAGCAGACAGGACCTCTGCCCCAGTGTGGCTTCTGTCCCCCAAACACACCAGCGCAAGCACGGCATGGCATCTTTTTGCCTGCGTACTTGCGTAGCCCCGTGAACGGCTACGGAGCACCGCTGGTTCATAGGACAAACCACAGGAAGAGGCCATGGAGGAAGAAGAAGAGGAGGGGGTGGAGGAGAGAGGTGTGTCACAACCAGTAGTAGCATTTTGGAGGCGTGGTGGTGGAACAACCTCCAACACTACTGCACCTTGTCCTGCATCCTTCCCAGCTGCCAAAAGAGTGACCCAATGGGCCGTGAAAGAAAGGTAACGTCCCTGTCCATGCCTGCTGGACCATGAGTCAGCGGTAATATGCACCTTACCGCTGACCGCCCTGTCCAGCGAGGCCAAGACATTGCCTTCCACATGCCGGTAGAGAGCCGGAATAGCCTTCCGTGAGAAAAAGTGGCGTTTGGGAACCTGCCACTGAGGAACCGCACATTGCACAAACTCACGGAAGGGGGCCGAGTCTACCAACTGAAAAGGCAGCAGTTGAAGCGCTAGCAATTTAGCCAAGCTAGCATTCAACCGCTGGGCATGTGGATGGCTGGGAGTGAACTTCTTTCGACGGTCCAGCAGCTGGGGCAGGGAAATTTGCCTGCTAAAATCGGACGTCGGTGTACTGCTAGCAGAGTGGCCGCAACTACTTGGCTGTGACACACCTAATTCTACACCTTCATTCCTCTCAGTGCATGTTTCAGAGAGGACTGAAGTTATAGTGGGGTTGGAGATCCCAGCTGATGCGGTGCAAGGAGAGGTCCGCTTTGTTCTTTGGTGTGGGTCTTTGAGGTAGGCTTGCCAACGAGCTGCATGGCAGGTCAACATATGTCTGGTCAGGCATGTGGTACCCAAGCGGCTGATGTTTTGGCCACGCGATATACGCTTGAGACATATGTTGCAAACAGCAGCTGTGCGATCTGATGCACTAGCCTCAAAAAAGGCCCACCCCAAGGAACTTTTTGAATGACGGGCAGAGGCAGCGCCCTGCACAGGCGGAGCTCTGCGGTGTGATTCCGTCGGTGTACTGCCCTTACGCTGGCCACCAAAGGGCATCCTGCCTCGTTGGAGATGTGCCTCCTCCTCATCCTCCTCCTCCTCCTCTCTCCTATTAGGCACCCACGTGGAGTCAGTGACCTCATCATCCCCTCCCTCCTCATCACTGGAGCCAATCTGGCAGTATGCTGCAGCTGCTGGAACATGACTGCCAGATTGGTGTCCTTCTTGAGCATCCCCTCTGTCTGCTCTCACGCTACTGCCTTCCTGTAGCTGGGTTTCATCATCAGACCCTTCGAAACGCTGGGCATCCTCCTGGAGCATGTACCCAACACTGTGCTCAAACAGTTCGGGGGACTCCTCAGGAGGAGGACATGGTGGGTCTAGGGAAGGAGTGACTGATGATGAGTCTGACATTGATACCAGGGAAGAGGACGCTTTGGCAGCTGCTTTGCCAGTACCCTGAGCCTGGGTGAGAGAGGATGAGGAGGAGGAGGAGGGCTTGGTCATCCACTCTACCAAGTCTTCGGCATGATGTGGCTCAACATGTCCAGCTGCCGAAAAGAAGGACAAGCGTGTCCCATGGCCATGTGCTGATGACAATGCACCGCGTCCACGACCAGCACTAATGCCCCCAGACACAGAGCCTGCTTGCCCTCTTTTATTGCCTCCTGACTGTCTGCCTCTCCTTGTTTGCCTTCCAGACATTCTAATAGATGGCCTGCAGGGAGATGGGAAAAAAGCAATAAGGGCTACCTTCAGGTGTCCTTCTCTGTCCCTTTACTTAAGGATTTCTAAATATGGTTGAGGATGATTGCTTTTGCACAGAATAGCACAACGACAATTTCCCTGACTGTCCAAAAAACAAGGATTTCAAAGATGGTTGATGAGGAATGCTTTAGCACACTATAGCACAAGGAGAATTCCCCTCACTTTCCTTCTTTGTCCCTAGAAACAAGGATTATCACAGTGAAAGAAACTGACACTCTCCCTACCTAGAGTTTTCTGTCCCTAGAAAAAATGTTTTTTTAAAGCACACTATAGCACAAGGAGAATTCCCCTCACTTTCCTTCTTTGTCCCTAGAAACAAGGATTCGCACAGTGAAAGAAACTGACACTCTCCCTACCTAGAGTTTTCTGTCCCTAGAAAAAATGTTTTTTTAAAGCACACTATAGCACAAGGAGAATTCCCCTCACTTTCCTTCTTTGTCCCTAGAAACAAGGATTCACACAGTGAAAGAAACTGACACTCTCCCTACCTAGAGTTTTCTGTCCCTAGAAAAAAATTTTTTTAAACCACACTATAGCACAAGGAGAATTCCCCTCACTTTCCTTCTTTGTCCCTAGAAACAAGGATTCGCACAGTGAAAGAAACTGACACTCTCCCTACCTAGAGTTTTCTGTCCCTAGAAAAAATGTTTTTTTAAAGCACACTATAGCACAAGGAGAATTCCCCTCACTTTCCTTCTTTGTCCCTAGAAACAAGGATTCGCACAGTGAAAGAAACTGACACTCTCCCTACCTAGAGTTTTCTGTCCCTAGAAAAAATGTTTTTTTAAAGCACACTATAGCACAAGGAGAATTCCCCTCACTTTCCTTCTTTGTCCCTAGAAACAAGGATTCGCACAGTGAAAGAAACTGACACTCTCCCTACCTAGAGTTTTCTGTCCCTAGAAAAAATGTTTTTTTAAAGCACACTATAGCACAAGGAGAATTCCCCTCACTTTCCTTCTTTGTCCCTAGAAACAAGGATTCGCACAGTGAAAGAAACTGACACTCTCCCTACCTAGAATTTTCTGTCCCTAGAAAAAATGTTTTTTTAAAGCACACTATAGCACAAGGAGAATTCCCCTCACTTTCCTTCTTTGTCCCTAGAAACAAGGATTCGCACAGTGAAAGAAACTGACACTCTCCCTACCTAGAGTTTTCTGTCCCTAGAAAATTTTTTTTTTAAAGCACACTATAGCACAAGGAGAATTCCCCTCACTTTCCTTCTTTGTCCCTAGAAACAAGGATTCGCACAGTGAAAGAAACTGACACTCTCCCTACCTAGAGTTTTCTGTCCCTAGAAAAAATGTTTTTTTAAAGCACACTATAGCACAAGGAGAATTCCCCTCACTTTCCTTCTTTGTCCCTAGAAACAAGGATTCGCACAGTGAAAGAAACTGACACTCTCCCTACCTAGAGTTTTCTGTCCCTAGAAAAAATGTTTTTTTAAAGCACACTATAGCACAAGGAGAATTACCCTAACTTTCCTTCTTTGTCCCTAGAAACAAGGATTCGCACAGTGAAAGAAACTGACACTCTCCCTACCTAGAGTTTTCTGTCCCTAGAAAAAATGTTTTTTTAAAGCACACTATAGCACAAGGAGAATTCCCCTCACGTTCCTTCTTTGTCCCTAGAAACAAGGATTCGCACAGTGAAAGAAACTGACACTCTCCCTACCTAGAGTTTTCTGTCCCTAGAAAAAATGTTTTTTTAAAGCACACTATAGCACAAGGAGAATTCCCCTCACTTTCCTTCTTTGTCCCTAGAAACAAGGATTCGCACAGTGAAAGAAACTGACACTCTCCCTACCTAGAGTTTTCTGTCCCTAGAAAAAATGTTTTTTTAAAGCACACTATAGCACAAGGAGAATTCCCCTCACTTTCCTTCTTTGTCCCTAGAAACAAGGATTTGCACAGTGAAAGAAACTGACACTCTCCCTACCTAGAGTTTTCTGTCCCTAGAAAAAATGTTTTTTTAAAGCACACTATAGCACAAGGAGAATTCCCCTCACTTTCCTTCTTTGTCCCTAGAAACAAGGATTCGCACAGTGAAAGAAACTGACACTCTCCCTACCTAGAGTTTTCTGTCCCTAGAAAAAATGTTTTTTTAAAGCACACTATAGCACAAGGAGAATTCCCCTCACTTTCCTTCTTTGTCCCTAGAAACAAGGATTCGCACAGTGAAAGAAACTGACACTCTCCCTACCTAGAGTTTTCTGTCCCTAGAAAAAATGTTTTTTTAAAGCACACTATAGCACAAGGAGAATTCCCCTCACTTTCCTTCTTTGTCCCTAGAAACAAGGATTCGCACAGTGAAAGAAACTGACACTCTCCCTACCTAGAGTTTTCTGTCCCTAGAAAAAATGTTTTTTTAAAGCACACTATAGCACAAGGAGAATTCCCCTCACTTTCCTTCTTTGTCCCTAGAAACAAGGATTCGCACAGTGAAAGAAACTGACACTCTCCCTACCTAGAGTTTTCTGTCCCTAGAAAAAATGTTTTTTTAAAGCACACTATAGCACAAGGAGAATTCCCCTCACTTTCCTTCTTTGTCCCTAGAAACAAGGATTCGCACAGTGAAAGAAACTGACACTCTCCCTACCTAGAGTTTTCTGTCCCTAGAAAAAATGTTTTTTTAAAGCACACTATAGCACAAGGAGAATTCCCCTCACTTTCCTTCTTTGTCCCTAGAAACAAGGATTCGCACAGTGAAAGAAACTGACACTCTCCCTACCTAGAGTTTTCTGTCCCTAGAAAAAATGTTTTTTTAAAGCACACTATAGCACAAGGAGAATTCCCCTCACTTTCCTTCTTTGTCCCTAGAAACAAGGATTCGCACAGTGAAAGAAACTGACACTCTCCCTACCTAGAGTTTTCTGTCCCTAGAAAAAATGTTTTTTTAAAGCACACTATAGCACAAGGAGAATTCCCCTCACTTTCCTTCTTTGTCCCTAGAAACAAGGATTCGCACAGTGAAAGAAACTGACACTCTCCCTACCTAGAGTTTTCTGTCCCTAGAAAAAATGTTTTTTTAAAGCACACTATAGCACAAGGAGATTTCCCCTCACTTTCCTTCTTTGTCCCTAGAAACAAGGATTCGCACAGTGAAAGAAACTGACACTCTCCCTACCTAGAGTTTTCTGTCCCTAGAAAAAATGTTTTTTTAAAGCACACTATAGCACAAGGAGAATTCCCCTCACTTTCCTTCTTTGTCCCTAGAAACAAGGATTCGTACAGTGAAAGAAACTGACACTCTCCCTACCTAGAGTTTTCTGTCCCTAGAAAAAATGTTTTTTTAAAGCACACTATAGCACAAGGAGAATTCCCCTCACTTTCCTTCTTTGTCCCTAGAAACAAGGATTCGCACAGTAAAACACACTGACACTCTCCCTACCTATCCTTCTCTTTCCCTAAACTAAAGGAATCCAGGTTAAGCAAGAAAGAAATAAATGTCACTGTCCCTGCCTATGTTTCTCTTTCCCTGCTCCGGAACACACTACACTAGGCCGCCGTGCTGGCGGCCTTTTATAGTGTGGGGCGTGTACTAAACACCCTCAGCAATAATTGGCCACAGGCATCCTGCCTGTGGCCAATCATTGCTCTCCTCGCTGCCGGCGCTGTGATTGGCCAAGCATGCGGGGTCACAGTGCATGCTTGGCCAATCACAGCGCCTGGATGACACTGCGATGGCGTAGTGCATTGTGGGCCGTTCGCGTCACTCGAATTTGGCGCGAACGGCCCAAATCGTTCGATCTTCGTCGAACGATCGAACAGCCGATGTTCGAGTCGAACGTATGTTCGACTCGAACACGAAGCTCATCCCTACCCATCACAACACCGCTCAACCTCCTCACACAGGAGGGTAACGGGCATATAGAGCTGGGTGTGCCCTTTCCTCCTGCGAGGAGCCGAAATACAAGGAGGAGAGGGTGGTAAGCGCTATACGTATATATATATATATATATATATATATATATATATATATAGTATATTACCAAAAGTAAGCGCAAGAACTACCTTTTCCTTTATAATGAAAATCTGTTGTGAGCCTAATTTAGTAAATCATATCTGTTTACACTATTGTGTCTGTGGAGCAGGCCGAATAATCAATGTATTTTCATAGTATTATTATGCACGCACAATGCATGTAGACACGGGTATAGAGTACATGTGGACAATTTATTAACAAGTGCTAAAAAAAATCGTTAATTCTCATGCCGCATACACATGGCCGTTTTTCTCGTCGAGAAAAACGAAATTTTTCCCATTCGACGAGAAAAACGATAGTCTGTGGGCTTTCTGTCGTTTTTTTCGACGAGAAAAACGGCATTAAAAACGACGAGAAAAATTAGAACATGTTCTAATTTTTCACGTCGTTTTTTTGGAAATGTTTTCCGCGGCAGTGTTTCCCATAGGGAAACACTGCCGCGGAGCCCACAGACGGTCGTTTTTCTCGACAAGAGAAAAAACGACGTGAAAAACGACCGTTTGTGGGGAACAAGCTGTTCCCTCGTTTTTAATGACATTATTCACGGCGTTTTTTTAACCGCCGTGAATAATGATCGTGTGTACGCGGCATCACTGTTTCTCTAGTTATATTACATGTGCTCTAATGCAGGAACAAGGTCATGTGAACAAAACTGCTTCAGGATAGCAAAAATCATGCATACACTACAGAATAATAAAAGCTTCACAAACATAGACTCTTCACAGCACAGTCTCCATTACTCATTTAGGGTAACAAGTGGCTGCATTGCATAGACTATATAAGATTATAATAACAGAGAGTCAAGCTGAGAATCACTAATTCAGTAAAAAACAAAAAACAAAAAAAAACACAGTTCCTCACAGTGAAGTCCTGGGCAGCTCTGATAACACAGTAGAGTTAAAGGGGTCTGTACTGATCCTGAGTGGCACATTTGTATGGGTACAGCAGCTCATTCATTTAAAATGTGCTGCTGTACCTGCGGGCAACTCGGGGAAAATGCCCCAGACTATTTAAAAAAAAATTACCACACAGAACCGGATGGTGCTGTGGCACCATGCAGTTTCACACACCTGAAAACGTGCCACGTTTTCCGATGCATGGGGATGACATTAAGAATTAATGGCACCCAGATGTGTCTGCTAAAGAGGAACATATTTTACCTGCGAGTTGGGAACGTGTGTGAATATGCACAGGTTCCCGACCCACACAGATATGAACCTAGTCTTATACAAACCCAGACCCTTATATACAAGGCCTTAATATTTGGACATGGAAGACTTAGGTTTGTGAAAAAGATGTTGCAGTACTTTACAATACAATTTTACAATATTTTAACAAAGAGCAGTAGCAGATCTACAAGAAATAAGCTGAATTAATTGCCAAACAATAACAATATTTCTTAGGGCCCGTGTCATTGAGCTTTGGGCTTGTGTTTATGCCATCAGTTTGACATCAATTTGTAATGGATTAATTGACAAATGCATTTGACCTGTAGCTGAATTACTGATGACCTGTATTTGACTAGAATTGCATGGCAATGCAATACTCGTTTAAAGCAAACAAAAAAACATCTACACAGGCCCTGAGACAATAACATTCATAAGGGCACATGTAAACCCTAAATTAATTACATTTAGTTTGATAAAGTGCTGTGTATCATAAACAATTGGCCTTTTTTTAATTGAAAAAGTGTGCAGCTAAGTAAAAGTGCTGGAGAACAAACTTTTTTTTGTAGAAAATGATTGTTGTCAGAGAGGAAAATGAGGATGTTCTCACTGAAAGGCCTCGTACACACGACCGATTTTCTCGGCAAGAACCAGCAAGAAACTTGCTGGCAGAGAGGTCTTGCCGAGTAAATCGGTCGTGTGTACGCTGCTAGCGGGTTTCTCGTCGAGAAAACCGACAAGAAACCTCGACGAGAAAATAGAGAACCTGCTCTCTATTTTCTCGTCGAGATTCTCCTCGGCATGTTTCTCGACGAGAAAAGTGAGTGTGTGTACACTTACCTGTCCGCCCGGAAGCCCGCGCATGTTCGAAATGAATTAGACGCATGCGCGGTAGCTTCCTAGGCATACGTAGGGTATACCAAGATGGCGGCGACGGCATCGAATGTGACGAGCGCATGCTCGACGTAGTCGATGATGTCACCGAGTACACTCCTTTCAAAGAACCGCGGATTCTTTGAAACGAGCGTGTGTACACTCGGCCGGGACAAGTTTCTTGTCCAAGAATCTCGTCGAAAAAAACGACATGTTTTTTTCAACGAGAATCTCGGCCGTGTGTACGAGGCCAAACTCTCAGCATGTGACCTGAACACATGGTCAGCTTTTGTTCATGGTCAAAATATGTGTATGAACTAAACAGGGCATGCATTAAGCCATAACTGCTGGTCACCTGATACAGACAGCTGCACATAAATAATGGGTAAATGGTAAAACATTTACTTTTTTTTTTTAACTAAAATAATAAACATGTTATACTTACTTGCTCTGTGGAAGGGTATTGCACAGCGTGGCCCCAAACCTCCTCTTCTGGGTTCCCCTACTGGCGCACTTGCGCTCCTCCTTTTCCTATGATGGCATGCATACAGGCTTTCTCCTGAGCCAAGCTGTGTGCGTCTATAGGCACGCCACCTGCTCCTGCTCTCTCCTCACTGGATGTGACTCACAGAAACAGGAGCCAATTGCTCCCATTGCTATCAATCTGCCCTATGAGACCAGGGAGAAAGAGCAATGCTGTTGCAGACAGGCACATCGCTGGATTGAATTTAGGGAGTAGGGAAGAGGAACAGCTACTGAAAGTTATTTTACCCTAAGAGCGGTTTCACACTGGGGCGGTGGGTGCGGTGGCTATACCGTCGGGATTGCTG
Organism: Rana muscosa; assembly: GCA_029206835.1. Classification (NCBI taxonomy): domain Eukaryota; kingdom Metazoa; phylum Chordata; class Amphibia; order Anura; family Ranidae; genus Rana; species Rana muscosa. The sequence continues at coordinate 796,704,743 of CM055116.1, read as the reverse complement.
AGGTATCCGGCCGCTAGTGGTGCGGTTTTAACCCCCGCTAGCGGCCGAAAAAGGGTTAATACCACCCGCAAACCGAGCTAATATCTAGACAAGCCTTTCTCAACCTTTTAAACATGAAGGAACCCTTGAAATAATAACCTTTAGGAAACTCAAACAAACAAATGGAGAGCCGGCCACTCTGGAATACCTTCAGAAGGTATTCCAGAGTGGCCGGCTCTCCATTTGTTTGTTTGTTTGAGCTATGCTATATGGATGTGCGGGAGGACATCTGAGCCTGAGCACCTGGTTAAGAACAGCCGGCTTTTACTGAATAGCATCTTCGCCTCATGAATTAGAGAGGTGCCCTTTTGTGTTGTATCTTTAGGAAACTCTGATCGTAATTACTATGTGTATGTAGCGCCCTCCTCACTCCCCTCTTTCTCTCGTCTCGTCTTTCTCTTGTCTAGGGGTATCTTAGAGGGGAGGGAGCGGGGACACCACGCCTGGCTTCCACCACATGTCTCAGTGCGGTATAAGCAACGTCCTTGTATTACCTTCGGGTCAGTGCTGTGCACCTGGATCCTCCCTCCAAGAGTCACCTTGAACAATGTCTGTTAGGAAATGAGCCCCACACCATAAAAGTTCAACACACCTTTATTCTTCTGCGAATGAACACAATCAGTTGAACTCCCTTGGTTAACAGAACAGGAAAGGAGGTGTGGATGCGAATAGGCCCAGACACAATGTGGTTCTCCACTTTCCTTCCTGAAAGTGGGTTATGGTCTCCGCACGAGGTGGGAATTTCCTTCCAGGCGGTCTCCGACGAGAGGCTCACCTGTCACCGGCAATATGCTGCACCGGGTCTTCAAGTGAGGAGCTCCCCCCGGTCCATTGCTCCTTGGGCACTGAGCTCCGGACCTCCATCTGAGTACCTAACCCCAGGCTAAAGGTGCCTGGGATGGAACTCGACCTCCGGTTGTCCTCTAGGCCTAGGCCACCCAGAGGACCGACACGAACCACTGTCCACAAGCTGAAGGTGCTTGGGACTTCCACCTCGTGACCAAGATGGCCGGCCCCTTTATACCCTCTCCCAGCAAGCACGGCGGGTTCCCCGCCCCACCATACCGCTGCCGAGGGAGGACAAAAAGGAAGCACAACACACAGCAATGATTCAACCCCAGCCCAGGGCGACAGCGCCACCCACCGGGCTGCAGGGAATTACACATCACCAATGTCAAGTTCAAATTTACACCCGGGAAAGTACATACCCGCTACACTCTCCCCCTGGTGGTTTGACACTGGTCCCCAGTGTCTGGAGTAAATCATGCCCTCAATGGCTGACATAATCCAATCCAGAAACCGACTAACAATTGTACAAAAAATATAACTTTAGAAAATTCTATAACTAAAACATTGTGTCTGAGCCCTGTAAAGAAAGGGAAAGAAACAACAACATGTAATCATAACTTTGAATCACATTTTACACCATACTCTTCCCCTTCCTTGCGCCGGATCAGCACTTTGTCTGCATGGATGTGTCGTCCCAACATCCAATCTGCCTTGCAGTCCTTGAAACCTTGAGAGGCCTTTGGAGAGCATGCCAGGTACCTGCGAGCGTGTGGAACCTGAAGGTGGGTCCAAACAAAGTAATTGTACCAGCGCTCCCGGCACACTTCCACCTCATAAAGCAGTTCCTTTGACAAGTACGGATACTCCCATCCGTATTCTGCAGCAACCTTTTGGCCAAATAGGCGTTGTAATCTCACCAAGGGAGGCATGGTAGCTTTGTCCCCTTCGCCAGGCAAAACTATCGAGTCCGGGTGGCGAGGGACCTTGACCACATCTGGTCTGAGCATAGGTGCCCGCAGCAACAGTCTCTTCTCCCCGGCCTTCGGTACAGATGGCACCGGGGATGTAGAAGCAGGCTGGGGACGGGACCTCTCTTCAGGCGCTGGTGCCTCCACCCGGGGTGTACTTTCCCCTGTTGACATGGGTGGATCTCTGATCCTCCGAGATGAAGCGAGAGGTACTTTGTCCCAGCCCTTCCCGGCAAACAAATCATCTATAGCAACGTCGTCTCCCATGTCCGACAGCGATTCCAGGTCAGAGGTGTCACACTCCTCCGCGGGTATGTAGCCGGTTGTAGAAACGGAGCCACCATCTCCCGCGGACTCGCTGGGCCATGACTTCCCGACACCTCTGCCTGCACACCAAATCTCTCCGCCTGGCTTACCTCGACCTTTACTTGAAGCGGGACGTCCGGAACTCTTGTCAACGGATCCATCCAGGCCGGGCGTAAGCGGGCGAGACGGTCCACCACAACCGCTGGTCGGGGCTACCATGCTGGTCTTTCTCTTCGGTGGCGGACGCTGCGAGACAGTGGTGACCGAGTCAGCATCCTCGGATTCTCCCGTTGTGGTTTTACGACCTCCTCCGCGGTCGCTGCAGTGTGCGTAGGGATGGCTCTCACAGCAGTGATTCCTCCTCTCTGAGTGGTGTTGCCCGCAGCATGGCCGGGGTAAATGGTTCTCGGCCTCTCAACCGCCGGATCCACTTCGAACAGGAACTCCCCACAGGCCTCACATCGCCCGAATGGCTTCAGCTGGCACACCAGTCCCGAACAGCCGGGACAAATCACACCCAGGGCCTCAACGTCCATGCACGAGTACAGGGCGAATCGACCCCTTGGCTTTAGCCGGATCCCCGTATCTGTTACCGGAGCAGCAGCAGTCAATGTCGTGGTGGAAGGGTGAACTGGAATCCACGATGTATGTCCGAACATGGCGACCTGTTGCTGATCCATCGCACACTGCCAAGTTTTTGCGCCAACGTCCCACGTGTACTCCTTCACACGTATTGGACTCCTCCCCTTGCTCCAGTTCGCGGGCTTTTCTTCTTTTCTGTTTCTGAGTCACGCCCACAAACTAAGCGATGGGGGTGTGCCTGGTGGCACAGTGCAATAGAAGCCCCCACGTGTAGTATTTCACACGGCTGAACTTCCCCCTCTTTCCACTCTTCTGCGCGGGCCTTTCCCTTCATTGGGTCATGTCTACGACTTCGAGCAGGGATGCACTTCGGCCAATGAAGGCCTGCCTATTCGCTTAACTCCTCCAGCAGACACGTTCAATTCCGTGGTGCACAAACACTATACCGGACCCGAGCCCCCACGTGTAGCGCCCTCCTCACTCCCCTCTTTCTCTCCTCTTGTCTTTCTCTTGTCTAGGGGTATCTTAGAGGGGAGGGAGCGGGGACACCACGCCTGGCTTCCACCACATGTGTCAGTGCGGTATAAGCAACGTTCTTGTATTACCTTCGGGTCAGTGCTGTGCACCTGGATCCTCCCTCCAAGAGTCACCTTGAACAATGTCTGTTAGGAAATGAGCCCCACACCATAAAAGTTCAACACACCTTTATTCTTCTGCGAATGAACACAATCAGTTGAACTCCCTTGGTTAACAGAACAGGAAAGGAGGTGTGGATGCGAATAGGCCCAGACACAATGTCCTTCCTGAAAGTGGGTTATGGTCTCCGCACGAGGGGGGAATTTCCTTCCAGGCGGTCTCCGACGAGAGGCTCACCTGTCCCCGGCAATATGCTGCACCGGGTCTTCAAGTGAGGAGCTCCCCCCGGTCCATTGCGCCTTCCGGATTCGGGTACCCACTCCCGGGGTTCCCTAGGATCTCCTTCCCTCGCGGAACTCAGTGTTGGGCACTGAGCTCCGGACCTCCATCCGAGTACCTCACCTCAGGCTAAAGGTGCCTGGGATGGAACACGACCTCCGGTTGTCCTCTAGGCCTAGGCCACCCAGAGGACCGACACGAACCACCGTCCACAAGCTGAAGGTGCTTGGGACTTCCACCCCGTGACCAAGATGGCCGGCCCTTTATACCCTCTCCCAGCAAGCACGGCGGGTTCCCCGCCCCACCATACCGCTGCCGAGGGAGGACAAAAAGGAAGCACAACACACACCAATGATTCAACCCCAGCCCAGGGCGACAGCGCCAGCCACCAGGCTGCAGGGAATTACACATCATGTCTCTGTCAAGTTCAAATTTACACCCGGGAAAGTACATACCCGCTACATGTAAATTAGCAGGGTGGTTAGTGGGAAGAATGTTCCCTTACAGATAGCTTAAATGATAATTAGTGTCAGTGGTTACTTATCTAGAAAGCTTAATTTATTCACTGCTCAAGCAACCTCTGAAGGAACCCTGGGATTGCATGGAACCCTTGTTAAGAAAGACTGATCTAAACCAGATATATGGCCAATATTTAGGGAGTCTGGAGTAACTTCCTAAGAAAGCATTAAAATGGAATTCAAAGCATGAACAAATGTACCCTCTAACCTACCTCTTCCCTCCAGACTAGAGCATGTCCTTGCATTATTTTCTCTTTTACCTTTGTAGCGGGTATATGCTTTCTATTTTTTTGAATCTGGTGGGGAAAACTGTGATGTATGGTTCCCTGGGGCCCACCAGGTGGCGCTGTCACTTTGGGCCCGGGGTTGAGTCATCGTTGCGGTGGCGTATCTCTTTTGGTCTCTCTCAGTGGTTGTATGGTGGGGCGGGGAACCCGCCGTGCTTGCTGGGAGGGGGTATAAAGGGGCGGCCATTTTTGGTGGGGGAAGTCGAGCCCGGGCACCTTCAGCCTGAGGGCGGTGGTTTGTGTCGGTCCCCTAGGCGGGTCTAGGTCTAGAGGACGTTCGAAGGTCATGTTCCATCCCAGGCACCTTTAGCCTGGGGTGAGGTACTCGGGAGGAGGTCTGGAGCTCAGTGCCCACCACTGAGTTCCACGAGGGAAGGAGGTCCTAGGGAACCCCAGGAGTGGGTACCCAAATCCGGAAGGCGTAATGGACCGGTGGGAGATACTTACTTGAAGACCCGGTGCAGCATATTGCCGGTGACAGGTGAGCCTTCCATCAGAGACCGCCTGGAAGGAAATCCCCCTTCGCTCGGAGACCGCAGCCCACTTTCAGGAAGGAAAGTGGAGAGTTCATTGTGTCTGGGCCTACTCGCATCCACACCTCCTTTTCTGTTCTGTTCTACAAGGGAGTCTAACTGATTGTGTTCATTCAAGAAGAATAAAGGAGTGTTGGACTTTAATGGTGTGGGGCTCATTTTCTGGCAGACATTGTTCAAGGTAACTCTCATTGGAGGTTCCAGGTGCAGAACACTGACCCGAAGGTAAAACAAGAACTTTGCTTCCACCACACAAACATATGCGGTGAGGGCTTGGCGTGGTGACCCCGCTCTCTCTCCTCTAAAAGTACCCCTAGACAAGAGACAGACGAGCTGATAAAAGAGAGGGGAGAGAGGAGGCCGCTACACCTGGTTTCTGTAAAGAGAAACAGCTTTTATTACTCCCTGTGATGTCATCATTAGGCTTTTCAAATTCTTGCAGGGGCAGCTGCTGAGATGAGGGATCAGCAGGGTACCCTAGGTCAGTTCCCAATTCCAGTTATGTGGACTCATCTCTAGAACTAGGGATGAGCTTCGAGTTCGAGACGAACATTGGCTGTTCGCCAGTTCGGCGAACAGCGAACAATTTGGGGTGTTCGCGGCAAATTCGAAAATCCGCGGAACACCCTGTAAAAGTCTATGGGAGAATTCTAAAGTGCTAATTTTAAAGGTTAATATGCAAGTTACTGTCCTAAAAAGTGTTTGGGGACCTGGGTCCTGCCCCAGGGGACATGTATCAATGCAAAAAAAAGTTTTAAAAACTGAAGTTTTTTCAGGAGCAGTGATTTCAATAATGCTTAAAGTGAAACAATGAAAGTGAAATATTCCTTTAAATTTTGTACCTAGCGGGTGTCTAAAGTATGCATGTAAAGTAGCGCATGTTTCCCGTGCTTAAAATTGTCCCTGCACAAAGTGTCATTTCTGAAGGAAGAAAAGTCATTTAAAACTACTAGCGGCTATTCATGAATTGTTGGTCCCGGCAATACAGAGAAAAGTAATTGAAAAAAATGACAGGGGTCCCCCCCAGTCCATTACCAGGCCCTTTGGGTCTGGTATGAATATTAAGGGGAACCCCTGCCATTTTTTTCAATGACTTTTATCTGTATTGCCGGGACCGACAATTCATTAATAGCGGGAGTAGTTTTAAATTACTTTTTTTTCCTTCAAAAATGACATTTTGTGCAGGGAACCAAAATAAAAAAAAAAAAATGTGTGGGGGTCCCCCCAAATTCCATATCAGGCCCTTCAGGTCTGGTATGGATATTAAGGGGAACCCCGCGTCATAAAAAAAAATGACGTGGGGTTCCCCCAAAAAATCCATACCAGACCCTTCAGGTCTGGTATGGATTTTAGGGGAACTCCGCGCCGAAATAAAAAAAAAGCGGCATGGGGTCCCCCCAAAAATCCATACCAGACCCATCACGTGACCCCACCCCCCTCTGACGCAGGGGGCTTCCAGATTCCGATAAGCCCCCTGCCCGCAGACCCCCACAACCACCGGGCAAGGGTTATGGGGATGAGGCCCTTGCCCCTATCAACATGGGGACAAGGTGCTTTGAGGGGTCACAGACCCCCAAAGCATCCTCCCCATGTTGAGGGCATGTGGCCTGGTATGGTTCAGGAGGGGGGGCGCTCTCTCATCCCTCCCTCTTTTCCTGCGGCCTGCCAGGTTGCGTGCTCGGATAAAGGGTCTGGTATGGATTTTTGGGGGGACACCACGCCATTTTTTTTCATTTTGGCGCGGAGTTCCCCTTAAAATCCATACCAGACCTGAAGGGTCTGGTGTGGATTTTTTGGGGGAACCCCACGTCATTGTTTTTTTTTCTATTATGCGGGGTTCCCCTTAATATCCATACCAGACCTGAAGGGCCTGATATGGAATTTGGGGGGACCCCCACACATTTTTTTATTTTTTATTTTGGTTCCCTGCACAAAATGTCATTTTTGAAGGAAAAAAAAAGTAATTTAAAACTACTCCCGCTATTAATGAATTGTCGGTCCCGGCAATACAGATAAAAGTCATTGAAAAAAATGGCAGGGTTTCCCTTAATATTCATACCAGACCCAAAGGGCCTGGTAATGGACTGGGGGGGACCCCTGTAACTTTTTTCAATTACTTTTCTCTGTATTGCCGGGACCGACAATTCATGAATAGCCGCTAGTAGTTTTAAATGACTTTTTTTCCTTCAGAAATGACACTTTGTGCAGGGACAATTCTAAGCACGGGAAACATGCGCTACTTTACATGCATACTTTAGACACCCCCCAGGTACGAAATTTAAAGGAATATTTCTCTTTTATTGTTTCACTTTAAGCATTATTAAAATCGCTGCTCCTGAAAACACTTCCGTTTTTAAAACTTTTTTTTGCATTGATACATGTCCCCTGGGGCAGGACCCGGGTCCCCAAACACTTTTTAGGACAATAACTTGCATATTAACATTTAAAATTAGCACTTTTGATTGTTCATGTTTGTGTCCCATAGACTTTAACGGTGTTCGCATAAATTTTTTGCCTGTTCGCATGTTCTGGTGCAAACCGAACTGGGGGGGTGTTCGGCTCATCCCTACTGGAAAGATATGTCTGTGTATGTTAGGAGATAATTCATCTCCTTCACTTTGTATAGAATGTTTTTATCAAGATCAAAATATGGTCACAACAGATGTATACTGTATATACATTGCAAAATAAAAAAGATGTACATTCTCTAGGCTATATTTATATGGGCATGGTATGCCTGGCCTGAGTAATTTCCAATACAAAATGAAGAAAAATGATCTCTCATATAACACAGATATCTTTCCACTTTCCACTATGTTATATAAGAGATAATTCAGCATCACTTTGTATTGGAAATTACTCAGGTGTACCATGCCCATATAAATATAGCCAAGAGAATGTACATCTTTTTATATTGCATGGGTGACCTTAAAATGATGCCCCCCCCCCTGAAAAAAGTTCTGTGGACGCCCATGGCTATGTTCATTCGATCCCCTTGTATGTAGGAATGTATCCACTCTCTCTTGCTTGATTTCTGAGATGGACTAAAGAATATCGACTATGAGATTTGCAATGTGCATAGAGCGGTGCACATGGCTGCAACTAATGTGCACTGCTCATTCCAAACAAAAATAAGTGAACAGGAAAAGGAAAGGTTTGGGAGCTCAAGCTGGATGTTACAAGGAGGCAGAAAAACACACGGTCGGAATTTCCGACAACAAATGTTCGATGTGAGATTGTTCTCAAATTTTCCGACAACAAGACTTGTTGTCGGAAATACCGAGCGTGTGTACACAATTCCGATGCACAAAATTCCATGCATGCTCATAATCAGGCAGTAGAGCCGCACTGGCTATTGAACTTAATTTTTCTCGGCTCGTTGTACGTGTTGTACGTCACTGCGTTCTTGACGTTCGCAATTTCCGACAACATTTGTGTGACCGTGTGTATGCAAGACAAGTTTGAGCCAACATCCGTTGGAAAAAAATCCACGGTTTTGTTGTCGGAATGTCCGATTGTCTGTACGCGGCATAAGAATTTTTTTATGAAAAATACAACAGGGCCATTAAGTAGTGGATGTGTATTGATTCTTTTTGGAGAATAAGTATATTGTTTAGGCCTCATGCACATGGTACGTTTAAAAACACCAGCGCTGCTGGCAGGAAAAAGCCGCATTTTTAACCACTTCCCTACCCAGCCATAGTCAAATGACGTCCACAGATGGGATCTCCCATCCTGGGTGGACGTCATATGACGTCCTGGCTTTGTAGGGGGATATCTGAATGATGCCTGCAGCTAGAGGCATCATTCAGATATCCTTTTGAAGTCCAGGCGATTCTGTGCACCATAAGAATGATCATTGCGGCGGTTCCGCCGCTTGATCGTTCTTATAGGCGGCGGGAGGGGACATCCCCCCCTCCCGCCGCCATCCGGTGCTTCTCCGGGCTCTCCCGTGCGATCGGGGACCCGGAGAGAATCTTCCGGCGCCGTTGGTGGGTCACATGATGAGCATAGAGATGACTGGTGACCAGATGGTCACCAGTCATCTCTATGATCGTCGGAGGCCCGGGTGCGATGTGATGACGTCACACCCGGGTCCTCAAATGTAAACAAAGCCGCCATTGCGGCTAGTAAGTATGAGATCAGTGAAAAATGTTTCACTGATCTCATGCTTTCCAGCCTGGAGGAGAGATGTGGGGTCTTATTGACCCCGCATCTCTCAATAAAGAGGACCTGTCACACACATTCCTATTACAAGGGATGTTAACATTCCTTGTAATAGGAATAAAAGTGATCAAAAAAAAAATAATCAAATAATTGTAAAAAAATAAATAAATAAGTAAAATAAATAAATAAATAATAATAAAAAATAAATAAAACGCCCCTGTCCCCGGTAGCTCGCGATCAGAAGCGAATGCACACGTAAGTCGCCCACATATGTAAACACCGTTCAAACCACATATGTGAGGTATCGCCGCGTGCGTTAGAGCACTAGACCTCCTCTGTAATTCTAACCTAGTAACCTGTAAAAAAATTAAAGCATCGCATATGGAGATTTTTAAGTACCAAAGTTTGGCGCCATTCCATGAGTGTGCGCAATTTTAAAGCGTGACATGTTAGGTATCTATTTACTCGGCGTAACATCATCTTTCATATTTTCCCCAAAAATTGGGCTACTTTTACTGTTTTGTTATTTTTTAATTCTTGAAACCATTTTTTTTTTTTAAAAGGCGTTTGAAAAATTATTGCACAAATATCGTGCAAGAAAAAAAGTTGCAATGACCGTAATTTTATTCCCTAGGGTGTCTGCTAAAAAAAGATATATAATGTTTCGGGGTTCTGAGTAATTTTCTAGCAAAAGAATGATGATTTGTACATGTAGGAGAGAAGTGCTAGAATAGGCCCGGTATGGAAGTGGTACAAAAAGCCCAGTATTGAAGTAGTTAAATGGCATTTATGGGCATTTTTGCAAGTTTTTTGGCGATAGCGTTTTTTGGCATTTGTTCAGTAAAAACACTCGCTATAATGTAGAAATGTCTAAAAATGCCAAATGCTAAACGCTTGTTACAGTTTTTGGGCGTTTTACATTTTTACAGCTCAACAGCCTCTGCTCCTGGACGTACAGGCTGTCATTTTTTCTACTGTCCTTAAACGCTTATGCCACCAAACACCTCTGAAAGTTTATGTGTGCAGGAACACATAGGCTAACATGGAGGGGCATTCAGAGGCAGTTAAAAAAAAATAATAACAGCAGTTGTAAAAACGTCCTGTGTGCATGAGCCTTTAGTGTCGTTTTAATTTGTTAGTCAAGTAAATCTGCTAGTTCAGATTGGGTAAAACTACCTTCTTCCCAGGCTGACAATGCTGCTGTCCAAAAGAGTCTCCATTGCTCCTTCATTAAGAGTGGAGACACCCTAATACAAACTAACAAAAGAAAACTAATGTGGCCACTACATTTAGGGATTGGTAATCTGCAATAAAATAAAGTGGTTCTAAGGTCAGAAGATTTTTTAACCTAATGCAGTCTATCCATTAAAGTGGTTTTTAAGCCACTCTAACCTGTATACACCATCAGCACTGCCTCCTATTGTAGTATCCCCCTCTGTGTGTGATTTATAATAATAAATGCTGCAAATACCTAATTTCACTGCAGAGATTGCGATCACATGACTGGCCAGCTTTCTCCTTTCCTCCTCTGAGAGATGCAGTGGGCGGAGCTGAGATTCCTCTGCTAAAGTCAGTCTGGAGGGGAGAAGGAGGAGAGGAGGAGAGAGCTGGCTGGTCATGTGATCGCAATCTCGGCTCTTAAATAAGGTATTTACAGCATTTATCTTTATAAATAATTCACAGAGGGGGGTACTGTAATAGGAGGCAGTGCTGATGGTGTATACAGGTTAGTGTCATGAGAGCAGCAGGAGGGGGGAGGGGCGGCTCACACACAGACATAGAGGGGAGGGGGGAGGAGGACACAGGAGCAGAGAGGAGAGCAGATAGCAGGCTGCTAATGACAGAGGTACGTAACTGACCACGGTGTCTGGTCTCAGCAGCCATGATTACCGTGGTCAGTTTACAGAGGGGTAGGGAGAAACTGGCAGAATCAGCCAGGTTTTATAGGGGTTACAGGGGGCCAAATGACACAAGACAAGCACTGCGTCATATGTATAACATGCTTTAAAGGAGCAGGGTCTATTTTTTGGGGGGTTAACAAACGCTTTAAGGTAAAAAACCTTCTGTGTGCAGCTCCTGCCCTAGCCTGCCCCTTATACTTACCAAAAGCCCAATGTGGATCCAACACTGCACAAGAGCAGCATCACTGCTCTCTCTCTACTCACTGGCTCAGAGGCAGCATTTGGAGCCATTGGTTTCTCAGCAGGGGGAGGAGCCAGGTGCGCTGGCGGGGGACCCCAAAAAAGGAAGATCGGGACTGCTCTGTGCAAAACTATTGCACAGAGTAGGTAAGTATGCCATGTTTGTTAATTAAAAAAAAAAAAACTTTTACTATAACATTCGGTTTTTGTTTTTGGGTTTAATACACTTTACTTTTAGGCTACTTTCACACTGGGGCGTTGCGCCGTCGGCGGTAAAGCGCCACTATTTTTAGCGGCATTTTTGCGGTGCTATTCCGCCGCTAGCGGGGTGCTTTTATCCCCCTGCTAGCGGTCGAAAAAAGGTTAAAACCGCCGGCAAAGCGCCGGCAAAGCGGCGCTTTGCCGGCGATTCGGCGCTGCTGCCCATCGATTTCAATGGGCAGGGGCGCTGTAGGAGTGGTGTATACACCGCTCCTACAGCGCCTCAAAGATGCGGCTAGCAGAACATTTTTGAGCGTCCTGCCAGCGCACTGCTCCAGTGTGAAAGCACTCGGGCTTTCACACTGGAGTGAGAGAAGAGGCTCTTTCAGGGCGCTTTGCAGGCGCTATTTTTAGCGCTGTAGCGCCTGCAAAACGCCTCAGTGTGAAAGTAGCCTTATGAGTAAGCATGAATATTCCATTAGAATCAAAAGAACACACTGAAAAACTTTGCATGCATGATAAATTTAAATCTTATGCATACTAAATCAAAAAACTGTAGATTGATATAGAATTTAACATAAATTACATTTTAAAGTGAATTGTTAATCCCAATTTATCTGACTAAGAAGTACTTTTAACTTTTGAAATGGCTTATTGATTTTAGGAAGGTTGTCAAGGCCTACTTTAAACAAATACTGTAGCTACTACATTCCTCATTGTAACAACATATTTAGGAATTTAAAAATGGTATTGTTTAATGGTATTTTTTTTATGACTGTGAGGCAGTAAGGGTAATGTTAAGGTGTTACTAAACCCAGGACCTTTCATATACTATATCTGGTCTCTCACAGTACACAGAAAATGGAAATGCAATTATTTTAGTAATTATAAACTGCTAAATACATTTTCTCATCAGCAGTATATAGCAGCAGTCTTGTGATTTCTTTCAGTTCCTGGTGAAGCTTGTAGAAGGCATTTTCTTACTGCACTGAGCTGTCCTTTGAGGCTGCAGGGCTACTGAACCTCTGTCTGTACATGTCTGGACAGTGCTGATTGGCCCTGTGCTGATCACATGCACCCTCCCAAGAAAAAAAAAAACCCTCTAGCAACACACACCAAACTAAGCATGTGCAGCCTGACTCCAAAGCCTCTGTCTTATCCGGACTTGCCAGGGGGACAGTGCAGGGAAGGGAGGATCTGTGCAAACAAGATCAAGCAGCCTGTTTACTAGTGATGAGCCGAACACCCCCGGGTTCGGTTCGCACCAGAACCCGCGAACGGACCGAAAGTTCGTACGAACATTAGAACCCTATTAAATACAATGGATGCGAACGTTCGAATTCTAAAGTGCTAATTATAACAACTATTATGCATGTTATTGTCCTAAAAAGGGTTTGGGAACCCGGGTTCTGCACCAGGGGACATGTATCAATGCAAAAAGAAGTTTTAAAAACGGTCGTTTTTCGGGAGCAGTCATTTTAATGATGCATAAAGTGAAAAAAAAAAAGTCAAATATTCCTTTAAATATCGTACCTGGGGGGTGTCTAAAGTATGCCTGTGAAGTGCCACGTGTTTCCCGTGTTTAGAACTGTCCCTGCACAAAATGACACTTCTAAAGGAAAAAAAAGCCATTTAAAACTGCTTGCGGCTTTAATGTAATGTCTGGTCCCGGTAATATGGATGAAAATCTTTAAGAAAAATGGCATAGCTACCCCATGACCCCCCCCCTACCCCAGCCCATTACCAGCCCCTTTGGGTCTTGTATGGATATTAAGGGGAACCCCGCACATAAAATAAAAAAGGCCCTATATACTCTGAACAGCCGTATACAGGCGGTGCATACAAGACAGGGACTGTAGGTTTGTTCTTATGTAGAATCTGTTTGTAATTTTGAACAGGTACATTGTTTAAGTGTAGCTCCAGCCCAAAAATCTATTTTTAAACTTTTTGGAAAACATAGGTAAGGGTTATCACCCCTGTAACATTTGTTTTGCTGTCTGTGCCCCTGTTCAGAACATTTCACCTCACTTTCCGTCCCAATGACAACTGTTTTTGAAATGTGGTGTTTTTCTTGAAACAAGGATTGCTGATAAAGCATCAGTACAGAGGAGACACCTTTCTCCCATATTAATTCTTACAGGAGAGAATTTTCCTTCCAAGGGGTAGATTTCCTCTCACTTCCTGTTGTCTTCTTGCGTTTGCAAGTAGGAGTCGTTTGTAAGTTGGATGTTTGAAAGTAGGGACCTGCCGTATATACTCTGCAGAAATAGGCCCCTTAGTTGTTGGTGTTGGCACAACACTGTAAGCACTCACAGTTACTCTTGGTTGGTGCTGGAACGCCCTGCTGTCAACTATTATATTCAGGAATTTTAATTACATATAATTGTTGAACAGTGGTAGTAAAAATTGGGCCTTTGATGGTGGTGCTGGTGCCACAACACTGTAAGCCCTGACAGTTACTCTTGGTGGGTGCAGCAATGGGCCCTGCTGTGAATTATTAGATCAAGAATTGTAATTGCATGCCCCTGTTGAACAGGGGCTGAAAAATTGGGCCTTTCGTGGTGGTGGTGGTGGTGTTGCCACAACACTGTAAGCCCTCAGAGTTACTCTTGGTGGGTGCAGGAATGGGCCCTGCTGTGAATTATTAGATCAAGAATTGTAATTACATGCCCCTTTTGAACAGGGGCTGAAAAATTGGGCCTTTCGTGGTGGTGGTGGTGGTGGCGTTGCCACAACACTGTAAGCCCTTCAGAGTTACTCTTGGTGGGTGCAGCAATGGGCCCTGCTGTGAATTATTAGATCAAGAATTGTAATTACATGCCCCTGTTGAACAGGGGCTGAAAAATTGGGCCTTAGGCACTGGTGGCACAACACTACAACCCCTCACAGATACTGTACTTGGAGCACAGCAATGAGCCCTGTTGCAAAGTATTGCTTCAAAAATTGTAATGACACGCCCCTGTTAAACAGGGGCTGAAAAATTGGGCCTTAGGCACTGGTGCCACAACACTCCAACCCCTCACAGATACTGTACTTGGAGCACAGCAATGAGCCCTATGGCAAATTATTGCTAAAAAAATTGTAATTACACGCCCCTGTAAAACAGGGGCTGAAAAATTGGGCCTTAGCCACTGGTGGCGGCACCCATAAACAAAAATGATCTTCCAAGCTATCATCATCAATCGTATCATTGAGGACTCGGAGGAGGAGGATAGCCAGTCAACATAACAGCACAGGCACTCAGCATCAGCATCAGTCTTGAAGGGATGTGACATGTTAAAATCAATTAGTCTGTTATATCAGCATCAGGTGTGTGGTAGCTGGTGGTGATCCAAGACTGGTTCATCTTGATGAAAGTCAGTCGATCAACCGAGTCGGTGGACAGGCGCACCCTGTGATCCGTGACAAATCCTCCAGCAGCACTGAATGTGCGTTCCGAAAGAACGCTGGATGCAGGACAGGCCAGTAGCTCAATTGCATACTGTGCAAGCTCTGGCCAGTGATCCATCCTCAAGACCCAGTAAGCCAGAGGATTTTCGGTGGGGAAGGTGTCCAAGTCTGACCTTGCCCCTAGATATTCCTGCACCATGTTTATCAGACGCTGGCGATGGTTGCTGGAACCGATCATACTTTGGGGCTGCGGACTAAAGAATTGTCTGAACGCATCGGTCAGACGGCCACCTTCCCCACCGCTCCTTCTTTGACTGGCCGAAGCCTCAGCAACTCGTTGTCCAGGACCAGGAGTTTGTAACCTCCCAGTCTCTGGGAACGCGTTGCACAGACCTTTCTGCAAGGCCTCCCGGAGTTGTCTCATCCTCTGCTCCCTCTGCGACGGTAACATAAGGTCCGCAACCTTACCCTTGTACCGTGGATCAAGGAGAGTGGCCAGCCAGTAATGGTCCCTCTCCTTGATCCGAAGAATACGAGGATCCTTCCGCAGACTTTGCAGGATCAGGGAGGCCATGCAGCGTAGGTTTGCTGAGGCATTCGCTCCGGAGTCCTCTGGGTCACTAAGGACGACATGATCCGCAGCCACCTCCTCCCAGCCACGTACAAGTCCACTGGTTTCTTGGGACTGTAAATCATCCCTAAAAGACTGCTGCTGATGATGCTGAGTGCCAGCCTCCACCTCCATGCTGACACAATCCTCCTCCTCCTCCTCCTCCTCCTCTTCCTGTGCGATGGGTGGGACAGAAGGAACACTGTCTGGGTAAAGGGGGCCTTGAGAGGCAAGGAAGTCCTCCTCTTCCTGCCTCTGTTCTGCCTCAAGTGCCCTGTCCATTATTCCACGCAGCGTGTGCTCCAACAGGTGGACAAGAGGTACAGTGTCACTGATGCATGCACTGTCACTGCTCACCATCCTCGTGGCCTCTTCAAATGGTGCCAGGACAGTGCATGCATCCCTGATCATGCCCCACTGGCGTGGAGAAAAAAAACCAAGCTCCCCTGACCCTGTCCTGGTGCCGTAGTCGCACAGGTACTCATTGATGGCCCTCTGCTGCGTGTGCAGCCGCTGCAGCATGGCCAACGTTGAGTTCCACCTGGTGGGCATGTCACATATAAGGCGGTTCTTGGGCAGGTTCAACTCCTTTTGCAGCTCAGCCAGGCGAGCACTGGCATTATAAGATCTGCGGAAATGCACACAGACTTTCCTGGCCTGCCTCAGGACATCCTGTAAGCCCGGGTACATGCCCAAGAACCGCTGCACCACCAGGTTAAGGACGTGAGCCACACAGGGCACATGGGTCAGTTGTCCCTGTCGGAGGGCGGAGAGGAGGTTGGTGCCATTGTCGCAAACCACCATTCCTGGCTTAAGCTGGCGTGGCGTCAACCACCTCTCGGCCTGGCCCTGCAGAGCAGACAGGACCTCTGCCCCAGTGTGGCTTCTGTCCCCCAAACACACCAGCGCAAGCACGGCATGGCATCTTTTTGCCTGCGTACTTGCGTAGCCCCTTGAACGGCTACGGAGCACCGCTGGTTCAGAGGACAAACCACAGGAAGAGGCCATGGAGGAAGAAGAGGAGGAGGGGGTGGAGGAGAGAGGTGTGTCACAACCAGTAGTAGCATTTTGGAGGCGTGGCGGTGGAACAACCTCCAACACTACTGCACCTTGTCCTGCATCCTTCCCAGCTGCCAAAAGAGTGACCCAATGGGCCGTGAAAGAAAGGTAACGTCCCTGTCCATGCCTGCTGGACCATGAGTCAGCGGTAATATGCACCTTACCGCTGACCGCCCTGTCCAGCGGGGCCAAGACATTGCCTTCCACATGCCGGTAGAGAGCCGGAATAGCCTTCCGTGAGAAAAAGTGGCGTTTGGGAACCTGCCACTGAGGAACCGCACATTGCACAAACTCACGGAAGGGGGCCGAGTCTACCAACTGAAAAGGCAGCAGTTGAAGCGCTAGCAATTTAGCCAAGCTAGCATTCAACCGCTGGGCATGTGGATGGCTGGGAGTGAACTTCTTTCGACGGTCCAGCAGCTGGGGCAGGGAAATTTGCCTGCTAGAATCGGACGTCGGTGTACTGCTAGCAGAGTGGCCGCAACTACTTGGCTGTGACACACCTAATTCTACACCTTCATTCCTCTCAGTGCATGTTTCAGAGAGGACTGAAGTTATAGTGGGGTTGGAGATCCCAGCTGATGCGGTGCAAGGAGAGGTCCGCTTTGTTCTTTGGTGTGGGTCTTTGAGGTAGGCTTGCCAACGAGCTGCATGGCAGGTCAACATATGTCTGGTCAGGCATGTGGTACCCAAGCGGCTGATGTTTTGGCCACGCGATATACGCTTGAGACATATGTTGCAAACAGCAGCTGTGCGATCTGATGCACTAGCCTCAAAAAAGGCCCACACCAAAGAACTTTTTGAATGACGGGCAGAGGCAGCGCCCTGCACAGGCGGAGCTCTGCGGTGTGATTCCGTTGGTGTACTGCCCTTACGCTGGCCACCAAAGGGCATCCTGCCTCGTTGGAGATGTGCCTCCTCCTCATCCTCCTCCTCCTCCTCTCTCCTATTAGGCACCCACGTGGAGTCAGTGACCTCATCATCCCCTCCCTCCTCATCACTGGAGCCAATCTGGCAGTATGCTGCAGCTGCTGGAACATGACTGCCAGATTGGTGTCCTTCTTGAGCATCCCCTCTGTCTGCTCTCACGCTACTGCCTTCCTGTAGCTGGGTTTCATCATCAGACCCTTCGAAACGCTGGGCATCCTCCTGGAGCATGTACCCAACACTGTGCTCAAACAGTTCGGGGGACTCCTCAGGAGGAGGACATGGTGGGTCTAGGGAAGGAGTGACTGATGATGAGTCTGACATTGATACCAGGGAAGAGGACGCTTTGGCAGCTGCTTTGCCAGTACCCTGAGCCTGGGTGAGAGAGGATGAGGAGGAGGAGGAGGGCTTGGTCATCCACTCTACCAAGTCTTCAGCATGATGTGGCTCAACATGTCCAGCTGCCGAAAACAAGGACAAGCGTGTCCCATGGCCATGTGCTGATGACAATGCACCGCGTCCACGACCAGCACTGTTGCCCCCAGACACAGAGCCTGCTTGCCCTCTTTTATTGCCTCCTGACTGTCTGCCTCTCCTTGTTTGCCTTCCAGACATTCTAATAGATGGCCTGCAGGGAGATGGGAAAAAAGCAATAAGGGCTACCTTCAGGTGTCCTTCTCTAATCCCTTAAGGATTTCTAAATATGGTTGAGGATGATTGCTTTTGCACAGAATAGCACAACGACAATTTCCCTGACTGTCCAAAAAACAAGGATTTCAAAGATGGTTGATGAGGAATGCTTTAGCACACTATAGCACAAGGAGAATTTCCCTCACTGTCCTTCCCTGTCCCTAGAAACAAGGATTATCACAGTGAAAGAAACTGACACTCTTCCTACCTATAGTTTTCTGTCCCTAGAAATTTTTTTTTTTTAAAGCTGATTGATGATCAATGCTTTAGCACACTATAGCACAAGTAGAATTTCCCTCACTGTCCTTCCCTGTCCCTAGAAACAAGGATTATCACAGTGAAAGAAACTAACACTCTTCCTACCTATAGTTTTCTGTCCCTAGAAAAAATGTTTTTTTAAAGCTGATTGATGATCAATGCTTTAGCACACTATAGCACAAGTAGAATTTCCCTCACTGTCCTTCCCTGTCCCTAGAAACAAGGATTATCACAGTGAAAGAAACTGACACTCTTCCTACCTATAGTTTTCTGTCCCTAGAAAAAATGTTTTTTTAAAGCTGATTGATGATCAATGCTTTAGCACACTATAGCACAAGTAGAATTTCCCTCACTGTCCTTCCCTGTCCCTAGAAACAAGGATTATCACAGTGAAAGAAACTGACACTCTTCCTACCTATAGTTTTCTGTCCCTAGAAAAAATGTTTTTTTAAAGCTGATTGATGATCAATGCTTTAGCACACTATAGCACAAGTAGAATTTCCCTCACTGTCCCTCCCTGTCCCTAGAAACAAGGATTATCACAGTGAAAGAAACTGACACTCTTCCTACCTATAGTTTTCTGTCCCTAGAAAAAATGTGTTTTTAAAGCTGATTGATGATCAATGCTTTAGCACACTATAGCACAAGTAGAATTTCCCTCACTGTCCTTCCCTGTCCCTAGAAACAAGGATTATCACAGTGAAAGAAACTGACACTCTTCCTACCTATAGTTTTCTGTCCCTAGAAAAAATGTTTTTTTAAAGCTGATTGATGATCAATGCTTTAGCACACTATAGCACAAGGAGAATTTCCCTCACTGTCCTTCCCTGTCCCTAGAAACAAGGATTATCACAGTGAAAGAAACTGACACTCTTCCTACCTATAGTTTTCTGTCCCTAGAAAAAATGTTTTTTTAAAGCTGATTGATGATCAATGCTTTAGCACACTATAGCACAAGTAGAATTTCCCTCACTGTCCTTCCCTGTCCCTAGAAACAAGGATTATCACAGTGAAAGAAACTGACACTCTTCCTACCTATAGTTTTCTGTCCCTAGAAAAAATGTTTTTTTAAAGCTGATTGATGATCAATGCTTTAGCACACTATAGCACAAGTAGAATTTCCCTCACTGTCCTTCCCTGTCCCTAGAAACAAGGATTATCACAGTGAAAGAAACTGACACTCTTCCTACCTATAGTTTTCTGTCCCTAGAAAAAATGTTTTTTTAAAGCTGATTGATGATCAATGCTTTAGCACACTATAGCACAAGTAGAATTTCCCTCACTGTCCTTCCCTGTCCCTAGAAACAAGGATTATCACAGTGAAAGAAACTGACACTCTTCCTACCTATAGTTTTCTGTCCCTAGAAAAAATGTTTTTTTAAAGCTGATTGATGATCAATGCTTTAGCACACTATAGCACAAGTAGAATTTCCCTCACTGTCCTTCCCTGTCCCTAGAAACAAGGATTATCACAGTGAAAGAAACTGACACTCTTCCTACCTATAGTTTTCTGTCCCTAGAAAAAATGTTTTTTTAAAGCTGATTGATGATCAATGCTTTAGCACACTATAGCACAAGTAGAATTTCCCTCACTGTCCTTCCCTGTCCCTACAAACAAGGATTATCACAGTGAAAGAAACTGACACTCTTCCTACCTATAGTTTTCTGTCCCTAGAAAAAATGTTTTTTTAAAGCTGATTGATGATCAATGCTTTAGCACACTATAGCACAAGGAGAATTTCCCTCACTGTCCTTCCCTGTCCCTAGAAACAAGGATTCGCACAGTAAAACACACTGACACTCTCCCTACCTATCCTTCTCTTTCCCTAAACTAAAGGAATCCAGGTTAAGCAAGAAAAAATAAATGTCACTGTCCCTGCCCATGCTTCTCTTTCCCTGCTCCGGAACACACTACACTAGGCCGCCGTGCTGGCGGCCTTTTATAGTGTGGGGCGTGTACTAAACACCCTCAGCAATAATTGGCCACAGGCATCCTGCCTGTGGCCAATCATTGCTCTCCTCGCTGCCGGCGCTGTGATTGGCCAAGCATGCGGGGTCACAGTGCATGCTTGGCCAATCACAGCGCCTGGATGACACTGCGATGGCGTAGTGCATTGTGGGCCGTTCGCATCACTCGAATTAGGCGCGAACGGCCCAAATCGTTCGATCTTCGTCGAACGATCGAACAGCCGATGTTCGAGTCGAACGTATGTTCGACTCGAACACCGAGCTCATCCCTACTGTTTACACAATGCAGGGGGTTAACCCCTTAGGTTCCACAGTGTGTATAACAAGCATGCTTTACTGCATATACAGACTGATTCTACTGTTGTGGGTTTAGTAACACTTTAACTTCCGAAGAATTTAAGTATACTGTTATATTGTTATTCTGTTATACTTGTGACATATACAAACTGTACAAGTTGATCTATTCAATATTATTTTCTTTCCTTACACAAGAGTGTCCAATGCAAGAGAATATAGTGGAAAGTGATTATCAATGCTCACCATTCAATGTACTAACTAGACTAACACACGGAGAGGTGCAGCTAGGCCTCAACAAAATTAAAATAAGTAAAGTTCCTTGCCTAGATGGCTTTATTCCAATGTGCTGAAAGAACTTTCAAGTGGAGCCTGGATTAGTTACCTTTTATTGGGAGGAAATACTCGCACACAGTATGTAGGTTACTGTTGCCTTTTATACAGTATAAACTAAACACAGTTTGTTGGCAGCAACAGATAAACTGAGCTTCAGCTCTGATATACAGTAAGCAATCCAGAGAATATATAGTCTCAATACTAACAGAATATGTTACCAGAGGATGGCTTCCATTTTTAGGAGGAAATTGTGTATCATGCAAGCTCACAAAGAGATAACCCTTGCAATGTCAATGATAAAAGCAGTCCAATAGTCTAGAGAAAGCGTAAATGAACTTTGACCTTAATGGTATGACTAGTGTGCCGAGAGGTGGACCGGGGAACAGTCTAAAACACTGTGGTACTTAGGGCAAGGCTCTTCTCAAGAGTGGAGTCAACTCTATATGGCTGCAGTATAAGAACAAACAGAAAAGCGCCTCAAAGTGCAGTATTTAATGAGGTAAGGAAGTGGTAGAAATGACAATGGGACACTCACATGTGAAACATGATATAAAAGCTCATCTGTAAAATAAACGGCCCCAGTGGCGATGGTAAGTATTGCAACACGTCCGTCCAACTGGGCAGGAACCATGGTATGATAGGGAGAGTGGCTGGCCGACTCCATATCTTTCCGGGTTTGCCAGGTGGAAGGCAGCATGAAGTGCAGTGCTGTGGATGGTGTGTGATGTCACCGGGAAGCAGGGTACACGTGTTAAATACTATACTTAGAGGTGTTTTTTCTGTTTGTTCTTATACTTCCGTTTCTAGGAGTAGTCTCCCTTCTTGTCATAGGTTGAGGTTGTTTCTGCAGTCTGTATTGGCTACACACCTCTTACAGAGTAAGGATCCTTCCCTGAGCTATCCCTCCTTGTGTGGAACCTGACCCTGTGCTAATCACTGCCCCTCACAAGCGGGTTCCTCTCCCTACCCCACACTTGCCAGAAGCATGTCAAAATGATGTGGGGTCCCTTATTTAAAAGGTTTCCTCACCCAAGATGGCTGTCAAATTCTCTTAAAAGTTCTGAGTCCAATCAGGCTACTTTCCTCTCTTAAGGTACTCTATGGCATCGATCGATTCCTATTTGAGACTCCCCTTCCCATGCAATAATGGTGTTAAGTCAACTATAGATAGGAGGGCTAACTGCACCTGCCTACAAACTGAGCCTGGTAACTGATGTCTTATTTTTTCCAGACTCCCACTATGGACAGTTGCACCAGAATGACATAAATAAAATGTTGCATTATTATATATTAAGTGACCCTCTGCCCATGCAGGGAAAAATAAAAGAGTCTCTTAGCTCCGATCTTACCCCCCCCCCCCAAAAACAAAATACTAAAATTTCCTTATTCGTGACGCTTCAGAAAAATAAAACCCTATGTAAACTCTAATCTTTCAAAACTCACATGCTCACCCATACCTGAAAGTGCTGGGTGTTTTTTGTCACTCGCAATGACTGAATAGAGTGGCATAGGAAAAAGGAAAGGTAAGTGTATGCTGCTGGGGAAGGGGGGTGTCTTAGTGAACCTTTTGCTCAGTCCTGTTGTGTTAAAGGAAGAGTCACTTTATGAGGGGGTAACAATCTAGGTCCAGGTATCTATATACCGTTAAGCCTGATTTCTATTGTGTGAATATTATGTAGCGGTTGGTTGCTACTAGTAACTAACATCCATCCTATCACCCTGCTGCCAGACTTTCATCTATCACCTCAGAGACAATGAACAGTCATTTGCGTTGTTTTGTTTTTGTTTATTGGGGGATATAACTTGGATGGGGTCTTTTCCCCTGCATATCACCATGCATACTATTGCTCCTCTGCACTAGCTCTTGCAGACTGTTGCTCCGAGTCCCAGGATTTCTCTCCTCCTTCACATAACTTGCACTGTAAAACTTTTAGATTCCATCCCATCATCTTCATTATGACAGAAAGGGACCACTCTGAATAATCCCAGATGCTGGCTGTAATTGATTGTACTTGGTGGTACTTGACTTCATAGTTACTAGGCCTGAGGCCTGTGATACCCCTCCCGGGGGGCCTAGTAGTTTAACAGCTTGTACTTGGCGATGGACTACTGATCCCAGATATCCCGAACTGCAATTCCTGCGCCCTCAAGTGACATCGATTTGACACACTTCCCCACAGTCTCTCCTCTGATCCAGGACTCCTCATCAATGACCGTGTAATGATGAGGACTTCTTCCATGACCGTGTATGGACGAAGTTCCTTCACAGACTCCCTGGCATGCCTCTGCACCCAGCACTCCACTGTGGTACACTCACCGACCTTTTCCTGCCCCGAGTCCCCGATGGAGGAATTTATCTGGACATACTTTCCGACAGCCTCCAGCCACTCTGATCCAGGATTCCTCATCTATTGACCGTGTAACAGATGAGGTCTTAACCAATGACCGTGTAAAGGTGAAGTTCCCTCACAGCTCTCCCAAGCTCCTCCGCCGTGCTTCACCCCCCCCCCCCCAGATGGGGGTAGGGCCCCTGCCACTGTCTAGTACTCCATCCTCCACTTCTCCCGGCCAACAACTTATATGTCATGGCCTTTCTTTTGATTTGTCACATCATGAGTTTGGCAGCTGATTTCAGCCAATGACTTTGGATGAAATCAGCTGATCGGCTGTGGCCAATCACACACAGAGTTCTGTGTTTAAAAAAAACATAAACATAAACCATGATACGGCCGTTTCTTCTCCCTTAGAGAAAACAGGCAGATAGTAAAGAAAAAATAGGATTTTTGTACTCACTGTAAAATCCGTTTCTCTGACGTCCATGGACTGACACAGCTCTCATACTGTTAACGTGTGGGTATATGTCCCTGCTCGCAGGAGAAGATCTAGGCAGAATGTTAGATGTTAGAAACATACATTCTTGAACAAAACCAGAGCTGAACAGCCCCGCCCAGGGGGGCGGTCCCTCCGGACATGACCCTCCTACCTGCAGCTAGCAGCCTCAGTTCGTAACAAGCAGTACAAACCTTAAAAGAAGGGTGGGTGCTGTGTCAGTCCATGGACGTCAGAGAAACGGATTTTAGGGTGAGTACAAAAATCCTATTTTCTCTTATCTTTCATGGACTGACACAGCTCTCATACTGTTTACATGTGGGATGTCCCAAAGCAGTATAAGAAAAGGGTGGGAGCAAATAGTAAAGGAACAGCCAAAACTTCACTCCAAACCAGCAGAGCTCCTCAACGGGGGAGTTGCAACATTAAACAGCGGCCTGCAACACTTTGCGGCCGAAGGAAGCATCCGAAGATGCAGCCACATCAACCTTATAGAATTTTGAAAAGGTATGAATGGACGACCAGGTCGCCGCCTTGCACACTTGTGCAACTGATGCTTGATGTCGGACCAAGTAAGGCGACTTGCAGGACAAGGCCGCCAACTCAGACACCCGTCTAACCGAAGTAATGGCCACTAAGAAGGCCACCTTCTAGGACAAGGTCAAGAGAGGAATCTCTCTGATATTTTCAAAGGGATGTTCTTGGAGAACCGAGATGCATCAAATTCAGATCCCAAGTAGGGAGAGGAGGCTTGACAGGGGGATCACATGGCGAACCCCCTGCACAAAAGGTGCTAATCAAGGAATGGCCCGGAAGCGGTCGTTGAAAAAGACAGCCCGGGCCGAAATCCGAGCCTCGATGGTACGCAAGGCCAGCTTTTGGGCCACACCACGCTTTAAGAACAGCAAAATCCTGGGAACGGAATACGTCCGTGGACGCCAATGAAGCTCCTCGCACATAGCGATGTAAGCCTTCCAGGTACGATGATATATCTTTCTGGAAGAAGATTTCCGTGCCAACAACATAGATGAGATGACCGAATCCGAGAGACCTCGGTCCCTCAGCACCTGGCTTTAAACAGCCATGGCATTAAAGCCAAGGACTGTAAAGAAGGATGAAGTATGGGATCATGAGACAGAAGGTCCACCCCAATAGGCAGTCGCCAAGGAACGTCTGCGACTAGCCGAAGTAGATCGGCGTACCAATGTCGCCGTTCTGGAGCAATGAGGATCACCGGAATGGCCTCGGCCCCTACTCTGCGAAGCAGGCGAGGCAATAACAGTAGCAGAGGGTAAGCATATATCAGGCGATACTGCCCCCATGGGCCACTAACGCGCCTGACACATCTGCCCAGGGGTCCCTGGACCTGGCCACAAATCTTGACACCTTGCGAGTGAGTTGAGAGGCCATACGGTCCACATCCGGTGCCTCACCTCCGGTAAAGGAGGTGAAAACACCTCCGGATGTAAGGACCCTTCCCCTGCAATGCATACGGCCAACAGGACCACCCTGCAGTGAGATGTATGAAAATCCCAAAGAGACCCCGCAATGTATCGGAGAAGGGAGGCCCCGGCTTACGGGGTGCCTCAACTGTTGGCCAAGAAAGACAACTTGACAAAGCTTCCCTAGAAACTCGGTCAGTGGACCAGTAACTCAGCCTCCACAGGTGGCGCAAACCCAGCCCGGGCACAGAGACCCTAAAGGCTAAAGCAGTTGCAGTGCACCTGCTGGTTGACTGATAGATGAAGCAGAGGCTTTTGCCCAGTCATGGAGCTTCAGAAATGCCAGAGACGCAGCCACTAACGGGCGTAACGCTAACCTCTGCCTGGCAAACACAGTCCAAGCCAGCGCTTCTGATCACCACTGAAGGCTGGTGGAAAGTGGTACCCCTGATACCAGGGATCCTTATGACAATGCTCCATCCAGCAGCTACCCCATTGATAAGTGCTGATTGTAGAAACACATAGTTTATACTGTGTATTGCGTCAAAACGCGCAAATAGAGTGTGGGAGGAAACCCACTCAGCCACAAAGAGCATAATACAACCACATACGGCGTATGTAGTTTAGTATGTGTGGCTAAACATATTAAACACGTTTATACTGTGCCAGCAACGAAGGCACGCACATCATCGGAGCTTGGACGGAAACCAGCCACGCAGACTGCGCACACAACCGTGTAGGTATGTTAGTCTGCGAATAAACAAATTGCACATACTATATATGTATACTGTGCATAGCGCTGAAAATGCGAACACCATTGGAGCGCGGGGGAGAAACCGGAGCACCCGGATGAAACCCACGCAGACTGCATACACATACCGTGTAGGTACTATAGTATGTGTGATAAACATTTTTCACAAGCCCATGTGTGCATAGCACCGAAGGCGCGCACACCGTTGGCGCGTGGGAGGAAACTGAAGTACCCGGAGGAACCCCACGCAGACCCAGAGAATACAATACATACAACTACTGTGAATGTATTTAGTGTTGTGTATAAACATAATGTGTATGTTTATACCGTGTATTGCACCAAAGGCACGCATGTCATGTAGCGTGGGCGGAAACTGGAGGACCCGGAGGAAACCCACGCAGACTGCACAGACATACCGAGTAGGTATGTTAGTATGTGGATAGCAAATCGCACAAATTTAGGCTGTGCATAGCGCCGAAAGCGCCTATACCATTGGAGTGTGGGGGGGAATCGGAGTACCCTGAGGAAACCCACACAGACTGCATACACATACCGTGTAGGCATTATAGCATGCGTGATAAACATATGGAACATGTTTAAACTGTGCAGAGGGCCAAAGGCACACAAACCGTCAGAGCGTGGGAGGAAACCGGAACACCCGGAATAAACCCACGCAGACAGCACACAGATACCGTGTAGGAATGATAGCATGTGAATAAACCAATTGCACATGGTTATGCTGTGCATTTCCATTGGAGCGTTGGAGGAAACCGGAGTACCCGGAGGAACCCCACGCAGACAGTATACCCATACTGTAAATATGTATAGTATGTGCAATAAACATATTGAACATGTCTATACTGTGCAGAGAGCCGAAGCGCACATACCATGAGAGCGCGGGAGGACACCGGAGCCCCCGGAGGAAACCCACGCCGACCCAGAGAGTATAATACATACATATACTGTGAATGTATCTAGAGTCGTGCATAAACATATTGTGTATGTTTATATCGTGTATGGCACTGAAACACAGCATTGGAACGTGGGGGGAAACCCACACAGACACAGAGACCAATAACACATACATACACTGTGAATGTATCCAGTGTAGAGGTATAAGATGAGTTTAAATTATGGCGCAGAGGCGCAAAATCTTCTCTGTATCATTCCAACCTGCTTAACTGTGCTGCCGAAGCAGCATGCAGGTAACAGGTAACCTCAGATTCTCAGACCGTGGTCCTATCAGAGCTCAGAGCATTTCCAGGAAATGGCGGAAAACCACAGGTGCAGAGACCCTGTTGTTACCTCAGGACATCACACAGAAGGCTCACAGGGACTAGAGACATAAATGAATAAAGCCCCCCCCCCACTATGCTGCACCGACCAGGGGTGGGGGGACACTGTGTACCACTGTATCATCCATGCTGCTCTCGATGCAGCGTGTGAGGAAAACAGTGAGGAAGCTGTGTAAAAGAAAATCTTGAAGGAACCAAGGGAAACAGCTTCCGCCTGAGGTACCACAGCCACAGCATCCAGCTTGAGAGTGTTCCTCACATCATCAATGAGTTCACTTACAAGCGCCCTGTCATTTACTGACACTGAACTGGAGTCTTCCTCACAAGGGAATGTCCTGTTCAAAAACATTAAAATATTCAGAGCTGGGGTCCTGAGCAGCAGTAGCTAGGCCCATATCTGAATCAGAGCACTCCTCCACTAAAGATTTTTGTGGGGAGAGGGGGCTTTATAGCTCCCTTGCGCTCGCACACCACTTCCATTCTGACAAGGAATGATTCCAGGACTGCCGACAACTGGTCCATAGGGACCACAGGTGCAGGAGCACTGCCTGTTGCCTCCGACAAGTGTGGAGAAGCAGGTGTATCAGACTCCATACTGCCACCCTCTGAGACCCTATACACTTTGTGACAGCAGGAAGGTAAAGTCACCTGGTTGCATCCAGGGGGGTAGATATATTTCTCCCAGATTCAGGCTTTATGCCGACTTATACAACTAGGGAGTTGATGAAGCCCAGCTGAGTCTAGTGGGCTCATGAATGACTCATACCTCTAGGGAGAGGGCTGGGCGTCGTGCAGGCAGGGAGTTGATGAGGCCAGCTGAAGCTTGTCAGCTCATTTAGGCCTCTATAAGAACTCCCAGCTTCATTAGATGTTAGCTCATGCCTGGAACCAGACCTGTGTGGACTGTCTAGGGAGAGTGAACCCCTGTGCGGTGAGGCAAAGCCTGTGTGGCTATTTGTTTGGACTTTTACTAAACCAGGGACTTAGGGACTAGGACAGCACCAGGCTGATCCCAGTTGTTAGTTTAGGAAACCTGCATGTTTAGTCAGAGGTCAAACTGACCAGGATTTATTTTGTTTGTTTCTTTTTGGCTTTGCTGTGTTTTTGTCACTGTACATAGAGAAATAAACCGCACCTTTTGATTTTGAAAACCACAACCTCCGTCTGCTGGCCCTGTTTTTGTGTGGGGAGCCCAACCAGGGGGTCACACACACCCGCTACCGAGTTAACCCCCTCACAGTTGGTGGAGAATGCGGGCAGTTTTTTTTAAGCCAGCATGGAGGAGATACTGAAACAGCTGGCTCTAGCAAATGCCAATCAACAGCAGACAAATGCAGGTTTGCAAAGGAGCCTTGCAGCCCAGCAGCAAGCTCATCAACAAGCCCAGCAGCAATCTGAGGCCCGCTTCATAGACCTGTTACAGAAGCAAGAGCAGAGACTACAACAAATGGAAGCAGTAATGCAGCAACGTCCGCAGACCAGTGAGGAAAGCCGTCCCACTAATACCGCGTCCTTTGGGGTGAGTCGTTTATTGACAAAAATGACTGGAGAGGATGATCCAGAGGTATTTTTGACCACATTTGAAAGGACTGCTGAAAGAGAAAAGTGGCCTGAGGAGCAGTGGGCTGGACTGGTGGCTCCTCTGTTAACTGGTGAATCGCAGAAGGCTTACTATGACCTAGAGCCTGACCAAGCAAAAGACTATGTGATGCTAAAAGCTGAAATATTGGCAAGGCTGGGTGTCACCCTGGCTGTCCGGGCTCAGCGTGTGCATAACTGGACTTTCCAGCTTGGAAAACCCCCCAGGTCTCAAATGTATGATCTCATTCACCTGAGCAGGAAGTGGCTACAGCCAGAGACTTTGTCCGCACCAGAGATTGTGGAACGTGTTGTAATGGATCGGTTTTTGAGAGCTCTTCCTACTGCCATCCAAAAGTGGGTAAGCCATGGAGACCCAGAGACGGCCGGTGGTCTTGTGGATCGTGTAGAGAAATACTTGGCTACAGAGAACCTGACGGCCTCTTCCAGAGACACTCGGACTTTCCACCCTAAGACCAGACCATCCCCAGGGGCGGATAAGAGGATTCCAAGGGGTGAGGGTGGAGAGAGTGAGAGGGTGGGAGCTCTACCCCAAGTTTGGCGAGAACAGCCTGGGAAATCAGCGGCTCAAGAGGCCGCAAGAAGGATCGTTTGCTACCGCTGCCGGCAAGCGGGACATATTGCAGCCAATTGCCCGGTTGTGGAGGAACCCATGCAGTGTGACTTTCTGACGGGCAGACGTCAGTCGCTGTGTGCGACAGTCGCATGCACTGCCATTCGAGGAACTGAGAAACATTTATGCAAAATGTGTATTAATGGTAGAAATGTTGTGGTATTACTGGATTCAGGTAGCCTTGTGACCCTGATAAAGGCTGAATTAGTTAAAACAGAGGTCTCTGGGAATAGCAAGGTAGCTGTTATTTGTGTGCATGGGGACACCCGAGAGTATCCAGTGACTACAGTGTGTTTCGAGACCCCCAAAGGTACCCTCTCTCATCCAGTGGGCTTAGTATCTCAGTTACCGCATGACGCCATTGTGGGAAGGGATTTTCCGAAGTTCTGGGAACTGTGGGATGATCCTGAGCCCCCCACTGGTGCCCCTATGTACCAGGAATGTGATAGCCAGAACTCCTCTGAGAGTGGTGAGGACTCTCCAGAATTTCCCTTGTCAGTATTTGCAGGGGAGACTCAAGAAACTGGAGAGGAGCCCACCTCCTCAGACGAAAACCTACCGTCTGTGGAGTTTTCTGATCTGGAGGTTCACAGGGAAAATTTTGCCACAGAACAGTTAAAAGACCCCGCCCTAATAAAGGCACGGGAAAACGTAGTGGAAATAGATGGCGAGTTAGTGAACCCAGATAATACCTGCACTTACCCATACTTCAGCGTAGAGAAGGACCTACTGTATCGGGTGGCAAAAAGGGCAGAAGAAACCGTTGAGCAGCTGGCGGTGCCCAAACCTTACAGGAAGTTGGTGTTGGAGTTGGCCCATGGGCACATTCTTGGAGGTCATCTGGGGACAGAGAAAACCCGAGAGAGGGTATTACAGAGATTCTATTGGCCTGGGGTGATGAAGGACATAGAAAATTATTGTTCCTCCTGCCCTGTGTGTCAGAGGTCGGCCCCGATGCCACATTTCCGTAGCCCGCTGGTCCCTCTACCCATCATTGAGGTCCCGTTTGAGAGAATCGCAATGGATTTGGTAGGTCCTATAATCAAGTCCGCTAGGGGGCACCAGTACATATTGGTTATAATGGACTATGCCACCCGTTATCCAGAAGCGATCCCTCTCAGAAATACCTCGGCCAAAACCATAGCCAAAGAGCTATCTCTTGTTTTTAGCCGGGTGGGTATTTGTAAAGAACTGCTTACGGACCAAGGTACACCCTTTATGTCCCGGGTTATGAAAGAGCTGTGTAAATTGCTCAAAGTGACGCAATTGCGTACATCTGTGTATCACCCCCAAACCGATGGGCTGGTTGAAAGATTCAACAAAACCCTAAAACAAATGTTGAAGAAAGTGGTGGATAGAGATGGAAAGGATTGGGACTGTCTACTTCCTTATTTGATGTTTGCTATTAGGGAGGTGCCCCAATCCTCTACGGGATTCTCCCCCTTTGAGTTACTGTATGGGAGACACCCAAGAGGGCTGTTGGATATTGCCAAGGAAACTTGGGAAAGTGAGAGTTCTCCCCACAGGAGTGTGATTGAGCATGTCGCCCTGATGCAAGATCGAATTGCACAGGTAATGCCCATCGTGAAGGAACATTTGGCCCAAGCGCAGTTGGCACAGCAGAGAGTGTACAACCGTGGAGCAAAGACCCGTACCTTTTCCCCGGGGGATAGGATATTGGTACTTGTCCCTACGGTTGAAAGTAAATTCCTTGCCAAATGGCAAGGCCCCTACGAGATAATGGAAAAAGTGAGCGAAGTGAATTACAAGGTCAGACAACCAGGAAGGCGAAAGCCCGAACAGATATATCACGTTAATCTGTTGAAAGCCTGGAGGGATAGAGAGTCCCTAGTCGCAGAAACTTGGTCACCAGCTCAAACTGGTTGCGTGATTCCGGAGGTTGGAATAGCAGCCACCTTGTCACAACCCCAACAACAGGAGGTTAAGGAGTTTGTGCTTCGCAACAAGGAGGTGTTCTCTGAGCTGCCGGGACAAACATCTGGGGTAGAGCATGATATTATTACCCCGCCCGGTGAAAGGGTGAAGTTAAAACCCTATCGGATCCCAGAGGCCCGACGGGAGGCAATACGGGAGGAAGTACAGAAAATGCTGAACTTAGGGGTGATAGAGGAGTCCCAAAGTGATTGGTCTAGTCCCATTGTGTTGGTGCCTAAACCGGATGGGAGCTGGCGATTTTGTAACGATTTTCGTCAGTTGAACAAAGTTACAAAATTTGACACCTACCCCATGCCACGTATAGATGAGTTGATCGACCGGCTGGGAACAGCCCGATACATGACGACTCTTGACCTCACAAAAGGGTATTGGCAAATTCCCCTGGCCAAGTCGGCCAAAGAGAAAACCGCATTTGTAACCCCAGACGGGGCGTTCCAATATAAGAGAATGCCGTTCGGGTTACAGAATGCGCCGGCCACATTCCAGCGGAAAATGGACCAGATACTGAGGCCCCATCGGAAGTATGCTGCGGCTTACCTGGATGACGTAATTGTCCATAGCACAGATTGGGCCTCACATCTGCCAAAAGTGCAAGCAGTCCTAGACTCTATCCGGGAAGCGGGGTTTACGGCTAACCCCAAGAAGTGTACCATTGGGCAGGAGGAGGCCAAATATCTTGGGTACACCATTGGCAGGGGAGTAATAAAACCCCAACTCAACAAAGTCGAGGCCATCCAGAGTTGGCCACGTCCCAACAGCAAGAAGCAGGTACGAGCCTTTCTGGGAATCGCGGGTTATTATCGGCGCTTCATTCCCCACTTTGCTTCTAAGGCTGTGCCCCTAACCAACCTGACGAAAGGGAAAGGGTCGGTCATGATTAAATGGACCCCCGAGGCTGAGGCAGCATTCCAATTCTTGAAACAAGCCTTATGTAGCCAGCCAGTGTTGTACTCACCCGACTTCTCTAAAGACTTTGTCGTACAAAGTGATGCGTCAGATGTGGGGTTAGGAGCAGTATTGTCCCAGGTCTGGAACGGGGAAGAGCACCCAGTCATTTACCTCAGCAGGAAGTTGAAGTCCCATGAGGTAAATTACGCCACGGTTGAAAAGGAGTGTTTAGCGGTGAAGTGGGCTCTAGATTCCCTTCGGTACTATCTGCTAGGTAGGCACTTTGACATGGTTACGGATCACGCTCCGTTAAAGTGGATGGCTCAAAACAAGGAGACAAATAGAAGAGTGAATAGGTGGTTCCTGGCCCTACAGGAATTCAACTTCACAGTAAAGCATCGCCCTGGCGTTCAAATGGGGAATGTGGATGCTTTGTCTCGAGTACATGAATGCCTGATTGCTGGTGTTCCAACCCCGAGGTTAAAACAAGAGGGGGGGTATGTGACAGCAGGAAGGTAAAGTCACCTGGTTGCATCCAGGGGGGTAGATATATTTCTCCCAGATTCAGGCTTTATGCCGACTTATACAACTAGGGAGTTGATGAAGCCCAGCTGAGTCTAGTGGGCTCATGAATGACTCATACCTCTAGGGAGAGGGCTGGGCGTCGTGCAGGCAGGGAGTTGATGAGGCCAGCTGAAGCTTGTCAGCTCATTTAGGCCTCTATAAGAACTCCCAGCTTCATTAGATGTTAGCTCATGCCTGGAACCAGACCTGTGTGGACTGTCTAGGGAGAGTGAACCCCTGTGCGGTGAGGCAAAGCCTGTGTGGCTATTTGTTTGGACTTTTACTAAACCAGGGACTTAGGGACTAGGACAGCACCAGGCTGATCCCAGTTGTTAGTTTAGGAAACCTGCATGTTTAGTCAGAGGTCAAACTGACCAGGATTTATTTTGTTTGTTTCTTTTTGGCTTTGCTGTGTTTTTGTCACTGTACATAGAGAAATAAACCGCACCTTTTGATTTTGAAAACCACAACCTCCGTCTGCTGGCCCTGTTTTTGTGTGGGGAGCCCAACCAGGGGGTCACACACACCCGCTACCGAGTTAACCCCCTCACAACTTATTATAGTGAATAGTACAGTCCACCCACTGGCTGTGCTGAGGCTGAGGAGGGGATACCCAGAGGACTCACCAACCCTTAAGGACCGCTCAGTTCCGCTGTATGAACCGCGCTGCAGCGCAAGTGAAGCCTGAGGAGAGTGTGAGGAGATTGTGAGGAGATTTGCGCCGCAGCAGCGCCGCTAGAGGCCGAAACCGAAGTGAAAGCGCCACGGCTTCAAGAAAATGGCCGCCGGCCGCATATATTACTGCGCCATTCAACCACAGCAAGATGGCCGCCGAGCGCATTTTTCAAATTCACCACACAGCGCTAATGGCGCACGCAATGAAGTCCCCACACTCACTCACTTTTTTCCCAGAACACTGCTCCTTTCAACTACACAGATATGAGCGCCCCCAGTCAGGCCAGAGTGACCCCCAAGCACCCCCACACAGCACAGCACCAGTACAGGGTGCAGAGAGCAGCATAACAGGGGGGAGGCAGGGAGAAACCCCCCATATAAAGAAACACAGCCAGCATGTACTCACCTGCAGCAAGAGAGACTACTTACCCCTCCCAGAGGGACCCACTGGCTTGTTTCAGACAGGCCTATCACAGAGTAGTACTGCGTAGCTGCCGACCCGGTCCACCGCAAAAGATACAGACAGGTACTGTTCAATCTTGAGAACACGGCGGGAGCATAAAAACAACCCGGCCACCCCTGGAGACATGGGGCATGTCGTGAACTGAGTCTCACGTACACAAGGCGAGGATCAGCACGCTCGATGGTCAGACAGGGAAGACTACGAGGATACCAGTGTACTCAACCTGTTGCCCAGCCGACAGTTGATTGAAGGTCTCAAAAATAAAATAATAAAATTCCCAAAGGAATAAAATTTAAAAGTAAAATCTTCCAGGAGACTGGTTCCTGAGAGAGCCACGTCTTCTCCTTCTGCTAGGCAGAAAAAAACTGGGGCTGCTAGCTGCAGGTAGGAGGGTCATGTCCGGAGGGACCGCCCCCTGGGCGGGGCTGTTCAGCTCTGGTTTTGTTCTAGAATGTATGTTTCTAACATCTAACATTCTGCCTAGATCTCCTGCGAGCAGGGACATATACCCACACGTAAACAGTATGAGAGCTGTGTCAGTCCATGGACGATAAGAGAAAAAGGAGCAGCACATATTACATAATGCACAGTAATTACCTGTTGCAATGTATGTACGGGTTGCAGTACGTAGGCAGAACCACCCGTGAATTAAGAATAAGACTTAAGAGAACACGTTAATAACATCAGAAAGGGCTTTAAACATCATAGCTTTTCAGAACACTTCAGAAAGCACAATAGGAATCCAACTCATTTGAAGGTTTGTGCAATAGACAAAGCAGAGAACCATTGCCGGGGTACAAAGAAAAAACAGGCGGTCTCACAGCATGAATTTTTTTTATTCATAGTTAGAGTACTATGATGCAGGTCTAAATGTTGAAATAGACATAAATTGTTTTATCCAAAACTTTTAATAACACCCTATAGGGCTGAGGACATGAACATGCTTGAAATACAGAAATCACGAATGCACATGAACACAGTACATATAGATATAATAAGAATTGAAAGGGGTTTCAAAAAATCGGAGATATCTAGGTTAATGAATATAATAACGTGAATTTATTGGGGGTTGGCAATATGCACATGTTAAAGCGGTTGTATGCCCGAATTTTTTTTTCTTTTTTTAACACCTGTAAAGGAAAAGGCATAATGAGCTTGTATGCACAGCATACAAGCTCATTATGAAATACTTACCTTAGAACGAGGTGTCGGTGTCCCTCCCGGTCCACGCTGAGGCAGCTGACATTATCCCTCGGCGCGTCTTCCGGGTATCGCGGCTCCAGTGCTGTGAGTGGCTGGAGCTGCGATTCGTCACTCCCGCGCATGCGCGCGGGAGACTTCTTTCCGGCAAGGTCCGGCGTCCGCCGGGCCATCAGCCGAGAATCCCCTGTGCGCATGCGCCGCTGCAGTCAGCGGCGCAGTGCAAGGGAAATATCTCCTAAACCGTAAAGGTTTAGGAGATATTTCTTTTACCTACAGGTAAGCCTTAGTGCACACCTTATTTTTCTATTCCTCTCTATTCTTCTCGTATGCAAGATCAAACCATCTCTCTTTACTTTCTAGGACCCTACCTGTTTCTCTGAGTCTGCCTTCTGGAACATGTGACGGGTACTTCCAAGGATGCATCTGTGAGGCTAGGGTTACATCAACAGTACCTCAAGAGACCAGGAAGTGGAAAAACAATAATTATCCCTTCACATCGGAGATCTTCTTCCCCTTATGGTGGAAACAAGCGCATCTGACCTCTTGTTCACTCAAAAGGTCCATCTGTTCCGGTAAGCAGGTTTTCCTTATATTGGATGGGCAAGTCATATATTGCATGAAGATCATCTCACCTTATCTCAATATCATCTTAGTTCATTCGCTTATGGACATTTATTGCACTGCACTGTTATTTTTTACATATTCTTCTTGGGTTATTGTGTGATCTACCTTTGGTGTACAGCTGCATTAGTTTTCAGTTTTTCATATGTGCGCTGATTGTTTTCTATATTAAGCCTTAGTATAGGCTTAACTGTAGGTAAAAGTTAAAAAAAAGACCATACAACCGCTTTAAGAGATATAAGAAAATAAAATCACAAAAGACAAACATTTTATTATATATACATGCCATTAGGATCATTCATACATAATTCCACAGGTTTTATTATGTTTTATTGTAAAAGTGGAAATTAATATAAAATGTAAGAGTGATTATTTTAAATAGGGAGGTGGTACGGGTTAAATCATTTGTTGGATCATTATATTTTTTATGGAAAAATTATTGGTAATGCGTAGTTGGGTTTGTAAGGTTAGGGTTACATAGTATGATTTTGTATGATTATGTATGAATATAAGCAGAACCTCTGCTTAATTAAGGCAGAAATAAGTAAATATGCCCAAATTCCAGTTAGTTCTTGATTATTAAAGAGTAGTGAGGTTGACAAGGTTAAATAACATGATCACAAGCAGAATTTTTGCTGAACTATAACAAGGGATAAGTAAAAACAACAAATAGGCAATGTGACAGGAGGGTCACTTTGGACACAGGGTGAGCCAGGAAATAATGGACATTAAGAAATATATCTTGGGCTACCTAAAATGGGTCTGTAATATTTATCCACCATATTCCCCAGGATATCTGCAAAGAACTTTTACTGTTTGATTATGACCTCAACAGGTTAATTGAAAAGTGACGCCTTCATGATGTTTGGACACATACTCTTAGATGCTAATATCATCACCCACAGTCCTGCCTTTGTGTAATCATTGCTGTGAGGAATTAAGGTGTTTTGCATTCTATTGTTCATTGTGACTGGGGAAGGTCTGGTGTGAATAGAGGTAATTAACACTATACTTGTGTGTATTGTAAAGGCAGACTGGGATTTACAATACAAAGGGATTAGAACTTGTTGTCTCCTGACAGACCGTCTGCCAAACACTTTGTGATAAGATGTGTATTGGGGATCTTTAGGATCTATTGTGTGAAGCCTGTTGTCTCCTAACAGACAACAAAATAATGTGTTGAGTCTTGTAAAGTGTGGGTGGAGCTGGACCCTTGTTCATGTTAACTAATGTGTATTGAATTGTGTATAAAGTTACAATGTTTTCTCAATAAAGAAGTCATTCTACCCCAGAAGAATACAGAGTGCGTCTCGTTTCTTCCAGAGGGATTGGTTCCTATGGGAAGGGATCGTTTGGCTGTGGAAGATTGGTAGCGAGTGGATGTGTGTCCAGGAGAGGGGACAGAGGAAACGGCGTTAACCCCCTTGATATTTGGGGACCCATTACATTGGTGGCAGCGGTGGGATTTTCTCTCCAGTTCCTGGGACACTCCAAACCACCACAGTGAATGACCAGCTATGCAGCCGAAGGAGGGTGATGCAGGACCCTGGTCAGTTGAAGATTTGTTTCAGCAACGAGTGCGACAGCGGTTGGCATTATATGGTGCTAACCCATCAGAGACCGCCATACAGGAAGCCATTAGAGACATCGAGTGGCAGGATGAGCGGCAACATGAGCAGAGAATGGCGGAAATACGGCAATCGGAGACAACACCTAAAGAAGCAGCACCAACTGAAAGGAGAGGAGAGATACAGATACCAGCCGCCATGGAAGAGGAATTCAGAAGGAGGTTGCGAGAGATGCAGATACAGCATAGAGGACCAGTATCAGAGGAGGTCCTGCTGGGATGGTCTGATTCGATCCGCTGTGAACTCTGGAAGAAAGTGCTAGCTCTCGAGCAGCAACACCAGGGAAAGGTTCTCCTCTCCATCCATGTAAGGTACTGGTCGCAGTATGAAGTACGAATGCTGTTATTGGGAGAACAACCGAAGCAGGAGTGGACAGCTGAGTTAAGCAGGCTGATCCGGACAGAGATGCGGTTGGACGAGAGCTACAGAGCCCTCCGGTGGTATGTAGCCCAAGAGTGCCCATGATCAGAGGATGACAGCCCCACGGAAGGCTTTGACTATGATGGCCTGGGATTGTTGTATTGGAGGCTGTCCAGTGACCCTGACTTTGGGAGTGATCAGGAGTGGCGTTTGGAGGAAATAATGGGGCACAGAGAGCAAAGACTGAATGTCTCGGAAGGGCACTGGGCACAGGAAGATTTGGAGTTTCTGGCCGTTCAGGAATGGGAGCTGGAGATCGCCTACAGACAGCTGCTAGAATCTGCTCAGCAGCAGGGTGGTGCTACCTTCGCCTGGGACTATCAGGAAATACCAGTTGACAACTCTGAAATCCTGGCTGAAGAATCGGCAGTGGAAAAGCTGAAGATTGCCCTCCCTAAAGCCGAAGTGGATGATATGGAGTTTCAGGGAGCTAGGGCAGTTGGCTCATCTCCCCAGCCACAGATTACAGAAGGTATGGACTTAAGGGACTGTTCGGAGGATGTTAGGGATTATGCATCGCCTGCCCAAGTACTGGCAATAGGACAGAGTACTGCAGACCCCTGCTCTACACCTGTGGCAGTTTTGGAGGCCCGAGATGAGACGGTGATGGTTCCTCTTTCCCAGGGGATTTCAGAGATGCAGGGGGGAGAAGCAGCCCTTTTCCCTCCCCAACAGTTAGCCAGAGCAGATGGTGTGGAGTCCCCAGAAGAAGTGCTGGCAACAGGGCAGAGTGCTAGCAACCTCTGCCCAGCATCGGAAACAACTGTGGAGTTTCAGGGAGCCGGGGCAGTTGGCCCATCTCTCCAGCAACAAGCTGAGGTGGTAAGGCTTTTACCCCCAGCTGAATCACTGGCAGCAGGGCAGAATGCTACTGGCCGCTGCACACAACTGCAACTTGAGCGGATATTGGTGGATGGGACTACGGTCTCCACTCACAGCAACCCAGCGGAAGAGCTGGCAACAGAGCAGAGTGCCGCGGGCCTCTGCTCTCAACTAACAGAAGAGGGAGTTCCTGTGGTACTGGATGGTACTTCGGTCCTCGCTGACACAACCCCGGAAAATGGTGTGACACTGAGACAGGAGGATGTCAGCCTTGGTTTGCAAGCACTGGGGGATTTTCACCTACCACAAGTGGATGGGACTTCAGTCTCCACTTGTGTACCTCGGGGATGCTGGGCAGTCGGCCCGGATCCCCAGCGGCATGAAAGACTGAGCCCAGTCACCCTGTCTTCTCCCCAGCGGTGGGTATGTTCTCTGAGAGAGGCAGAGGTTGGCTGGGTAAGTGATGCTCTGTTTGGAGCAATTTATTTGGGGTACGGTGTGGATACCGGCATTGGAGGAATGGACCTATGGACTAACTTCGGAGTCAACCCGTCTGGGGTCACCTCCTTTGTTAGTCTCCTGCCGAAAGGGGAGATGTGTGACAGGAGGGTCACTTTGGACACAGGGTGAGCCAGGAAATAATGGACATTAAGAAATATATCTTGGGCTACCTAAAATGGGTCTGTAATATTTATCCACCATATTCCCCCAGGATATCTGCAAAGAACTTTTACTGTTTGATTATGACCTCAACAGGTTAATTGAAAAGTGACGCCTTCATGATGTTTGGACACATACATTTAGATGCTAATATCATCACCCACAGCCCTGCCTTTGTGTAATCATTGCTGTGAGGAATTAAGGTGTTTTGCATTCTATTGTTCATTGTGACTGGGGAAGGTCTGGTGTGAATAGAGGTAATTAACACTATAATTGTGTGTATTGTAAAGGCAGACTGGGATTTACAATACAAAGGGATTAGAACTTGTTGTCTCCTGACAGACCGTCTGCCAAACACTTTGTGATAAGATGTGTATTGGGGATCTTTAGGATCTATTGTGTGAAGCCTGTTGTCTCCTAACAGACAACAAAATAATGTGTTGAGTCTTGTAAAGTGTGGGTGGAGCTGGACCCTTGTTCATGTTAACTAATGTGTATTGAATTGTGTATAAAGTTACAATGTTTTCTCAATAAAGAAGTCATTCTACCCCAGAAGAATACAGAGTGTGTCTCGTTTCTTCCAGAGGGATTGGTTCCTATGGGAAGGGATCGTTTGGCTGTGGAAGATGTGTAGCGAGAGGATGTGTGTCCAGGAGAGGGGACATCGTAAACGGCGTTAATCCCCTTGATATTTGGGGACCCGTTACATAGTGCGTCTCGTTTCTTCCAGAGGGATTGGTTACTATGGGAAGGGATCGTTTGGCTGTGGAAGATTGGTAGCGAGTGGATGTGTGTCCAGGAGAGGGGACATCGTAAACGGCGTTAATCCCCTTGATATTTGGGGACCCGTTACAGGCAATTGCTGCAATTATTACATTACTGCAATGTATACATGTACTGCATGAGCGGAAGTAGCAACAGGGTGTACTGGGAAGGAATATGGGAGGTGCCACTTTGGTAAAAGATCCACGCATTACCGATGTTCCCAACTTCTGAAGTCGCTCCGGGGGAGTAGTGAAATGCATTAGGTGGGAACTTCCGGTGACCTCACGTCCGGTGTTTGGAGCGCACGCTGCAAAGTTGGGTTCAAAGCTGGCTTTACATGCTATTTTACAAGAAAAGTTTGTGTGAGTGTCACATTTGTTTTTAAAATAGGCTTTTTTATAAAAACGGAATTATGCTATGGATATCTCCTGATTCTCCTTGCATGTCATCGTAAATG
Organism: Rana muscosa; assembly: GCA_029206835.1. Lineage (NCBI taxonomy): Eukaryota > Metazoa > Chordata > Amphibia > Anura > Ranidae > Rana > Rana muscosa. The sequence continues at coordinate 796,664,114 of CM055116.1, read as the reverse complement.
AGAGATCTGTTGTCCTGTTGGAACATACGGCAAAATTGAGGATCGCCCATCATAAGAATCTGAGGATTGTCCTTACACTCATAGGCGCTATACCTATTAAGAGTCGTGAGTGAGGGCACATAAGGAGGAGAGCACTTGATTGCCTATAACTGCACATTATTGGCACAAGAATTTAGGGAGCACAGACTGCACTTTGGAGAAATAATTTTCAATAATTGCACTTAGAAGATGACATGAACATGTTTTTTATATTATTCCTATATGAACTTTATGCATAAAATCTTACGCATTTTTTACGAATTGATATATCATCACGTTATTATGTTTGCAGTTCAGCATAATTTACACAAAGTCTTATTGTTTTTTTTGTTTTTTTTTTATATAGGACACTATTTTGTTGTTAGACATCAGTGAGCCTGATGCCGCGTACACACGATCATTATTCACGGCGGTTAAAAAACCGCCGTGAATAATGTCATTAAAAACGAGGGAACGGCTTGTTCCCCACACACGGTCATTTTTCTCGTCATTTTTTAAAATGACGAGAAAAACGATCGTCTATTTCCCTATGGGAAACACTGCCGCGGAAGAAATGTCAGGAAAAACGACGAGTAAAATTAGAACATGTTCTAATTTTTCTCGTCGTTTTTAATGCCGTTTTTCACGTCGTGAAAAATGACAAAAAGACCACACACGGTCGTTTTTCTTGTTGAAAACAAAAAATGTAATTTTTCACAACGTGAAAAATGATCGTGTGTACGCGGCATTACACACTACGCATAATATTTATTGTTAGGCACACAGTTAACCCCCTAAATGCCCCTAGATGTTAAACCCTTCCCAGTCATTAGTAGAGTGACAGTGTACATTAATAGAACTGACCAATGTATTAGTGTCACTATTGTTGTCAGTGTCAGTTAGTCAGTAAGCGTTCCTCCCAGCCAGCATCAGCTAGCGCTAGATTGCCTTTCACACTATCACAGTCCCACTCAGTGCCGGCCCAAGCCTGGTACCGAGCCCCCCCCCCCCCCCAAAAAAAAAAATCACGCCCACAAAAATGCCCCCACATCCATCATTTTATATCATGATAACTAAAGTGGACCTGTCATGGCTCTATACATGTATATAGGAGTATAAAGAGGACCTGTCATGGCTCTATACATGTATATAGGAGTATAAAGAGGACCTGTCATGGCTCTATACATGTATATAGGAGTATAAAGAGGACCTGTCATGGCTCTATACATGTATGTAGGAGTATAAAGAGGACCTGTCATGGCTCTATACATGTATGTAGGAGTATAAAGAGGACCTGTCATGGCTCTATACATGTATGTAGGAGTATAAAGAGGACCTGTCATGGCTCTATACATGTATATAGGAGTATAAAGAGGACCTGTCATGGCTCTGTACATGTATATAGGAGTATAAAGAGGACCTGTCATGGCTCTATACATGTATGTAGGAGTATAAAGAGGACCTGTCATGGCTCTATACATGTATGTAGGAGTATAAAGAGGACCTGTCATGGCTTTATACATGTATATAGGAGTATAAAGAGGACCTGTCATGGCTATATACATGTATATAGAAGTATAAAGAGGACCTGTCATGACTCTATACATGTATATAGAAGTATAAAGAGGACCTGTCATGGCTCTATACATGTATATAGAAGTATAAAGAGGACCTGTCATGGCTCTATACATGTATAAAGAGGACCTGTCATGGCTCTATACATGTATATAGAAGTATAAAGAGGACCTGTCATGGCTCTATACATGTATATAGAAGTATAAAGAGGACTTGTCATGGCTCTATACATGTATGTAAGAGTATAAAGAGGACCTGTCATGGCTATATACATGTATATAGAAGTATAAAGAGGACCTGTCATGGCTTTATACATGTATAAAGAGGACCTGCCATGGCTCTATACATGTATATAGAAGTATAAAGAGGACCTGTCATGGCTCTATACATGTATATAGAAGTATAAAGAGGACCTGTCATGGCTCTATACATGTATATAGAAGTATAAAGAGGACTTGTCATGGCTCTATACATGTATGTAAGAGTATAAAGAGGACCTGTCATGGCTATATACATGTATATAGAAGTATAAAGAGGACCTGTCATGGCTTTATACATGTATATAGGCGTATAAAGAGGACCTGTCATGGCTATATACATGCATATAGAAGTATAAAAAGGACCTGTCATGGCTCTATACATGTATGTAGGAGTATAAAGAGGACCTGTCATGGCTCTATACATGTATATAGGAGTATAAAGAGGACCTGTCATGGCTATATACATGTATATAGAAGTATAAAGAGGACCTGTCATGGCTCTATACATGTATATAGAAGTATAAAGAGGACCTGTCATGGCTCTATACATGTATAAAGAGGACCTGTCATGGCTCTATACATGTATATAGAAGTATAAAGAGGACCTGTCATGGCTCTATACATGTATATAGAAGTTTAAGAGGACCTGTCATGGCTCTATACATGTATAAAGAGGACCTGCCATGGCTCTATACATGTATATAGAAGTATAAAGAGGACCTGTCATGGCTCTATACATGTATATAGAAGTATAAAGAGGACCTGTCATGGCTCTATACATGTATATAGAAGTATAAAGAGGACTTGTCATGGCTCTATACATGTATGTAAGAGTATAAAGAGGACCTGCCATGGCTATATACATGTATATAGAAGTATAAAGAGGACCTGTCATGGCTTTATACATGTATATAGGAGTATAAAGAGGACCTGTCATGGCTATATACATGTATATAGAAGTATAAAAAGGACCTGTCATGGCTCTATACATGTATGTAGGAGTATAAAGAGGACCTGTCATGGCTCTATACATGTATATAGGAGTATAAAAGGACCTGTGCGTGGCCGGCGGCCGCAATGTCACTGGCCACACATCGCGGATTGTCACTTGCCACAACGCCACCTGCCACACATTGCGGATTGTCACTTGCCACAACGCCACCTGCCACACATTGCGGATTGTCACTTGCCACATCACCTGCTACACGTAGTGGATTGCCACTTGCTGTGTCCCAGAGTAAAGGCAGGCAGCAGAGAGATAATGTAATCTCTCTGCTGCCCGCACAGTGGGGGCGGAACTGCAGTGATGCAGGGCGGGCAGTGAGAGATGATGTCATCTCTCTGCTCCCCCGCCCGCTGTTTGGCCAGCAAGCCCGCTCACCTGCTGACTGTCCCGCCCGCTGACTGTTCCCCAGTTCTGCCCGCACGCTCCATGACACCTTTTCGTCAAGCCAAACCCGAACACATTAGCAGCGCACGCCAATATATATATTTTTTTGTAGTACATTAAATTCATTACCTCTGTACAAAGCAATGCACAGCTATTTTTTTTTTATGTAGTATACACTGTACATATATTTTTGTGACTAAATAAAATTTCTAATCATATGGAGTTAATCACAAGAGTCCCCCTTTATATCAGAGTCAACAGAGTTCTCCTTTAGATCTGAATCCGCAGAGTTCCCCTTTACATCTGAATGCACAGGGTCCTGCAGAAGAGGAGTGCAGAGGGTAAGATGGGGGCAGTATGTTCAGGAGAGGAGTGCAGAGGGTATGATAGGTGCAGTTAGTACAGGAGAGGAGTTCGGAGGGTATGATGGGTGCAGTTAGCACAGTACAGGAGAGGAGTTCGGAGGGTATGATGGGTGCAGTTAGTACAGGAGAGGAGTTCGGAGGGCATGATGGGTGCAGTTAGTACAGGAGAGGAGTTCGGAGGGTATGATGGGTGCAGTTAGTACAGGAGAGGAGTTCAGAGGGTATGATGGGTGCAGTTAGTACAGGAGAGGAGTTCGGAGGGTATGATGGATGCAGTTAGTACAGGAGAGGAGTTCGGAGGGTATAATGGATGCAGTTAGTACAGGAGAGGAGTTCGGAGGGTATGATGGGTGCAGTTAGTACAGGAGAGGAGTGCGGAGGGTATGATAGGTGCAGTTAGTACAGGAGAAGAGTTCGGAGGGTATGATGGGTGCAGTTGGTACAGTACAGGAGAGGAGTTCGGAGGGTATGATGGGTGCAGTTAGTACAGGAGAGGAGTTCGGAGGGTATGATGGGTGCAGTTAGTACAGGAGAGGAGTTCGGAGGGTATGATGGATGCAGTTAGTACAGGAGAGGAGTTCAGAGGGTATGATGGGTGCAGTTAGTACAGAAGAGGAGTTCGGAGGGTATGATGGGTGAAGTTAGTACAGGAGAGGAGTTCGGAGGGTATGATGGGTGCAGTTAGTACAGGAGATGAGTTCGGAGGGTATGATGGATGCAGTTAGTACAGGAGAGGAGTTCGGAGGGTATGATGGGTGCAGTTAGTACAGGAGAGGAGTTCGGAGGGTATGATGGATGCAGTTAGTACAGGAGAGGAGTTCGGAGGGTATGATGGGTGCAGTTAGTACAGGAGAGGAGTTCGGAGGGTATGATGAGTGCAGTTAGTACAGGAGAGGAGTTCGGAGGGTATGATGGGTGCAGTTAGTACAGGAGAGGAGTTCGGAGGGTATGATGGGTGCAGTTAGTACAGGAGAGGAGTTCGGAGGGTATGATGGATGCAGTTAGTACAGGAGAGGAGTTCGGAGGGTATGATGGGTGCAGTTAGTACAGGAGAGGAGTTCGGAGGGTATGATGGGTGCAGTTAGTACAGGAGAGGAGTTCGGAGGGTATGATGGGTGCAGTTAGTACAGGAGAGGAGTTCGGAGGGTATGATGGATGCAGTTAGTACAGGAGAGGAGTTCGGAGGGTATGATGGGTGCAGTTAGTACAGGAGAGGAGTTCGGAGGGTATGATGGATGCAGTTAGTACAGGAGAGGAGTTCAGAGGGTATGATGGGTGCAGTTAGTACAGGAGAGGAGTTCAGAGGGTATGATGGGTGCAGTTAGTACAGGAGAGGAGTTCGGAGGGTATGGCGGTGGCAGAATGGGGAGGGATTTCTTGCGGGGGTCTATGGGGTGACCAGGGAGTGATGTTGGGAAGATAGGGGAAGGAAAGTGACCATGGAATGATGTCCCTCAGCTGGGGGGGGGGGGGGGGGTAGGAAGCAGCTCGGAGTGACATCTGTATGAAGTGGTCTGGGGGGGGGGGGGTGATTCAAGCTGGGGGGAGTTGGGGGCTGAGAAGTGGTCAGATAGCGATGTATATAATAAAAAAAAAACTCACCCACTAAAAACATACAACAATAAATCATACAACAGTACTACTAGATGTAAGCTATGTAATCCAGCTCCTAGCACTCTGTATACCCAGATAATGTGAATGTAATGTATGACCATTCATATAACCCTGTGGTATTCAGGCTCTGAGTCTGGACAATCAGAGGTGTGAATTAACCACATATATGCAGGTTACATGACTGGTTATAAATGACTTTACATTATCTAGTCTGAACAATTGGATTGGAGGATGTTTGCACAGACTGTTCATGCTTAGAAGTGATCTGTCAAACATGATCGGGCTGGTGCAGACCCCCCCTCCCCCCACACTCAAACTCACTGTCTCCTCCGATTCTTCTGTCAACTTAACCCTTCACTGCATCTCCTGAAGAAAAAATCTCCTTGAAAGTTTCCAACTACTGTACTTTCCACCCTAGGAAACTTCTCCCAGAAAAAAAATCAGCTCACCTCCTCCCTTCCTCTGGCCAGCCTGACAGGAGATACAGTGAGCTCCACCCCCCAGTTCTCTCAACACACTGCACTGGTGATTGGAGGGGGGAGGTTGATGTCGGAGATAACAGGGACCCCACACTGCACGAGACTGGAAGGAGGGGGAAGAGACAGAAAGGAGCTTTAAATCCCAAACACACACCGCAGCCGCAGGCACAGTGTATTCTTTACAATGCCGCTGCAGCTTTTTCACAGTGATAGGTGGCGTGGGTTAGAGGAGTGGGCGAAATGAGATTGCGGGCAGGCGGCAATTTGCCTCAGTGCAAGGGGAGAGGAGCAGGCGGAATGGGATGGCGGGCGGGCGGCAATTTGCCACCCCCCTGAAAGTGCCGCCTGGTACAATGGTACCATCGGGTCCCATGGTAGGGCCGGCCCTGGTCCCACTATAAGTTTCTGATCACCGCTATTACCAGTGTAGCGCACCCACCTTTCCCTTTACCTGCCTTTAATTTCTGGCTCCTCGCAGGGAGGAAGAGGCACACCGCACCACAAGCCCGTACCCTCCTGTGTGAGGAGATTGAGCGGTGTTAGTTTTTGGGCCTGCCTGCGGCTGGTGTTATGATCCTCCCGAGGATGATTCTCACCTCTACCTTGAATAGATGCAAGTCTTTATTTCTCCCCAGTAATGTAACTGTCCACACCAACTGAAAGTCCAACTTCTATAATTATTTCACACTGGATAATAAATAGTCTCTTTAACAGCAGACAGGTTGAAATAAGACACAGGACAGCTTAGGTGGGAGGAGGTCCAGGCACAAACTGAGCTTAGTATAGACCCCCCTTTCCACTAAGTATAGGCCCCCTCCCTCAGTACGGACCCCCTCCACTAACTATAGACCCCCTCACTCAGTACGGACCCCCCTCTCCACTAAGTATAGACCCCCCTCCCTCAGTACAGACCCCCCTCTCCACTAAGTATAGCCCCCTCCCTCAGTATGGACCCCCTCTCCACTAAGTATAGGCCCCCTCCCTTAGTACGGACCCCTCCACCAACTATAGACCCCCTCCCTCAGTACGGATCCCCTTCACTAACTATAGACCCCCCACCCTCAGTACGGACCCCCCTCTCCACTAAGTATAGCCCCCCTCCCTCAGTATAGACCCCCTCTCCACTAAGTATAGGCCCCCTCCCTTAGTCCGGACCCCTCCACCAACTATAGACCCCCTTCCTCAGTACGGATCCCCTCCACTAACTATAGACCCCCTCCCTCAGTACAGACCCCCCTCTCCACTAAGTATAGACCCCCTTCCCTCAGTCTGGACCCCCTCTCCACTAAGTATAGGCCCCCTCCCTCAGTATGGACCCCCTCTCCACTAAGTATAGCCCCCCTCCTTCAGTATGGACCCCCTCTCCACTAAGTATAGCTTCCTCTCTCAGTATGGACCCCCTCTCCACTAAGTATAGGCCCCCTCCTTTAGTACGGACCCCTCCACCAACTATAGACCCCCTCCCTCAGTAGGGATTCCCTCCACTAACTATAGACCCCCTCCCTCAGTACGGACCCCCCTCTCCACTAAGTATAGACCCCCCTCCCTCAATACAGACCCCCCTCTCCACTAAATATAGGCCCCCTCCCTCAGTACGGACCCCCTCCACTAACCATAGACCCCCTCCCATGCTTCCTTGTACCTATAAAATATGCTTTGATTGCTTTGTCTGAGCCTAATTTAAAGAACTTCATTAAAATAGTCAGAGACTGCATAGCAGAGGTATGGACATAATACAGAAGATGGTCAGAGACTACAGACATGATACAAGAGATTGTCAGAGACTGCAGACATAGTACAAGAGATGGTCAGAGACTGCAGACATGATATATGAGATGGTCAGAGACTGCAGACATGATACAAGCGATGGTCAGAGACTGCAGACATGATACAACAGATGGTCAGTAACTGCAGATATCATACAAGAGGTGGTCAGAAACTGCGGACATGATACAAGAGACATAATACAGGAGATGGTCAGAGACTGCAGACATGCTCCAAGAGACTGCAGACATGCTCCAAGAGACTATCAGAGACTACAGACATGATAAGAGAGACATGATACAGGAGACTGTCGGAGACTGCAGACATGCTCCAAGAGACTGTCGGAGACTGCAGACATGATACAAGCGATTGTCAGAGACTGCAGACATGATTCAGAAAATGGTCAGACTGCAGACATGATATAGGAGATGGTCAGAGACTGCAGACATAGTACAGGAGATGATCAGAGACTGAAGACATAGTACAGGAGATGGTCAGAGACTGCAGACATGATACAGAAAATGCTCAGAGACTGCAGACCTGATACAGAAATTGGTCCACCTGTAGCCTGCCACCAGATGCAGTGTGCCACTTTCCACCCATAGCCTGCCACCAGATGCAGTGTGGCACTTGTCACCTATAGCCTGCCACCAGTCCGACACACCGGAGCCCCGGGAAAGTAAACACCCTCCCGCCGCTGGCTGCTGATGTGACTCCTCCCATGCGGGGGCCAGGGTTGTCACATCTTCATCTTTCAGCTCTGAGGGGTTCATGCTGGGACCTGTGGTCCTTCACTTTTGGGGGGGTCACAGCCCCCAAAAGTGAAGGACTACAAGTCCCAGCATGAACCCCTGATACCTAAGGATGTGATCCCCCCCCAAAATTGAAGGACTACAGGTCCCAGCATGGACCCCTGAGAATTAAAGGTGAGAGCCCATATTTTTCACATGCTAATGCTGGGACCTGTAGTTCTTCACTGATTAAGGGGGGCCCATCTTCAGTTCTGGGGAGATTTAATTATTGGAACTGTAGTCCTTCACTTTTTTTTTTGGGGGGGGGGTTACATCCCAGCATGAACCTTGCCCTGATATTTAAGGATCTGTCCTCCTTCCATCCCTCTGAGGGTGTATTCACATCTGTCAGTGTCCTCTCTTATTATGCTGACCCCTTATCTGCCTTCCATCCTCTTATCAGTGCTAGACTGCTAGCTCCAGGCTGACACACACTCAGAGCTCCTGTGAAGTGCTGACAGTTCAGCACAGAACGCTGGCTGCTGGGGGGAAGAGCTGACTGAGGATTTTAACCCCATCTGTCATGGTGAGTGTGAGTGCATTGGATTGTGTACTTGCCTTCCGTTCATCTCTCCTTCCTGAACATCTGGATGCTGCTGGCTGGACGATGCAGGGAGGAGGTGGGTGGAGCTAATGAGTTGGCGTGGAGGAGGAAGTTAAATCTTCCCCACTCACGCGCTGTGCATGCTGGGGCTCTACCTCTCTCCTCCTCATGACGTCACTGGTTGCTACACGCCAAGCGGGCGGCAGAGCTAGCAACCATTTGGGCACTGAGCCAGCGGCTAATAAAAAGGGTCTCACCAGCCAGGGGTCCACCACAGGCTGTCAGGGAGTCACAGCAGCAATGTGAGGGATATTTTATGGGGCATCAGATCAGTCCAGGGCCAGGAGGCAATCCCGGGACTCTGTATTGTCCCGGAACGAAGGTGCCCGGGCCCCGGGACAGACCTGCTAATTGCGGGAGTGTCCTGGGCAATCCGGGACACGTGTGCACCCTAGCTCAGGTGTCAGGTGTCAGATTACCCAATTATACCAAGCAGAGGCTAATAAATATCAATTTCCTATTAAGGGTGAAACACAGTCATTAACTGGAACAGAAACAGCTGTATATGAGACTTAAAACTGGATGAAGAACAGCCAAACTCTGCTACTAAGGTAAGATTGTGGAAGACAGTTTCATGGCACAGATCACACACCATGGCAGGACTGAGCACAGCAACAAGACAAGGTAACTATACCCAGGGCTGGGACAAGGGATGGGCAGGAGGGGCAGCTGCCCTGGGCACTGTGGTGGCATGTGAGGTGGGGGGCACCACAAGTGGGGGGGTAATTTGTTGTGAAAGAAGAAATATGGGGGGCGACAGGGGGTAAGTATTGTTCTAGGAGAGGGAATCTGGGGTAAGTTTGCTAAGAGTGATGATTTGGGGGGATTTTTGTTGGGAGGATTTGGGGGGGGGACTGGTGCTGGAAGGGAGGATTTGTGCTAATAGGTATGATTGGGGGGGGGGGGTTTGGGCTAGGAAGTGAAATTGGGGGTGATTGTGCTTGGAGGGGGGTTTGGGGGGAATTTTGTGCTAGGAGTGGGGATTTGGAGTAGAGAGGAGAGAATGTGTACTCGGAGGGGTAATTTTTTTTTGGGGGGGGGGCTTTTGTTCTGGAGGATTTGTACTGGGAGGAGGGGGAATTTATGCATGCAGATTAGTGCTCAGCTTTTTATTTATTTTTATTTTTTGGGGGGGTAGGGGGTGGATCTCTGCTGACACGTGAGACTCATCCATCTTGGGGGGAGGGGGGGTGTACAGTTAGGCATGTTCACCCTGGGCTCTAGATGTCCTTTTCCTGCCAATGACTATACTGCATCAGCAAGGTCTCTCCCAGGCGAAGATTTCAAAGCAGACTGGGGTTTCAAGATGTGCTGTTCAAGCTCTTTCAAAGAAGTCCACATAAATAAGCAATGATGAGGACCGTAGATAGCGTGGTTGGCAGATGAAAGACACATCATTGTTACATCCCTTCAACGTTGGAAGATGTCCAGCAGTGCCATCCAGTAGTGGGACAAGGTTATCCAGCGCTCAGGGCGAACATGCCAAATTGTGCCCTGATAACTACACCTGATCATTATATCTACATATAGAGCGCAGAGGTCAGGAATGGGTAAATAACAAAGTGCAAGTGTCAGGAGGGTCGCAAAATAATGTACAGAGTACAGAAGTCAGGAGCAGATGAATTACAGAGTGCAGGAGTGACGCATTTCACACCTACATATATACACACAGATACATCAAACACTTACATAGATACATAAAACCACCCATTTCTGTACCTGTCTAACCCAAATGTCCTCTCTGACTTTCTTTTTAATTATAAAGGTTTAAATCTCAACTCAAGGAAAATAAAAAAAGACCACCCTTGCAGTTTCCCTCTATACTACATGGATTAGCTGCTCATTTAGTCTAGGGGCAGAGGATACAAGTGGTAATAAACTCCTCAAGAAACAAATATATTACAGCTTACTATTCATTAGATGTGGTGGCTGCATTAGTTTTATTTGTTTAGGCTTTTTCCCTCTGTTTTCACCTGGTGATCCAGCCAGTAACACACCTCCTGCATTAGAGTGCCCCCACTCTGGATGAAGGAGCACAGGGGGGCACATTTGGACAGCATCATTGTCAGTCTGGGGGGAAGGGAGTGTAAGATGTACTAGCAGATTTAGATACACTAACAAATTGAAGCCAAACTTCAGCTAATACTTTATAATCAGTTACAGTAAACAGTTATTTTTTTCCTTTTGGGATAAAGATTTTACATAAATATACCAAATCTGATTGTTGCAAGCACCCCTGTTAGTGGTAAATGGTATGCCTCATCTCACCAATTGATACATATGCAGGACAGCTTGATCTTTTGAAAAACAACAGACTTATTGGCCAGATCACCAGGTGAAAATAAGGGAAAGAAAGCCTAAACAAGAAAATTAATGCAGCCATCACATCTAAGAATTTGTAAGCTGCATGATAATAATTGTTTGCTTTTTGGTTTAAAGTGTTACTAAACCCACAACAGTAAAATCAGTCTGTATATGCAGCATAGCATGCTTGTTATACTCACTTAAGGGGTTAATCCTCTGCATTGTGTAAAAAGGCTGTTTTAGCCTGTATGCACAAATCCTTTCCTCCTGCACTGTCTATCTGGGGAAAGCCAGCTAACACAGGCAGGGTAGCCGACCTGCACATGCTCAGTTGTGTCTTTTATGCTGGAGAGAACATTTACTTGTTCTCAGAGTTAGCCAGGTCACATGATATTGACATCACACATGTGGGTGTGTATACAGGCTGTAGTGAAAATCTCCTCCTACCTGAACTCTCAGCACTGGAGAAACTCTGCAGCTTATCATGTAACCATGGTATACAGAACATCCAAAAAGGTATATAGTGGTAGTATTTTAATGTAAAAAGAAGAATTTATAAGCTGTGGGCACTGTGGGGAAGGGGGGCAGAGGAACTATTTTCACATTACTGAGTTTAGTAACACTTTAATACCACCTTAAGGAATGCGTAAGTTGGCAGACATGCATAGTTTTTCTTTTTTTTTTCATTCAGCCACTGGGCAAACAGATTCCTGCATCCACACAAGTGAGATGGATGCAGAAATCCCCCCTGCAAGACATTGTATTCTGACAGTGGGGATTATCTGCTGTCAGAATACACTGATCAGTGCTGCAGCTGATTGGCCACTAATCAAACACAGTTTTCCCAAGGATCGACTTCTTTTTAACAGAGAGGGCTATACAGAGATCAAAATTTGGCTGGTCTCTGCTAAGCTGAATGTCACTCTGTGTGTACTCAACTTCACCTTATTCCTGGCTTCAGTTGGCTTCCTCCATTGATGTGACTGGTTCCCCACAGCTTCTGTGTGGGTTTTACCGGCTACGGTCACACTCCAGCCTCCTTATCGTACCATACAGGGTTATGGTTCCTGTATGGTATGTGCTGATGCTAAATTTTTGGGTGGAGGAATCGAGCACTGCAGCTGGCTGAAGCATAGAAACATGTAAGTGAAAGAGGCTATTCTCCCCCCAGCACGGCATGGGTGAACTTTTTTATTTTATTGAATTTGGGCTATATTATGGCACCACATCCTTTGCTGTTAATGTTCAAATTCTTGAATATGTTAGGAATTACTGGAACTTTTCTGGTTCTACATAGATGTTTTCCCTACACACATTATATCTTACAAAAAAAAAAGAATGATGTTGCGGAATACATGAATGTAGTGCCTGAAAAGTCCTAATAACTCTCAATATATTCAAGAGTTTTACTTTCACTCTCACTGCTGAAGTGCAGGGCAGTTTTATAGCTTTGTACAACGTGAAAGGTAGAATAGTCAGAACTCACAGGTGAAGAATGCACTCCGCCATTCATCCTCTGACTTCTTCTTTCCATCATAGGGAAAGCTCTTGTGACTGCTGGATGGGAAACAGAGATCAGGGCCGCAGTCTGATGTTGTCTTGCTTGCTCCGCCCCTCATACTGCCACTCTTACTATGACAGCACAGATCGGGGGGGGGGGGGGGGGCTGACTGGACCCAAGCAGGGGAGAGAGTGGGTTTCTCTTTTCCTAGAGGCAGGCCATGGATCCGGATGCAGCTTCAGCTCCATCAGCTCCATTTATGGGAGGCTTTAGTGGCAACAGAAGTCGGGTTGATAGATTATTCTGTATGCTCACCTCACTCTTCTGCTCTTCCACACTGCGGTAGGTGAAGCTGCCTCCTTAAAGGCACAGGGGCGCACCAGACACCCAGCATTTAGCACAATGGCAGCAAAGGTGTCCAGTGCATCCCCTCATCAGTATTCCAATAGTACAAACATATGGCCACTGCCCCCACCTATAACTGACCTTTGCAGCAATCTTTGCTGTCATTGTGCTATATGCTGGGTGTCCGGTGCGCCCCTGTGCCTTTAAGGAGGGGTGGACTTCCTCCAGGATCACCTGCCCTCTGTCTATCCATTATAATGTATGTGCTTCCACTATGGAGGCTCTAAAAATTTAGAGTTAGGACTGCAGATAATACTGTGGTGCTGTGAAGTGGCTCTGCAGCTTATGCATGTATTTGCAAATGTGTGCAAACTAAAATCCTGTTTTTAATGCATGCTGTTAGACAGGATAATTTGGTCGGTTGCAGGCTGGTCGGTTAGTTGAGCTGGGAATTTTCTTTGGTTTTGTTTGACATGAATTCCAGAAGGTTCCCTAACATTTTCATGTTTTTGCACTCAGGTTTCATTTTCTCATACATATCTAAAATATTTATTTAAAATGAGGCACCCATAAAAAAGAAATTAGACACTGGTGAGTATATTTTTACCATATACAGTATACCATTAACTGTGTGTAATTATTGTGGTTGTCCTTTAACCACTTGCCGCCCCCGGCGTCAAATGATGGCTGGACGGTGCGGCTCCTGTTCTGGGTGGGCGTCATATGACGTCCTCGCCTTCCGGGGCCACTAAGGGGCGCGCGCTCCCGCCGCGTCACTGGTAACCTGATGCACGTGCCCGGCGGCCGCAATTTCCACCGGGCACCCGCGATTGCCCAGTAACAGAGCAGGACTGTGGATCTGTGTGTGTAAACCTGTCAGGTGAGAGCAGACCGATGGTGTGTTCCTTGTACAGAAGAACACCAATCGGTCTCCTCCCCCTGTGAGTCCCCTCCTCCTACAGTTAGAATCACTCCCTAGGACACGTATTTAACCCCTTGATTGCCCCCTAGTGTTAACCCCTTCCCTGCCAGTCACATTTATACAGTAATCCAGGGGTGCCCAACCTTTTGAAGAGCGAGGGCCACTTAAGCGACTTGGTAACCGGTCGCGGGCCACAATGAGCGGAGCGGGCAGATGACAGGTCCATGTCCACTCTGCATATGCACAGCAGACAGGGGCACAGCCCACTCTACTCTTTTGGCCCTCCAATCCGATCTTCCCAGATGGAAGGGGACGGATCCCCCTTCTGTTTTTTTTGTGGATCGAATTAGAGGTAGGTGTGTGTAAACGGCCACAAGTCTGTTTACATCTGTGGCTCAATAGAGGTGAACGAATGGGGGCCAAATGGGTCAGACTGATCATGTCAAAGGGGCCTAAGGCTGCTTTCATACTGATGCGCTGCGGTATACCCACACCGAGGGAGCAACGCAGTGCACCTGTGGCTTTCTTGCAGGCTAGTTGCATTTTGCCATAGACTTCTATTATATCCTGCAGGTGTGGTGCACTTTCTGAAGTGCACCAACCCACAGGTAATAACAGAAGTCTATGGCTCAGTGCAGGTAACCCACAGGTGTTCTGCGCTGCACCTGCAAATCAGTTTGAAAGCAGCCCAGTAACCACTGCAGAACAGATATGCCCCTATATACACTGTGATTTTAGTATTAAACTTACCTTTAATAACAGTCTTCCATTCAAGTATCTCCAGCTGTTGCTGTCCCAGGCAGAGTGCATTTGGTATCACGCCACCTGTGACAGGAGTTGGCACTATACATGAAGCATCGGCTTATGCCAACCCACTATTCCAGAGCAGGAGGTCGCGGGCCACATCAGAGCGCTCCGCGGGCCACATGTGGCCCCCGGGCCACTGGTTGGGCACCCTTGCAGTAATCAATGCAATTTTATAGCACGGATCACTGTATAAATGTGAATGGTCCCAAAATAGTGTCAAAAGTGTCCGATATGTCCGCAGCAATATCGCAGACACGATAAAAATCGCAGATCGCCGCCATTGCTAGTAAAGAAAAAAATAATAATAAAAATGCTATCCCCTATTTTGTAGACGCTATAACTTTTGCACAAACCAATCAATATACGCTTATTGCAATTTCTTTTACCAAAAATATGTAGAAGAATACATATCAGCCTAAACTGAGGAAAAAATATGTTTTTTTAAAAAAAAAATGGGATATTTATTATAGCAAAAAGTAAAAAATATTGTGTTTTTTTCAAACTTGACCCTCTTCTTTTGTTTATAGCGCAAGAAAAAAAAACCGCAGAGGTGATCAAATACTGCCAAAAGAAATCTCTATTTGTAGGGGAAAAAATTATAAAAATTTCATTTGGGTACAGCGTTGCATGGCTGCGCAATTGTCATTCAATGTGTGACAACGCTGAAAGCTAAAAAACGGCTTGGGCAGGAAGGGGGTGAAAGTGCCCTGTATTGAGGTGGTTAAGACTACTGCCTGTGTGAGCACTAAATGGTCAGCCTAAAAGTGGTACATAAAACAGTGGTCATTTTTGCTGGTGCAATGCATATAATTTGGTAAGGAAGCAGAACTGATTGGTCAAAGAAAGCAGCGCATATTCTCCATCATTTTTTTATGTGTAGTTGCAGTGATGGTAGGAGGTACACATCCAATGAAATGTACCTGATATAAATAACACCAAATACACAATACACTAAACTTCAATTGCGGCTGCACTGCGTAAACTCATAACACAAATGTAGTTATAATCTTATAATCATTGGGTCAAAATTCCAACCACTACATGTTACTGCAGCACAGATGCATACAAATAAAAAAAATCTAAATACATAATATCAGCTAGAATAAAAACGAGAGAATCTGCTCAAAAATGGTAATTGTGGGGTTTGGGCATCAGTAGGTTGAACCCAATCTTTATGCCTTATATCTTTTAAAGTCTCCAGTGGTGAGATTTTTCATAATGGAAAAGGCCATAATGAAGGTGTCTCCCCATTTGTTTTACATTACAAAGAAAAAAGTCGGACAATGTTTGTGGTGGCCCTGTAGGTAGCCAGTATGTAATTAAGCTTTAAGGAACCAAGCAGAAATATCAATTTTGGTTGGAGCAAATTTTTAGACAGGACACGTTTATCATATATTTTAAAGGTAATATGCACAGCTGTAAAAATGAATGATGTACAACTAACTATTCACAGGATGATGAAGCTGAAGGGAGCCCAGACTACAATTTTATCTAAATTAATGTTAGAACATTAAAATCTATCTGGACTACATACTACTACTGTATAAAAGAACAGTGAGTAAAGAACATGGTTACAGCATAATGATATTTTAGTGCCAAACCATTATGATGTCACCAGCTTCAGGGCCTAATGGATAGATAGCATTATATCAAATAAATAATACACCCATTGTCATGACTCACCTTTAAGCAAATATCATTCTGAACAGTTGTGCAAATGGGAATAGCAAAAGAATATTCTATTCATTGGTGAGCATTGCCCATGAGGCATTGTGAGGCTGACAGTTACAAGCATGACTCCCTCAGGCAGAGGCATGATGGGACTTGTAGTTCTGCAGCTGGAGGGTCACCAGTTTGAGACTCCTGCTCTACGCTGTTTCAGCAGCATAATAAGACCCCTTTTCACACTGAGGAGTTTTTCAGGCGTTTTAGCGCTAAAAATAGCGCCTAAATACCGCCTGAAAAACTCCTGCCCTGCACTCTCAGTGTAAAAGCCCGAGGGCTTTCACACTGAGGCGGTGCGCTAGCGGGACCGCTCCAAAAGTCCTGCTAGCCACATCTTTGGAGCGGTGAAGGAGCTGTGTGTATACCGCTCCTTTACCGCTCCTGCCCATTGAAATCAATGGGACAGTGCCGCTATATCGCCGGCAATGCGCCTCTGCAGAGGCGCATTGCCAGCGCTATTAACCACCACTAGCGGCCGAATACCGCCGCAATTCCGACGGTATAGCGCCGCTAAAAATAGCGGCGCTATACCACCAGCACAACTCCCGCCCCAGTGTGAAAGGGGCCTAATGGAAGTGCTTTATACATTACGTTTAAGAATAAAGGCAAAATGATTTTCAAATGTTCTCTCTCCTCGCTCAAAGTTAGTCACCAAACACTTTCTTTTGAGGTAACATCAGAAAAGAGTATCACTTAGGCTGCTTTCTCACTGGGGCGGGGGCGGCGTCGGCCGCAAAGCGCGGCTATTTTTAGCGGCGTTTTTGCGGAGGTATTCGGCCGCTAGCGGGGCGTTTTTAACCCCTGTTAGTGGGCAAAAAAGGGTTAAAAAAACCTGCAAAGCGCTGCTGTCATTTCAATGGGCAGGAGTGGTGGAGGAGCGGTGTATACACCGCTCCTTCACCGCTACAAAGATGCTGCTTGTAGGAGTTTTTTTTTTAACGTCCTGCCAGCGCATCGCCTCAGTGTGAAAGCACTGAGAATGCGGGGGGGGCATTTTTCAGGGGCTTGACAGGCGCTATTTTTAGCCCAAAAGCGCCTGAAAAACACCCCAGTGTGAAAGGGGTCTTAAAGTAGTGATTTTTTACAATTGTGAAAAACATTTTTGAAAACGATTGCTACGAATATTTGGTTAGACATGTCCTCATTTCTGCTTACATATAATTAACAATTCTAATTGCAAAACAGTAGGGAAGTGGGACACAGAAGGAAGAGGGGGGGGGGGGTGTTGAAAACCGAGTTCAGTAATTTAAGTGGGGTATTCAGTGGATGAAATGTGCCAAATAAATTAAATCTAGAAATACTTTATATTATACATTTATCAAAAGTAGATTTTTATAGCAATAACATAATAAAGGCCCTGGTAGTTGTTTGTTTTTAAATAAAGCTTGTGCAAAACGTGCAGTGCACTTTGTATATGTCTGAGAAATTTTTAAAAGGTGAGAGGTGTTCATTTTTGTAAGTGCAGTGAGGACAAATCCTCAAAAAGATTAAACAGTAGCCTGCAGAAACAGTAGCCTGCAGATATTAAAAATGGCCACAGTGAACAGAAAAGTGTTCAAAAGGGCCCATCACACTTCTTTTTCATAATGAACCCTCACTAAGGCTGCATTCACACCTGAGCGTAGCGAATCGGGCGTTTTTACCATCGTTTTTACCATTGTTTTGTCGCGCGAATTTGCGCCCGTTGGAACGCTCGTTGTCGCGCTAGACGCTTGAATCGGGCGTTTCCATTACATTATATGAATCCTAAAACGCCCAATCTGCCCGATTCGCGCAACAAAAAAGGGTCCGGAACTTGTTTGAGCTTCAGGCGTTCGGCTTCAGGCGACATGGAGTGGAGATGTGAACCATCTCCATAAAGAATAATGGATTTTTTCCCCTCTAGCGTTTTGTAGCTTCAGGCTTCAGGCTTCAGGCTACAAAACGCTCAGGTGTGAATGCAGCCTAAGGCCCCTTTCACACGGAGGTCCGTTCAGGTCCGCCTGTCAGTTTTTTAGGCGGACCTGAAACGGATCCTCCATGTACCCCTATGGAGGCACGGATGTCAGCGGAGACATGTCCGCTGACATCCGCTCCGCTCCGCCAAAGTGTGACGGAGGAAAACCCTATTTTTCCTTCCGTCGGCGGAGCGGATCGGATGACAACGGACTCTACGGTCCGTCGTCATCCGATTCCCCATAGGGGAGAGCGGCGCTCTGACAGGGCGGTCCCTGCACAGTGTGCGGGGACCGCCCAGTCATCCGTCGGCTCAGCGGGGATCAACGGAGCGATCCCCGCTGAGCAAGCGGAGCTTCACGGGGCGGATCTGCACGGATCCGCCGTGTGAAAGAGCCCTAAGTCTTCTCAGCTTGTCTTGCAACCTAAAAATATGTTGCCACATTTAATTGTCCTTGGTTGCCACAACACTATATAACTGTGTTCAAGTACATAGCTGTCTACATTCCAAATTCATTAGAACGGTTTAATTATATAAATACATTAGGTAAATAGTAAATTCACAAATCCATTATCACAGTGTATTATTCTAATAACACAAATTTTAAATAAATACATGTATGTGCATCACAAAATAGAAAACCTTTTGGATGTTTGAAACTTGTAATACAATGTTCTGAATTGCCACACCACATCCTTTGGCCTAATATGCACATAAATACACACATATAACAACTAATGTCCTTACTTACTGGTTACAGCTCACTGTTGGTTGGACCTTAATTCAGTCTTGAGGGGTTGGTTTTTCTTCTGAAATCTAGGATAGGTTTAGAAACATCATTTTATATAAATCCATGTCTAGTGGCTCTCAAAAAATAGCGTCTTTTTAGCATTCATAAAAAAAGAAATATTATAAGCGATCATAAAACAGGCGCAGCAGTGCACAGTAGAAACCTATCGACTGGAACTGACTGGCTGCTTCCTCATTTTCTCATCTCACATGCAGGGACTTCCTTAACGTCTCTTTGCCACATTACTTCCTTTTACATTCTCCGTGTACTTTGCTATCATTTAAGGATTGCATTGCAGGGTAAGCATGTTGCACTGTCACTGAACGTCGACACTGCACATTGACAGTGACGCAATTTATATTCTGTTAGCATCGTTTGTTTTATGAGCCATACTGATATAAACATAACTGATATAAACATGAACTTAACCACTTCAGCCCCAAAAGAATTGACCCCCTTCCTGACCAGGCCATTTTTTTTGATACAGCACTGCAGTGCTTTAACTAACAATTGCACAGACGTGCGACTTTATACTCAAACAAAATTGGCGTCCTCTTTTTCCCACACATAGAGCTTTCTTTTGATGGTATTTGATCACCTCTGCGGTTTTTATTTTTTGTGCTATAAATAAAAAAAGAGCGACAAGTTTGTAAAAAAACACAATATTTTTTACTTTTTGCTATAATAAATATCTTAAATAAATTAAAAAAAAAAGCATTTTTTTTCCTCAGTTTAGGCTATGTAATCTACATATCTACAAAAAATCGCAGTAAGTGTATATTGATTGGTTTGCGCAAAAGTTATAGCGTCTACAAAATAGGGGATATATGTATTGCATTTTTTTTTTCTACTAGTAATGGCGGCGATCTGCGATTTTTATCGGGACTGTGACATTCCGGCAGACAGATTGGACACTTTTGACACTTTTTTGAAACCATTCACATTTATACAGCGATCAGTGCTATAAATAGCCACTGATTACTGAATAAATGACACTGGCAGGGAAGGGGTTAACACTAGGGGGCGATCAAGGGGTTAAATGTGTTCCCTTACTGTCTGTTCTAACTGTGAGGGGATGGGACTGACTGGGGGAGGAGACCGATCGGTGTTCCTATGTACTAGGAATACACAATCTGTCTCCTCTCCCCTGACAGGATGTGGATTTGTGTGTTTACACACATAGATTCATGTTCCTGCTCTGTTACGAGCGATCTCAGGTGCCCAGCGGACATCGTGACCGACGGGCACGCACATCAGCTCCTTAGTGACGCGATGGGCGCGAGTGCCCCCTATACCCCTTAAAGAGGCCGCCATACACCTATGGCAATTTGCACAGGGGAGCCATTCTGCCGCCGTCGATGGCGGCAAGTCGGCATGTGGTTAAAATGTAACTTCAGTCAGAAAATTAAGTCCTGCTAGATTGCTTCAGGCTGGCCCCTTTTGCAGGTATTGCTATATAAAACATTAAAAATAAGTGTCTATACTGTTTAAAATCCAGTAATACAATATCTCACCCTGCTCTGCACATGCTCAGTTGCTTTCCATTTTAAGGCATTTTTAGGCACTTTTGAGTTTGTAGAGGCCGATCTGTTGACAGCCTTAAAGCGGAACCAAACCCTCCTATCCTTTACAGACAAGGAAGCTGTTTCTGTTTGATCTGCAACTGCCATGGTGCTGCACATGTGATCATCAGTTATGACACCAGCCATTTGATGGTTTGACAGTTTGGTTGAGGACACAAGCAAATATGACAGTTGGCAATCCCGGCATTCCAGGAATTAAATAGTTTTTTAAAACCATTAAATCGATGGGTTTAGTTCCACTTTACGATTTACTGCTGTTCAGCGGCTCTGGGCTTCAGCAAAATGGCAGCCTCCAGCAAGAAGAAACAGGAGCAATGCTGGAGGCAATTTACAGCGCACTCATTTTGGTAGCATAATTATTAATGTGGAATGTATGTTCCTTGCTAAAAAATATTATTTATGGGTTATGGGTAAAGTTCCACTTTAAAATGAAAAAAAAAACAAAACTATCTCCATTATTGTACAACCCCTGGAAAAAAGTATGGAATCACCACTCTTGGAAAATGTTCATTCAATTGTTTACTTGTGTAGAAAAAAAAACTAATCACAGACATGCCTCAAATCTGTTTTCATTTAACATCCAACCTTCTGGCTTTAAGAAACACTTAAAACATTTAGAAAATGAGTGAAAACTGTAGTCAATTGCAACTGTTTTTGCAGATCAAGCAGAGAATTTTTTTTTTGGAATCACTCAAGCCTGATGAAAATATTATGGAATCACCACATACTTTGCAGTTCTAAAGCAATCATCTGCATGAGATTACATCTGATTATTAGTTTGCAGTTAAAAAAGAGTGCTTGCACACCTTGGTGAGCTGTTGCAGAAACCTGATTGACTTGAATCATGGATCCAACACAAGAGATGTCAGTTGAAACAAAGGAGGGGATCATAAAACTTTTTCGAGAAGGTAAATCATCATGGAATGTTGCGAAAGATGTTGGTTGTTCCCAGTCAGCTGTGTCTAAAATCTGGACCAAATACGAATTAAATGGGAAGGTTGTTTTTTTTTTATATAATTCAAATTTTATTAGAAATTTTCTTTACATATAATAAACAAACATATGTTACAATTCATATTCTCACATAAACCCTATAAAGGTGGAAATGCCTCCCCACCGCCATTTATCCCCATCCCTCCGCCCGACGCATGGAAAAAAAAAAAGGGGGGGGACCCTCCCCCCCTCCTCTCTGTTCTATGTGGATTTCATGTGCTCTTACAGCTCAGTCTAATTACCGTGCTCTCCATACTATTTTATTTGAATGAATTCATATCTAGTTATTTAGTGTACAAGTGACCCTTCCCTTACCCTAAGAAAAAAAACAAAAACCCACCACTCCTATATTTAGTGTGTATATTATCTATTATCTATTGTCTACTCAATATGTTCGGACCATCAGTCCGATCACTATGTTATGTGTATATTATCTACTTGCTTAGTATGTAAGGCTCCATGTACACAGAAGCTCAAAAACGGCCGTTTTTAAAGCAGCAGAAAAAGCTAGCTTTTATCAGCGTTTTTTTTACTAGCTTTTATTAGCGTTTTTCAGTGTAGCTTTTTTTAGCTTTAAAAAAAAAAAAAAAAAAAAAAAAAAATTTTCAATGGACCAAAAAACGCTCGAGGCCAGCGTTTTTGAGCATTTTTGAGCGTTTATGAGCGTTTTTCGGCGTTTTGCGTTTTTCGGCGTTTTTTTCTGCCGAAAAACGGCACTTTGAACGCAAATTTCCTGCGTTTAGAAAAAAGCCCATTAACTCCACTGCTCATTAAAGCTAAAAAACGTTATGTGTACATGAACACATAGGCTAACATAGAGTGCAGTTAATGGGCTTTTAAAAAAAACGCCAAAACGCCCATTAACTGCAGTTTATCAGCTTCTGTGTACATGGAGCCTAAAGTGACCCTTCCTTCCCTTCTCCTTCCAAAAAAAACAAAAACTAAAACAAACAAAAAAAAACAAAACAAAACAAAACAAAACAAAAACAAAACCAATCTCGTAAGAGATGGAATTCCTGCGTTCAAATGGGAAGGTTGTTAAAGGGAAGTGTACTGGTAGACCAAGGAAGACATCAAAGTGTCAAGAGAGAAAACTTAAAACAATATGCTTTGAAAACAGAAAATACACAACAAAACAAATCAGTAACAAATAATACATTGCCTAAAGGAAATGAGATTTACATACAGAAAAGCCAAACGAAAACCATCATTAACCACTTCCCTACCGCTGTATTGTCATATGATGGCCGCAGGAACCCTTCGTCCCTCCGGGCGGCCGTTATGTGACGTCCTGGGATTCCCTGCAGTGTGGAGAGCGCGCGCTCGCCGCATCACTGGGGACCCGATGCACGTGCCCGGCGGCCACGATGTCCGTTGGGCACCCGCGATTGCTCGCCACAGAGCAGGGACGTGGATCTGTGTGTGTAAACACACAGATCCACGTCCTGTCAGGTGAGAGGAGACCGATCCGTGTGTTCCCATTACAGAGGAACACCGATCGGTCTCCTCCCCTTGTGAGTCCTCTCCCCCTACAGTTAGAATCACTCCCTAGGACACACAATTAACCCCTTGATCGCCCCCTAGTGTTAACCCCTTCCCTGCCAAAATAGTGTAAAAAAATTTCGATATGTCCGCCGCAATGTCACAGTCACGATAAAAATCCCAGATCGCCGCCATTACTAGTAAAAAAAAAAAATGCCATAATTCTATCCCCAATTTTGTAGACGCCATAACTTTTGCGCAATCCAATCAATATACGCTTATTGTGTTTTTTTTTACCAAAAATATGTAGAAGAATACACATTGGCCGAAACTGAGGAAAAAAAAATATTTTTTTAAAAATGTGGATATTTATTATAGCAAAAAGTAATAAATATTGTGTTTTTATTTTCTTTCCAAATTTACGCTTTTTTTTGTTTATAGCGCAAAAAATAAAAACCGCAGAGGTGATCAAATACAACCAAAAGAAAGCTCTATTTGTGGGGAAAAAAATATCAAAATGAATTTGGGTACAACGTCGCATGACCGCACAATTCTCATTCAAAGTGTAACAGCGCTGAAAGCTGAAAATTGGCCTGGGCAGGAAGGGGGTGAAAATGCCCGGTATGGAAGTGGTTAAAACCTAAAAAAAAAACAAGGTTACAGTGAGCTAAAGAAAAGCAGTCATGGACTGTGGATGACTGGATGAAAGTGATATTCAGTGATGAATTACAAATCTGCATTGGACAGGGTGATGATGCTGGAACGTTTGTTTGGTGCTGTTCCAATAAAATGTATGAAGATGACTGCCTGAAGAAAACATGCAAATTTCCACAATCATTGATGATATGTTGACAGTCATTAAATCTTCAATAAATGCACAAGCTTATATTGAGATTTTGGACACTTTTCTTATTCCATCAATTGAAAGGATGTTTGGTGATGATGACATCATTTTTAGGATGATAATGCATCTTGCCATAGGGCTAAAGCCGTGAAAATTTTCCTTCATAGAAAGACAAATAATGTCAATAGCATGGCCTACAAATAGTCCAGACCTCAATCCAATTGAAAATTAATGGTGGAAATGAAAGAAAATGGTAAATGACAAGGCTCCAACCTGCAAAGCTGATCTGGAAACTGCGAGTTGGAGCTGGATTAAAGCGGAAGTAAACCCAACGATTTAATGGTTTCAAAAAACTGTTACATTCCCGGCATGCCGGAAATGCTTACTGTCACATTGGTTGTGCTCTCAACCAAACTGTCACACCATCCAATGGCTGGTGTCATAACTGATCACTTGTGCAGCATCATGACAGTTGAAGATTAAACAGAGGCCAAGATGGTGGCTTCCTTGGCTGAAAATGATAGGAGGGTTTACTTCCACTTTAATGAAGAATACTGTTTGTTGTTGATAGTTAACCACTTGCCGACTGCCGCACAACGATATACGTCAACAGAATGGCACAGGCAGGCAGATGGGCATATATATATGTCCCTGCCTCCCCGCGGGTGGGGGGCTCAATCGAGTCCCCCCCCCCCCCGTGTCGGCAGTGGTAGGTATCGCTTTAGGAGCTCCTGGCGAATGAGAAGCTTCCTCTGCTTCTGTAAATGTAAACAGAAGCAGAGGAAGTGGTGTCATCTCACCTCGCAGCTGTCTTTTCGTCCAGAGCTCGAGTAGAGAAGACATCAAGTAAGTGCACCAACAGTACACTAACACCAGGACACATAGGCACACATTTCACCCCCCAGTCACCCCCCAGATCATCCCCTGCACCCCCAGTCACAGTGTCACTGATTGCAGTGGTCATTTATTTACTGATCACTGCATGCAGTGTCATTTGTGACTGTAAAAAGTTGCAGGGCAGTTAGTGTTAGGTCCCATTAGGTTAAGGTGACCAGATTTTTAAAATGAAACCCGGGGACATATATTTTTTTTTTTACTAGTAATGGCGGCAATCAGCGACTCTCTGCCCGTCTCCGCTGCCCACCTCACAGCTGGTCAATTCTTACTCTCCAGGCCCCGGCTACAACTGGGTGGGGAGCGGAGGAAGATCACTTTGTCAGGGAAAGCAAGGAGATAAGCAGGCAGGTGGCTGGCTGGGACTTGAGCCAAGGCAGAAGAACATGCGAGCGGCGCTGAATGGGCATGCACCCGAAACTGAAGAAATATTCCCTCCGCTCCGACCATAATATGATCATCAGAAAGGGGCACAGATAATGGAAAAAAATACACCCCCCTAAGCTAGTAGGAGCGGCGGAGCGGGGGTGTGTAATTCATATGTTTGTTTTTTTTAATTCTGCACTGACTGTCTTTGAAATTGCCCCAGACCCTGTTCAAATCCAATCCGGGGACAAAACCGGGGAAAGACTTGGTCCGGGGACAGTGTCCTCAATCCGGGGACTGTCCCCTGAAACCGGGGATGTCTGGCCACCCTACATTAGGTCCAGGGTACCCCCCTAACCCCCCCTAATAAAGGTTTAACCCCTTGATCACCCCCCAGGTAACCCTTTCACCCCCTGTCGCCAGTGTCACTAAGCAATCTTTTTTCTAATCGCCATATTAGTGTCACGGGTGATGCTAGGTAGCCAGTTCGTTATTTAGGTTCACCGCCAGGTTTTTATAGCGTCAGGTACCCCCATATACTACCTAATAAAGGTTTTAACCCCCTGATTGCCCCCTAGTTAACCCTTTCACCAGTGATGACCGTATAAGTCTCACTGGTGACGCTAGGTAGCCAGTTAGCTATTTAGGTTCACTGCCAGGTTTTTATATAGTGTCAGGTACCCTATATTACCAAATAAAGGTTTTAACCCCCTGATTGCCCCCTAGTTAACCCTTTCACCAGTGATCACTGTATAAGTGTTACGGATGACGCTGGTTAGTTCATTTACTTTTTATAGCGTTAGGGCACCCGCCATTTATTACCCAATAAAAGTTTAACCCCCTGATCGCCCGGCGGGTGATATCAATTAGGTTTAGTGTCAGTTAGGGTCTGCGTCGCCCCAGGCAGCGTCAGATTAGTGCCAGTAGCGCTAACACCCACGCACGCAGTATACACCTCCCTTAGTGGTATAGTATCTGAACAGATCAATATCTGATCTGATCAGATCTATACTAGTGTCCCCAGCAGTTTAGGGTTCCCAAAAACGCAGTGTTAGCGGGATCAGCCCAGATATCTGCTAGCACCTGCGTTTTGCCCCTCCGCCCAGCCCAGCCCACCCAAGTGCAGTATTGATCGATCACTGTCACTTACAAAACACTAAACACATAACTGCAGCATTCCCAGAGTCAGGCCTGATCCCTGTGATCGCTAACAGTTTTTTTGGAAGCGTTTTATACAGTTGCTGACAGTCAGGTGCTTTTTTACCTGTGAATCTTACTAGTGTACCAGTAAATTTAGAGCCCAAAATGGCAAATAAAAGGTACACTAGTGAAGAGGCCTACACGTTTCTGAGCATGACAGATAGTGAAGAGGAGGTCACTCATCGGTCAGATTCAGGCTCAGAATATGATCCTGTAGACGACAGCGGCTCCATGACAGATAGCTCTGGCGACGAAGTTGAAGTCCCTGCCAAGGTCAGGCACACCCGAACCCATTCTTCAACTGTTGAGGTGCAAGAACCGCAGGGCTCTCGTATGGAGCAGAGAAGTACTAGTGCCGCTCATCCTTCTGGTGAACTGGCAAGCACCAGCGACCTAGTACACCCTGGACGTGCATCCAGCACTGCAGTAACACTTGGTGACGTGGCGAGTTCCATAAGTGCAGTTCAAGCTGGCGATGTGGCAAGCACAAGTAGTGTCCAGCTGCCCCCAAGAAGAAGACAAAGAAAGGCCCATCGTGCCCATAGTATCCTTCCTGCAATCCTGATTGGGTGCCCACCACTTCTGTAGAACCCGTACTTCCCCCATTCACAGGCCAACCCGGAATTTAGGTGGAAACAGTTGATTTTACGCCACTTGATTTTTATTCGCTGTTTTTCATGGAAGATCTCTATAGATCTATTCTGGACCAAACTAATTTGTATGCTGAACAATTCATCGCCGTTTGTCCCCAGTCCTCCCTTGCCAAAGAATGGAAACCAATTACGGTTTTGGATTTTAAGACCTTTCTGGGCCTATCCCTCGACATGGGCATAGTTAAATTGAGTGAGTTGTGGTTATATTGGTCCATTGACCCAGTTTACCATGTGCCTGTGTTCTCTGCCTCCATGTCCAGGGGACGATACGAGCAGATCTTGCGGTTCATGCACTTCAACGACAATGAACTTTGTCGTCCTCGTCGAGACCAATTCAATCGGCTCCAAACCACTTCAACAAACGTTTTGCAGCCTTGTATACTCCCCAGCAAGCTGTCTGCGTTGATGGGTCCCTAAATACATTTTCTGTCCGCTTGTCTTTCAAACAGTACCTTCCCAGAAAGCCTGTCAGATACGGAGTCAATATGTATAAGCTCTGTGACAGGGCCACAGGCTATACATCTAATTTTATGGTTTAGGAGGGAAAAGATAGTCACGTAGAGCTGGAGAACTGCCCAGATTACATAGGGAGCGCTGGCAAGATAGTGTGAAACTTGGTGTCACCCATAGGTGTGCGCAGTCTATTGCATTAGGGTGTGCACCCCAAAGCTCAAACACACACTACTGATCACCCATGATGTTCTTTCAGAAAGGGAAGGGGATGGTCAATTGCATATTTACCGACCCCTTCCTCCACTCATCCTAAAACATCCTTGCAGCAACAGCTGACAGGAAAGGAGGGAAGCTGGTAGCACTGGAGGGGATGGAGGGAGCCATGGAAGTAGGGAGAATATGTGCTGTAAAGGGTGATTAGGGTGATTCTAAGATGTATAGGCTTCTAAATACCCCGTCAGAGGAATTTGTGATGCCATCTATTAGTAAATGGGAGAGAGATCTACAGTAAATAAGACCTTTAGTCCAACACAGCGTAAGAATATTATTTACTTAGCCTTAAATACATCAATATGCACGCGAATACAGGAACTAAACTATAAACTGATGACCCGGTGGTATTACACCCCAGTGAGGCTTCGTAAATTCTCGGCCGAAGCCTCAGACCGGTGTTGGCGATGAGGAAGGAACTCTGTTTCATATTTTTTGGTCCTGTGCTGAGATCAGGAAATATTGGCTAGAGGTCCAGAAGATCTCCCAAAAACTTACTGATTTTGTAATACCAGATGATCCTGCTTTTTTTTACATCATTTTACACACATCCCTGCACAGACATATAGAAAGTCGGTGCTGTGCCATTTGGTAAATGCTGCTAAGGCATGTATTACAATGCACTGGAGAGACTCTAGACCACCCTCTATTGCAAGGTGGCTTAATAAGGTCAGAGAGATAGGGGGCCATGGAAGACTTGGTACATTCGGCTCAAAATAGAAAGGAACAATATGCCCAGACGTGGTCAGTATGGGACCGGTTTGTATACTCAGAGGATGGGAAGAGAAAGATGGATGGTGGAATGGGAGAAGGAAGTCCACCGGCGTAGGAAATGTAAAGAACCCCTGCACCTTGTCGCGAGGGGCGGAGGGACGGGGAGATGGTAGGGGGTGGAACTTTTTTTTTTTTTTTAGTTGATTTTGTTGATTTGTAGGGTTTGGGGGATATAGAGAAAAAATTGAATTAAAGGTGGATTAGAGAATTAGGAGTGATTATTTGGGAATATAGTTAAAGCAGGCGATATTTCGATTCCAATTTGGGTAAACTATAAGAGTATAATAGGTGATTACCTATGTAAAGAGGAAGAAGGAATTTCAAATTAACGAAAAGGGAAAAGAAAAAAGAAAGAGGAAGAAAAATGTAATGTAGAATAATGGATTTGTAAGAGTGGACATGTGATGTAATTTTGTATTCCACCTTTTGAATAAATAAAGAATAAAAAAAAAAAGGGTGATTAGGGTGTGCCTGGGCATACCTGGCACACCCTGTGTGCACACCTATGGTGTCACCCTTATTCGGAAAGGGGTACCACTTAGATGTGGACAATTATTACACGAGCATGCCACTTTTTAGTCACTTGTTTGATCGTCAAATTGGAGCATGTGGCACTGTGCGACCTAATCGCCGGGGCTTACCCCAGGGGCTTGTAGATTCCTGTCTTAGGCTGGGGAAGAGAACCTTCTCAAGGTGTAATAATTTTCTCACTGTGAAGTGGAGGGATAATAAGAATGTTTTCGTTCTTTCCTCCCTTCAAGCAGACATGACAGTCCAAATTCGTATGGCGACTGGTGTTGTGGAGAAACCCCTCTGTGTCCACGAATATAACCAAAATATGGGAGGGGTGGACCTCAACGACCAGTTGTTTGCGCCGTATCTAGTTGCCCGTAAGGCCAGACGCTGGTACAAATAAGTGTCTGTATATTTATTTCAATTGGCTTTGCTGAATGCTTTTGTGCTATACAAAGCTTCAGGACGGACTGGATCTTTCCATAAATTCCAGGGAGATATTGTTCAAACCCTGCTGTATCCAGGCGGTGCTGCACCTCACCATTCCCAACCAAATGCAGTAAGCCGGCTGCATGAGAGGCATTTTGCGTATGTCCTCCCGAGTACCCCTACCCAACGAGCCCCCCAAAGAAAACGTTGTGTCTGTAGAAAGCGTGACACCCGTTATTATTGTCCACGCTGTCCTGACAATCCTGGTCTTTGCATTGGTGAATGTTTTGAATGCTACCACACACTAGTGCAGTATTAGCATAGAGTACAGCATTTCACAGACTATGACACACTTTCACAGTGTCTCCCAAGATGCCATTGCATTTTGAGAGACCCGAACCTGGAACCGACCGTTACAGTTACAAAAAAAAGTGTATTCTACAATGTTTTATTTTTATTATGTTTTATCATTTTTGCTTTTCAGGCATGTAATTTTTTTACACTTTACTGTTTACTGTGTTTTATTGTTAACCATTTTTTTGTTTTCAGGTACGCCATTCAGTTGCAGCTGCGTGGGAGCAACAGCTGCTGTAGGAGATGATTTCACCACCACAGTTAAAAAAAAGAGCATATATGCCGAAGCATGGGGGTAGCAGGGGCGGAGGAGCGATTTTGCTCCTAATGCCGCGTATATACGGTCGAAATTCCGACGGAGGCTTGCCCGTGGAAAATCTGACCGTGTGTACGCGGCATAACTTTTGCGGGAGGATGCCCCCATGCTTCGGCATATATATATTTTAGGCACAGGTTGCATTAAAAAATGATTTTTTTTTACTATTTTTTTTTGTATTTGCTTTGCAGGTATGGTATGGTAAGGTCTTACTGTTATACTGTAATGTTACTTTGTTTTAATGTTAACCATCATTTGCTTAGCAGGTACGCCATTCAGTTGCAGCGCGGATTTATTTATCTTTACAGCAACAGCGTTTGCTCCCAAGATACATAAAGCCGTGACTCCAATGCTGTAGGAGGTGATTTCACCACCACAGTTAAAAAAAAGAGCATATATGCTGAAGCATGGGGGTAGCAGGGGTGGAGGAGCGATTTGCTCCTAATGCGGCGTACATACGGTCGAAATTCCGACAGAGGCTTGCCCGTGGAAAAGTCAGACCGTGTGTACGCGGCATAACTTTTGCGGGAGGATGCCCCCATGCTTCGGCATATATAAATGGTGCATGTATGCCCATCATTAGAAGTGGGTGGATGAAGGAAGGTATTCTAATGGTGGGCACACCCACCGATCAATCTCTTTTTTTCGTTCAGCCAACAGGCTGCATGAAAAAAAAGATTACAATATATGCCCAACAAGGACCAGCAATGTACTGGTATGTTGCTGGATTTTGAATGGTTATACCAGAATGATGCCTGCGGGTTTAGGTATTATCTTGGTATCATTCTCTTCAGCCAGCGGTCGGCTTTCATGTAAAAGCAATCCTAGCAGCTAATTAGCCTCTAGACTGCTTTTACAAGCAGTGGGAGGGAATGACCCCCCCCCCCACCGTCTTCCATGGTTTTCTCTGGCTCTCCTGTCCCAACAGGGAACCTGAGAATGCAGCCGGTGGTTCCGCCAGCTGACCATAGAGCTGATAAGAGACAAGAACGGCTCCAATCATCTCTATGGCCTAAGAAACCGGAAGCTACCGGAAGCATTTCATGACTTAGATTTCGCCGGATATAAAAAGCGCCATTGGGAAAGCATTTTATCACACCGATCTTGATGTGGTCAGATGCTTTGAGGGCAGAGGAGAGATCTAGGGTCTAATATTTTTTCAAAAAAGAGTACCTGTCACTACCTATTGCTATCATAGGGGATATTTACATCCCCTAAGATAACAATAAAAATAATAATAAAAAAAAAAAAATTAAAGGAGCAGTTTAAAAAAAAAAAAAAAAAAAAAAGCAAAAAAAAAGCACCCCTGTTCCCCCCTGCTCTCACGCAAAAGCGAACGCAAGCGTCGCTCTGGCGTCAACAGTAATTTCACCATGCATGTGAGGTATCACCGCAAAGGTCAGATTGAGGGCAGTAATTTTAGCAGTAGACCTCTGTAAATCTAAAGTGGTAACCTGTAAAGGCTTTTAAAGGCTTTTAAAAATGTATGTAGTTTGCCGACACTGCCCGTTTGTGTGCAATTTTAAAGCATGTTGTGTTTGGTATCCATGTACTCGCCCTAAGATCATCTTTTTTATTCCATCAAACATTTGGGCAATATAGTGTGTTTTAGTGCATTAAAATAAAAAAAAGTGTATTTTTTCCCCCCAAAAAAATGCGTTTGAAAAATCGCTGCGCAAATGCTGTGTGGGAAAAAAAAGCAACACCCACCATTTTAATCTGTAGGGCCTTTGCTTTTAAAAAATATATAATTTTTGGGGGTTCAATGTAATTTTCCTGCAAAAATAAAAATATATTTTTCATGTAAACAAAAAGTGTCAGAAAGGGCTTTGTCTTTAAGTGGTTAGAGGAGTGGGTGATGTGTGACAAAATGCCAGGACAGTTCAAAACCCCCCAAATGACCCAATTTTGGAAAGTAGACACCCCAAGCTATTTGCTGAGAGGCATGTCGAGTCCATGGAATATTTTATTTTTTGACACAAGTTGCGGGAAAAAGACAATTTTTTATTTTATTTTTTTGCACAAAGTTGTCACTAAATGATATATTGCTCTAACACGCCATGGGCATATGTGGAATTACACCCCAAAATACATTCTGTTGCTTCTCCTGAGTACAGAGATACCACATGTGTGAGACTTTTTGGGAGCCTAGCCGCATACGGGACCCCAAAAACCAAGCACCGCCTTCAGGCTTTCTAAGGGTTTAAATTTTTCATTTCATTCCTCACTGCCTATCACACTTTCGGAGGCAATGGAATGCCTAGATGGCACAAACCCCCCCCCCCCCCCAAATGACCCTATTTTGGAAAGTAGACACCCCAAGCTATTTGCTGAGAGGTATGGTGAGTATTTTGCAGATCTCGCTTTTTGTCACAAAGTTTTGACAATTGAAAAAAGAAAAAAAAAAATCTTTTTTTTTCTTTATATTCAAAAACAAATGATAGCTGTAAAATACTCACCATGCTTCTCAGCAAATAGCTTGGGGTGTCTACTTTCCAAAATTGGGTCATTTGGGGGGGGGGTTTGTGCTATCTTAGCATTTTATGGCCTTCGAAACTGTGATAGGTAGTGAGGAGTGAAATCAAACATTTACGCCCTTAGAAATCCTGAAGGCGGTGATTGGTTTTCGGGGGCCCCATACGTGTCTAGGCTCCAAAAAAGTCCCACAAACCTAATTTTGGGGGGGGGGGGGTTTGTACTGCCCTGCCATTTTAGCACCTCAAGAAATGAGATAGGCATTGGCTTGGTGCCCAAATCCAAGTAAGGCCAGACCGTAGTTTTTGTGCAGTAAAGGCAAGCCATTTTATTTACAAAATTATTGCCTGATAAAAAGATATTAGTGTTTTTTTAAGAAGTATGGTTGTTCTTTGAATTACAGAGTACTTGGGGAACAATCCAACCTCTGTTTTTTTTAATGATATTTGCATTGACCTGCATGCTTAAATCATGTTTAATGTAATAATTAAGAGTGACCCCTGATGCTAACCTTATCTCAGGGGAGAGGTGCCTTTGAAAATACAGCTAATCATTTTATACATTTCAGAATGAAACATACTAAAGACCACATGTGCTAACCATTGATATGCATGATTTCAGTTAACTTGCACTCTCTGAATAAACATATTCTTTATTTTACTAGAACATTTTTCAACTGATGATACAGATATATACTATATCACTTTAGAAACAGTAATTTGTCACTTTTTCAACTGAAAACATACTGGAGTGGGGGGAGTTCAGTTAAGCTCTGACACCACTTTATTTGCAGGATGGCTCAATTCAAAAATAATTTCCTAAGGTTCATAGGTAAAGAAACTCAAGGTAATTAAGACCAAATTCAAGTAGGCTCATAGAGACAGAGTGCATGCTTTTCTATGCTGTGTAGCAAATGTGATAAATTTTGAGCTGCCGTAACCCCCACTCCCCCGGCACTGGTTAAGGGCACTGTCTGCTTCCCACTCTGACAGTGGTAGGTGATTAATGGGGAAGATGAGATACTAGTTCGACATCAGGTTCACTCTCTAAATGACAGGAGACAGTGGGCAGATTCTATAGGCGATACCAGGCTCTGAACTGGTTAAGGATTTGCCTATCCATCCTTGTAATTCACAAGAGGAGCAAACCTGTTAGTGACTAATGTCTTTAAATGCCCATTAGGTTCCGTGCACCCAGACACAGAAATCTTTGGTTCAGAGCTCTATGTGTGTACGGACACATAATTGTAAACCTAGTGATTAAAGTTGCTAAAATCACCATTAAGCTTACATAGATTATGCCCACTATTTTTTTTTTTTTATTGAGCTCCTGCAGTGCCTGATTTGAAAATGTTTAAACATGATCTTTCCAGAATAGGTCAGCACAGAGCTTGCTATCTTTATCACTCATTAAACTACAAGTGTTAAAATGCATCAGCCCCATTTAAATCTCTACCCTCCCTTTCTCTAATTAAATACTTACCTTTCAGCCAGCATGG
Organism: Rana muscosa; assembly: GCA_029206835.1. Lineage (NCBI taxonomy): Eukaryota > Metazoa > Chordata > Amphibia > Anura > Ranidae > Rana > Rana muscosa. The sequence continues at coordinate 796,629,827 of CM055116.1, read as the reverse complement.
CCTCCATCTCTGTCCCATAGGCTGCTTCCTCCTCCATGGCACTATGCAAGGCATGAGCACTATTGGCTTCGGTACTAAAGTTCGGGTGCTGAATGCAAACCCCATTCAAGTCAATGGGAGTGTTATAAAAAGTAATGGCCATTTCCTAGGCTAATAGGCAAGGGATTGTCAAGCAAATGGCATAGGGGCTGGCCACTGCCCTGGGGAACATGTACCAAAGCAAAATGTAAAGTGCAATTATTCCATTTGGTGGGATGCAGTGATTTTGGTAATGCTTAAAGTGAAACATTAAAAAAGCAAAACTTAATTTATCAACATGTTGAGGGACTTGCTGACCCTGCCTGAGAAGTGGCGTGTCTGTGTGGTGTATACAACCTAGTACAGAAACACTGACATTTACAAAGAAAAAGGTGAGTTCAAATTCCTAAAAAAAAGACAGCTCTCAACCGCTTCCTTCTGATTGCAAACAAAGTGGATGGGGATTTCATTAATATATACCAGACCCTTATCCTGGATAAGGCCCTGGTATAGATATTAATAGAATATCCCCCACACAAAACAAACAAACATGGGGTTCCCAATGTTTTTGACAAGTCCATTTATAAAAAAACAAACAAAAAAAAATGTTCCATGATTTACATCCACCGTCAATCACACCGACCAGTGATGTAGAGCCCTGCCAATCACGAGGTCCCATGTCAGCAAACAAGCCAAATGAAAGAAAAATGACAGCCAAATCACAGTTGGTGCCATCACTTTACTTCCACCAAATGACAAGTTCAGCGGATGGCAGCTATTATAGACAAAAAGCTGGGGTCTCCTGGGTGATATCATTGACCATATATTGACATAACAACGCCCTTTTGTATATATTAGCTGCTAGACGACATGATTGACGGTGGATGTACATCGTGGGATTTTTTGTGAGTTGTCAAAAACCGTGTTTTTATTTACAATTGACATTTTTTGTGAATGAGCATGTTTGAAGGGGGATTCTAGATTCTAATAAGCCCCCAAATCACAGGTATAGATTTTTTTTTATTTTTTTTGCATGGAATCCCCCTTAAAATTCCTACAATTCCTAACCATGTAAGTGACTGGGGCTGGTGACATCATTGGTTGTTAAAGACTCCTTACTAACTGTTAATAGTGGTAGTAATATCGCTTTTATACTGTACATGCCATTTGGGAATTCATGCTCAAACAGCCAAGGATCTGTTTGAACATTAGTGGTTAGTTATTCTTTTCCCAGAGTTTAAAATAATTTTTATAAAATGTAGGGTTTCCTCTTTAGGGTGTCTGATGCTAAGTTTATCTTTCATGTCCCCCTTTTTAAAGGACTATTTCTGCCTACAGATATATTCACTTTCAAAAAGGCTGTTTGAACGCACTTTGGCCTTGCTTTGAAGAGAAGGACACTGAATGAAGAGGTACCATCTGGCAAGTCTTGCTTTAACAGTTATGATATTCAAGGGATCTCATCCCAAAGAGTAACTAGCCACTTTGAAAAGTGTCTTTTGTTACTAGTTTGAATGAAATCATAGTTATTTATTAAACACTTACCAGTGGCTCTTGGTAGTTTCATTTGCAGATTTATATGTTGGTATCTATTTAATAAATTACATTGAAGACTCCAAAGGATTAAACATGAAAAGCAATAATTAGAGTTTAATTAAAGGATTACTTTTTCGTGTCTATGTTTCATAACGTGTTTTTCTGCTTCTGCAGCTAATATGGGAAAACAGGTATGAGGCTTTTGCAAATGATTATACTTACAGTATGTCATTTGCTGACTAGCCCATTTAAACAGCATTTCTGTATTTTCAGTAGAATAAAAAAAAATGCTATTTCAATTTGTGGTTAATGGCTATCATGTGACCATTACGTCACTATGCAGGACAAACATAATACATATTTTTAGAGTTTCTTGACTCAGGGTAGTTTCCTGTTAGTCCACTACAATATGACAGATGTCACAGTTAATGTACCCATGTAGTTGGTCATTTTATAATTAGCTGTTTAAAAGGAAAAAAAACAAACATGAGCTGTAAAAAAATGTGGTTAACAGTTATCTTATCAGTGAAACTCCCATACAGCCCCATGTACAGTTGTTCTCATAGGTTTACATACCCTGGCAGAATTTATGATTTCTTGGCCATTTTTCAGAGAATATGAATGATAAAACAAAAACATTTCTTTCACTCATGGTTAGTGTTTGGCTGAAGCCATTTATTATCAATCAATTGTGTTTAATCTTTTTAAATCATAATGGCAACAGAAACTGTTCTGTCTCAACTACAAAGCGATAAAGTTCATCTCCAGGTTTAAGTAGGCCTTACTCAAGCTGGTTTGATATTCATCCCTTGCATCGATACAGGCAGTTTAACTCAATGAATAAACTCACAGTTAGGACGACAGACGATGAATCCTTTCGAATGTTCCGTTTAATGATGGATATTCATAGGTAGAAAAATGTTGCAGTTGTAAGCCACATGTAAGATGTTTAGCATGGAAGATATACAGGAGTAATGACCAGAATCAGGAAGTGGAGGAGATATATAAAGAACTACGGTGAGAGAGAGAGTTCAGCTAGAAAGAAGGGAACAGATCTTAAAGACACAGAGCAAGAATAATCACATAGTGTAACACAACACTCCCCGTCTGAAATCTTTAGATTTCATAACCTTAAACTAATATATATTTTTTCAATAAGTCCAATACTGACGAATGTCCTGGAACCTGTAATGAAAAACATGCAACAAGCAAATAATAAACGTAAGTTCAACAGGATGAAGAACATAAAGTCACAGTATGATGTCTTCAAATAATTCCAAAGTTCTGAGTAGAACCTGTAGATGGCAGCAATGTACTCCTCGCCGTGCCAACAGCATGGCTAGTCCTTGCACAAGTCACTCACCTGGCAAAAGGAGTACTAACTCTGTGATTGGTTGACTAAAGGTTCGTGTCGATCCTTCCTTGGTTACCTTGACTTCTACCTTCCGGACTTTGTTATCGTCGCTGGGCATAACTTTAGTAATAAGACCCATAGGCCACTCATTCCGACAAACTTCCTTGTCTTTTAGAAGGATGAGGTCTCCAACCTTAAGATTCAGCTTAGATGCTTGCCATTTGTTATGACCTTGAAGGTGGTGAAGATACTTTTTCTTCCAGCGATGCCAGAACACATTGGCTAGATGCTGCACCTGCTTTCATTGATGCTCATAACGGTGCGACCGCAGCTTCTGTTTTGTACTTACAGAAGTGTGGAGTGAGGTGTTCACAGTTCTTATTTCCTTATCATCTTCAGGGTTTACTAGCCCATAGGTGGTGTCAATAGGGAGTAAGTAAGGGTCCTCTCACAGAAACCTTGTAGGTGACAGCCATAAGCTGTCCTGAAGAGCGGCAGGTGACACGGCTCTGGTCCCACAGTCACCTGGGTTGAGTTCAGTGGGAACGTGATGCCATTGACTTGGTAGAGAGAATCTCTTGATACGTTCAACCCTGTTGCTGACGTACACATAAAATTGTTTTGTTTAGTTGTTTATGTAACCAAGTACTACCTTACTGTCTGTATAGAAGGTGAAAGAATCAATTGTAATGTCCATTTCACTTCGTATGACCTCTGCAATTTCTACTGCTAGCAAGGCTGCACAAAGTTCAAGTCTTGGTATGGTATGTGCAGGCTTGGGTGTGAGTTTTGCCTTGCCTAGGACACAACTACAGTGTGATTCTCCATTCAGTTCAGAGGTCTTCAAATAGGCTACTGCAGCAATAGCTTCAACTGATGCATCAGAGAAAATATGAATCTCTCTCCGGTTAGCAGTTGAAATGGAACCTGGAACATAGCAACGGGGAATCTGAAGTTTTTCTAGTGACTTCAAAGAATATCTCCACATTTCCCACTTGTGTTGATTCTCACTAGGCAAGGGAGTATCCCAGTCTATGTTCTCAGTAGACAACTGTCTTAGTAAAATCTTACCTTGAATGGTAACTGGAGCAAGGAAACCCAGTGGGTCATAGATGCTATTTACCACGGACAGGACTCCTCTCTTAGTGAAGGGTTTGTCACAAGTTGACACTTGGAAGGTGAATTTGTCTTGCTTGATGTTCCACAACAAACCCAGACTTCGCTGTACAGGAGGCACATCTGTACCTAAGTCAAGGTTTTTTAGACCAGTGGCATAGTCCTCAGAGTGAAAGGCATTCATAAGTTCCTGGCTGTTGGATATAATCTTGTGCAGTCTAAGGTTTGCTACAGACAGCATCTCCTTTGTTCTGGTGAGAAGATCAATTGCTTCTTTAGCAGTTGGAAAGGACTTAAGTGCGTCGTCAACGTAGAAGTTTCTTTCAACAAATTGACGGGCATCAGATCCATATTCAACTTCTCCAGTCTGAGCTGTTTTCCTTAGCCCATAAGTTGCCACTGCTGGGGAAGGACTGTTACCGAAGACATGTACCTTCATGCGATAATCTATAACTTCCTTGTTGAGGTCATTGTCCTTGTGCCATAGAAACCTGAGGTAGTTTCTGTTGTCTTCTCTGACGATGAAGCAGTGAAACATCTGTTGAATTTCGGCCATTACTGCTACAGGTTCTTGTCTGAAACGAATCAAGACTCCTATTAGACTGTTGTTCAAGTTGGGTCCAGTAAGGAGCATGTTGTTAAGAGAAACACCTTCGTGCTGAGCACTGGAATCAAAGACAACTCTGATTTGGTCTGGTTTGCGTGGGTGATACACGCCAAAGGATGGAAGGTACCAGCATTCTTCTCCCTCCTTTAGTGGGGGAGCAGGCTCTGCATGATCTCTGTCAAATACATTTTGCATAAAGTCCACAAAGTGCTTTTGCATCTCTGGTTTCCTGCTTAAGTTTTGCTTTAAGGAGGAGAATCTACTGATGGCCTGCTGTAAGTTGTTGGGCAATCTCTCTCTTGGGAGACGAAAGGGTAGGGGTGCTACCCAGTTATTGGAGTCATCTTGAAAGAACTCATTGTCCATTACCTTGATGAATTCTTTGTCTTCCATTGAAGGAGCCAGTATGTCATCTTCACTGGTTGCTTTAAACACTGTAGAGCCGAAGTCGCCATCATGGCAGTAGAAAGGGCTTGTGTCACCTGAGATACCATGTTGCCATTCGTGGCTGGCTATCTTCTCTTTCACCCAGTAGTGATGTGGGCATGGCTCAAAGTAAGTGTTTCGGCCATTTGGCAGAACATTTGTCTTGAATGACGAAATGTTGGTAGGTCTTTTAATTTTGCCTATGCAGACATTGCCTATGACGACCCACCCTAGATCCGTGCGCTGGGCAAATGGGGCATCTGGGGGTCCACTGATTTGTCTGTGTACCTTGTGAACTCTTAGAATGTCTCTTCCTAACAGAAGAAGGATCTGAGCATCTTTGTCAAGCGGCGGTATCTCATTTGCTATTACCTTGAGGTGAGGGTGATGGAAAGCAGCAGCTGGAGTAGGGATTTCTTCCCTGTTAGCAGGTATCTGATTGCACTCAACAAGTGTAGGTAAGGGTAATTGCAAGTTACCTTTGAGAGAAGATACCATGAGTCCATGTGCCCTTCTTCCAGAAACCTCTATAGTTCCACTACAGGTACCCAAGGTGTAAGGATGAGCTTCGCCTTTTATTTCAAATAGATTGAACAATTCCGATTTTGCAAGTGATCGATTGCTCTGATCGTCTAAGATAGCATATGCCTTTAGAGACTTTTCTGGTTGATCCTTGTGGTATATGTTCACCAAGCATATCTTAGCACAGGACTTACCACAGCGGTCTTCTCCACAAACTTCAGTGCAGGATGAAGAAATGATGGTAGAATTAGGCACTTGGTCTGTATTCTCCCCGCCATGCGTTAACCTGGGAGGAGTGTTGGCAGGTTGTGCAGAGCTGGGCTCAAGAGGATGGAGGGCTTGCACATGTTCTTCAGAGCCACACTCTATGCACTTGATGGACACATTACAGTCCCTTGCAAAATGTTCTGTAGAAGCACAGCACCTGAAACATACCCTAAATGTCTTTAAAAGCTCCTTGCGCTCTTCCAGAGGCTTTTTCCTAAAGACGATACATTTATTGAGGGGGTGTGGCTTCTTGTGTATGGGACACTCTCTGTTAGGGTTTTCAATCTTCCTACTCTGTTTGTTCGTGGCCAGAACTGTGGTAGGAGTGGGAAGGATGTCAGTCTTTTTCAAGGACACTGGGCCTCTATGGTTTCTATAGTTGCCCTGAAGACTGGTACTCTTAGGAAAGGGTGAGAAGAGACTGTACTCACCATAGGAAAAACTTGGATCGTTCTTGGTCTCTGCAATTTTCCTGATGAATTCACAGAAGAAAGAGAATGGAGGGAAGGAAACCTTGTTCTCTCTTTTGTATGATGACCCTAGTGCAGTCCATTTCTCTTGCAAACCATACGGGAGCTTGGAGACAATTGGGTTTACCCCTCTTGGAGTGTCAAGGTAACTGAGTCCAGGTAGTTTTGGGTTGGTCTTGGCTAGCTGAAGCTCAAGGAGAAGGTCACTCAGTCTCTGGAACTCCTTGTTGTCCTTACCGGATATCTTTGGGAAAGTTTCCAGACGCATGAACAAAGCATTTTCTATAGCTTCTGGACTGCCATAACTTTGCTCTAGTCGCTCCCATGCAGCTGTGAGGCCTGCAGTAGGATTGTCCATGAAAACCGATCTTAATGGCTTAACACGTGCAGCAGCAAGAGGACCAAGCCATTTGATCAGCAGATTCAATTCTTGATCAGCTGTAATGCCAATATTGCTGATTGTAGTTCTGAAGGCACATTTCCAACTTCTGTAGTTCTCAGGTTGGTCATCAAAACTTGTAAGACCAGTCTTTGTGAGCTCTCTGCGAAGCATGTACCTCACAAACTCTTCTGTCTCAGTTGTCTCCGCCTTTATGTGAGATGCTGTTGGCTGTATGGTGCTGATTGCGTTATCTTTGACATTGTTGTTAAAGGACACAGGGAAATATGGTGCAGCAGATGCATCCAGGTGAGTTGCTTGCTTGAAGTGAGTTGTTCCAATGGTACGTTGATTCAAGGCTGTACCGATGACTGGAGATTGATGACTTGCCTGAAGCTTGCGCTGATGCTCTGTGACGTATGAAGGCAGGCAAGGTAGGCAGGTAGGAAATGCAGTGGAGTGATTTTGAGTGCAGGAAGTTGCTGGAACCTCTTTAACTTGAAGCTGTGAAGGAGTCTCTATGTAGTCGGGAGCATTGGAGACAATGGAGTGTGCACTGCAGTGGCTTAGGACATAGTCTTTAGTGCGTTTGAGGGGGTCTTCCATATCTGCTATGTTTAGGTTAATGCTGTCTTTCTCACTTGCACCTTCGTCTGCACTGATAGCTTGCTGTAGGACCCTTAGCTTTGCCATAGCTGCGTCATGTTTACACTGTTCATTTAAGGTTTCCATTGTTGCTCTTTGTCGTGCTGACTGCGCTTCCAACTCTGCCCTTTGACGTGCTGACTGCGCTTCCAACTCTGCTCTTTTTTCTGCATATGCCACCTGCACTTTGCTGGCTTCCACTTCAGTGCGGGCATTAATAAGTCGCTCACTGAGTGTTGAGTATCTTGAACTATGGGATCTTGACGAGTTTTTAGAACGTCTGGTGGAAACAGATCTGTGAGATGCAGTGTCCTGTAACAGCTTTATTTTTGCTTCTGCCTTTAATCTGGTTTGCTGGATAAAACTGTCTCTTTCAATATTGAGAGCATTGACGCGCTTTAATTGCATCATCACACTTTCTGACTTTATGTTTTGTAAGACATTCGTGAATTTGATGCTGGTAAGCTGATAAAGCTCATATGAGGCAGAAAGTTGTTTAATGGCGCCCTCTAGTGTCAGTAGTTCACATTCAACAGACACTGTATTGGCTTCAGCAAGGATTTTCTCCCAGACTAATTCCAAGCTATTTGACAATTCAGTCCTTGAAGCTTCATAATTCTCCATTACTTTCCAAGTGGGTTTAACTGAGCGTTTGGGTAACTCAGTTTCTTCAGGAACTTGTGGGGAGGTAGATGTGAGTTCACATGCAGAAGCTTGGTCACTCATGATAGCAGACTGACTGTGAAAGCAGGCAGGATCTGTGTGCTGAAATATGACACTGTGCAGATTGTCTCAGGCTATAAGGCTGCCATGTGCTGCTCTGTCCCTTCTGTCTTGCTATGAGGGCAGTAAATCTTGTCTGTTTCAGTACTGACATGCAGAAATCTTGTAATTAGGCTGTGAAACGCCGTTTTTCTACTGTTCTGTCTCAACTACAAAGCGATAAAGTTCATCTCCAGGTTTAAGTAGGCCTTACTCAAGCTGGTTTGATATTCATCCCTTGCATCGATACAGGCAGTTTAACTCAATGAATAAACTCACAGTTAGGACGACAGACGATGAATCCGTTCGAATGTTCCGCTTAATGATGGATATTCATAGGTAGAAAAACGTTGCATTTGTAAGCCACATGTAAGATGTTTAGCATGGAAGATATACAGGAGTAATGACCAGAATCAGGAAGTGGAGGAGATATATAAAGAACTACGGTGAGAGAGAGAGTTCAGCTAGAAAGAAGGGAACAGATCTTAAAGACACAGAGCAAGAATAATCACATAGTGTAACACAACAGAAACTGCCCAAATGCCCTGATGATTTTGGCCTGATAACATGCACACAAGTTGACACAAAGGGGTTTGAATGGCTATTAAAGGTAACCATCCTCACCTGTGATCTGTTTTCTTGTAATTAGTGTGTGTGTATAAAAGGTCATTGAGTTTCTGGACTCCTGACAGACCCTTGCATCTTTCATCCAGTGCTGCACTGACGTTTCTGGATTCTGAGTCATGGGGAAAGAAAAATAATTGTCAAAGGATCTGTGGGAAAAGGTAGTTGAACTGTATAAAACAGGAAAGGGTTCTAAAAAGATATCCAAGTAATTGAGAATGCCAATCAGCAGTGTTCAAACTCTAATCAAGAAGTGGAAAATTAGGGGTTCTGTTGAAACCAAACCACGGTCAGGTAGACCAACTAAAATTTCAACCACAACTGCCAGGAAAATTGTTCGGGATGCAAAGAAAAACACACAAATAACTTCAGGTGAAATACAGGACTCTCTGAAAACATTTGGTGTGGATGTTTCAAGATGCACAATAAAGTGGCACTTGAAGAAAGATGGGCTGCATGGTCGAGTCACCCGAAGAAAGACATTACTACGCAAATGCCACAAAGTATCCTGCTTACAATACGCCAAACAGCACAGAGACAAGCCTTAAACCTACTGGCATAAAGTCATTTGGAGTGATGAGACCAAAATTTAGCTTTTTGGCCACAACCATAAACACTACATTTGGAGAGGAGTCAACAAGGCCTATGATGAAAGGTACACCATTCTTACTGTGAAACACGGAGGTGGATCACTGATGTTTTGGGGATGTGTGAGTTACAAAGGCACTGGAAATTTGGTCAAAATTGATGGCAAGATGAATGCAGTATGTTATCAAAAAATACTGGAGGAACATTTACATTCATCAGCCGGGAAGCTGCGCATGGGACGTACTTGGACATTCCAACATGACAATGATCAAAAAAACACAAGGCCAAGTCGACCTGTCATTGGCTACAGCAGAATAAAGTGAAGGTTCTGGAGTGGCCATCTCAGTCTCCTGACCTCAATTTCATTGAGCCACTCTGGGGAGATCTCAAACGTGCAGTTCATGCAAGACAGCCCAAGAATTTACATGAACTGGAGGCTTTTTGCCAAGAGAAATGGGCAGCTTTACCATCTGAGAAGATAAAGAGCCTCATCCACAAATACCACAAAAGACTTCAAGCTGTCATTGATGTTAAAAGGGTCAATACACGGTATTTATAATTTAGAATCTAAATATGTTTATTTTATTTTTATTTTTTAATCAAGTAAAAATTGAATATTGCATAGATGTATTATTTAATCCAGTCAGTAGGTAGGTTTCTTTTTTCATGTGTTTTCTAAGTTCTCTTTATTTCCAGCTCTAATAAGCATGTAAACAGAGATCAACATCGTAAGCTTAAATTTGCATACATTATAAGTCAGAACGGTGACTCTTCTCCTCATGTCTCTCCATCGCTAGAGCTAAATATAAAACATGGGGGTTAATTTACTTCCCTTGCAAAGTGAATAGTCTATGTGCCTTTAGTAAATCAGCCCCAAAGGGTCTAAAAGAATACAAATGCTCTGGGAATCCTTTGTCATGTAATAAAAGTTTTTTCTTGTCAAAACAAAAATTGCATACATATAAAAGCAAAAAAAGGTAAAAAAAAACACTTTAAAACATCCATTTAAAAAGTTATAAATTGGCAACTTTAAAATCCAGGATAAATCATGATTTGAATTCACTTTAAAATTTTTGTGTTTCTAGTTAAAAAAATCATACAGAGAAAGAGTTGCTTTAAAAGAAGAGAATAGTTTGCATCAACTTTAGGCCCCTTTCACACGGGACGGATCAGTCATGATCTGCCCTGTGAATCTCCGCTTGCTCAGCAGGGATCGCTCCGTTGATCCCCGCTGAGCCGGCGGATGACTGGGCGGTCCCCGCACACTGTGCAGGGACCGCCCTGTTAGATCTCCACTCTCCCCTATGGGGGATCGGATGAACACGGACCGTCTGTCCGTGTTCATCCGATCCGCTCCGCAGACGAATAGAAAAATAGAAATTTTTCTATCCTGAAAAACGGAGCATAGCGGACACGGTTGAGATTGTGTGTCAGCGAATGTTCATCCGCTGACATCCGCTATCCCATAGGGATACACGTATGTCCGTTTTTCATCCGAAAAACGGACATATGGTCCGCCCGTGTGAAAGGGGCCTTAGGCCTTATAAAATGGCCTTGCGGACCGTATGTCGGACCGTATGTCCGTTTTTCACCCATCTGTTTTCGGATGAAAAACTGACATACATGTATCCCTATGGGATAGCGGATGTCAGTGGATGAACATCCGCTGACACCCGATCTCACCCGTGTCCGCCATGCTCCGTTTTTCAGGACAGAAACATTTCTATTTTTCTATCCGTCTGCGGAGCGGATCGGATGAACACGGACAGACGGTCCGTGTTCATTCCGATCCCCCATAGGGGAGAGCGGAGATCTGACAGGGCGGTCCCTGCACAGTGTGCAGGGACCGCCCAGTCATCCGCCGGCTCAGCGGGGATCAACGGAGCGATCCCCGCTGAGCAAGCGGAGGTTCACAGGGCGGATCATGACTGATCCGTCCCGTGTGAAAGTGGCCTTATTTTTTTAAATATTGGGCTTTTCCTTGTTTTTACAAAAACACATTTCTAAAAAGTGCACCCATAACACATGGCTCACCAAGCTTTATCAATATTCTAAAGGGGGGGGGGGGGGGAGCAGCAGAACCTTTTACTGCATGGTGAGTCACTCAGATTAAGTCATTTGTAATCCTAAATTTTAACCTGAGCTACTGACGTCTGTAAACAAAAGGCTTTTTATAACACCAAAGTTAAAAATAGACAGGTAAACAGTTGAAAAGGAGCCAGGACATTCACATGCTAACTGGGAAAAAGTACAAAATATTAATTTTCAATATTTCATATTTACCAGAATATAAAGGCACATTGGGGGAGATTTACTAAAACTGATGCACACAGACTGGTGCAGCTGTGCATAGTAACCAATCAGCTTCCACGTTTTAGGCCTCATGCCCACGGACGTTTTTACAGCCGTGTTTTTGAGCATTTTTTACAGCTTAAAAACGCCTGTCCATGTTATTGTATAAATTTTTCGACCATATTTTTTTCGAAAAAAAACAAAACACCGGAGCTCAAAAACGCAATTGCAGCGTTTTTGTGCGTTTTTTAACGCTTCGCGTTTTTTTTATGCCTAACGCCGACGCCAAGGAACGCACTGGTCCTGGTTTTTTTTTACAGCTTAAAAACGCCTATGCTATTTGCAGCTCAAAAACACCTAGGTGGGCATGAAGCTATAGACTAACATGGACAGGCATTTTTAAGCTGTAAAAAACGCTCAAAAACGCGGCTGGAAAAACGTCCGTGGGCATGAGGCCTTATTGTCAAAGCATAATTGAGCAAGCTGACGTTAGAAGCTGATTGGTTGCTTTGCACAGCTGCACCAGTTTCTGGGTGCACCAGTTTTAGTAAATCTCCCCCATTATTATTTTGTTTTAGCCCTGGATTTAATAAACAAAGAACAACTTATAAAAATCCACTGTAATTTCCCTTTAAACAGACTGCGTTACGTCTCTAAAAAAAATATTAGCTTCCTTCTGCAATAGTAGAAGCTAAGTTCTCTGGTGGCAGAGAATGAAATCCTCTCTGTCTTTATGGACTCCACAAACTGCTGCTATCCAACATTTCTGGGTGTGACTGATATGATGCCCCCCCACTGGATGCAGTGATTCCACCTGCTGGCTGCTCCTTCACTACAGAATACTTTTGGCTATCTGGAGGAACCAGGATGCCCAGTGGGCAACATGATAACAGATACAATCAGAAGCATTGAATAGCAGCAGCACCTGCTGCCTGTCAGGGAGGTAAATATTTGGCTTATTCTTTTGCAGGTGCAACTGGCTATATTATTTTTGTGATATGATAGGGTCTCCTTGAAGTTGGAAATACATAGAGAGGCCTCTTACCAAGATAGACAAGCATTAACCACTTAACGACCGCCCACTGTAAATATACGTCGGCAGAATGGCACCGACAGGCAGAATCACGTATATGTACGTGATTGCCTTTGTATATTTGGGGGGTCCGATCGGACCCCCCTTCTTTACAGTGAGCGGTCGTTTTACCTTCGGGAGCGATCCGGCATGAGGGGACGGCCGTTCGATTCCGCCCACCCCCTCTCAATCGCTCCTGGCGAATGAGAGCTTCCCCTGCCTGTGTACTTGTTTACACAGGCTGGAGGAAGTGATGTCATCTCTCCTGCGGCGCTCACATATACCGAGCGCCGTACAGGAGAAGATGCAGGTTAGTGCACACAACACTACACTGACACCAGGACACATAGGTACATAAATCGCCCCCCAGGCCCCCCCAGACACCCCCCAGATCACCCCCCAGCCCCCAGTCACAGTGTCACTGATTGCAGTGACCATTTATTTAGTGATCACTGCAATCAGTGACATTTGTGACTGTAAAAGTGTCAGTACATTTAGTTTTAGGTCCAGTGTAGCCCCCTAACCCCCCCCTAATAAAGGTTTAACCCCCTGATCACCCCCCAGATAACCCTTTCACCCCCTAGTACCGCCGTCGCTAAGCGATCATTTTTCTGATCGATGTCTTAGCGTCGGTGATGCTGATCGGTAGCCAGTAATTTTTTTAGGTTCGCCGCAGGTTTTTATAGCGTCGGGTACCCCCATATATTACCTAATAAAGGTTTAACCCCCTTGATCGCCCCCCAGGTAACCCTTTCACCCCCTATCACCACGGTCACTAAGCGATAATTTTTCTGATCGATGTTTTAGCGTCAGCGAAGCTGATCGGTAGCCAGTAATTTTTTTTAGGTTCGCCGCAGGTTTTTATAGCGTCGGGTACCCCCATATATTACCTAATAAAGGTTTAACCCCCTTGATCACCCCCCAGGTAACCCTTTCACCCCCTAGCACCGCCGTCACTAAGCGATAATTTTTCTGATCGATGTCTTAGCGTCGGTGATGCTGATCGGTAGCCAGTAATTTTTTTTAGGTTCGCCGCAGGTTTTTATAGCGTCGGGTACCCCCATATATTACCTAATAAAGGTTTAACCCCCTTGATCGCCCCCAGGTAACCCTTTCACCCCCTATCACCACTGTCACTAAGCGATAATTTTTCTGATCGCTGTCTTAGCGTCGGTGATGCACATCGGTAGCCAGTAATTTTTTTTAGGTTCGCCGCCGGTTTTTATAGCGTCAGGTACCCCAATATATTACCTAATAAAGGTTTAACCCCCTTGATCGCCCCCCAGGTAACCCTTTCACCCCCTATCACCACTGTCGCTAAGCGATCATTTTTCTGATCGCTGTCTTAGCGTCGGTGATGCAGATCGGTAGCCAGTAATTTTTTTTAGGTTCGCCGCAGGTTTTTATAGCGTCAGGTACCCCCATATATTATCTAATAAAGGTTTAACCCCCTGATCGCCCCCCAGGTAACCCTTTCACCCCCTATCACCACTGTCGCTAAGCGATCGTTTTTATGATCGTTGTCTTAGTGTCGGTGATGCAGATCGGTAGCCAGTATTTTTTTTTTAGGTTCGCCGTCAGGTTTTTATATAGCGTCAGGTACCCCCATATATTACCTAATAAAGGTTTTAACCCCCTAATTGCCCCTAGTTAACCCTTTCACCAGTAATCACCATATAAGTGTTACGGGTGACGCTGGTTAGTTAGTTTGCTTTTTATAGTGTCAGGGCACCCGCCGTATATAACCCAATAAAGGTTTAACCCCCTGATCGCCCGGCGGGTAATATCAATTAGGTTTTAGCGTCAGAGAGGGTCTGCGTCACACCCCAGGCAGCGTCAGGTTAGTGCCAGTAACGCTAACACCCACGCGTGAAGCATACACCCCCCTTAGTGGTATAGTATCTGAACAGATCAATATCTGATCTGATCAGATCTATACTAGCGTCCCCAGCAGTTTAGGGTTCCCAAAAACGCAGTGTTAGCGGAATCAGCCCAGATACCTGCTAGCACCTGCGTTTTGCCCCTCTGTCCAGCCCAGGCCACCCAAGTGCAGTATCGATCGATCACTTTCACTTGCAAAACACAACACACATAACTGCAGCGTTCGCAGAGACAGGCCTGATCCCTGCGACTCCAGTGCTGTAGGAGGTGATTTCGCCACCACAGTTAAAAAAAAAAAGCATATATGCCGAAGCATTGGGGCAGCAGGAGCGGAGGAGCGATTTTGCTCCTAATGCCGCGTACATACAGTCGAAATTCCGACGGAGGCTTGCCCGTGGAAAAGTCTGACCATGTGTACGCGGCATAACTTTTGCGGGAAGATGCCCCCATGCTTCGGCATATATAAATGGTGCATGTATGCCCATCATTAGAAGTGGGTGGATAAAGGGCGGTATTCTAATGGTGGGCATACCCACCGATCAATCTTTTTTTTTCGTTCAGCCAACAGGCTGCATGAAAAAAAAGATTACAATACATGTCCAACAAGGACCAGCAACGTACTGGTATGTTGCTGGACTTTGAATGTTTATACCAGAATGATGCCTGTGGGTTTAGGTATCATCTTGGTATCATTCTTTTCAGCCAGCGGCCGGCTTTCATGTAAAAGCAATCCTAGTGGCTAATTAGCCTCTGGACTGCTTTTACAAGCAGTGGGAGGGAATGACCCCCCCCGGATATAAAAAGCGCCATTGGGAAATTGGGAAAGCATTTTATCACACCGATCTTGGTGTGGTCAGATGCTTTGAGGGCAGAGGAAAGATCTAGGGTCCAATAGACCCCAGTTTTTTTCAAAAAAGAGTACCTGTCATTACCTATAGCTATCATAGGGGATATTTACATTCCCTGAGATAACAATAAAAATGATAAAAAAAAAAAAAAATATGGAAGCAACAGTTTAAAAATAAAATAAAAAAGCAAAATTAATAATAAAAAAAAAATAAAATAAAAAAAGCACCCCTGTCCTGCCCTGCTCTTGCCCAATGGTGAACGCAAGCGTCGGTCTGGCGTCATATGTAAACAGCAATTGCACCATGCATGTGAGGTATCACCGCGAAGGTCAGATCGAGGGCAGTAATTTTAGCAGTAGACCTCCTCTGTAAATCTAACGGGGTAACCTGTAAAGGCTTTTAAAGGCTTTTAAAAATGTATGTAGTTTGTCGCCAATGCGCGTTTGTGCGAAATTTTAAAGCATGTCGTGTTTGGTATCTATGTACTCGGCCTAAGATCATCTTTTTTATTTCATCAAACATTTGGGCAATATAGTGTGTTTTAGTGCATTAAAATTAACAAAAGTGTATTTTTTCCCCAAAAAAATGCGTTTGAAAAATCGCTGCGCAAATACTGTGTAGAAAAAAAAAATGCAACACCCACCATTTTATTCTGTAGGGCCTTTGCTTTAAAAATATATATAATGTTTGGGAGTTCAACATAATTTTCTTGCAAAAAAAAATATGTTTTCATGTAAACAAAAAGTGTCAAAAAGGGCTTTGTCTTCAAGTGGTTAGAAGAGTGGAGGTAAGCTTCCTAATGTTGTGTATAAAATGCCAGAACAGTTCAAAACCCCCCAAATGACCCCATTTTGGAAAGTAGACACCCCAAGCTATATACTGAGAGGCATGTCGAGTCCATGGAATATTTTATATGTTGACACAAGTTGCGGAAAAAAGACAATTTTTTTTTTTTTTTTTTGCACAAAGTTGTCACTAAATGATATATTGCTCAAACATGCCATGGGCATATGTGGAATTACACCCCAAAATACATTCTGTTGCTTCTCCTGAGTACGGGGATACAACATGTGTGAGACTTTTTGGGAGCCTAGCCGCGTACGGGACCCCAAAAAACAATCACCGCCTTCAGGCTTTCTAAGGGTGTAAATTTTTGATTTCACTTCTCACTGCCTATCACAGTTTCGGAGGCCATGGAATGCCCAGATGGCACAACCCCCCCCCAAATGACCCCATTTTGGAAAGTAGACACCCCAAGCTATTTGCTGAGAGGTATTGTGAGTATTTTGCAGATCTCGCTTTTTGTCACAAAGTTTTGAAAATTAAAAAAAAAAAGAAAAAAAAAAAAGTTCTTTCTTCATTTTCAAAAACAAATGAGAGCTGTAAAAATACTCACCATGCCTCTCAGCAAACAGCTTGGGGTGTCTACTTTCCAAAATGGGGTCATTTGGGGGGGTTTTGTGCTATTTTGGCATTTTATGGCCTTCAAAACTGTGATAGGTAGTGAGGAGTGAAATCAAAAATTTACACCCTTAGAAATCCTGAAGGCGGTGCTTGGTTTCCGGGGTCCCGTACGTGGCTAGGCTCCTAAAAAGTCCCTCACATGTGGTATCCCCGTACTCAGGAGAAGCAGCAGAATGTATTTTGGGGTGCAATTCCACATATAACCATGGCATGTGTGAGCAATATATCATTTAGTGACAACTTTTTGTATTTTTTTTTTTTTTTTGTCATTATTCAATCACTTGGGACAAAAAAAAAATATTCAATGGGCTCAACATGCCTCTCAGCAATTTCCTTGGGGTGTCTACTTTCTAAAATGGGGTCATTTGGGGGGGTTTTGTACTGCCCTGCCATTTTAGCACCTCAAGAAATGAGATAGGTTGTCATAAATTTAAAGCTGTGTAAATTCCAGAAAATGTACCCTAGTTTGTAAACGCTATAACTTTTGCGCAAACCGATAAATATACACTTATTGACGTTTTTTTTTACTAAAGACATGTGGCTGAATACATTTTGGCCTAAATGTATGACTAAAATTGAGTTTATTAGATTTTTCTTATAACAAAAAGTAGAAAATATCATTTTTTTTCAAAATTTTCGGTCTTTTTCCGTTTATATCGCAAAAAATAAAAATCGCAGAGGCAATCAAATACCATTAAAAGAAAGCTCTATTTGTGGGAAGAAAAGGACGCAAATTTCGTTTGGGTACAACATTGCATGTCCGCACAATTTACAGTTAAAGCAGCGCAGTGCAAAATTAATGAAATATGAGCTGGGCACATATATCTGCAGTATTTTGTTATCTCTCTTCAAAGAGCTAAGTCCTGTAGCTCTCTCCTGAACCGTTCCTCTGTTATCAGCCTGATAACTCCAGACAAATTCTCTGACACACCAGATAAAAGCAGTCTGACATTTCTGTGAGGGGAGGTTGCTATAAATAGATTAACAGGGAGCTGGCCCTGTTACAAAACACCTCTGAGAGTCTCTGCCTATGATGAGAGGGGGTGTGTGCCTTTACTCCAATCAGAAATTTAAGCTATCTTGGCTGTATGCTCAGACATCACACCTGTGTTAAACAGGAAGAGAAAGTTTCCTAACATGATCTGAACTTTCTAAACAATATATAAATGTGAAGACAGCAGATATGGATGTAAAACCTATGTAGGGAGATTTGGTTCATCTCTATGTATCATCTGAGGCTGTTCACTTCACTGGAGGGTTTACATCCACTTTAAGGAATATGCCAACTTTTGTTGAGATCATGTGTCTCCAACTTTTCTTTCTGATTCAATAGATGTTTGGACGTTACACACACTCAGTGAAGAGCTTGCCAGGCTTGCTATGAAGGGGAGGAAATGATTTCTGTGGTCATTCTTTAATATAGTAAAAAAATAAAATAAAAATAACCAAATACATATTGCTGAATATGAGAAATTAACATTACTCACATGTTCCATTCCTAAAATAGCTAGTAATGGAACAATGTGCATTTACTGTAGCAGCTAGGTAGCAGAGTTTTAGTTTTGCTTGTGAAATAAAAGCTCCAGGGAAACGCAAACATCTTCATTTTATGAACATGGATATTAGTTGGAAAGGTGCTAGTTAAATGTAGGCGTATATACAGCTGCTAGTAATGCTTTCATTTGATGAGTTACCATGTCTTGCAAATCATCTGAAATTTCAAAACAATGAGAGTGCCAGAAATGTCTTTCGTAATAAGAAAAAAGGTGGAGAGCATGGCTGATGAACACAAAATCATGTTTGCAAGTTTTCCTAATTGCAGCTATGCCAATGTTTTAGTATGTGTATTGGGGCAGGATTGAAGGGGTGATTATGTAGCTTTAACTCTTAGACATAAATAATGCATTATTAATAATTAATAATAAAAATAATCTTAAGCTTACCATACATCTTAAGCCCTGTACACACGATCGGATTTCCTATGGATTCTAATCCGATTGATTTTTCCATCGGAAATCCGATGAAGCGGACTTCCATCAGTCTTGCCTACACACCATCAGTCAAAAATCCGACCGTCCAAAACGCTGTGACGTAAAACACTCCGACAAGCCGAGAAAATTTTCAAAGTTCAATGCTTCTGAGCATGCTTCGACTTGATTCTGAGCATGCGTGGGTTTTTTGTCCGATGGAGTTCCACACAGACGATCGGAATTTGCTATCATTTTTTTTCCATCGGATAAATTTAAAACATGTTCTATTTTTTTCTCACCGATGGAAAAAAGACCGATGGGGCTCATACACGATCGTTTTGTCCGATGAAAACAGTCCATCGGACTGTTTTCATCGGTAAAACCGATCGTGTGTACAGGGCTTTACAATCTGACTGTGAACTTTGTGTACAATCTCTTTTAGATTTACCTAAACTATGTAATAAGTGAACCTACCTAAATTTTCCATTCAATTTGTATCCAAATATGTAGGCATTTACTGTATACTACATATGGTATAGTTGCTGGTAGAGCTAAAAAAGGTTAAACAGTCAGATTGTAATGTGTGTGCTAAGCTTTAGGCTGGATCTATGGATATTTTTTTTTTCTTTAAAGGATAAGTTCACCTTTTGGAACATGTTACATGTTCCACCCGTATTTAGGGTGGAATATGTAACATGTTTCAGCAGCTGCAGCCTCTCCCCCTCTCCCCCATTCCCAGTGACAGCGAGCAGGGATCTTCTCTGGGTGCCCGCTGTTTAATATGGAGGTTCGGGGGTTCAGTCTGCCTGGCCCTTTCATTCATCCACAAAGTTCTGTGAAAGGGAAACTACAAGTTCTGATAGCCTTGCGACTTTCGGCTTGTAGTTCTCAATGAACTAACACGGCGCTGTTGAGCACTGTGGTAGTTCATTGTCTCTTCCTGTCAGTCTGTATCTGTCTGCCCGTACAAGGTACGGGCAGACAGATACACTGACAAGTCTGCAGGAGTCCTGCATGGCACCAGGGATCTGCTGATCGCGAGTGCCCATGCTTTCCAGGCTTGGAGTAAAAAAATAATAGATGCCCATTTACTTTACCTGCAAAAAGATGTGCATTTTTTTTTCTTTAAAAGGTGACCTTATCCTTTAGGGAGCGTTCACACCACATGCAGTCCAGTGCATTTATTTTTTCTGCATGGAAAGTAGGTTATATGGTTCCAATGGCATATATCATACCAGTGCGGTCAGTTTCAAGGTTCCAGAGAAAAAAAAAAAGTTCCAGTTCCAGAAAAAAAAGTAGAACGTGCTGCATTATTCCTGCACTGAACTGTACTGGAATGTAATAAAACAAATCAAAAATGCACCAGAATGCATAAACAAAGCACCAAAATGCACCGGATCCCAGTACAGTGGGAAAAAAAACAGGGGAAAATAAAAAAGCATCTGGAATGCATCCGGAAACACATAAAAAATTGCAACAAAAACGCACTTGAATGCATCAAAGACGCGCATGCAGAAACGTATCCGCAACAGATCTGGAGGACTTTTTTGTGGTGTGAACTAGCCCTTAAAGCCAGCAGGCTGGTCAAAAACATTTCTCTATGCACATTCAGTCAGGAATATGCCAAGGTATACCATTTACACTGTGAGGTTGATTTACTAAAACCGGAGGGTGCAAAATCTGGTGCAGTTCTGCATAGAAACCAATCAGCTTGCAGGCTTTTTTGTCAAAGCTTAATTGAAAAAGCGGAAGTTAGAAGCTGATTGGCTACCATGCACAGTTGTACCAGATTTTCCAGTTTTAGTAAATCAGCACTTGCGAGTCAACATATTTTGTGATCTATACATTTGAGTAAAAAAGAAGTAAAGCAAATTATCTAAAAACAGTGTCATAAAAATAAATACCGTTATTTATTAATAAATAAAGAGCTCCATTCATTTATTTATATTACATTTACCTAAAGTTTAGCTTTTCATTTTAGGAAATTAGTTGCAAATAGTGTTTCATTCCATTAAGCAATCTTTTTGGGAGCATTATAAAACATGTTTTCTTTTGTATTCTATATGTATTTCTATATAACTTTCACTTTGAAAAAAAAAACATCCTGTTTAGTGAAAATGAATGCTAACATGTAATACACAAAACTGTAATGTGTACAGTCTTGAGGAAAGAAAGACATTAAGGTTGTGAATAAGGAACAAGATGACATATTTTCAATATGAAGCTAAGACCAAGAAAACTGGGGCATGACCTCAAACTAAAAGGAGGAAAGTTCATAACTAACTCGAAAAGTATTATTTTACCCAAATAGTAGTTGATGCTTGGAACAGACTTTCAGCAGAGGTAGTAAGTCAATCAATAGTAAGTTGATTTACCGTATATACTCAAGTATAAGCCAAGATTTTCAGCCCTTTTTTTTAGGCGGAAAGTGCCCCCTCAGCTTATACTCGAGTCGCCGCTGTCTGCCTACCTGATCAGCGTGTCATGCAGACAGACGGCGGCCATTCCAGTGTTCAAAAGCCATGCCTCCTCGTCTTTGATAGGCGGAACAATCAATTTTTCCAGCAGTCAGTGTTCAGCCTATCACGGACATCCTCTCATCCTTGTCCATGTTATGAGGATGAGCGGATGTCCGTGATAGGCGGAACACTGAATGCTGGGAAATTGAGTGTTCCGCCTATCACAGACGAGGAGGAGGCGTGGCTTTTGAATACTGGAATGGCCGCCGTATGGTTTTATGACACGCTGATCGGTGGATGCAGAGCGGCACAGAAAATGCAAAACGGCACATGGAGGCTGCAGATCGGCACACGGAGGCCGCAGGTCGGCACACGGAGGCATGCACAGGACACTGGTAGGCTGCAATGGACACAGGGAGGTACACAGGACACAGTGAGGTAGGCAGATCTGCACAATTAGGCATGCACAGGACACAGGGAGGTATGCAATAGACACAGTGAGGTATGAGCTGCAGATGGGCATTGTTGACCCTCTTTTCCACTTACAATAGCTGCTACATTTCTCACCCTCGGCTTATACTGTACTCGAGTCAATAAGTTTTCCCAGTTTTTTGTGGTAAATTATATTCGGCTTATATTCGGGTCGGCTTATACTCGAGTATATTCGGTAAATGGATGCTTGGGAAAAATATACATAGATATGCAGACAAAAAAAGTAATAAAATAAAAACGATCCAACTCATTGAACCCTCCTTTTTTTCTGCAATCACTCTTTTATGTTTCTATGCAACATTAAAAAGTATTGGGGTTTCTTGTATTTTCCACTTCAGCTGTTATTTTTTCCAGTTCCAGTTCCAGTTAAAGCGGAGGTTCTGTGGTCCATACATTTTTTTTTTTATAGGCATTCTATGCAAAAACGTATGCATTTTAATAACTCACGTCTCCGGCGCTTTAAAACATCCCCCGTCCGTTTTGTGATAAAAAAAGAGTTTATAAAACTCTTCCTGTTATTCCCATTTTGCTTGTGGGCATCTTGAAGCCCACAAGCATATTCTTCCGGGTAGCGATGAATGCTTGTCTCCCGGCATTCATCGCTGTATCTCGCGCATGCGCAGTGTTGACGGCGAGCAGCGCCGTCAACACTTCCTGGTTGCCATCACAACGGGCAAAATACAACTGCATGCCCTTATTTAAAATGGCGGAATTAGATCCGCCCTCGTCACGTGACCGGGTAGACGAGTCACGTGACGATTAAATTTGCAAGGAAGGCGTTACTATATTACTCCTGGGAAGCAGGCCAGTTTGCTCCCAGGAGACATTGCAGCACTAATGCACAGCAAAGGACACGCCTACTCCCGCGGGAGGAAATCCCGGAAGTAGGAACGAAGAAATAAGAATAAATGAAAACTGCACATAACAAAAAAAAAAGGTTAGTCTTTTATTTATCTTCATGGTAATAGGGACTGTTGACAGCAAACTTTCAAATGAGGGTGAACCTCCGCTTTAAGAACAAAAAAATAAAATACATTCTGATATATTTGTTTCCTAGTTGTTATCTTTTATATATATATATATATATATATATATATATATATATATAGCTTAGTCGAATTTCACCTTTGTCTCTGTTTGGATTTTTATATATGGTGTCAGGTCGCAAAATCATAAGGCAAGCAACAAAAAAAATATTAAGGAAAGTCAATAACACAACTTAAAATGGGCTTGTTTAAAAAATATATTACATGGGATAGAGTCAAATTCACAGTGCTATGAAGCGTTCATCTTTAATTGGTCTGACTTTAGTGTAGTGAATTCTGATAGGTTTCTTTAGAATACTGTACTTTTACTTGTGACGCTCTGCTAATAGGTTGCTTTAGGATACTGTACTTTTACAGGTGACACTCTACCCCTTGCATTGCATATGGCACAAGATGTTTTCAAGATGTCGGTATAATAGATCAGATAGAATAGAAGGGAAGCGATAGTAAGGAAAGGAAACAAGGTGTTACACTGTTTTACGCTGTGGTTCACATGCATACCTAAACAGCAGATGTGCTCCCAGAGAGAGAAGTCAGGGCATGGTTGACTGGCACAGTGCTGGTAAACAGAGGAAATAAGTTGCTTCATGTTGAAACCAGAAACTTCAGGCACATCCTATTGCTTTGCTCGGAATGTTGTTGCTGCGTATAGTGACTTTACTGTATTTCCTGTTGCGTTTGTACAGTACCTTTCTTCTTTCAGTTCACAAGCAATGCTTCTCTGTCTCCCCATAACAGATATGCTCCTCTTCCCATCTGCAGTTTGCTATCCTGACACTTTTCATGCCTCTCTATTACACCGAATGTTCATTCAGCATAGAAGCCAGAGTATATTTCTAGACACGCCCACATTTTTGTTTTATGAGTAAGGAACTATTAAATGGTAACCAGATAATGGCATGATTCCAGGAAAGGCATCCATATAGTTCAATGTCACCCTGACAAAGGGAAGTTAAAGTTTAGCCCTGAACATATTAACATCTTAAAGTGGCAATCCACCTAAAAGTGATTCTTTAATTATAGGCTGAGCCTACTTGGAAGAGTCAGCCACTCACTGTTTATATGTCTGTGAAACTCTAACAGCAAGATCTCCTTGTCATAATTCCTGATCATGTTCCTGTCCACTCTCTTTATAGTGCAATTGACCTTTAAGGTGGAGTGCCATTAAAGGACAATTGCTATCAGTGGCGGCCTGTCCATAAGGGGCGCCGCCCCCCTAATCCATGCGCCCGGCCCCTAATCTACATGCAGGGTGCCAGATACATGAATTTCAATGTTTTTTTGTTTTTTTTAAGCACATGATTAGAACCTGAGGCTCTAATTGGCTTCAAAAAAGGGCCCACCCAGTTGTGTGATAATAGCAAATTATTATTCGCTATTGTCTTCCTGATTCTCCTCCCGACCTATCAAGAAGCAGGTCCTGAGACTCGATTGGCCAATCGGTTCTCAGGACCCACTTCCTGTTTGGCCGGGAGGAGAAGCAACCACCCCGGAGCGAGGAGTAGCTGGAGCAAGGAGCAGCAGCCCTACCCCAGATCCTTGTCATCTACCTCCTAAGGTAAGGTGGCCTCTGATCACCACCTTCCCGTCCGTCTCCTGTGGAGGAGTGATCGGTGCCTTCCCGTCCGTCTACCGCACGCAGGGGGGGTGGCGTTAGTTTGCTGCCCCCCCAAAATATTGCCACTGGTTGCTAGATTCCTCAACCACCTCAAGTCCAGACACTTTCATTCCCTTCCAGTCCAGACCAACTTTAAAGTGGTTGTAAACTGCGGATGTTGCAAAGAAAAAAAAACCTGCAAGGCAATGGTATGATGTGCTAGCATGCAACGCGTACTAGCACATTATGAAATACTCACCTTGGAACAAAGCCCTCCAGTGCTGTAATGTCACCGCGGAGAGGACTGACATGTTCCCCTTGTCTTTCTTCTGGGATCACACGCTCCGGCCATGTGTTTGGCTGAAGCCGCAATAACGTCATTCCCACACATGCGCGCAGGGGCCCTCGGTTCCGGCACGAAGCTCTGAAGTTCTGGCATGGTATGCAGGACCTTCAGAGGGCATGCACCAGTGATGTCACTGGCTACATGCAGGGTGAATATCTCATAAACTATGCACGTTTAGGAGATATTAATTTTACCTACAGGTAAACCTTATCATAGGCTTACCTGTAGGTAATAATGATGAAGCGTGGTTTACAACTGCAATTAACTTTCAGCATTGTCACATTTTGAATGTCAATCATACAAAATCAGTAATTTGATATGCAGTCATACAACACTGTACCAAATTCATTTTTTTTTATCATTATTTTCATACAGACAAAGTTTACTTTTGATGGAATTTAATCACCACTGGGTTTTAAATGTTTTGCTATATAAATGGAAAAGATTGAAAATTGAAAATTGAAATTTTTTTTAGTTTCTGACATAAAATTTTGCAAATAAATTATCCTTTTTTCATACGGTTAGGCAAAATGATTTCTGCGTTTCTTTGGTGAAAATAACCCAAATCAGTGTATATTTATTTAGAAAGTTAGAGAGTCCATAAACTATGGTATTAATCTTAAAATCTATCAATCCTGATGTACTGACAGCCTATCTAATTACTTGAGGCCCAAACATGTCAGGACAGTACAGATACCTGTATCCCCCAAATAACCCCTTTTTGGAACATAGACAGTCCAAAGTATTTAGCAAGAGGCATGGTGAGTTTTTTGAAGTTGTAATTTTTTGTCATAATGTTTGGAAAATTGAGATTTTCTTTTTATTTTTGTACATACTGTCACCAGTGCAGTACAGCGTCATCATATAACTAGTGTGATGGAGATCAAGGACACCGACTGGTATGACAAAAATATATATATAATTTTTTTAATTTTAATTTTTTTTTACTTTCTTTTTAAAAAAAATTAATATATTTTTTTAACACACTTTGACCAGAGCAATATAATGTTACCATAGTAACATTGCACTACTCTGGGGAAGTGATCAGAATTATTTTTAATTTTTTTTTTCATATATATAGACATTATGCTTGCTTATAGCAATTAATTTATTTGCTAAAAGCAAGCATTTTACTGAATTCAGAATTCAGAGGGTGGTGATAAATACTGAATACTCAGAATGGTCAGGGGTGGGAAGTGGGGTCCCCCAGGAATCTGTGCTGGGACCAATCATGTTTAATTTGTTCATAAACGAACTGAAGGATGGGGTAAACAGCTCAATCTCTGTATTTGTGGACGACACTAAGCTAAGCAGGGCAATAATTTCTCCGCAGGATGTGGAAACTTTGCAAGAAGATCTGAACAAATTAATGGGGTGGGCAACTACATGACAAATGAGGTTTAATGTGGAAAAATTTAAAATAATGCATTTGGGTGGCAAAAATATAAATGCAATCTACACACTAGGGGGTGAACCTCTGGGGGAATCTAGGATGGAAAAGGACCTGGGGGTCCTAGTAGATGATAGGTTCAGCAATGGCATGCAATGCCAAGCTGTTGCTAACAAAACAAACAGAATATTGGATTAAAAAGGAGATTAACTCCAGGGATAAAGCGATAATTCTCCCACTCTACAAGACTCTGGTCCGGCCGCACCTGGAGTATGCTGTCCAGTTCTGGGCACCAGTCCCCAGGAAGGATGTACTGGAAATGGAGAGAGTAGAAAAAAGGGCAACAAAGCTAATAAAGGGTCTGGAGGATAATAGTTATGAGGAAAGGTTACGAGCACTGAACTTATTCTCTCTGGAAAAGAGACGCCTAATTGGGGATATGATTTAAATTTACATATACCATACTGGTAAAAGCACTTCCTCTTCCAGAGATACAACAGTTAGGGAAGATTTACCTTCTCTTTCTGGGGACAACTCTAAAATTTAGATTTTACACTTCACTCTGTTTTTTGGCGACAATGAGCACATGTGCAAATAAAGAAATGAATCTATGCAACAGGAACACAAATAGCAACAAAAACTAGACATGGTATCACTATCTAACCCAAACTAAAAACAAAAAAAAAACTAAATGTTGTCTAGAGACAAGCTTAAAAAACAAAAAACAAAACAAAACAAAAAAAATGTTATCTAGAGATATAACGCATCTGTGTGTGGGTAGGTGTAGCGTGGTTCAACGGCGGAAAACACTCAAAGTCCAGACGCATTGAAACAGGATTATATTTTAATTCAAGTACGGCAATCCACAACAAGCCCAACGGAAAGGCAACCTGACCAGAAGCACTCACAGATGTAACAGTAAGGAGTAAGTAGTAGAAGGTCACTGGCATACCGACAGCGTCTGTCTTGAGGAGCGGAATGGCCAGTCCGTATCCAAGTGGGGGGCTTTCAGATAGGATGGAGCGTTACCAGCACTCTCCCTACTCCTCAGGAACGGGTGACTTGTGCCTACTCTAGCCACAGGCGAAATGCGTGCCAAGGCCAGGAGCCTGGGTCTTAAATAGACTGTCTGACCCAAGATGACCATCAGAGTAATATGGGACACCAGCATCAGATTGAAGAGCTGCCCCTGTGACCCAGGAAACCATAGAGGAACTAGGTTCCTCTTGACGTCCTCTCCCATTGCAATGCCACTGCAGTTGAGTGCCACCGGCAGTGGAGAAAATAGATTGCACCTGCCAACATGTGTGCTTATGTTGCACCATAAATGGTAAGCGTGGCCTACAAACATCATGTAAAAAAATTAAGCAAACTGAATTTGGATGGTGATGCTCTTTTGTTTTTTTGGTAACCTATGAAAAGCATTCTCTGATTGGATAAGACAGAGAGCGTGACATTACTGCCTGCCTCTCTGCCTCATCCAATCAGAGAATGCTTTACATTCATTCAGAAGATGTTAACCATTCTCTGAATGTTGCACTTGCTGATCGGCTGACCTCCTGTATTCACACGGCGTCTCGTCCGCCACTTAGCATGGGGCCCTAAAGCAAGCGGAGATCACTGGAGAAGTGGTGTCTACTTTCTTGATTTCCAGCTTCAAGGGGCATGGGTCTGGTATGGTATATACATAGTTACATTGGTCCAAGCTGGACCAATGTAACTATGTATAATATAGCCATGCCTAGATCTTTTTTGGATTTTTTACAACTGATCATGATTCATACATAGTAAAAGGGGGGAATTGCACATTTGCCCCATTGATTTTGATTCATCATTTCACACTGTGGTCTGGCCCTGGAGGGAATCGGAGTGTAGTCCCTCATCTAAGAAAACCTTTTTAAGAGACTTCTAAATCTGACAGGTCTGTCTCAGAGGAAGGAGCCTCAGCTTCTAATCCTGCAGGTCTCTGTCTCTGCAGGTTGATATTCCCCAGGCGCACATTAGTGTTATATTTAAGCTGAAGTATGGTATTTCATTAGAGAGTTCCTCCTTATTATGAAAGGTATCTGGGACCTTTTGTCCATGTAAATCCTAGAATATCGGACAGTCTTATCCCAACAACAGGTCATTTTGTAACCCTGTCACTTTCCTAACCTTTAGTGAGGTAGTTCCCACTGGGTTGGACAGAGCCACGAGTTTGTTCACATTGACGTGTACACAGATGACACTCATTTTCAAGGTATCAGTTTTCCCCTCAGCTTGTCTTCTCAAAAGAATGGACTCCCAGAGTGAATGTGTGCAACAACCTTCTGTCCTTTAACCTGCAGCACACACTCGTGTGGATTTTAAAATTTTACCAGTACATGCCGCATAGGCATACATGGACTGTTGTCATCCCAAGTCATAATCTGTTGTGTTCTCCCACTTTGGACACTGGTGTTGGTGACCGGTCCAACAAAGAAGCTTGCAGTGTTCTCTATCATCCTGACAGTTCTTGGGTGGGTTAGGTGTTGAGGTGCTTTTGATAGGAGTATTACATCTCTGAGTGGACATACTGCCATCATTCACTGACACCTTGGTGCTGGGGTGCAGCTAATGATGGGCCCTCTAAGAAGCCCTCTGCACAGTTGTATCATTCCACTGCAGCTACGATCTCATCCAGGGACTGAAGTTCAACCCCAGATGCCCAGCAGGACAGTTCCTCAGGAAGACCACACACAAAAACTGTAGGTCCAGCACATCTGCCCAATCAGCTCTAGGTAACCCATCTCTAGAGACAATCTGCTCAAACAGCATCATATAGACACCAACACTGACCACCATGGTAATTTTTTGTAGGGAGCATGGCTTTCCATGGGTCAGTTGGTGTACGGAAACCATCTTGGTGCCCTGCAGCTTGCTTTCTTCAGCAAAAAACTAAAGATAAACAGGCTTGACATGTTGGATATCTATTTACTCATCTTTTAAAATTTAGCAAAAAATAGGTAATTTGTTGCATTCGTGTGCCCTAAAATTTACTTTAAGTGTATTGTATTGAAAATTAAGTATACTGTTGCATTCTTAAGCAATCCTCTTGCCCCATATTTAGATGGGTCCCTTTTTCGCATCTATCTGTACACTCAGCTAAGAAGTACTTAGACAAAGGCAACTAATAAGTCACTGCTTCAAGCAAGCCTTTCACATACATGCCATACGTATGAGGAGTTGCACACCTTAACAGCAGATAGACTTCACATTGCTGGAAACCTTCAACATGCAAGTTGTTTACTGGAGGTACCCCTTGTACTATCCAGACCACAGTGCATATGGCCATACCCTTGCCGTGAACATTGTTTTTGCTATGCATGAAAATTTGCGAATAAGAAGACTTTTTTATTATGAACATCCTGAAATGTTTGTCTATTTTTATACAGCATTTGACAGCAGCAGTCTAGTTCAGTAAGTGACAGTTTGGAGGCAGAATGGTTCATCTCCTGTAATGCTTCAAGAATTTCCATGTGTGGTTAAATTGTTTGCCTGTGCCTATTAAAACTTGAGATTTTCTTTCATTCAGATCCATTCTGTCTAAGAGCCCAATCTGCTGAAGAACATCCATCTGTTCAGACCATAATTTTCAAATGTGAATTCTAAATTTAAACATTGAAAAGATATACAGAACCAGATACATATTGCCAGTTGATTTCCTGCCTTGTTTTCCCTTTTTTTTTTCTTTGCTTTTTACTTTTCATAAAAATTTGATATTTCTTTCTAAGTTATCTTTTTTTATTAAATGCATACATGGAGGGAACATAAAAGGCAGATAGATGTATGTCATAATGCATATAATAACAAAATAACAAAATGATTAGGTATATATCAATTCATACAATGTGCAATGTAAGTAAAGCCTCCTACACACGGTACGATTGTTGGCCAACCGAGCATCTGATTCTTGTCAAAAGGGTGTGTGCCAGGATCTTGTTTTTCATACTAACGTTACACAATTGTCGTGCCACAAACAAGAACGTATTGACGTACTACGAGGAATTTCAGCTCTTAACCTCCCTGGCGGTATTCCCGAGTCTGGCTCGGGGTGAAATTTCAGCACCAAAAGCGGCAACCCCGAGCCAGACTCGGGATTGCATCGCAGTGATCCAGGCAGAGTTACTTACCTTGTCCCCTGGATCCTGCGATGCCTCACCGCTGTGTGTGCGAGCCGTCTCCTCGCTCGATTCACACAGTGCCTGAGTACCGCCGAGCTCTGTTCCCTGCGACGTTACAACGCACGGGGACGGAGATCGGCGCCAAATTCAAAAAAGTAAAAACACAGTACACATACAGTACACTGTAATCTTACAGATTACAGTACTGTATAAAATAATTACACACACCCTTTGTCCCTAGTGGTCTGCCCAGTGTCCTGCATGCACTTTTATATAATAAAAACTTTTCTTTCTGCCTGAAATTTGGAGATTGTCCATAGCAACCAAAAAGTGTCCCTTTATGTCAAAAGTGGTTTTAGACCAGCTAGAAAACAGCGATAATAAATTAGAATCACTCGCAGAATTGAGCGATAGGGATTTGTGGGGCAATTCGTCATCAAAGACTGAAAAACACTTTTATTATTATTATATTATTATTTGTTATAATTATTTTATAGTTATTTATTATATTATAATTTATGATTTTTTTTTTTTTTTACTTTATCATACCCGGGATGTCTACTAGACTCTGGTTTGGACAGATTTAAGTGAGTTATTCCTAAGAATTGCAGGCCTACAATATAAAACGCCAAATTTCAATGCAGAATAATTGTACCGCTTTCAGCACCTAAAATCTGACAGAATCATACCGCCAGGGAGGTTAAGCTCCACCCTTTGGGCCCCTTCTGCTAATTTCGTGTTTGGTGAGCATTGATTCCGAGCATGCGTGTTTGTAACTTTCAACTTTTGTGTGGCGGATCTGTGTACTGACCATACGAAAATCAGACGTGGAGTCGTTGTCCGCCGAAAATTTACTAGCCTGTCTTCCAACATTTGTTGGCTGAAAATTGGACAACAATTGTCAAAAGGAGCGTACTAACGGTAAGAATTTAGGACAGCAGTCTGTCAACAGACAATCCTCTTCCAACAATCGTACCGTGTGTACGAGGCTTAAGGGTCTCCTGATAATTTAGGGCCAATTCTAAAACGAATATATATATAAGTGTTAAAATGATTGCATATATAACAAAGCAGTTTAAGAAGTTTAAGGACTACATAACCAAATAGAAGTTTTCATACATGGTTTTGGTTGCTACATGTGTATTATTGACAACTATAATACACTAAAAAAAATGTATTGCTGTGTTATTGAAGAACTACAGTATATGGTAATATTGTTAATCCAGTTGGCACCTCTTTTCTTTAGGACTTAAGGACTTTAGGACTTTATCAATTTTGATAAAGTCCAATTATCCCCATTGATCTTTCAATGTGTTGTTTGGTTAATCCTCAGGGTGGCTGGAAAATGTAGGATAACCCACTATTTGCCAGCAGCTCCTCAGGGGTGAATGTGACAGGTATGAATGGGCCAGTAGAACACCCAAACAAAGGCAGCTTGTTCGTGTATAGGTATTGTGGCTATTAATGTTCTAAGACAGGTTAGGATCAATAAAACAGGAAAATAATTTGTAAAACAGCACCTATACCAAAAGAAAAGTGATGGAAATGTATTCCGTTAATTCTCTTTTGCCATAGCCTTTAGTCTCCTGAAGGAACTATTGTAGGAATTATTGCGTAGAGTCTTTTTTTCATCCCACTTGGATCTGAAATTGAGGATTGCGTACATGATGTGCCTAAGGCTGAGTGACTTCTGAGGCACTGCAGGCATAAAAAAAGTTTTCTGAAATCTGAATGTTAGATAGATAGATAAATAGGGAGATAGATAGATAGATAAATAAATAAAGTAGATAGATAAATACAGTAAATAGATATGTAGCAGTCTTCCCCCACCTTCTCCCCTCTCTTTATGGCTGGATTTACTCGTCTAGGGGTATCTGGGAGAAGGAGGAAATATGCACACCACCAGCTCGGCTCTCTGATGTAGTATGCAGAGATATGAGCTAAACTGTTTACCTTCGGGTCTGCGCTTTAGGCCGGAGCCTCAGCTTCTCCTATGGAGGATGATTGTCACTGACACTGACAGGGACACTTAGCTTCCAGTAACACAAGTTCCACACCAAGAAAAGTCCAACTCTGTTTTATTGCTTTGATCAATAGGTAGGCTGGTTGAACTTTGAGAGAACAGACAGGGTGTGGGAAGGAGTAGGTCCAGGCACAACACAATGAACAAAGTTTCTCCTGTTCCGTTTAGTGCAAACAGGCTTGGCGCACAGTCGCTGCCACCGACTGTGAATTTGGTCCCTGCCACTGACCTAGGTGAACGTTGAGGCCTCTGCCACAGGCCTTGGATAAGGCCTGCCACTGACCTGATGAAGATGGGTCTCTGCCACAGACCATAAGAACATGAAGTACCTCCTTTAGATCAAACGACCCCTGTCAGAGGAAGACATTCATCCGGACGGTCACCAGAGGCCTCCACCGTCACCAGCAAATGCTGCGCTGGCTCTTCGGGGAGGTCACCTCTCCGGTCCCTTACACCCTGGATTCAGGCACCCAATACTGGGGGCACCTTAGGAATGCTTCGCCCTCGCAGGACCCAGTCGAAGGTACTGGGCCCCAGGCCTCCTTGTAAAGTACCTCACCCCAGGCCGAAGGTGCCTGGGATGGAACTCGACTCTACGTGCCCAGGCCAAGGGCACCTGGGCACAGATGAACCGCAGCAGCCCCCAGGCTGAAGGTGCCTGGGGAATGCACCTCGTGCACAAGATGTCCGCCCCCTTTTATATCCTCTCCCAGCAGGCAGAGCGGGTTCCCCCCCCCGCCGTACTACTGCCGCGAGAGGACACAAAGGGCATGGCTCTAGAATGGCAGTTCAACCCTGGTCCCAGGTGACAGTGCCACCTAGGGACCGCAGGGAACATGACACCATTCATACCTCCCACACTCCAAAGTGTCCATAAATCCCTAAAAATCAATGTATCTGGGCCATCTATAGCCCAGATACACCCCACTAAATTTGACACCTGCTACAGATAGATAGATAGATAGATAGATAGATAGATAGATAGATAGATAGATAGATAGATAGATAGATAGATAATAGTAGATTTATATTTTTCCACCAACAGAACACAATAGCTGAGCAAGAGGATTTCTACATGGTATATGTGAATGGGGGAATCAGGTCATTGTTTTTCCTTAAATAAATCCTTGAACCCACTGGTTGAATGAAAAAAAGAATGACTAATGTATGGCCGCCTGCCTTACACTCCATACAGTCAAATTACTACTAACCGCTTCGTTAGTGTGGTAGGTGTGGAATTATTAGGAAACATAGGTATTTACCTATCAAACTATTTAACTATTTCTTGTAAATAGGAATTCTATCTCATAAATCATTATATTTTTCACCATTATTTAGCGTTGCTTTTTTTCTCTGCTCTCCTTAATAAACGCTTAATTGAACCTCATATCTAAAACCTTCCAGCATTAAGCACTATCCTTAGAAGTTATCTCCCATACAAGAACCTTTGTGAACTGACTTACATGCACAATACTAAAAAAAATTTTTAATTTATTGTGCATGTGACAAAATGTTCAGTGGACTAAAAACAAGATTTTTGATAGAAATAAAAATTCAACTCATGCTAATGAAAATGCTCAGTGTGTTATGGTTATAATAAATGTGTTCACAAGCGTCAAAAGTGAGGTTGCTCTAGCGTGCATAAGATAGCAAATATGCGTGCTAGGTGAAAAGAAATTACTCACCATGCTCTGATAGCAGAGGAAGGATTTACAGCTCAGTGAAGCAAATGTCCTACGACATCCAACATTTTCTACACTAGATGGCATAAACGAGCAAAAAGAAGTCTGTTGTATGTAAGCTACAGAGGCTATAGTAGGTTATACTGTATGTTTTACAGTGGACAATAACTATGTTTTTTGGAGATGTACTGGGGCTGCTTAAATAATAAATGCACATATGCCTTTGCATTGCTGTACCAACTCGTATTCTCACAGTATTTACTGTGCACACAGAGACTCGTACATCATTTCAGTTTTTCATGGAGAATATTCACTAATAAATATTGTTCTATAAGTGCATGCACCAGCATTTGAACCTACGCCTGGTAAACAGCGGCACAGCATTTGTTTTTTGGGGGAGTTTTTTACTTACTTTTAATGGCTTATTTATCATTACCTTTATGCAAGCTCCCATTTCTTTATTTCTTTATTTTTTGTTTTTTGTTTTTTAAGTGGCACATCCTTTTTAGATGTTCATTGCCCAGAAAAAACGAGGACTACAATATATGCATTGTATATACGGTAAGTGTGTAAGTGCAGATCACAAACGTTGGATCAACTTGTGCATTTTCTTTTAATAAATGTATGTCCAATGCATGGATTTGTGAGATTCGTATGTTTTTCATAATGGGGTTCATTTACTAATAGTAGAGGCTGTTCAGTTAACAAGGTGAATGTTCACTTTACAAAGTGCACGCGCACATAGTTTACTAAATAAGGGGCAGTTTACCAATCATATGCAAGGTAAAGTAAAAAGACAGGATTTTTGTATATGATTGGATGCTTGAGGTGATCACATGTTCACCTTATTTAATAAGCTAAATGAACATTAACTTTGCAAAATGAAGAGTCTTTATTTATAAAGTAAATCAACCTTTACTTAAAGAGATAATAAAACCCAAAAACAAATAATGTTATATATTACAGCTTACAAATCATTAGACGTGGTGGCAGCATTCGTTCTTTTTTATTTTTTCGGCTTTTTTCCCTCTGATTTTATCTGGTGATATGGCTAGTAACACACCTCCTGTATTAGAGCGCCCCCACTCTGGATGAAGGAGCAGAGGGGTACCTTTGGACAGCAGCATTGTTAATATGGGAAGAGGGTAGAGGTGGATGGACTAGCAGATTTAGATACAGGAACCAAGTGAAACCAAATCCCAGCTAACACTGCAATTACACAAGCAGTTACCGCAAACAGTTTTCTTCTTTTGGGATAAAGGTTTTATGTAAATAAATACAAGCTTATCATTGTAAGAACCGTCAGTGGTAAATTGTTTGTCTCAACACTCTTAAGGTGGTTCTAAACGCTGAAGGTTTTTTACTTTTATGAATTCAATGCATAAAGGTAAAAACATGTTCTGTGTGCAGCTCTGCCCCAGCCCCTCCTTATACTGACCTGAGCCCCATCTCAATCCAGCAATGTGCATAAGAGCAACTGCACTCCCAGCTCTTTCCCTCCTCATTGAACAGAGAGGCAATCACAGCCTGTGAGGAGGGAGTGAGGGCTAGTCATGCTCAGGAGCAAGCATGCACAAGCAGCTCCATAGAAAATGACTTGCTATGGGGGCACTTGACAAGGGAGAGGAGGAGCCAGGAGTGCCAGCGGGGCACCCAAAAAGAGGAGGATTGGGGTAGCTCTGTGCAAAACCATTGCACAGAGCAGGTAAGTATAACATGTTTGTTATTTAAAATATATATATTCTTTAGTATCACTTTATCTGATACATTTTCAGGGCAGCTTGTTCTTTTGAAAAAACACAGACTTATTGGCCAGATCACCAGGTGAAACTAAAAGAAAGAAAAAGCCATAAAAAGAACACTAATGCAAAAATTACATCTAAGAATTTGTCATTTATATTTTCTTGTAACAGACTAGTTAGTCTACCAAGATTTTTACCATTCATTATTTTTTTTATTGCAGATCCTTCATATACATGCTCCTGACGAGCGGCTTAAAGCCGCGAAACGACTAGAGCTATTACCTGCCGTGTATACTTTACACGCTTCCCTAGTTATGTGCCTATCACTTATCATTTTACAGGGACCACAAAGACCCCAGATCGTGCAGACCATAATTGCTAATCATGCATACCTTATTATGAATAGTGGTGGAACCCTCTTAACCCACAATGTGATTGATGTTTGTAATGCGATACTACCTGAAATTACAGTTTCAGGAATTGGCACTATCGAATGTGCGTTTTATGTATATGTAATCAATGTATTCTAACATGCATCCTTGTACTAATAAATGCTTTACCACCCACCACTCTATCAATTTGTTACCAAGAGCCTCATGTAAAGTCCCAACTTTCCCCCCCCTGTCGT
Organism: Rana muscosa; assembly: GCA_029206835.1. NCBI lineage: Eukaryota > Metazoa > Chordata > Amphibia > Anura > Ranidae > Rana > Rana muscosa. The sequence goes on along the minus strand of CM055116.1, from coordinate 796,593,439 downwards.
TGCACTCTGACGCCTATATGGCTGTATTTTTTCTTCGTTTTTTCTTTCTTCTAATTAACAGGGATGGAGGCACACGGCCTTACCAGGCCTATGGCCTCATTCAAAGTCCCAATGGGATGGAGGCATTGGTCTTACCAGGCCTATGGCCTCATTTAAAGTCCCAACTCCCCCCCCCCCCCATTTTGCTACAATGAATCAGGGATGGAAGCTCTTGGTGACATCCATGGTTTTACCTCTTTAACCAATTGTCTGCGCTAGTAAATTTGATCTATGGTAGCTTTGCCTGAATAAGTTGTTTACCCTTGTACCTCTAATACATAATTTACCCTTTTTACTTTTTTACCATATTTTACCATGGTTATTCATTTATCCAATCATCAGCCTTTTTCTTTATACTAGTACATCTTGTAACACTGTGCCTTGGCCACATAGGGGACACGATGAATTGCCCTGTTTTGCATGGTCGGGAGCTGCAATGCACACTGCAGGTGTTTCCCTTCCCCCCTTCCCTGGGGGGTTGGGTGCGCCGTCACTGCGCATTGACATCACACACATGCGCCGGACATGCGGCGTCCCTCTGACGCTGGTATACCGGCGTTTTTTGTACATCTCCACATGCTAGGGGGTGGGGGTGGGGTAATGCTGCCTGTCGGACAAATCATCGCCCGGTTGTCAGCGGCCCCGCCCCCTCCCCATTGTTGCCTGCGGGTGTGGTGTTGGGGGCTGGTGGGCGGCGGCGTGCTTATATGGACAGCTGCCGTGGTGGGGTCTGGTTGTTTCTGGCTCTCTCTCACACCTACCTCATGTCTCTTCGTTTTGACTGGACTTCTTTGCTTCCCAAACACCAGGTATCACTATACCCCTTCACACACTCCCCTTCCTTCCCCTTTTCTCCTTTTCTTTTTTCCCCTTTGTTTCCCCCCCCCCCTTCCCATTCTTTCATCTTCCTCACTTCCCTTTTTCCAGGTAATGGGTGTTTTGGTGTCGACCTTGTTTGTGGTCTTCCACCTGCACCCTCGTCCAGCACCTTCACACCCCTTTCATAGGCAATCACACTATCGCCTCACATAGTTTCATTTCTATCATTGCCCCAATTATACACATTTTATTTTGCATTGTTCACATAGGAGTGCCTGGTGCGTCCGGATCCTGCTGGGGCGCTGCCTGTGTGGGGGGCGCTGCCACTGGTCATGCCCTCTCAGCTCCCGGTCCTGTTACCCTCGGCTCACGGTCCCCTGCTAGTGTACCCCCAAGTACACATACAATTGTAAGTGACCCCTCTCTGTTTCAGGGATGGCTATATTGTCATTTATATTTTCTTGTAACAGACTAAACTTCTGGTGAGTTTTTTTCCTTTGGGAGTGGATTCACAGACACAAGTGGTGTGGTGAAGGAGCATAATTACATTTTCAAGACTAAGCATATTTGTTGGAAGCACTCAAGTTTTCATCACCTGGATTTCTTTATAACTTGTACTTTGCTTTATGAACTTTTTATTCATGAATATTGTTTTATGGACTTTTATTTATGATTCACTGCACATATATTTCATTACTTTTGTTGCTTGATTATACGTTTTGGATACATAGGACTACTATATTTATCATACTATATTTATCATTTGTCCACTTTCGCTTGGTGGAATATTATTTATATACACATTATAGTATTTTTAATTTGTATATCACTTGTTAGGACTGTTTTTGCATAAACAGAGCGCTACTATTTGTTCACTTAAAATTCACATACCAGTTAGTCTACCAAGATTTTTTACCATTCATTATTTTTCTTATTGCAGATCCTTCATATACATGCTCCTGACGAGTGGCTTAAAGCCGTGAAACACGCAGAGCTTTTACCTGCCGTGTATACTTTACACGCTTCCCTAGTTATGTGCCTAACACTTATCATTTTACAGGGACCACAAAGACCCCAGATCGTGCAGACCACAATTGCTAATCATGCATACCTTATTATGAATAGTGGTGGAACCCTCTTAACCTACAATGTGATTGATGTCTGTAATGCGTTACTACCTGAAATTACCGTTTCAGGAATTGGCACTATCGAATGTGCGTTTTATGTATACGTAATCAATGTATTCTAACATGCATCCTTGTACTAATAAATGCTTTACCACCCACCACTCTATCAATTTGTTACCAAGAGCCTCATGTAAAGTCCCAAATCCCCCCCCCCCCCCCGTCGTTGCACTCTGACGCCTATATGGCTGTATTTTTGCTTCGTTTTTTTTCTTCTAATTAACAGGGATGGAGGCCTACGGCCTCATTCAAAGTCTCAATGGGATGGAGGCATTGGCCTATGGCCTCATTTAAAGTCACAACTCCCCCCCCCCCCCCATTTTGCTACAATGAATCAGGGATGGAAGCTGTATTTTTGCTTCATTTTTTTTTTTTTCTAAGAATTTGTAAGATAATAAATTATTGCGTTTCAGTTTAAAGGAAAAGTATAGCCAAAGCTATTTTGCCTATACTTCTCCGGGGGATCACATGAGTGCAGTTCGTTCTGCACTCCTGTGACCTGTTTTCAGCTGATAGCAGGCTAAAGCCCGCTATCGGCTGACGTCACAGAGCCAGTCCAGGCTTTGGAAAGATCATGACCATATGGTCGGAATCCTTCCAGATGCCTGGACCAGCAGTTGTCTCAGCCACTCAGCCAGCCACTGAGAGCCTGAGCCAGCCACTGAGAGCCTGAGCCAGCCACTGAGAGCCTGAGCCAGCCGCTCCTGCCCCCTCCACAGCCCATTGCTCCAGTGAGTGCTCGAGGGACAGAGCAGAGAGCCAGTGACTGGCAATCACAGGCTCTCTGCTCAAGTTCAGCGGTGTTTAATTGCTCAGTTCTCAGTCTTAGAGCCAGCAGGGGACAAATGCAGCATCAGACCGATGCTGTGCCCATCTAGGTGAGTATAAATGTTTTTTTAGACGCCCGAACTTCACTTTTAATACCACTTTAATATGTAACCTAGAAATTATATGAATACAAATAAAAGAATAAAGACCCTAAATGCAGGCAATTGATGTTAATCTGTCAGATACATCCCTAAATGTAACTGGGGGTCAACACAAACCAGTTAACATGATACAATAGGCGTTTTACAAAGCAAAGTCAGATATCAAGCCAGAGGTTGTATTCAGGTCAGCCATCCAAGCACTGGAACCATATTACAGGCAAACAGTCAACAGCAAGGGTAGGCAGGCAAGAAGTAACCCCCCCTCCACCCACCGGCAGGAATAAACTAGATTATGTTTATTCTACACAGACTATTCTGATTCCTGCAGCACTAGCCATTTGGCCAATGTTTGGACAATAGTCTGTGTTCACTATATGGCTTAATGCAGGTTGTTATTATAACTGATATCTATGTACCATGTACCATGTGTCATTGGGTGTTAAAGTGTGTTTGTACTAATGCATTAATGGGCAAACACCAAAAGGAACTCTTTTATTCCGCTCATATTATAGATATGTTTTAGTGACGCTTCCCTTCTATGTGCATTACTTTCATCATTTGGGTCTGCTATTTCATTATCTTTTCTAGTAAAGATCTTTATCAATAGGATATACGAGTATAATCATTTTTGTCACATGAACCAGGTCTAAGCTATAGTATTGTAAAAATGAAGTTGGTGGCCATAGAGTCAGTTTTGTAATCTTTTCTACTATTTAATACCATTTACCAGTTATCATCTTCAGTTCCCAATTTTGATACTTTCAGGGTTCATTTACATGATATGCTGCCCAACACAAAGGCAAGGCAGTTTCCTTGTACCCAGTGGTGTCAGTTTGCACCCCAGTGTTGTGGTGGGGTGTGCTATTTCATTTGGAATAGAGAGGGGGGGAGTTACAACCCTCTCTAGGTTTTACTGCCAACTTGCCCCTCACCTTTTTTTTCAAGGACAGCATGTAATGGGTACAAGCATAGGCATGCACACAGGGTGTGCCAGGTGTGCCTGGGCACACCCTAATCACCCTGTGCTGCACAGATTTCCCCTGCTGCTTGGCTGCAGAGAAAGGTACTCAGTCCCTTTCTCTGTCCCAAAAACTAGACATGAGGGGTCTGTTTAGACCCCTGATATTTCACCTAAATAGGGCTCCTAAAAAATAAAAAAATAAAAAAAAATAAAAAAATATTGTAAAAATGTAATTGTAAAAAAGTAATAATAAAAAAATAAATAAAAAACACTCACTGCCCTACTGATATATATATATATATATATATATATATATATATATATACATAAATACAACACACACGCATGTGTATTTGAGCTTTGGAGTCCACACCCTAATGCAATAGGCTGTGCACACCTATGGGTACAAGGAAACAGAATACAAAAAAAAAAAAAAAATTAAAGGATGGGTAAGGGTAGAACTTATGAAAATAGTTTTATTGCTGTCTGTGGCTTTTTGTCCGTTATCAACAACTCACTCTCTTTCTAGTAACGGTGTCACAGGGACAGAAGGCAAATGAAAATCTTCCCTGTGTGATTAGAGACAGGAGTTGGACAGAAATTTTAGTTTTCATTACTCTACCCAAAGAAAAAACCTTTGTGTATTCCAGTTCCTTTTTTTGAATGGTACCCAAATGCACCCCACCTCACGTGCCTTTTAACAGACCACAAAGCACATATGTGATGTGATAACACAACGCATAGCCTGAATCAGCACTTAGATTTTCAGTTTATTTGGCGTATTTATCATTGTTTGGCAAACACACACAAAACTGTTATGCCGCGTACACACGATCGGTTTTACTGATGAAAACAGTCCAATGGACTTTTCTCATCGGACAAACCGATCGTGTATGGGCCCCATCGGTCTTTTTTCCATCGGTGAGAAAAAATAGAACCATGTTTTAAATTTATCCGATGGGGAAAAAAACGATAGCAAATTCCGATCGTCTGTGTGGAACTACATCGGACAAAAAACCCACGCATGCTCAGAATCAAGTCGACGCATGCTCAGAAGCATTGAACTTCATTTTTCTCGGCTTGTCAGAGTGTTGAACGTCACGGCGTTTGGGATGGTCGGATTTTTGACTGATGGTGTGTAGGCAAGACTGATGGAAGTCAGCTTCATCGGATTTCCGATGGAAAAATCCATCGGATTAGAATCCATAGGAAATCCGATCGTGTGTACAGGGCTTTAGAGTCCATCAGTGTACATTGCACATTTCTGCTGCTGTGGACAATTCCCAAACATGAAATTATGGAACAGTAGTTTTACCAAAAGACAACAAATTAACCACTTGCGGACGACCCACTGTAGATATACTGTGGCAGGGCAGCCGCTCTGCTCCAGATCAAGTATCTAGTGCATAATATGACACTTCCAGGCCTGAGGCATGCACGCGCCTCCGGCGGCCTGCTCCCCCTGTGATCACACACAGCTCGAGCCCAGCAGTGGGTACCACGGACTCGATGTCCGCCGGCACCCACTGATTACACAGCACACATCATAAGCTCAATAATGGCATGCAATGCCAAGCTGTGGTTTCCAAAGCGAGCAAAGTCCTTTCTTGTATTAAGAGAGGTATGGACTCCAGAGAGAGAGATATTATTTTGCCCCTGTACAAATCATTAGTAAGGCCTCATCTGGAATACGCAGTTCAGTTTTGGGCACCAGTTCTCAAAAAGCATATCGGGGAACTGGAGAAAGTGCAGAGAAGGGCAACCAAACTGATAAGAGGCATGGAGGAGCTCAGCTATGAAGAAAGATTAGAGGAACTGAATTTATTCACTCTGGAGAAGAGGAGAATAAGGGGGGATATGATTAACATGTACAAATATATAAGGGGTCCATATAGTGAACTTGGTGATGAGTTATTCACTTTACGGTCAACACAGAGAACAAGGGGGCACTCTTTACGTCTAGAAGAAAAAAGATTTCATCTCCAAATGCGGAAAGGTTTCTTCACAGTAAGAGCTGTGAAAATGTGGAATAGACCCCCTGCAGAGGTGGTTCTGGCCAGCTCAGTAGATTGCTTTAAGAAAGGCCTGGATACTTTCCTAAATGTACATAATATAACTGAGTACTAACAGTTCTAGGTAAAGTTGATCCAGGGTAAATCCGATTGCCTCTCGGGGGATCAGGAAGGAATTTTTTCCCCTGCTGTAGCAAATTGGATCATGCTCTGCTGGGGTTTTTTGCCTTCCTCTGGATCAACTGTGGGTATAGAATTAGGTATATGGGATTGCATGATATTTTTTTATTTTATTTTAGTTATTTTTTTATGGTTGAACTGGATGGACTTTGTCTTTTTTCAACCTGACTAACTATGTAACTATGTAACTATGTAACACAGGCAGATTGTCATTCTGAGTAAGCACAACCTAGGCACACAGTTGACCCTTTGATTGCCCCTGATGTTAACCCCTTCCCAGCCAGTGGCATTAGTACACTGACAGTGCATATTTTTTTTAGCACTGTTCACTGTATTAGTGTCACTGGTCCCCAAAAAGTGTCAAAAGTGTCAGTTAAATGTCCGATTTGTCTGTCGCAATATCGCAATCCCGCTATAAGTCACTGTTTGCCGCCATTACTAGTAAAATAGATAGAATACAAAAAAAAATATCCCATAGTTTGTAGACACTATACTTTTTTGCAAACCAATCAATATACGCTTATTGGGATTATTTTTACCAAAAATATGTAGCAGAATACGTATTAATGAAGAAATTCGATTTTTTTAATTTTTTCATTGGATATGTTTTATAGCAGAAAGTAAAATATATATATATTTTTTCAAAATTGTTTGCTTATTTTGCTTATAGCGCAAAAAAATAAAAACCGCTGAGGAGATCAAATACCCCCCAAAAAAAGGTCTATTTTTGGGAAAGAAAGGACAAAAATTTTATTTAGGTACAGTGTCGCATGACCGCACAATTGTCAGTTAAAGTAACGCAGTGCTGTATCGCAAAAAAAGGCCTAGTCAGGAAGGGGGTAAAACCTTCCGGAGTTCAAGTGGTTAATAAAATGAATGTATACAGTATATGTTTAATGCCTTTTAAATAATGGGGTATTGAATCACTTAGAAAAAGTTTCTGCAACAAGCAAATAAAATTACTAAAAGATTATTTACAATAAATTAATAATCAATTCAGTATTAAACTGCATTAGGCGACTTTGGTAGCACATGTCGCATGACGTGTATAAATCAATGGTTCCCTATGAGAGCCGTCTTAAAGAGGAACTGCAGTCTGCTCACATAATTTGTAATAAAAACATCTTTGCCGTTCTGAAGCTTCCCTCCAATCACTTTGCATATTATTTTATATATACTGTGATTCTGTACTTGCCAAATATGCTACAGAAATCTCCCTTCGCTGAGTCTTGCCTAAAATGCAACAATTTTAACTGTGGGCAGCTGAAGCTGCTGCCTGTTCACATCCTGGATTTACACAGCTCCAGCTCTGCAGCCCTGCAGCTCTCATTGGCCCTCTTATGACTCATCCACCCTCCCTTCCTGGCAAACTCTCATGGGAGTGAGAGAAAGAGCTATGCATGATGTCATAGCCTAGGCTAATGATCAGTCAAGAAAGAGGAAGTGAGCTGTATAAGGTATGTTGTGGAATTATAGGCTGTTTGCAGAGCACACAGCCTATAATTCCTGTGCTATCTAAGCACACATCAGATTTCATCTTTTTGCAATAATGCTATCTTTAGCCTAAGTTAAATTTGCTAAGATCCACTCACCGTTCATTCCCATTCATCCCAAGAAGGCAGCACCACAAAAGCTATGTTCTCATTTCAGCATACCAGCCTAGACTGACCAGCCGATGCCTAATCATAGGCTTTTATTAAACTCAAAAGATCTCAAGACAGGAGGTGATTGGTTGCAGCAACCAGTCACCTCCCCCCATGGGCGGGACATCACAGGATGTTCCTTCCACAGGAGAATGACCATACAAGGACATCCTTCCAAACAGATACAATGTTCATTCAAATTGACTAACAGTGACATACACTGTTTACCAAATGACGGAAACTACATAACAATTATGCCTCAAATGGACCACAATTATTTTATAGTTATGCTACCGTTCCTGTGGACACAGATATGTGCGCTCAGAGTCATTTAACGCCCCCCGCCAGGGGCTGGCCAGTTCCCCCAATGGGGCGCAAAACAACATCTCTAAATGCAGCAAACATCGCTGTTTCCACAGGAAGATTTTCCCGCCACCGATCTTCCACCAACGTCTGTATGTGCAAATACGCTCAGATGAGCACATTACAGCAAAACTGACACTGGGGGGACATCTGACAACATACATTAATACATTTCCATAAACATCTCCACAACAGTCCTCCCTTTTTTGTCATATGCACCCCATGTGTCCATCGATTAAATTTGATATGCTTCTTACACCTGGAAATTAATCAGTCCTTAGTCCATAAAAAGGAAAACACGGCTTGACATGTAGACTCTACTCTTCAGGGGCATGACTTATAAAGGAGGACACGACATGGTGAGCTGTAGTAATCGCCGATCCGTCTGTGATCCTCTGTGTCTTGTATGTGGGTCCGGCTTCGGGGCGTCTCATCAAGGAAACTCTGGTCACGCGTCAAATCAGGCAACAGGAGCCTCTCGTCACGACATAGAAAGAATAGAAATAAAAACGACATGAGTATATATATTCCCACTTCCTTTAACCATGATCCGCTGTAAAATAAAAATTAGATCCCCAAAGATTTCCAGACCCTTAAAATAGACTCCCAACCTTCACTTAGCTACAGCCCTGGCTTCAACAATTACATGAAGAACCCTATCCTTAACGGATGAGAATTGTTCAATCGTATCCCAAGCCCGAGCCCCCCCACCTTGTACATCCAGGACCCCATGCCCAGACCTGGTCGGGGTTGGTGAACAAATCCCTTCTAGCTGTCCCTGCCATTCTTAATTTCCTGCGCCATCAGATCCTCGCGATCGGCCGCAAACTAAAATGTTGGGACAGCTTCACCATCACGCATGAACCTCTTGCTTTGGGGGAATTACCTTTATAAGCTGCAGATCCACATAAACACCAAACTAAAGTTCAAACACACTTGTGGGCTACCTAGACACCCAAACCGACAAGAGGCAGAGCCATTAAAACTAAAACTAATTTTACCCTCTAAAAATGCATCGTTAGATTCCATTGACAAGTGTCTGTCTGGAGTCTTCACTAGTTTGTCAAAACTCCTCATACCCATAATAACATCATAAATGTCATGTACCGCTGTCATCGCTGGGGACTAAAACTCCTCATACCCATAATAACATCATAAATGGCATGTACCACTGTCATCGCTGGGGACTAAAACTTGGTGAAGACTCAGAACAGACCATCGGTCCTGTTCGCTTTCTGAGCTAGTCAGGACATACACTTTACATAATAACTTGGGATGCTTTTCATCGTTACCCTTGCTAAAATTTACTAAACAACAAAAATATAAATAAACAAAGATACTCCTCATTCTTTGGTGTGGTTGAGCCGCTTCTTGCAGTGGCTGGCGTGGTCTCATCCCTCAAGCTTCTTTACAACGACCCAGTCACCTGGTTGGAAAGAATGTAAACTGATTACTGAGTCAGGGTCCAGGAGGGGCTCGTGAACCCTGTGGTGGACATTTTGAAGTTCATGTCACAACGATCGCACCCACCCTATCAGCCGAGAATATAAGTGACAGCTAATGAGGAGAGTACGACCCTGATTTTGATTGACCTCCAAACAACCCTCATATGACAATAACCCAGACATCGGGACTGTGGTCACTGCATAACCTGTGCGTGGCTTACAATACCTGGAACCATTGACAAAAGGTTCTTAGCCTCTGGGGTGGGAACCTACTTCACCAGACTGCTGCTTGCCGATTCAAATTCTATCAAAGAAAGACAGTCTTGGCACAAACTTGGTTAGAATTACAGAGGTTATTAGTTTGAAAAAAAACTGTCACTCTTACATTTATCACTTCTCCCCCCTTTTCTTCCTCATTACAGACTGAAGGAAGAAATGCGTGGTGCAGGAAAAAAGAAACAATGAAATAGCCTATGATACTTTTACCGCCTTAGACTCATATTTATCCATATGTACCGCTGTCTACATACACCTGTTCTCTGTGTACAAACTCCTTGGACCTGAAAAATACTTATAAGCAAAATCATTACTCTATCCTTCATATTTAACCTGCAAAGAATGGAAAACAATAATGACATTCCTGTACATTGGTAAATTGTCAATGACATTCTTTCAAAACTGATTCAAACAAAACCCTCTGTAACCCTTACTTTTCCCGTTCCTACAAAAATACAACAGCCGCGACGCATCGAAGGATCGCCGCGGTAAGTTCAAACATATTCACGTTACTACATATAAACACTCAGATACAAACGTGGGGGAGATACTTCATAGTTTCCAAAACCAAAAATTAAAAAAAACAAACAGCCAGAATTCTCCCTTCACTCTTTCAGCAATAGAAAAAAATACAATGGGAATATGAGAGCAACTCGAGAAGCTTGCATGGACCAGCCATACAAAGTTCAAACAAACAGGCATGAGACTACACCTCCATCAACACTCATCATTACAGATTTCTGAAGCCGCAGCTTAACTACATCCATTCCAGAGGGATACCCAAAATAGTATCCTTGGACCACCTATGTTAATCTTTTTGGGGTTCAAAGGCCTTTGCCCCAAAACTAGGCTTCGTGCACTGTGTGACCGTCTGACTATGGGAAGCCTCCATTCCTCCCCTTTGCACAGACCTCCTTGTGTCCATGGCGATTCGAATTGGCTTATCGTCTTAAACCTGCGTCCAGGTTAAACCGTTGCACCCTTTCGGAGATCACCGCCCGGTGTCTTCTTATACGGTGAATTGCAGAACTACAACCACTATATGGTCAAGTCCTCCAACTAGAAACCCTAACCGAGGCGTCAACTCTATGGCTTGTTGTCCCAACACTTTTGGAACTACAGCAACAACCACAGATCAACCCCCGAATTAGGCCTCTACCCCTCACAGTGCATGCATACACAAGCATTTTCCGCTATACACCCATACACTGCGTTGTCAGACTAAACCTCACAGAACACTTACGCCAGTTTACCACCTGCAGAACAATGTGGCTTCTCTCTGTATCTAGATGATAAAATAATGGTGATACCCCCTGTTTGCTCTCTACTCAAAACTGTATTACAGAACAAAACTTCACAAAACTGGAACGAAATATAACACACTTTTAAACGCCAAAATGCTTTCCATTTTCCTTCCAGACACAAATCTCAGTGCTTACCTTTAAAAACCCCAAGCTCCTCCCACTAACTTTCTGCTAATATATAAATGCTGAAAAGAAACTTCCGGTTATGCTCAGCTCTTAAAAAACCAAAATGGTTTATTTACATATCAATTGTTCAGGAAGAGGGAGGGGGAGGGGAGGCGTTAGCCATAATCGAAAAATCCATGGCTACACATTATATATTTCAACCATTTAAAACCTTGTCAAGGAAATGATGGAGTAAACCCCCCTTTGCAAATGGGAGGGAATCCCCCCTGACCCACATTCCCTGGAAGTCAAACCATAAGTTGGGACTCAAAATACAAACTCCTGCCAAAAGATGGCTATACAGTACAAGTTCCAAAAAAATGAATTGCTCTCTGGGAAACTCCCAAATATCCAAACATAAAAACACATCATTGTACAAAAACTCTGTTAGTCTTACAATCTATCAAAATTCAGTGTAAAGTGAAGTTTTTCTTAAAACCAAAATCCAATGCAAAAAAAACCCGCCGCGCCTATACTGCAAAGTTAGCTGACCCTGCAATAGCTTACATTCACTTAAATGAAAACAGAGAAACCTTCCTCCTAACACCATCTGCATGGAGTTTGCATGTTGTCCCTGTCTCTGCGTTGGCCTCCTCCCACACTCCAACTGCTGGTAGATCAACCAGATCCCATCCATAAATAGGCCCCAGCATGTGCGTGTGTCCGCAAGCGCGTCGTGGCCCCTCGGGGTAAAACCGCGCTATTTCAAGATACCACTCTACTCAACTCAAAAGGCGATGCTTAGAAAAACAATTTAAACCAGCGAATTCATTAAACAAAAACCAGTCTCTCAGTATGTCACCCTGGTGTCTCACTACTCTTCCCAGCAGTGCACAGGTCAAACTGTAAACGCATAAAACATAAGAAAACTGCGCCGATCAACAAATGCCAATACAGCATATTCAGGAGCCGTGTTTGCTAAACTGGAACTTCCTATCTCAAACTGTAAACGTCTCTCAAAATGGCCGACAAGCCAGGACTACAAAATGGTGGATGACCCACCACAGCACCTCATGGACAACAAAAATTGCGCCATTGACGCATGCAATTTTTCCCGCCAAAACCAGCATGGGACGTCACAATGAACACCACATTGGTTCCCCTACACAAAGAAAAACACAAATTGCCTCTAACAGATTCCAACGCAGAAAAGATCGCACTATATTCGCACCAAACATCAAAATCTGCCCCAAAGGCTGAGTAATTCCACCAGCGAAATAGCAGACGAATGCCACAGCATGGTCACATGATATCATACCCAAAGGAAAGGTGGCTGCACCTTCCCTTAGAGGATACCCACAGGCTAAGGAAAAACTGTGCCTCAAAATGGCAGACAAACCTGCAAGGCTAACAAAAACCAAGAATGGCGCCATTACTTTTTCCCGCCAAAACCAGCATCTCTTTAAAAGAAAATCAAAAATGTTTTTCTCCACAAAGACTGACTACACCATTGAAACTTTTCAAAATTATCATCAAAATCCACTGAAAAAGGTGTCAGCTACACTCTACAAGGACCACATGTACACTTACAAACTTAGCCTCCCTTTTGCCAACTAAACAGCACATTCAATAAATGTGAGTTACATGACAATATTAAAAACATATTCATTTCTCTAAGTTCATATACTCTGAGATATTCACCACTTTTCTCTACCTAAAGTTCACACACAGTGGCCTCAGCTTCCATAACAAGCCATTGCAGAGACATACTATGTCTGCCTTCTAGCAATGCCTGGCCACTTGGATATGCGGCGGGAACTTTCAACTCAAAAACCAAACACTTTTGTTAAAATATTTTTACACTTATGGGGACATGTGTCTTTGTCCCCTACAAAGGCAAAAATCACAATTTATCCATTTCTATTTTTCATAGAAATCACAAACACCACACACATACAGTACAATGTTGCTTGTAACATCAGATCATCTCTCAGGGCCCTTCCACTACAAAACTCCTGCATGCTATTTACAGAAAGTCACCAACTTTCACCCTTGTAACTGAGATGCTGCCTGCCCCGCCCCCACTAAACCTCATGGCTTATGGCTCAATGCAGTGGCCATCTTTAACAAGGCCGCCAATCTCAGTGTAGGCTGCATGAAATACCACAGCTATACCTTCATTTCATACACAATATACAGTCTCCATCAGATCATCTCTTACACAACTTCAGTCACACTTATGGGGACACATGTCCTGCATCACACAAACAATCTAATCACACACAGGCATACACAAACAAATTCACAGGCCTACGATCGGATTCAGAGGCGTACGATCTCTCTCCCAACAAAATCACACACACACATGCACGATCGGATTCGCAGACATACACACGCACACATACACACGCTGCAAACTTAAAGCATTATTTCAAAAAGACAAAAAAATGTTCCTTTAAAGAGTAGAGCCCCCCACATCGGAACGTAGATCCACACTTCCCCCCATCTCGATCCGATGTCCAAAGGGACTCCATCTATTCCCAAAAATCCTGGCCCGCCATTCTGTTGTGGAATTATAGGCTGTTTGCAGAGCACACAGCCTATAATTCCTGTGCTATCTAAGCACACATCAGATTTCATCTTTTTGCAATAATGCCATCTTTAGCCTAAGTTAAATTTGCTAAGATCCACTCACCGTTCATTCCCATTCATCCCAAGAAGGCAGCACCACAAAAGCTATGTTCTCATTTCAGCATACCAGCCTAGACTGACCAGCCGACGCCTAATCATAGGCTTTTATTAAACTCAAAAGATCTCAAGACAGGAGGTGATTGGTTGCAGCAACCAGTCACCTCCCCCCATGGGCGGGACATCACAGGATGTTCCTTCCACAGGAGAATGACCATACAAGGACATCCTTCCAAACAGATACAATGTTCATTCAAATTGACTAACAGTGACATACACTGTTTACCAAATGACGGAAACTACATAACAACTATGCCTCAAATGGACCACAATTATTTTATAGTTATGCTACCGTTCCTGTGGACACAGATATGTGCGCTCAGAGTCATTTAACGCCCCCCGCCAGGGGCTGGCCAGTTCCCCCAACGGGGCGCAAAACAACATCTCTAAATGCAGCAAACATCGCTGTTTCCACAGGAAGATTTTCCCGCCACCGATCTTCCACCAACGTCTGTATGTGCAAATACGCTCAGATGAGCGCATTACAGCAAAACTGACACTGGGGGGACATCTGACAACATACATTAATACATTTCCATAAAAATCTCCACAACAGGTATTTACTGGCAGAAAAAAAAAAATTATTATCCAAAGTTTAAACAACAAGGGCAGAGGATTTAGTAGATGGAAAGTTGAAAAAATTACTGAAGGTCCGCTTTAACTGGTCTGACACAATTCAGTCCTACTTTGAAAAAGGTTCCTACACTACTTTGGTCAGACTTTGGTCCTACTTCAGCCCATTGAATATCATTAAACTCGGATCAAAGTCAGATCACCATCTTAACTGATCCGACTTTGGCATGCTACTTGTGCTGTGAGGATCCCCACGCCAAAATTATAAAAAACGTCGTAGGGTTCCCTTCCAATTCCATACCTGGCCCTTTGGGACTAGTATGGATCTTGAGGAGAAACCCCATGCCAAAAAAAAAAAAACTGCGTGTGGTTCTCTTTCAAAACCATACCAGACCCTGGCCTTGTCCCCCCACCCCTTTCCTGAGCTGCTGGGCTGCGTGCTCAGATAAGGGTCTGGTATGGATTTTGAGGGGGACCCCACGCAGTTTTTTTTTTTATTTTGGCGTGGGGTTTTCTCTCAAGATTCATACCAGACTCAAAGGGCGTAGTATTGTCGGGATCAAAGTCAGATTCCGCTCATGGAAGTCGTACATGAAGTCGTAGGGCAAAATCGGATCCACAGTCGTACAACTGTCGTATTGTGAACCCGGCCTTATTGTTTAAAGTCAGCCCACACTATATACAGTCCCTACATGACATTCGAATAGAGTCACCTGGCATATAAAATTGAATTTCAAAGTCTCCTTCAAGCATGACTGTAATTGAGCCATGCCAAAGGCATATAAAATAAGAAAGTAGGGCCATCGTATCGATGCTTTAGAATATCAGGTTTGATAGAACAAGCGCATTATTACACTGTAATGAAGCATTTACCATAAGGAGCAAAATTATGCCAGTAACAGGATTATAGTGCTTGATTACTCTGCCCCTATAACATTCCCACAATGTTTGACGGCAATATGTCATGACAGTTTAAGCATTACTTAAAATGACAGCAATTACAACTTTTAAGAATTTGTGAAATTGACAAAGTTTTTCATCCTACTAGAACATTTCTGCTGTTGGAAAGCCTTAGATGACTCAGATAATACATGTAAATGGCAATCAACTCAGCAGCTATAAAAAGACTCCCAGTTTGCAAGAGCATAATCGGGAAAATTTAGATAACATCTAAAATCGGTCTTCTTGGAAAAGGATGAGAAAAAATAAATCCCAGGTAGACTGAAATGGAACTCTGCATGTATACAGTGATTTGTAGTTGTTTGGAAAACAACCAAATATCAGATTTTTTCACTGAATCAGATAAAAGGTCATACTGTGTATGCCTGGCTTAAGGGGCTGCTAACTCAATAAGGCAATGCAAAGAGCAATGAAAGTATACAGAGTGCAGCAACCCATATCAAGCAGTCATTGTCAAATTAGTGAAAGCTGAATGATTGCTATGGGTCACTGTACTTTGCACTTAGCTGTTTGTCAAATAAGCCTTTTAGACCCTAAATATAATAAAATCCAGAAAAACTGTTAATGTATTCTTAAAGAAAATGTAGTGTGTTTCGTATATACCGCATACTTTCTTTACTTAAAGGATAACTCAACTTTCCTGGGAAAAAAATAGCAAAAAAAAAATATATATACAAAATATAAAGCGTATACAATTGCGATTCAAGTCATAATGTTGTAGCACACAGATCCCTTCCTTGCTTACCTCCGCTAGCAGGTGGGACACACCATGCCACATGCCCAGTGTCCTCCTTGTTGAAGAGGGTGAGCGGTGTTATCTGATTTGGGTCCTGCAGC
The DNA here is from genome assembly GCA_029206835.1 of Rana muscosa. Classification (NCBI taxonomy): domain Eukaryota; kingdom Metazoa; phylum Chordata; class Amphibia; order Anura; family Ranidae; genus Rana; species Rana muscosa. Next base: position 796,577,061 of record CM055116.1, on the reverse strand, counting down.
GAGTTACCTCCTTCTGTTGGTTCTCTTACCTAGAGTATAGGGAAGAGTCTATTCTCTCTCTTTATTTCAAGAAGGCCATTCTCCAGACAGTATTAAACCCAATAAAGAAAGGTTTATTTTGCTTGCTTGATAACGTGACAGGAAAGTTGCAGATAGAGAAAAATGAACAGGGAGGTAGGTTCAGGCACGCAGAACTTAACTAACAATCATCACCACTCAGGCCTGAGTGGGATTTGCTCACCCGGATAGTCCCCTCTCACGGTTCTAGCAGCCGGTGTGGGGCACGGAACATTCACTTGTAATTTCCTAGGGATACGATCAAGAGACAGCTTCCAAATCTTGATCTTCCCAGCACTTGTAATATCTAAGTCCTTAGGTGCCAATGGGGCACATTACAAGGCTTTTGGCGGATTATGGAGTCCTTCCCTCTGATAGGTAACCAGGTCTCTCCTGAGACAGTGACTTCCTTCACCGATCCCCTTGGATAGGTCCTCCCCTGGTTTCCTCTCCTTCAGAGCGGGTTATCCCTACTTGAGCACCCTGGGACTCCTCTTCTAATGTAGGCCTCAGCTAAAGGTGCTGGGCCTACCTGGAACGATGCAGCCTTGGGCTAAAGGTGCCCGGGACTGAACACACATGCACGTACCCCTGGCCATAAGGGCCACCAAAGGAGGGGTAAGCGCCTAGGACCAAGGGGTCCTCTGGATCACCTCCGAACTCCCCGCCTAATGGCGTCTGCCCCTTAAGTACCCTCTCCCGCATGCACAGCAGGTAGACCACGCCCACTGAATGGCCGCCTAGAGAGGACACTCAATAACGCTGCAACGTTACCCGTGGTTTAACCCAAGCCTGGGGCAACAGTGCCACCCACAGGCCACAGGAAACTGCACTGCCAGGCAACATTACCTTAGAGCAGAAGCCAGTTTGAAGAATTCAACAGCCTGAGCCCAACTATTAGCTCAGGCTACCCTCTAAATTTAGGCATAGCGACCCCTATTATTGGGGGGTCCGCTACACTATAATTGAATGTTATTAAAAAGTTAATTTCCTTTTCAATCTGCAGCTCTGTAATTTTCTGTAAAATGCAATGCAATACGGCTACCAGGAGGTGTTCTGTTGGTGTACAGAAAGCCCCCTGAAAATGTAATTTCCTGCTTGTGTGATTGATTAATTGATTAATTGATATGTAAATTTATATCGCGCCAAATACTGTCTTGGAGGACTGCAACTAAGCGCGCTGTACCATAAATTCACCAATCAGCCTTGGGAAAAGAGAAAAAAAAAAACTACTTGAGAAAAAGAGAGGAAAGAAAACAAAAAAAGAAGGAAAGGCTCACGAGGGGAGTAGAAAAACAAAGTTGACGTTAATTATTACAGAATTTAATGTCTCTACATCCGTAGTTAGGAAAAAGCGTTTTTAAAAAGATGGGTTTTTAATTGCCTTTTAAAAAGAGCTTGGGGCATTGGGAGCCGGAGATGGTCGGGGAGTTGGTTCCAAAGGGCCGCGCCCATAGTCTGCATTCGTCGACCTCCCAAGCACTGGAGTCGGGCGGGTGCTTGGATGATCCTATTTTGAAGCCCTGACTGCAATTCTCTAATTGGTGTGTAGTGGGGGACCATTTCCGTGAGATACAATGGGCCCAAGCCCCAATATGCTATAAAAATCAGAACCAAGATTTTAAATTGTACTCTATGCACTATAGGTAACCAATGTAGCTGTGCCAGCACGGGGGTGATGTGATGTCTATATGGTGTACCTGTAATAGTGTGTGCTGCTTGATTCTGTATAATTTGGATTTTTTTAACCCACTTAAGGGGGAGGCCAAGGCAAAATCCATTGGCAAAGTCTAGTCTGGATTGTACTAGAGCCAAAGTAAGTGTGATTTGGTGTCGATATGAAAGTAGATGTCTGATCTTTTGAATAATTTGCAAATAGAATGAGGCATTTTTCATACAGTTCATGATTTGCGGAATCCAGGTAAGCTTTGCATCAAAAATGATTCCAAGGTTCTTGACTTGTCTTTCAGGTTCTGGGCAGGTACCTAGGTCAGATGGCCATCGGGATAGAATGGGAGAGGCAAGAGGTTCGCCCACTTGGAGTATTTCTGTTTTGGAGCCATTAAGGCTCAGCCAGTTTCTATTCATCCAGGAGTGGATGTGAGTCATGCATTCAGCTAGGGTCTGGGGATGTCTGTCATTTTTGGAAGGGTTGACTAGGATTTGGATGTCATCGGCATATAGTTGGCCTTGAAGGCCATGTAACTGCAATATATCGGGTAGGGGGTGCATATAACAATTGAAAAGATATGGAGAGAGGGCAAAGCCCTGTGGTACTCCCCAGGGCACTGGGCTTATGGCTGACCTGAAAGGTCCCAGCCTAACCTGTTGGGTACGATCTTGTAAAAAAGACTGGATCCATAACAGGACAGCACCTCGAATTCCAAACTGGTCATGAAGGCGCGAGATCAGAATGTCGTGATCAATGGTGTCAAAACCTGCAGAGAGGTCCAGTAGCACTAAGGCCACCTGTAACAGCACCCCAAGTATGAAAGGGGTTAACGCCGTTTAGGATATTCCCTCTCTAGACACACATCCACTGCCGATCCTCCACAGTCAGGCGACCGCTTACCATAGGATTAATCCTTCCAAACATACGAGACAAACACTCTGTATGAAACTGGACTGACAATCTTTAACGACAAACTCCCAGTTTTATACACACAGAGAGGAGGTTCTTACATTCTCCTCAGACAATACACCTTTGACCAGACCTAATTTACATGAGCTAATTAACTACAGTGATGACTCAGACACATGACCTTTAGGCTAGCCTCACTGTCTCCCAATACACATCTGACATCTTAGCAGACACAGGTGGGGGCTGGATGTGGTGAAATTAGCATCTAACAGTATGTGTCCCAACATCATGAAGGAGTCACTTTTCAGTTAACCTGTTGAGTTCATAATCAAACAGTAAATAGTTCTTTACAGATATCCTGGGGAATATTGTGGAAAAATATCACTGTCCCATTTTAAAGCAATCCAAGACATATTCTCAATGTCCATTATTTTCTTGCTCACCCTGTGCCCAAAGTGACCCCTGTCACACATCTCCCCTTTCGGCAGGAGACTAACACAGGAGGAGACCCCAGACGGGTTGATTCCAAAGTTAGTCCATAGTTCCATTCCTCTAATGGCCGGACAACCCATCAACATTGCACTAGGAGGCCGGGATGACGTATGTTTGCCGGGACATCCCATCAGCATTGCCATTTTGCTTACCGCGTCGGTAACTGATGGTGAAGTTGTAAGGTTGTAGGGCTAAGCTCCACCGCAGCAACCTGCCATTGTCTCCTGAGACCCGGTTAAGCCAGACCAATGGGTTGCGGTCGATGACTAGTTAAAATTCCTGTCCGTACAAGTAAGGGTTCAACTTTTTAAGGGCCCAGACCAGGGCCAAACACTCTTTCTCCACTGCCGCATAGCTCACTTCCCGGGGTAGTAGCTTTCTGCTCAGGTATGCGACAGGGTGTTCTCCTCCATCCTCCCCAACTTGGCTCAGCACAGCCCCCAGTCCAAACATGGAAGCATCTGTGTGGACCAGAAAACGTTTGTTAGGCACTAGGGCCGCCAAGACAGGGGCATTTACAAGTGCTTGCTTGAGGGCTAGAAACGCGGTTTCACAAGCTGGAGACCACAGGACCTGCCTAGGTAAATTCTTTTTCGTCAGGTCAGTCAAGGGTTTGGCGATAGCACTATAATCAGGGACAAAACGTCGGTAGTACCCTGCAGTCCCCAAGAAGGCTAATACCTGGGTCTTAGTACGGGGCGTGGGCCAGTTAGCTACTGCCTCTACCTTGGCTGGCTCTGGCCTCTGGTTCCCACACCCTACTCGGTGTCCCAGGTACTGCACTTCCGCCATACCTAGATGGCACTTGTCTGGTTTCAAGGTCAGGCCTGCGGCCCGAATTTTGTCCAGAACCACCCCCACGTGAACCAGGCGCTCCTCCCAAGACCCACTGTAGATCGCAATGTCATCCAGGTATGCACATGCAAAATCCTGGAAGCCATCGAGGAGCCTATCCACCATACATTGGAAGGTGGCCGGGGCATTCTTCATCCCAAATGGCATGACCTTAGACTGGTACAGGCCAAATGGGGCAACAAATGCATCCTCGGCCAGGGGGATCTGCCAATAACCTTTACACAGGTCTATTGTAGTTAAATAACGTCCCCTGGCTATACGGTCTAGCAGCTCGTCTACCCTGGACATCGGGTAGGCATCGGTGGTGGTCTTCTCATTGAGTCACCTGTAGTCCACGCAGAACCGGGTAGTTCCGTCTTTCGTAGGCACCAGGACCACAGGCGAGGCCCAAGGGCTGTCAGAAGGCTCAATGACTCCTAGCTGAATCATCTCCTGTATCTCCTTCCGCATTTCTCCTCGGACTGCTTCAGGGATACGGTAGGGGGGCTGTCGAAGGGGTGCTTGTCCAGGGGTCTCTACCTTATGCACAGCCAGGGTCGTATAGCCCGGTTTTTGGGAGAACGTCGCCTGTTTCTCCCACAGAAGCCGCTTAGCCTGTTCCTTCTTTGTGGGGCTTAACCGGTCTCCTAGCTGTACAAGGCTAATGAGGTCAGTCTGGGGCTCTCTCTCTAGTAAGTCAGGGAGGGGTAAACCTTCTGGGGCACATACCGCAGCAACATCCTCCTGCCGTTCCTGATACTCCTTCAGCATGTTCACATGAAAGGTTCGCTGGATTCTTTCATCTGCACAGCTGGCAATAACATAGGTAGTATCACACACCTGGGCTACTACTTTATACGGGCTCTGCCAAGATGCCTGCACTAAGATCTTCTGCCCAACCTGGAAGATGCCCCAGTCGGGCCCCCCGATCGGACCATCTCTTCTGTCTTCCCTGGGCTGCCTGGAGATTCCCCCTTACCATCAGAGACAGTTGCTCCATGCGGTCCCTGAGTTCCAGAACATAGGGCACTATGGGGGTCCCTTCCTGCTTTGTCTCTCCCTCCCAGTGTCCTCTGATGAGATCGAGGGGTCCGCGGACCCTTCTCCCATAGAGCAACTCGAAGGGCGAGTACCTAGTAGATTCCTGGGGTACCTCTCTGTACACAAATAACAGGTGAGGCAGGAATCTCTCCCAGTCTCTGCAAGCGTCTGAAAAAGTCCTCAACATTTGCTTGAGGGTCCCGTTAAAGCATTCGCAGAGACCATTAGTCTGGGGGTGGTATGGTGAGCTCAGCAAGGGTTTAATATTGCACACCTTCCACAACTGCTGGGTGAGCACCGCGGTAAACTGGGTTCCCTGGTCAGAGAGAATCTCCTTAGGGAACCCCACTCTGGTAAAAATCTTAACCAGGGCATCAGCTACTGTCTCTGCTTCAATGTTAGACATAGCTACTGACTCTGGGTAACGGGTGGCGTAGTCCACCACAGTGAGAATATACTTCTTCCCGGATGGACTAGGCCTGGCCAGGGGGCCCACAATGTCAATGGCTATGCGGTAAAAGGGCTCCCCAATAATAGGCATGGACATAAGTTTAGCCTTAGGGTGGTCCCCCCTCTTACCTACCCGTTGACATGTGTCACACGTTTTGCAGTATTGTCGCACATCCTGGCAAAAATTGGGCCAGACAAATTCTGTGTAATCCTACGGGCTGTGCGACGGAACCCTAGATGTCCTGCTAGCGGCACATCATGCCCGATTCGCAGAATCTCCAGCTGGTATTTCTTAGGTACCACCAGCTGTCGTTTCTGCGAAATGGTCTTACTTCTCTGAGATGGCTTAGGGATCCTATACAGTCTATCCCACACCCATTCAAAAAGCTCCCCATCTATTCCCCTTTTCTGAGTATCTGCCGTAGCCCTATACTTGTGTAAGGTCGGGTCCTCCCGAGTTTCCCTCCCGAATGCTTCTGGGGTATCCCAGCCTAGGAGCGCCTGACCTAAGGTACGTGTCGGGGAAGATAGTCTCACCTGGGTCTCAGCAGCAAGCGGGCCGGTTATAGCAGTACGTGTCTGGGCACGGGTAGTCACTGGGTTGACTTCATCGGGGCCCATCGGGGCGTAAGTAGAAAGGAGGGGGGCCAAATCATTCCCCAGTAGTACATCCGCTGGCAAATCCTTCATCACCCCTACATTCACATGTCCCGAACCAACCCCCCAATCCAGGTGAACCCGGGCAACGGGTAGCCGGAAGATGGTACCTCCCGCTACTCTTACGGCTACAGTGTCTCCGGTGTGTTGGCTCTCTGGGATGAGGTTCTTCTGTAGTAGGGTCATGGTAGCGCCACTATCACGTAGGCCATTGGCTACCGTTCCATTAACCCGGACAGTCTGCCTGTGTTGTTGCCTGTTGTCCCGGTTAGCTACTTGTATTGGATCAGCCTCGTGCAGGACGCCCCAATGTTCTTCCTCCTCAACGCAGTGGGCCGCAGGCATGGATGTGCGGGGGCTCGCCCTTGCTGGCTGTCTCCATGACTGGGACTGGATGGCTGGATACAAAGGACAGTCTGGCTTTTTGTGCCCTAGCTGTTTACATCTGAAACACCTGATGGGTTGTGAGTAGTCCTGGGAGTTGAACCTGGGCTGCTGAAGATAAGTGGCCGCTGGAGGTGGTGCTGAAGTTGGGTTAGAGGCTGGTAAACTGGACCGAGATAGTGGATAGCGTTCGCTTCCGCCTGACCTTCGAGAGTCCAGATATTCATCGGCCAAAGTAGCCGCTTGCTGTACAGTCCGTGGTCACTTATCTCGCACCCAATCCCGTAATACCAGAGGGGTGTGGTTAAAGAACTGTTATAAGAGTACTAGTTGGGTGATGTCCTCTATGGTATGAGCGTGGCTTCCCTGGAACCAGCCCTTAGGGTCTCGCTGCAGACGATGTGCCCACTCCGCGTATGTTATGTGGGTTTGTTTCCGGGATTCTCAAAACTTAATCCGGCTGGCTTCGGGTGTAATGGCAAATCGGGCTAGCAGAGCTTCTTTTACCCGGTCATAGTCTTTAGCGTCCTCATCCTCCAGGGCCCGATACGCATCCGCCGCTCTGCCAGTTAATTTACTTGCCAGTAAGGCGACCCAATCTTGGGGCAGTACTTCATGTATCTGGCATAGTCTCTCAAAGTCCTGCAGGAACGCTTCAATTTCCTCCTCTCCTTCCTTAAATAGTTTGAACGCCCGAAAGGGCAACTTACGGACAGGCGCTGCATCTTTAGGCGTTGTCTCCGATTGCCGTATTTCCGCCATTCTCCGCTCATGTTGCCGCTCTAGTTCTCTCTCTTGTCGCTCCAGTTCTCTCTCTTGCCGCTCATCCTGCAGCTGGATGTCTCTAATGGCTTTCTGTATGGCGGTCTCTGATGGGTTAGCCCCATATAATGCCAACCGCTCTCGAACTCGTTGCTGAAACAAGTCTTCAACTGACCGGGGTCCTGCATCACCATCCCACTGCTGCCACCAATGTAACGGCACCCCAAGTATGAAAGGGGTTAACGCCGTTTAGGATATTCCCTCTCTGGACACACATCCACTGCCGATCCTCCACAGTCAGGCGACCGCTTCCCATAGTATTAATCCTTCCAAACATACGAGACAAACACTCTGTATGACGTTTCCAACTGGACTGACAATCTTTAATGACAAACTCCCAGTTTTATACACACAGAGAGGAGGTTCTTACATTCTCCTCAGACAATACACCTTTGACCAGACCTAATTTACATGAGCTAATTAACTACAGTGATGACTCAGACACATGACCTTTAGGCTAGCCTCACTGTCTCCCAATACACATCTGACATCTTAGCAGACACAGGTGGGGGCTGGATGTGGTGACATTAGCATCTAACAGTATGTGTCCCAACATCATGAAGGAGTCACTTTTCAGTTAACCTGTTGAGTTCATAATCAAACAGTAAATAGTTCTTTACAGATATCCTGGGGAATATTGTGGAAAAATATCACTGTCCCATTTTAACCACCTCCCTACTGGGCACTAAAACCCCCTTCCTGCCCAAGCCATTTTTCAGCCTTCAGCGCAGTCACACTTTGAATGACAATTGCGCGGTCGTGCGACGTGGCTCCCAAACAAAATTTGCGTCCTTTTTTCCCCACAAATAGAGCTTTCTTTTGGTGGTATTTAATCACCTCTGCGGTTTTTATTTTTTGCGCTATAAACAAAAGAAGAGCGTCCAGTTTGGAAAAAAAACACAATATTTTTTACTTTTTGCTATAATAAATACCCATTTTTTTTTCAATTAAAATTTTCCTCAGTTTAGGCCGATACGTATTCTTCTACATATTTTTGGTATAAAAAAAAATCGCAATAAGCGCGTATTGATTGGTTTGCGCAAAAGTTATAGCGTCTACAAAATAGGGGATAGTTTTATAGCATTTTTTATTTATTTTTATTTTTTTATTAGTAATGGCGGCGATCTGCGATTTTTATTGTGACTGCGATATTGTGGCGGACACATCGGACACTTTTGACATATTTTTGGTACCATTTACATTTATACAGCGATCCCTGCTATAAAAATGCATTGATTACTGTATAAATGTGACTGGCAGGGAAGGGGTTAACCACTAGGGGGCGGGAAGGGGTTAAATATGTTCCCTCAATGTGTTCTAACTGTGGGGGGAGGGGACTGACTGGGGGAGGTGACCGATGGTTGTCCCTATGTACAAGGGACACACCATCAGCCTCCTCTCCATCCCCCTCCTTCTGAAGGACGTTCAGGAACGTTCACTCAGAAGGAGAGAGCACCCACCCGGCCGTATATGTACAGTGGCCGGGTGGGAAGTAGTTGAAGCAATCCAAGACATATTCTTAATGTCCATTATTTTCTTGCTCACCCTGTGCCCAAAGTGACCCCTGTCACACCGCCGATTCCCCAGCGTCCCTGACCCTCAGCAGCTGTTCCCTCATGGCCAATGTATGAGTGTTTAAGTTTCCCTGTTTGTGTAGTAACTCCGGCGTGGTAGGTGTAAAGTTGTTTAAGCTGGTTCCCCAGCGTCCCTGACCCTCAGCCGCCGATTCCCCAGCGTCCCTGACCCTCAGCAGCTGTTCCCTCATGGCCATTGTGGAGAGCTCTATTCCCCTGCCCGGTCGGAACCCAGACTGGACATCGTGGAATAGGCCCTCCCCTTCAGAGTATTCCTGAAGTTGCTCAAGAACGATGGTTTCCATAATCTTTGCCACAAAATGAATACTAGAAATGGGTCTTAGATTATTCGGGTCTTGAAGCTCTGTTTTTTTTTTTTTTTGGAATTGGCGTAACGTATGAGTGTTTAAGTTTCCCTGGTATAACTCCCAGCCTCAAACTGAAGTTCATGATTGTACATAAGTCTGGAAGGAATGCCTTTGACTGAAGTTGGAAAAACCAGGCAGGGCAAAATTCATCCGCAAAGTGTGTGGGCTTCAATTTAAGAATTACTTTGTGTAGTAACTCTGGCGTGGTAGGTGTAAAGTTGTTTAAGCTGGACAGAGTAGGTTGGATAGCCTCTTGTAGTGGACCAGGTTGGTCAATCAGGTGAATGTTCTTGGCAATGCCCAACCGGATTTTATGAATTTTATCTTGGAAAGCGATCCCTAATTTATTGGTGAATTCTTGTGATGGTATTATCGTCTTGGTTAACCTACATGGATTAAGCATTTCGTTTACAATTTCGAAAAGTTTCTTATCCTGATTTCTGGCGTTATCGATCTGTTCACCGTAATATGCTTTTTTCCTGTGGCAAATGGCTTTTAAATATGGCTGAGAAATTATTCGGTATGCAAGCTTGTCTTGATGTGTGTTAGTCTTAAGCCATTTTCTTTCAAGCTGTCTGCGTTTAGTTTTAATTATGGCTAGGTTGCTAGTATACCAAGGTTTAGCCTTGGTAACCACTTAACGACCGCTCACTGTATATATACGTCGGCAGAATGGCACCGACAGGCACAATCACGTAGAGTGTACGTGATTGCCTTTGTATAGTTGGGGGGTCCAATCGGACCCCCCTTCTGTACAGTGAGCGGTGGCTAAGTGTCCGGGAGCATTCCGGGATGAGGGGGCAGCCATTCGTTTCTGGCCACCCCCTCGCGATCGCTCCCGGCGAATGGAAATGCCCCCCCTGTCTGTGTCAGACAGAGGGAGCAGGAGGAAGTGATGTCATCTCTGGTGTGCGCTCACATATACCGAGCGCCGTACAAGAGAAGACATCAGGTCAGTGCACACAACACTACACTGACACCAGGAAAAATAGGGACATAAATCGCCCCCCCAGGCCCCCCCAGACACCCCAGATCACCCCCCAGCCCCCAGTCACAGTGTCACTGATTGCAGTGACCATTTATTTAGTGATCACTGCAATCAGTGACATTTGTGACTGTAAAAGTGTCACCAAAGTTTAGTCTTAGGTCCAGTGTAGCCCCCTAACCCCCCCTAATAAAGGTTTAACCCCCTGATCACCCCCCAGATAACCCTTTCACCCCCTATCACCACTGTCGCTTAGCGATCATTTTTCTGATCGCTGTCTTAGCGTCAGTGATGCCGATCGTCAGCCAGTAATTTTTTTTAGGTTCGCCGCATGTTTTTATCGCGTCAGGTACCCCAATATATTATCTAATAAAGGTTTAACCCCCTTGATCGCCCCCCAGGTAAACCTTTCACCCCCTATCACCACTGTCACTAAGCGATCGTTTTTCTAAACGCTGTCTTAGTGTCTGTGATGCAGATCGGTAGCCGGTAATTTTTTTTAGGTTCGCCGCAGGTTTTTATAGCGTCAGGTACCCCAATATATTATCTAATAAAGGTTTAACCCCCTTGATCGCCCCCCAGGTAACCCTTTCACCCCCTATCACCACTGTCGCTAAGCAATTGTTTTTCTAAACGCTGTCTTAGTGTCGGTGATGCAGATCGTAGCCAGTAATTTTTTTTAGGTTCGCCGCATGTTTTTATAGCGTCAGGTACCCCAATATATTATCTAATAAAGGTTTAACCCCCTTGATCGCCCCCCAGGTAACCCTTTCACCCCCTATCACCACTGTCACTAAGCGATCGTTTTTCTAAACGCTGTCTTAGTGTCTGTGATGCAGATCGGTAGCCGGTAATTTTTTTTAGGTTTGCCGCAGGTTTTTATAGCGTCAGGTACCCCAATATATTATCTAATAAAGGTTTAACCCCCTTGATCGCCCCCCAGGTAACCCTTTCACCCCCTATCACCACTGTCGCTAAGCAATTGTTTTTCTAAACGCTGTCTTAGTGTCGGTGATGCAGATCGTAGCCAGTAATTTTTTTTAGGTTCGCCGCATGTTTTTATAGCGTCAGGTACCCCAATATATTATCTAATAAAGGTTTAACCCCCTTGATCGCCCCCCAGGTAACCCTTTCACCCCCATCACCACTGTCGCTAAGCAATAGTTTTTCTAAACGCTGTCTTAGTGTCGGTGATGCAGATCGGTAGCTGGTAATTTTTTTTAGGTTCGCCGCAGGTTTTTATAGCGTCAGGTACCCCCATATATTATCTAATAAAGGTTTTAACCCCCTGATTGCCACTAGTTAACCCTTTCACCAGTGATCACCATATAAGTGTTACGGATGACGCTGGTTAGTTAGTTTGCTTTTTATAGTGTCAGGGCACCCGCCGTGTATATAACCCAATAAAGGTTTAACCCCCTGATCGCCCGGCGGGTGATATCAATTAGGTTTTAGCGTCAGAGAGGGTCTGCATCACACCCCAGGCAGCGTCAGGTTAGTGCCAGTAACGCTAACACCCACGCGTGAAGCATACACCCCCCTTAGTGGTATAGTATCTGAACAGATCAATATCTGATCTGATCAGATCTATACTAGCGTCCCCAGCAGTTTAGGGTTCCCAAAAACGCAGTGTTAGCGGGATCAGCCCAGATACCTGCTGGCACCTGCGTTTTGCCCCTCCGTCCAGCCCAGGCCACCCAAGTGCAGTATCGATCGATCACTGTCACTTACAAAACAAAAACACACATAACTGCAGCGTTCGCAGAGACAGGCCTGATCCCTGCGACTCCAGTGCTGTAGGAGGTGATTTCACCACCACAGTTAAAAAAAAAAAAGCAAATATGCCGAAGCATTGGGGCAGCAGGGGCGGAGGAGCGATTTTGCTCCTAATGCCGTATACATACGGTCGAAATTCCGACGGAGGCTTGCCCGTGGAAAAGTCCGACCATGTGTGTGCGGCATAACTTTTTTGCGGGAGGATATATAAATGGTGCGTGTATGCCCATCATTGGAAGTGGGTGGATGAAGGGCGGTATTCTAATGGTGGGCATACCCACCGATCAATCTCTTTTTTCGTTCAGCCAACTGGCTGCATGAAATAAAAAGATTACAATACATGTCCAACAAGGACCAGCAACGTACTGGTATGTTGCTGGACTTTGAATGTTTATACCAGAATGATGCCTGCGGGTTTAGGTATCATCTTGGTATCATTCTTTTCAGCCTGCGGCCGGATTTCATGTAAAAGCAATCCTAGCGGCTAATTAGCCTCTGGACTGCTTTTACAAGCAGTGGGAGGGAATGCCCCCCCCCGGATATAAAAAGCGCCATTGGGAAATTGGGAAAGCATTTTATCACACCGATCTTGGTGTGGTCAGATGCTTTGAGGGCAGAGGAAAAATCTAGGGTCTAGAAGACCCCAGTTTTTTCAAAAAAAGAGTACCTGTCACTACCTATTGCTATCATAGGGGATATTTACATTCCCTGAGATAACAATAAAAATGATTAAAAAAAAAATACTTGGAAGGAACAATTTAAAAATAAAATAAAAAAGCAAAATTAATAAGAAAAAAAAAAAAGAAAAAAAAAAAAGCACCCCTGTCCTGCCCTGCTCTTGCCCAATGGCGAACGCAAGCGTCGGTCTGGCGTCATATGTAAACAGCAATTGCACCATGCATGTGAGGTATCACCGCGAAGGTCAGATCGAGGGCAATCATTTTAGCAGTAGACCTCCTCTGTAAATCTACTGGGGTAACCTGTAAAGGCTTTTAAAGGCTTTTAAAAATGTATGTAGTTTGTCGCCAATGCGCGTTTGTGCGAAATTTTAAAGCATGTCGTGTTTGGTATCTATGTACTCGGCCTAAGATCATCTTTTTTATTTCATCAAACATTTGGGCAATATAGTGTGTTTTAGTGCATTAAAATTAAAAAAAGTGTATTTTTTAACCCAAAAAATGCGTTTGAAAAATCGCTGCGCAAATACTGTGTAGAAAAAAAAATGCAACACCCACCATTTTAATCTGTATGGCCTTTGCTTTAAAAATATATATAATGTTTGGGGGTTCAACATAATTTTCTTGCAAAAAAAAAAAAATGTTTTCATGTAAACAAAAAGTGTCAAAAAGGGCTTTGTCTTCAAGTGGTTAGAAGAGTGGATGTAAGCTTCCTAATGTTGTGTATAAAATGCCAGAACAGTTCAAAACCCCCCCAAATGACCCCATTTTGGAAAGTAGACACCCCAAGCTATATACTGAGAGGCATGTCGAGTCCATGGAATATTTTATATGTTGACACAAGTTGCGGAAACACGACAATTTTTTTATTTTTTTTTTGCACAAAGTTGTCACTAAATGATATATTGCTCAAACATGCCATGGGCATATGTGGAATTACACCCCAAAATACATTCTGTTGCTTCTCCTGAGTACGGGGATACCACATGTGTGAGACTTTTTGGGAGCCTAGCCACGTACGGGACCCCAAAAACCAATCACCGCCTTCAGGCTTTCTAAGGGTGTAAATTTTTGATTTCACTCCTCACTGCCTATCACAGTTTCGGAGGCCATGGAATGCCCAGATAGCACAAAACCCCCCCAAATGACCCCATTTTGGAAAGTAGACACCCCAAGCTATTTGCTGAGAGGTATTGTGAGTATTTTGCAGATCTCGCTTTTTGTCACAAAGTTTTGAAAATTGAAAAAAAAAAAATATATATATATATTTTCTTTCTTCATTTTCAAAAACAAATGAGAGCTGTAAAATACTCGCCATTCCTCTCAGCAAATAGCTTGGGGTGTCTATATTCCAAAATGGGGTCATTTGGGGGGGTTTTGTGCGATTTTAGCATTTTATGGCCTTCGAAACTGTGATAGGTAGTGAGGAGTGAAATCAAAAATTTGTGCCTAGAAATCCTGAAGGCGGTGCTTGGTTTTCGGGGTCCCGTACGCGGCTAGGCTCCTAAAAAGTCCCACACATGTGGTATCCCCGTACTCAGGAGAAGCAGAAAAATGTATTTTGGGGTGTAATTCCACATATAACCATGGCATGTGTGAGCAATATATCATTTAGTGACAACTTTTTGTATTTTTTTTTTTCTCATTATTCAATCACTTGGGACAAAAAAAATTATATTCAATGGGCTCAACAGGCCTCTCAGCAATTTCCTTGGGGTGTCTACTTTCTAAAATGGGGTCATTTGGGGGGGGGTTTGTGCTATTTTGGCATTTTATGGCCTTCGAAACTGTGATAGGTAGTGAGGAGTGAAATCAAAAATTTGCGCCCTTAGAAATCCTGAAGGCGGTGCTTGGTTTCCGGGGTCCCGTACGCGGCTAGGCTCCCAAAAAGTCCCACACATGTCGTATCCCCGTACTCAGGAAAAGCAGCAAAATGTATTTTGGGGTGAAATTCCACATATAACCATGGCATGTGTGAGCAATATATCATTTAGTGACAACTTTTTGTAATTTTTTTTTATTTTTTTTTTAGTCATTATTCAATCACTTGGGACAAAAAAATAAAAAATTCAATGGGCTCAACATGCCTCTCAGCAATTTCCTTGGGGTGTCTACTTTCCAAAATGGGGTCATTTGGGGGGGTTTTGTACTGCCCTGTCATTTTAGCACCTCAAGAAATGAGATAGGCAGTCATAAATTTAAAGCTGTGTAAATTTCAGAAAATGTACCCTAGTTTGTAAACTCTATAACTTTTGCGCAAACCAATAAATATACTCTTATTGACATTTTTTTTACTAAAAACATAAGGCTGAATACATTTTGGCCTAAATGTATGACTACAATTGAGTTTATTCGATTTTTCTTATAACAAAAAGTAGAAAATATCATTTTTTTTCAAAATTTTCGGTCTTTTTGCGTTTATTTCGCAAAAAATAAAAATCGCGGAGGCAATCAAATACCATTAAAAGAAAGCTCTATTTGTGGGAAGAAAAGGACGCAAATTTCGTTTGGGTACAACATTGCATGTCCGCACAATTTACAGTTAAAGCAGCGCAGTGCAAAATTCTGAATTCACCTCTGGTCCTCTAGCTACCAAATGGTCCGGGGCTTAAGTGGGTAATCTTTTTACGAAAGTGTGATGTTTTGAGAGGGGCAAGCTTATCAACTGTATGATGGATTTTTAGTTCAAATGCATCCAGGGCTTTAGTAACTTTGTCAAGATGAATTTCAAAGTCAATATAAAGATCATCTTCACTGTCTAGGGTGATAGGTTCAAGAGCTAAGTATGTTGCCATGAAGGTGAGTGGACATAGGTTTTTAAGTGAACGATACGGCTTGGATTGCTGCATGGGAGTACCCAAGTCTGGGACTGGCGGTCTAAAGTCTCTGAGTTGGTATGAAATTAATTTATGATCTGTCCATAATTTATCATCTGTCCATGATCGATGTTCTGAATGTCAGATATGGTGATATTAGAGGAGAAGACCGCATCTAGTGTGTGCCCTTTCTCATGGGTATAGGAGTTGACATTTTGAACAAAGCCAAGGGCGTCAAGATCTTGTAAAAACTCCTGTATTTTAGGATCCAGTAAGTCCTCAAGCCATAGGTTGCAGTCGCCTTGCAGGATAATGTTTGACATGTAATGCCGCGTACACACGATCGTGATTCACGGCGGTGAAAACACCGCCGTGAATCACGACAGGAAAAACGAGGGAACGGCTTGTTTCCCTACACACGGCCGTTTTTCCCGTCATTTTTTCTCTTGAGAAAACTGCCGCGGAAAAAAATGACAGGAATCACGACGAGAAAAATTAGAGCATGTTCTAATTTTTCTTGTCGTGATTAATGCCGTTTTTCCCGTTGGGAAAAACGGCAAAAAGCCCACAGACGATCGTTTTTCTCGTCCAAAGGAAAAAATTTCATTTTTCCCGACGGGAAAAATGATCGTGTGTACGGGGCATAAGTGTTCATTTCTAAACAAAATTGAATAATCTCAGTGTTGAATTCCGTGTGGAATCCTGGCGGACGATATATAGTTGCAATGATGATAGAGGTGCTGGCATCAATTTGGCAATGTACAGAAAGATGTTCAAAGGAAATATATTCAGAGAGAGCTAGTTTCCTACAGGTAACATTGCTATTGTGAATCAGTGCAATGCCTCCACCCCGTTTACCCTGTCTATTTTTTGTAAGTATGTCATATCCTGGTGGAACGAGGTCATCTAAGTGGATGCTATAATCCTTGCCAAACCAGGTTTCAGTGAGGGATAGGAACTGAAATTTTTCATTTGTGAATAGATCATATATATCGTTTGCATGTTTGACAGCGGACCGGACATTTATTACGCCGCCTTTAATAAATTGAGTAATGCAATGACGAACCACTCTGCTGGTGATAAGGGGGATAATTGGCTTAATGGATGTACTATTTCGACTAATGTTGTTAACCTGGCATGCTTCTAGTGTTTCCTTACTTAGGATACCTGTCCCCTGATTAAGCTGATATAATTCTTGTTGAGAGTAAGAGGGGCAGTTACCCTTTGAGTGTTGGAATTTTGGTATTTGTATGTGCGAAGATAGCGATTCTAAGTCAGTAACTGAATCAGTGGGAATGAGCAAACCTTGGTCCGCTGGGCCCGGACGGGCCCAGACGGGCTTGCCTCTGGCGCGCCCACTGCGGGCACGCCGCGGGCTGTGCTGGCGGCATGTCTTTTAAACTGGTGCTGTCTGTCTGTGGGCCGGCCGCAGGGGGCGTGGCCAGTTGGCTTAGACGATGAGACAACAGGTAGCTATGGCAACGGAAAATGCTGAGCTGGGTCACGTGATAGTCCCAAGATGGCGTCTAAGGCCAGCCTCCCTGCGTTTTAGCAGGCAGGGAAACCCAGGTTGAAGTGGAGCTGGAGTGAAGCAACCCTTGCAGGTAAGTGCAGGCAAGCTGGATCAGGGAAGTCAGGTAACAATACCGTGCTGTGCTGGCGGCATGTCTTTTAAACTGGTGCTGTCTGTCTGTGGGCTGGCTGTAGGGGGCGTGGCCAGTTTGCTTAGACGATGAGACAACAGGTAGCTATGGCAACAGAAAATGCTGAGCTGGGCCATGTGATAGTCCCAAGATGGCGTCTAAGGCCAGCCTCCCTGCGTTTTAGCAGGCAGGGAAACCCAGGTTGAAGGGGAGCTGGAGTGAAGCAACCCTTGCAGGTAAATGCAGGCAAGCTGGATCAGGGAAGTCAGGCTCAATGGCTCAATGATTTTCCCAGAAGTCTGCACTAAGATACAAGTCAGATTTTTTCATCCCCTGCAACAACATTTTTATTTTTGGTGAGGTGCTCCCAAAAGGAAATCACGTCTACATGGATGTAGACCCTGCCACTTTCCTCATCAAGGCCCTGCAGGTGCAGCAGCTGATTGATAATTATCCACTTCACCTCCGGAAGATTTACCCCCCTTCATAGCCAGGCCATTTTTTGCGATACGGCATTGCGTTACTTTAACTGCGCAGTTGTGCGACGCTGTACCTAAACAAAATGTATGTTTTTTCTTTCCCACAAATACAGATTTCTTTTGGTGGTATTTGATCACCTCTTTTTATTTTTTGCGCTATAAACAAAAAAGACTGACAATTTTGGGGAAAAAAAACAATTGTTTTTACTTTCTACTATAAAACATATCCAATAAAAAATTTGTAAAAATCTAATTTCTTCATAAATTTAGGCAAATATGTATTCTGCTACAAATTTTTGGTAAAAAAAAATCCCAAAAAGCGTATATTGGTTTGCACAATTTTTTTTATAGTGTCTACAAACTATGGGATAGTTTTATAAATGTATTTCTTTTTTACTAGTAATGGCGGCGATCAGCAACTTATAGCGAGACTGCGATATTGCGACGGACAGTCGGGACACTGACTGACACTTTTGACACTTTTTGGGGATCAGTGACACTAATACAGTGATCAGTGCTAAAAAATATGCACTGTCACTGTACTAAGGACACTGGCTAGGAAGGGCTTAACATCAGGGGTGATCAAAGGGTTAAATGTGTGCCTGGCCAGTGCTTTATTACTGTGGGGGAGGTGCTTTTACTAGGGGAAGGCATGGATTGGTGCCCCTGCTTAGCAGAGACACAGGATCTATGCCTTCTGTACTGACAGAACGGCAATCTGCCTTGATTGCATAGGCAGACCGCCGTTCTGCCTGCGTACCAAAACATTGGCGAGTGCCAGCGGACATTGAGTCCACCGTACCTGCGGATCAGCTCCCGAAACGGGCTGCTGGCGATGCGCATGCATGCCCCAGAACCGGAAGGATTACGTGCTAGGTATGGGATCCTGCGCCGGAGAGCCGTCTTGCTGCCGTATATTTACAGTATACGTTCGGCAAGCGGTTATAAAACTAATACTATTCGATTTACATTCCACATGGACACAGAGAAACAAACAACTTCCTTCAGAATAACAAAAGGTACGAATCTGTAACAAAGTTTGTTAAAATCCTTCCAATGTACATAGATCACCCAGAGGGGAATGTTTTTTCTCAAATTGTCAGGACTAAAAATATATTTTTTGTATTTATTTATTTAAGTAAAAATTAAGCATTGCATATTAAAGTGGATCTTCACACTCTTTCTAAAGTATGGCTAATATTAATTATCACGCAGTCTTATGTTATGTTTGGATAGTGCTATGTGTTGTTACATAAATATATTTTTTCCCCCAAGAATCCCATGGCTTCAACATTTGGCCGCCTAGGAGATCATCTGTGTATTCCCGTTGATATTGGCAATGTTTACTGTGCAGGGGTGGGAACTTGATGTGCATGCTGGGTAGCTAGCTGCACAAAAAACAGGAAATGAACAGGCGCGGCTTCAGGTGCCTGCAGTTGGAATGACCGCCAGCAGATTTTGCATAGGAGATATTCTACTTTTATTTGGCAAGTAAAGTGTGACAACTGTAGCCCCTCCTTAAATATTTAGATGTTGCGCCAACTGGTGGAATTTTTCTGACTTTTTATCTGCCTTTTTAACATGTTTTGCTTTTCTCTTGCTGAAAATGCCTCAACAGCCCATGCTGCAATTTACACCCATAAGTGAATAGATGAAAGCAGCAACCTGTTCCCCCTCTCCTATCACTTCTCCCCAGTTTCATCTAGGATTTTTAATGAAAGAGAAGAGTTTGATGGTAGACACCTTCTCTTTTAAAGGTATAGCTGCACTTTAAATGACATACCTGTATTTGTAAACATATGAATATATGTAATCAAAAAGTGATATATTGGGGGGGCGGAGTCGGCAAGCAAGGAGTATGGCCGCATGAGATCACAGCTCCCGGCCACCTGAACACACCGGAGCTTCTCAGCCACATAGTGTACACAGGAACGGCGGTTTTGGGCCGTGTCAGAGCGGGGACACCTCTGGAGCATGGGGAGAAGGAGAAGAGAGAGATCTGCGCCGGGTAAGATGACGGATTTTTTTGCACTGTCAGACTGCTGCAGCAGCCAAAATGGCGCCGGCAGCGTGCAGGGCTCTGCACACACATACAGCCTGAAACATCCCAGAAACCAGATGGCAGGCGCTTCTCCCCCACATCTCTCTGACCAGACACTTCCAAGCTCACAGTCTTCCTCCACAACTAACAGCCCTGTTAAAGCTAAGCAATGAATATCTGGGCCTGCTTCTGGGTCAATGGCTGAAGGGGAGGGAGGAGTGCGGATAGATGACACTATAGAATTCCAGGATGCCATAGCAGCTTTCCCTACAAACAACCAGCCTGTAATGGACTCCACACTGAAAGACATGTTGGTGTCCCTTAGAGGTGCTATACATACTGACATGCTGCAGCTTGTAAACCAATGCAAAACAGAAGTGACTGAAGTCAGAGACAGGGTGGCTCACATAGAGGACAAGATGGGGGATTTCTCTGAGACTTTTAATGCAATGGTGGACGCGCACAATGACCACGAGGAGGACATTGTCTGGCTCAAGTCAAAGGTCGCGGATCTCGAAGATCGTTCCAGAAGGAACAACGTTAAAATTAGAGGAATCCCAGAGTCAGTAAAAAACTCAGAATTGAATGCCTTCCTCACTAATATACTAAAATAAGCCCTCCCTGACCTCCCTTTGGAGGAAATTGTCATTGATAGAATACATAGATTGCCCAAACCTAAACACATCCCTGAGAAACTGCCCAGGGACACTATAGCCAGAATCCATTACTATACAGTTAAAGAAAAACTGATGTATGTGACAAGACGAGCTGGCAATCTACCTGAATGCATGCAAGGACTATCCTTCTTTGCGGACCTTTCTGCACATACGATGCAGAGGAGAAGAAACCTCATGACAATAACCAAACCTCTCAGGAATCACCAGATCCCATATCGCTGGAATTACCCCGCTAACCTACTGATCACTAAAGGAGAAAAGGAATTTCTGGTGAGATCCTTAGAAGAGGGCATCAAATTGTTGGAGAGATGGAAAATTCTCCCTGATGAGACAGAGGATGATCAGCAAACGCAAACCTCCTTTCATACCCGCACTAAATGACTGTAAGGCAACACAAAATACGTTGCTCTATCATAATAGTTCACCTCAACATGCTCCGGTTGTTCTACCGGCATAAACTCTCAATCTCTTTACACCCCCAAGTTAGCAGGTTTATCCCTGCCCAGATTTCAATAGAAATCGTACGTTTTTAAAGTGCGCCTCGTTTTGCACAAACTGTTTCTTTCTACAAACGTTTGACCAGTTTTTGTCTTCTGTTCAGTTTTTATTGTTTTCCTGTCAAGCAGCAAACTTGCATCTCCAACCAGGACTTTTGCTTTTAACTGCTTCTGCTTGCAAGTGTTGATTTATTTCTTTTTTTTGTCCTTTATTTGATACGTTTATCAGTTTTAAAAATACTTTCCCCCCCCACTCCTTTCTCTGACACTTTTTAAACAGCTTTTTTTCTTTCTGCTAATTAAGGGGAGTGGTTAATTGTTCACAGGTGAGTATATAAGTGTCTGTACAAACTCCCTTAGGAGCTGGCTCCCTGCTGATGGTGGCTTGCATGTGGATTTTGTGAACATCAGTGGAATTTTGAACTACAGTGGAGAGTTAAAAACCAGGACTTTTGCTTTTAACTGCTTCTGCTTGCAAGTGTTGATTTATTTCTTTTTTTTGTCCTTTATTTGATACGTTTATCAGTTTTAAAAATACTTTCCCCCCCCCACTCCTTTCTCTGACACTTTTTAAACAGCTTTTTTTCTTTCTGCTAATTAAGGGGAGTGGTTAATTGTTCACAGGTGAGTATATAAGTGTCTGTACAAA
This sequence comes from Rana muscosa, assembly GCA_029206835.1. Lineage (NCBI taxonomy): Eukaryota > Metazoa > Chordata > Amphibia > Anura > Ranidae > Rana > Rana muscosa. The sequence continues at coordinate 796,555,561 of CM055116.1, read as the reverse complement.
CTCCCTTAGGAGCTGGCTCCCTGCTGATGGTGGCTTGCATGTGGATTTTGTGAACATCAGTGGAATTTTGAACTACAGTGGAGAGTTAAAAACCAGGACTTTTGCTTTTAACTGCTTCTGCTTGCAAGTGTTGATTTATTTCTTTTTTTTTGTCCTTTATTTGATACGTTTATCAGTTTTAAAAATACTTTCCCCCCCCACTCCTTTCTCTGACACTTTTTAAACAGCTTTTTTTCTTTCTGCTAATTAAGGGGAGTGGTTAATTGTTCACAGGTGAGTATATAAGTGTCTGTACAAACTCCCTTAGGAGCTGGCTCCCTGCTGATGGTGGCTTGCATGTGGATTTTGTGAACATCAGTGGAATTTTGAACTACAGTGGAGAGTTAAAAACCAGGAGTTTAAAACAGGAGTTAAGACAGGAGTCTTCTAAACTGTGAGTAACATTATAAACTTCCTACAAGTAATTATATTGTAACTGGGAAATGAGTGCTAGCAGGGTTGAAGGTTTTGCTCAGTGCACAGTGTGCCACATGTATGCAAAATTGGTGCAACAGCTCCAGGATGGATACCGCTGTGACAGATGTGAGCAGGTTGCCCTTCTGGAAGCTCGCATTAGAGATCTGGAAGAGCAAGTTGCAACACTGGGCGGAAAGGACAACCTTGAAAGGGGTCCTCTGCTCACTGAGCAGGTGGTCAGTAGGGCTGATGTGGAGGGTGGAGTGGCAAGTCAGGATTATCAGATAGGAAGATGGGTTAATGTAGTTAGAGGGAGTGGAAGGGGCTTGCAGAAAAGGAAGGCCAGTCCTGTATTTGTGCATCAAAACAAATTTTCCACGTTGGGTGAAGATGTGGAGGTGGCAAACACAGAGGTGGCAGCCCTAGATGTCACTGCTACCCCTAACAGCCGGGACAGCAACCCATCTAGTAGAGGTGGTGAGGGGAGTGCAGGTAGGCCAAGACAGTTGGTGGTTATAGGGGATTCTATAATCAGAAGGACTGATAGAATAATTTGTCGCCAGGATCGCCTCAACCGAATGGTTTGCTGTCTCCCTGGTGCCAGGGTTCGGCATGTGGTGGACCGGGTGGATAAATTACTGGGAGGGGCTGGGCATGACCCAGCTGTCTTGGTCCACGTTGGAACCAATGACAGTATACATGGAAGGTGGAGGCTCCTTAAGAATCAATTTAAAGAACTAGGCTGCAAGATGAAGGCAAGGACCTCCAAGGTGATATTCTCTGAAATATTGCCTGTGCCATGCGCAACACAGGAAAGGCAGGGGGAGATTAGAGAGCTGAATGCATGGCTAAAGACCTGGTGTAGGGAGGAGGGATTTGGGTTTCTAGAGCACTGGGCTGACTTTTCATTGGGGTGCAGCCTATATGCTAAAGACGGTTTGCACTTGAATGGAAGGGGGTCTGCTGTGCTGGGGGAGAGGTTTATGGGAAGGCTGGAGGAGTATTTAAACTAGGTTTGAGGGGGGAGGGTGAACTAGAATTACATCGGGCACACAGGTCAGTTAGTGGTCAGACATTAATGGAGAGTGGAATGGGGATAGATGGGGGGAGGGTTATGGCAGGTGACAAGAAAGTTCCCATGTTGCAAACAGCCATTGGAAACTATAGTGCCATTTGTACTACTAAAAATTATATGAAAAATACCAGAGAAAAATGTAATACATTAAAGTGTTTGTTCACCAATGCCAGAATGCCAGAAGTCTGCCAAGCAAAATAGGTGAGTTGGAAGCTCTGGTGCATGAGGAGAGCTATGACGTAATCGGTATTGCTGAAACATGGCTTCAATCCTCACATGACTGGATTATTAATATTCCTGGCTATGCACTCTTTCGGACAGGGCAAAAAGGAAAGGTGGCGGGGTCTGTCTCTATGTGAGAAGTGATCTCAAAGCGAGTGTGAAAGAGGACCTGGTTGATGGAGAGTGTGATGAGGCTGAAGCATTATGGGTGGAACTGCATACAGATGTGCGTAGTTCAAAGTTAATCATTGGAGTTTGTTATAGACCACCCAATGTTAATGAGGAGGTGGAGACTCAGCTCCTTGCACAGATGGAAAGGGCTGCAAGGGCTGGGACGGTGGTAATAATGGGGGATTTTAACTACCCAGAAATTGACTGGAGTAATGGCACTGCTGGGACATTTAAAGGGCAAAAATTTATAAGCCTATTGCAGGACAATTTTATGGTCCAGTTTATTGAGGCCCCAACTAGGAATGATGCTCTGTTGGACCTGGTAATCTCAAACCATGCAGAGCATATTACTAATGTTCAGATAAAGGAACACCTGGGTAGCAGTGACCATAACATGATTTCATTTGATGTTAGCTGTAAGCAAGAAATACATGCAGGAAGGATAAAAACACTTAATTTCAATAAAGCAAATTTTCCAAGGATGAGGGCTGCTCTCCAGGACTTAGACTGGGAGAGAATATTGGCATCAATGGGCACAGAACAGAAATGGGAATTCTTCAAAAAGACTGTTTGTGAACTCACTGCAAAGTATATTCCCATGGGCAATAAGTTTAAAAGGCTAAAAATAAAACCTATGTGGCTCACAGTTAAAGTTAAAAAAGCTATAAACAATAAGAAAAGCACTTTTAAAAAATATAAAAATGAAGGAACACTAGTGTCGTTTAAATGTTACAAAGAATATAACAGGATATGTAAAAAGGAAATCAAGGATGCAAAAATTCAAAACGAACGACAGATTGCAAAAGATAGTAGGACAAACCCCAAAAAAATCTTCAAATATATTAATAGTAAAAAGGTCAAGTCTGAGCATGTAGGCCCTTTACAAAATAATCTAGTGTGGGTGACTGGGGACAAAGAGAAGGCTAATTTATTAAATACTTTCTTCAGCTCTGTGTATACAATGGAGCATGGGGGAGTTCAGGTCCATAATGGGGGTGGTAGTGACACAGCCTCAAATCCACAATGGCTCAAAAGTGATATGGTCCAGAAATATTTAGACAGAATAAAGGTGGATAAAGCACCTGGACCAGATGGCATACACCCACAGATCCTAAAAGAATTGAGCTCTGTAATTTCAAAGCCATTGTATCTAATTTTTAGGGACTCATTAATGACAGGAATAGTACCACTGGATTGGCGCAGGGCCAATGTGGTGCCTATATTTAAAAAGGGAACAAAGTCTTTACCAAGTAACTATAGACCTGTTAGTTTAACTTCCATAGTTGGGAAGATACTGGAGAGATTAATAAAAGACCACATAGATGAGTTCTTGCTGGAAAAAAACTATTTAAGCAACAGACAGCATGGATTCATGAAAGACAGAAGTTGTCAGACAAACCTGATTTCTTTTTATGAAGAGGTAAGTAAAACCTTGGACAGAGGCGTGGCTGTGGACGTGGTATACTTGGATTTTGCAAAAGCGTTTGATACAGTTCCCCACACACGGCTCATGTGTAAGGTAAAGTCTACAGGATTGGAAATATCAGTTTGTAAATGGATAGAAAACTGGCTAAAAGACAGAATTCAGAGAGTCGTGGTTAATGATTCTTACTCTGAATGGTCTAAGGTTATCAGTGGTGTACCCCAAGGTTCAGTGCTGGGACCCTTACTTTTTAATATCTTTATAAATGATATTGGGTCTGAGATCAAAAGTAACATTTCAGTCTTTGCAGATGACACCAAGCTATGCAGTGGAATAACGTCCTTACAGGATGTAGCCAATTTACAAGCCGACCTCAATGCTCTGTCTAATTGGGCGACTATGTGGCAGATGAGGTTTAATGTTGATAAATGTAAAGTTATGCACTTGGGGGCTAAGAATATGAATGCATCATACATACTAGGGGGAATACAACTGGGGGGATCCGTAGTGGAGAAGGATCTGGGGGTTTTGGTAGATCATAAGCTCAATAATGGCATGCAATGCCAAGCTGTGGTTTCCAAAGCGAGCAAAGTCCTTTCTTGTATTAAGAGAGGTATGGTCTCCAGAGAGAGAGATATAATTTTGCCCCTGTACAAATCATTAGTAAGGCCTCATCTGGAATACGCAGTTCAGTTTTGGGCACCAGTTCTCAAAAAGCATATCGGGGAACTGGAGAAAGTGCAGAGAAGGGCAACCAAACTGATAAGAGGCATGGAGGAGCTCAGCTATGAAGAAAGATTAGAGGAACTGAATTTATTCACTCTTGAGAAGAGGAGAATAAGGGGGGATATGATTAACATGTACAAATATATAAGGGGTCCATATAGTGAACTTGGTGATGAGTTATTCACTTTACGGTCAACACAGAGAACAAGGGGGCACTCTTTACGTCTAGAAGAAAAAAGATTTCATCTCCAAATGCGGAAAGGTTTCTTCACAGTAAGAGCTGTGAAAATGTGGAACAGACTCCCTGCAGAGGTGGTTCTGGCCAGCTCAGTAGATTGCTTTAAGAAAGGCCTGGATACTTTCCTAAATGTAAATAATATAACTGAGTACTAACAGTTCTAGGTAAAGTTGATCCAGGGTAAATCCGATTGCCTCTCGGGGGATCAGGAAGGAATTTTTTCCCCTGCTGTAGCAAATTGGATCATGCTCTGCTGGGGTTTTTTGCCTTCCTCTGGATCAACTGTGGGTATAGAATTGGGTATTAGTGATGAGCCGAACACCCCCGGGTTCGGTTCGCACCAGAACCCGCGAACGGACCGAAAGTTCGTACGAACATTAGAACCCTATTAAATACAATGGATGCGAACGTTCGAATTCTAAAGTGCTAATTATAACAACTATTATGCATGTTATTGTCCTAAAAAGGGTTTGGGAACCCGGGTTGTGCACCAGGGGACATGTATCAATGCAAAAAGAAGTTTTAAAAACGGTCGTTTTTCGGGAGCAGTCATTTTAATGATGCATAAAGTGAAAAAAAAAAGTCAAATATTCCTTTAAATATCGTACCTGGGGGGTGTCTAAAGTATGCCTGTGAAGTGCCACGTGTTTCCCGTGTTTAGAACTGTCCCTGCACAAAATGACACTTCTAAAGGAAAAAAAAGCCATTTAAAACTGCTTGCGGCTTTAATGTAATGTCTGGTCCCGGTAATATGGATGAAAATCTTTAAGAAAAATGGCATAGCTACCCCATGACCCCCCCCCCCTACCCCAGCCCATTACCAGCCCCTTTGGGTCTTGTATGGATATTAAGGGGAACCCCGCACATAAAATAAAAAAGGCCCTATATACTCAGTCTCTGAACAGCCGTATACAGGCGGTGCATACAAGACAGGGACTGTAGGTTTGTTCTTATGTAGAATCTGTTTGTAATTTTGAACAGGTACATTGTTGAAGTGTAGCTCCAGCCCAAAAATCTATTTTTAAACTTTTTGGAAAACATAGGTAAGGGTTATCACCCCTGTAACATTTGTTTTGCTGTCTGTGCCCCTGTTCAGAACATTTCACCTCACTTTCCGTCCCAATGACAACTGTTTTTGAAATGTGGTGTTTTTCTTGAAACAAGGATTGCTGATAAAGCATCAGTACAGAGGAGACACCTTTCTCCCATATTTATTCTTACAGGAGAGAATTTTCCTTCCTAGTGGTAGATTTCCTCTCACTTCCTGTTGTCTTCTTGCGTTTGCAAGTAGGAGTCGTTTGTAAGTTGGATGTTTGAAAGTAGGGACCTGCCGTATATACTCTGCAGAAATAGGCCCCTTAGTTGTTGGTGTTGGCACAACACTGTAAGCACTCACAGTTACTCTTGGTTGGTGCTGGAACGCCCTGCTGTCAACTATTATATCAGGAATTTTAATTACATATAATTGTTGAACAGTGGTAGTAAAAATTGGGCCTTTGATGGTGGTGCTGGTGCCACAACACTGTAAGCCCTGACAGTTACTCTTGGTGGGTGCAGCAATGGGCCCTGCTGTGAATTATTAGATCAAGAATTGTAATTGCATGCCCCTGTTGAACAGGGGCTGAAAAATTGGGCCTTTCGTGGTGGTGGTGGTGTTGCCACAACACTGTAAGCCCTCAGAGTTACTCTTGGTGAGTGCAGGAATGGGCCCTGCTGTGAATTATTAGATCAAGAATTGTAATTACATGCCCCTTTTGAACAGGGGCTGAAAAATTGGGCCTTTCCTGGTGGTGGTGGTGGTGGCGTTGCCACAACACTGTAAGCCCTCAGAGTTACTCTTGGTGGGTGCAGGAATGGGCCCTGCTGTGAATTATTAGATCAAGAATTGTAATTACATGCCCCTTTTGAACAGGGGCTGAAAAATTGGGCCTTTCGTGGTGGTGGTGGTGGTGGCGTTGCCACAACACTGTAAGCCCTCAGAGTTACTCTTGGTGGGTGCAGCAATGGGCCCTGCTGTGAATTATTAGATCAAGAATTGTAATTGCATGCCCCTGTTGAACAGGGGCTGAAAAATTGGGCCTTAGGCACTGGTGGCACAACACTACAACCCCTCACAGATACTGTACTTGGAGCACAGCAATGAGCCCTGTTGCAAAGTATTGCTTCAAAAATTGTAATGACACGCCCCTGTTAAACAGGGGCTGAAAAATTGGGCCTTAGGCACTGGTGCCACAACACTCCAACCCCTCACAGATACTGTACTTGGAGCACAGCAATGAGCCCTATGGCAAATTATTGCTAAAAAAATTGTAATTACACGCCCCTGTAAAACAGGGGCTGAAAAATTGGGCCTTAGCCACTGGTGGCGGCACCCATAAACAAAAATGATCTTCCAAGCTATCATCATCAATCGTATCATTGAGGACTCGGAGGAGGAGGATAGCCAGTCAACATAACAGCACAGGCACTCAGCATCAGCATCAGTCTTGAAGGGATGTGACATGTTAAAATCAATTAGTCTGTTATATCAGCATCAGGTGTGTGGTAGCTGGTGGTGATCCAAGACTGGTTCATCTTGATGAAAGTCAGTCGATCAACCGAGTCGGTGGACAGGCGCACCCTGTGATCCGTGACAAATCCTCCAGCAGCACTGAATGTGCGTTCCGAAAGAACGCTGGATGCAGGACAGGCCAGTAGCTCAATTGCATACTGTGCAAGCTCTGGCCAGTGATCCATCCTCAAGACCCAGTAAGCCAGAGGATTTTCGGTGGGGAAGGTGTCCAAGTCTGACCTTGCCCCTAGATATTCCTGCACCATGTTTATCAGACGCTGGCGATGGTTGCTGGAACCGATCATACTTTGGGGCTGCGGACGAAAGAATTGTCTGAACGCATCGGTCAGACGGCCACCTTCACCACCGCTCCTTCTTTGACTGGCCGAAGCCTCAGCAACTCGTTGTCCAGGACCAGGAGTTTGTAACCTCCCAGTCTCTGGGAACGCGTTGCACAGACCTTTCTGCAAGGCCTCCCGGAGTTGTCTCATCCTCTGCTCCCTCTGCGACGGTAACATAAGGTCCGCAACCTTACCCTTGTACCGTGGATCAAGGAGAGTGGCCAGCCAGTAATGGTCCCTCTCCTTGATCCGAAGAATACGAGGATCCTTCCGCAGACTTTGCAGGATCAGGGAGGCCATGCAGCGTAGGTTTGCTGAGGCATTCGCTCCGGAGTCCTCTGGGTCACTAAGGACGACATGATCCGCAGCCACCACCTCCCAGCCACGTACAAGTCCACTGGTTTCTTGGGACTGTAAATCATCCCTAAAAGACTGCTGCTGATGATGCTGAGTGCCAGCCTCCACCTCCATGCTGACACAATCCTCCTCCTCCTCCTCCTCCTCCTCCTCTTCCTGTGCGATGGGTGGGACAGAAGGAACACTGTCTGGGTAAAGGGGGCCTTGAGAGGCAAGGAAGTCCTCCTCTTCCTGCCTCTGTTCTGCCTCAAGTGCCCTGTCCATTATTCCACGCAGCGTGTGCTCCAACAGGTGGACAAGAGGTACAGTGTCACTGATGCATGCACTGTCACTGCTCACCATCCTCGTGGCCTCCTCAAATGGTGCCAGGACAGTGCATGCATCCCTGATCATGCCCCACTGGCGTGGAGAAAAAAAACCAAGCTCCCCTGACCCTGTCCTGGTGCCGTAGTCGCACAGGTACTCATTGATGGCCCTCTGCTGCGTGTGCAGCCGCTGCAGCATGGCCAACGTTGAGTTCCACCTGGTGGGCATGTCACATATAAGGCGGTTCTTGGGCAGGTTCAACTCCTTTTGCAGCTCAGCCAGGCGAGCACTGGCATTATAAGATCTGCGGAAATGCACACAGACTTTCCTGGCCTGCCTCAGGACATCCTGTAAGCCCGGGTACCTGCCCAAGAACCGCTGCACCACCAGGTTAAGGACGTGAGCCACACAGGGCACATGGGTCAGTTGTCCCTGTCGGAGGGCGGAGAGGAGGTTGGTGCCATTGTCGCAAACCACCATTCCTGGCTTAAGCTGGCGTGGCATCAACCACCTCTCGGCCTGGCCCTGCAGAGCAGACAGGACCTCTGCCCCAGTGTGGCTTCTGTCCCCCAAACACACCAGCGCAAGCACGGCATGGCATCTTTTTGCCTGCGTACTTGCGTAGCCCCTTGAACGCCTACGGAGCACCGCTGGTTCCGAGGACAAACCACAGGAAGAGGCCATGGAGGAAGAAGAAGAGGAGGGGGTGGAGGAGAGAGGTGTGTCACAACCAGTAGTAGCATTTTGGAGGTGTGGCGGTGGAACAACCTCCAACACTACTGCACCTTGTCCTGCATCCTTCCCAGCTGCCAAAAGAGTGACCCAATGGGCCGTGAAAGAAAGGTAACGTCCCTGTCCATGCCTGCTGGACCATGAGTCAGCTGTAATATGCACCTTACCGCTGACCGCCCTGTCCAGCGAGGCCAAGACATTGCCTTCCACATGCCGGTAGAGAGCCGGAATAGCCTTCCGTGAGAAAAAGTGGCGTTTGGGAACCTGCCACTGAGGAACCGCACATTCCACAAACTCACGGAAGGGGGCCGAGTCTACCAACTGAAAAGGCAGCAGTTGAAGCGCTAGCAATTTAGCCAAGCTAGCATTCAACCGCTGGGCATGTGGATGGCTGGGAGTGAACTTCTTTCGACGGTCCAGCAGCTGGGGCAGGGAAATTTGCCTGCTAGAATCGGACGTCGGTGTACTGCTAGCAGAGTGGCCGCAAGTACTTGGCTGTGACACACCTAATTCTACACCTTCATTCCTCTCAGTGCATGTTTCAGAGAGGACTGAAGTTATAGTGGGGTTGGAGATCCCAGCTGATGCGGTGCAAGGAGAGGTCCGCTTTGTTCTTTGGTGTGGGTCTTTGAGGTAGGCTTGCCAACGAGCTGCATGGCAGGTCAACATATGTCTGGTCAGGCATGTGGTACCCAAGCGGCTGATGTTTTGGCCACGCGATATACGCTTGAGACATATGTTGCAAACAGCAGCTGTGCGATCTGATGCACTAGCCTCAAAAAAGGCCCACACCAAAGAACTTTTTGAATGACGGGCAGAGGCAGCGCCCTGCACAGGCGGAGCTCTGCGGTGTGATTCCGTCGGTGTACTGCCCTTACGCTGGCCACCAAAGGGCATCCTGCCTCGTTGGAAATGTGCCTCCTCCTCATCCTCCTCCTCCTCCTCTCTCCTATTAGGCACCCACGTGGAGTCAGTGACCTCATCATCCCCTCCCTCCTCATCACTGGAGCCAATCTGGCAGTATGCTGCAGCTGCTGGAACATGACTGCCAGATTGGTGTCCTTCTTGAGCATCCCCTCTGTCTGCTCTCACGCTACTGCCTTCCTGTAGCTGGGTTTCATCATCAGACCCGTCGAAACGCTGGGCATCCTCCCGGAGCATGTACCCAACACTGTGCTCAAACAGTTCGGGGGACTCCTAAGGAGGAGGACATGGTGGGTCTAGGGAAGGAGTGACTGATGATGAGTCTGACATTGATACCAGGGAAGAGGACGCTTTGGCAGCTGCTTTTCCAGTACCCTGAGCCTGGGTGAGAGAGGATGAGGAGGAGGAGGAGGGCTTGGTCATCCACTCTACCAAGTCTTCGGCATGATGTGGCTCAACATGTCCAGCTGCCGAAAAGAAGGACAAGCGTGTCCCATGGCCATGTGCTGATGACAATGCACCGCGTCCACGACCAGCACTGTTGCCCCCAGACACAGAGCCTGCTTGCCCTCTTTTATTGCCTCCTGACTGTCTGCCTCTCCTTGTTTGCCTTCCAGACATTGTAATAGATGGCCTGCAGGGAGATGGGAAAAAAGCAATAAGGGCTACCTTCAGGTGTCCTTCTCTGTCCCTTTACTTAAGGATTTCTAAATATGGTTGAGGATGATTGCTTTTGCACAGAATAGCACAACGACAATTTCCCTGACTGTCCAAAAAAACAAGGATTTCAAAGATGGTTGATGAGGAATGCTTTAGCACACTATAGCACAAGGAGAATTTCCCTCACTGTCCTTCCCTGTCCCTAGAAACAAGGATTATCACAGTGAAAGAAACTGACACTCTTCCTACCTATAGTTTTCTGTCCCTAGAAAAAATGTTTTTTTAAAGCACACTATAGCACAAGGAGAATTTCCCTCACTTTCCTTCCCTGTCCCTAGAAACAAGGATTATCACAGTGAAAGAAACTGACACTCTTCCTACCTATAGTTTTCTGTCCCTAGAAAAAATGTTTTTTTTAAAGCACACTATAGCACAAGGAGAATTTCCCTCACTGTCCTTCCCTGTCCCTAGAAACAAGGATTATCACAGTGAAAGAAACTGACACTCTTCCTACCTATAGTTTTCTGTCCCTAGAAAAAATGTTTTTTTAAAGCACACTATAGCACAAGGAGAATTCCCTCACTGTCCTTCCCTGTCCCTAGAAACAAGGATTCGCACAGTAAAACACACTGACACTCTCCCTACCTATAGTTTTCTGTCCCTAGAAAAAATGTTTTTTTAAAGCACACTATAGCACAAGGAGAATTCCCTCACTGTCCTTCCCTGTCCCTAGAAACAAGGATTCGCACAGTAAAACACACTGACACTCTCCCTACCTATAGTTTTCTGTCCCTAGAAAAAATGTTTTTTTAAAGCACACTATAGCACAAGGAGAATTTACCTCACATTCCTTCCCTGTCCCTAGAAACAAGGATTATCACAGTGAAAGAAACTGACACTCTTCCTACCTATAGTTTTCTGTCCCTAGAAAAAATGTTTTTTTAAAGCACACTATAGCACAAGGAGAATTTTCCTCACTGTCCTTCCCTGTCCCTAGAAACAAGGATTATCACAGTGAAAGAAACTGACACTCTTCCTACCTATAGTTTTCTGTCCCTAGAAAAAATGTTTTTTTAAAGCACACTATAGCACAAGGAGAATTTTCCTCACTTTCCTTCCCTGTCCCTAGAAACAAGGATTATCACAGTGAAAGAAACTGACACTCTTCCTACCTATAGTTTTCTGTCCCTAGAAAAAATGTTTTTTTAAAGCACACTATAGCACAAGGAGAATTTTTCTCACTGTCCTTCCCTGTCCCTAGAAACAAGGATTATCACAGTGAAAGAAACTGACACTCTTCCTACCTATAGTTTTCTGTCCCTAGAAAAAATGTTTTTTTAAAGCACACTATAGCACAAGGAGAATTCCCTCACTGTCCTTCCCTGTCCCTAGAAACAAGGATTCGCACAGTAAAACACACTGACACTCTCCCTACCTATAGTTTTCTGTCCCTAGAAAAAATGTTTTTTTAAAGCACACTATAGCACAAGGAGAATTCCCTCACTGTCCTTCCCTGTCCCTAGAAACAAGGATTATCACAGTGAAAGAAACTGACACTCTTCCTACCTATAGTTTTCTGTCCCTAGAAAAAATGTTTTTTTTAAAGCACACTATAGCACAAGGAGAATTTCCCTCACTGTCCTTCCCTGTCCCTAGAAACAAGGATTATCACAGTGAAAGAAACTGACACTCTTCCTACCTATAGTTTTCTGTCCCTAGAAAAAATGTTTTTTTAAAGCACACTATAGCACAAGGAGAATTCCCTCACTGTCCTTCCCTGTCCCTAGAAACAAGGATTCGCACAGTAAAACACACTGACACTCTCCCTACCTATAGTTTTCTGTCCCTAGAAAAAATGTTTTTTTAAAGCACACTATAGCACAAGGAGAATTCCCTCACTGTCCTTCCCTGTCCCTAGAAACAAGGATTCGCACAGTAAAACACACTGACACTCTCCCTACCTATAGTTTTCTGTCCCTAGAAAAAATGTTTTTTTAAAGCACACTATAGCACAAGGAGAATTTACCTCACTTTCCTTCCCTGTCCCTAGAAACAAGGATTATCACAGTGAAAGAAACTGACACTCTTCCTACCTATAGTTTTCTGTCCCTAGAAAAAATGTTTTTTTAAAGCACACTATAGCACAAGGAGAATTTTCCTCACTGTCCTTCCCTGTCCCTAGAAACAAGGATTATCACAGTGAAAGAAACTGACACTCTTCCTACCTATAGTTTTCTGTCCCTAGAAAAAATGTTTTTTTAAAGCACACTATAGCACAAGGAGAATTTTCCTCACTTTCCTTCCCTGTCCCTAGAAACAAGGATTATCACAGTGAAAGAAACTGACACTCTTCCTACCTATAGTTTTCTGTCCCTAGAAAAAATGTTTTTTTAAAGCACACTATAGCACAAGGAGAATTTTTCTCACTGTCCTTCCCTGTCCCTAGAAACAAGGATTATCACAGTGAAAGAAACTGACACTCTTCCTACCTATAGTTTTCTGTCCCTAGAAAAAATGTTTTTTTAAAGCACACTATAGCACAAGGAGAATTCCCTCACTGTCCTTCCCTGTCCCTAGAAACAAGGATTCGCACAGTAAAACACACTGACACTCTCCCTACCTATAGTTTTCTGTCCCTAGAAAAAATGTTTTTTTAAAGCACACTATAGCACAAGGAGAATTCCCTCACTGTCCTTCCCTGTCCCTAGAAACAAGGATTATCACAGTGAAAGAAACTGACACTCTTCCTACCTATAGTTTTCTGTCCCTAGAAAAAATGTTTTTTTTAAAGCACACTATAGCACAAGGAGAATTCCCTCACTGTCCTTCCCTGTCCCTAGAAACAAGGATTCGCACAGTAAAACACACTGACACTCTCCCTACCTATAGTTTTCTGTCCCTAGAAAAAATGTTTTTTTAAAGCACAATATAGCACAAGGAGAATTCCCTCACTGTCCTTCCCTGTCCCTAGAAACAAGGATTCGCACAGTAAAACACACTGACACTCTCCCTACCTATAGTTTTCTGTCCCTAGAAAAAATGTTTTTTTAAAGCACACTATAGCACAAGGAGAATTCCCTCACTGTCCTTCCCTGTCCCTAGAAACAAGGATTCGCACAGTAAAACACACTGACACTCTCCCTACCTATAGTTTTCTGTCCCTAGAAAAAATGTTTTTTTAAAGCACACTATAGCACAAGGAGAATTCCCTCACTGTCCTTCCCTGTCCCTAGAAACAAGGATTCGCACAGTAAAACACACTGACACTCTCCCTACCTATAGTTTTCTGTCCCTAGAAAAAATGTTTTTTTAAAGCACACTATAGCACAAGGAGAATTTACCTCACTTTCCTTCCCTGTCCCTAGAAACAAGGATTATCACAGTGAAAGAAACTGACACTCTTCCTACCTATAGTTTTCTGTCCCTAGAAAAAATGTTTTTTTAAAGCACACTATAGCACAAGGAGAATTTTCCTCACTTTCCTTCCCTGTCCCTAGAAACAAGGATTATCAAAGTGAAAGAAACTGACACTCTTCCTACCTATAGTTTTCTGTCCCTAGAAAAAATGTTTTTTTAAAGCACACTATAGCACAAGGAGAATTTTCCTCACTGTCCTTCCCTGTCCCTAGAAACAAGGATTATCACAGTGAAAGAAACTGACACTCTTCCTACCTATAGTTTTCTGTCCCTAGAAAAAATGTTTTTTTAAAGCACACTATAGCACAAGGAGAATTTTCCTCACTTTCCTTCCCTGTCCCTAGAAACAAGGATTATCACAGTGAAAGAAACTGACACTCTTCTTACCTATAGTTTTCTGTCCCTAGAAAAAATGTTTTTTTAAAGCACACTATAGCACAAGGAGAATTCCCTCACTGTCCTTCCCTGTCCCTAGAAACAAGGATTCGCACAGTAAAACACACTGACACTCTCCCTACCTATAGTTTTCTGTCCCTAGAAAAAATGTTTTTTTAAAGCACACTATAGCACAAGGAGAATTCCCTCACTGTCCTTCCCTGTCCCTAGAAACAAGGATTATCACAGTGAAAGAAACTGACACTCTTCCTACCTATAGTTTTCTGTCCCTAGAAAAAATGTTTTTTTTTAAGCACACTATAGCACAAGGAGAATTCCCTCACTGTCCTTCCCTGTCCCTAGAAACAAGGATTCGCACAGTAAAACACACTGACACTCTCCCTACCTATAGTTTTCTGTCCCTAGAAAAAATGTTTTTTTAAAGCACACTATAGCACAAGGAGAATTCCCTCACTGTCCTTCCCTGTCCCTAGAAACAAGGATTCGCACAGTAAAACACACTGACACTTTCCCTACCTATCCTTCTCTTTCCCTAAACTAAAGGAATCCAGGTTAAGCAAAAAAAATTAAATGTCACTGTCCCTGCCTATGCTTCTCTTTCCCTGCTCCGGAACACACTACACTAGGCCGCCGTGCTGGCGGCCTTTTATAGTGTGGGGCGTGTACTAAACACCCTCAGCAATAATTGGCCACAGGCATCCTGCCTGTGGCCAATCATTGCTCTCCTCGCTGCCGGCGCTGTGATTGGCCAAGCATGCGGGGTCACAGTGCATGCTTGGCCAATCACAGCGCCTGGATGACACTGCGATGGCGTAGTGCATTGTGGGCCGTTCGCGTCACTTGAATTTGGCGCGAACGGCCCAAATCGTTCGATCTTCGTCGAACGATCGAACAGCCGATGTTCGAGTCGAACGTATGTTCGACTCGAACACGAAGCTCATCCCTATTGGGTATATGGGATTGCACGATATTTTTTTATTTTATTTTAGTTATTTTTTTATGGTTGAACTGGATGGACTTTGTCTTTTTTCAACCTGACTAACTATGTAACTATGTAACTATGTAACCGGATTTCTACTCTGCAACACCCAGCAAAACAAACCGTACTACAGAGCCAGATCTCTGAAATTCAGCGACAACTGCAGTAGGGACCCACAAATATACTGCCAAGGACTGCTTCAACAACTTCTCCTACTACAGGTATAAGACTACAACCACTCTCACGTGTTACAACACACCTTTTCCTGCGGCCCTGCAAGCTCTGACATACTTTTTCCTTTGCCAACAAACCTAATCACCACACAATGGCGTTTAAAATCACCTCGCTGAATGTGAAAGGATTAAATAGCTCACAGAAGAGACACATGCTATGGAAGGAAGCTCGTTCTCAAAACTGATGTGTTCTGTATCCAGGAGACCCACTTTAAAGCGCAAAATCACCCTAATTTATCACACAAATTGTACCCTCACACTTTTGTCGCATGTGCCCCTTTAAAAAAGAGAGGAGTGGCTATTTTGGTGAAGAACACAGTGGGATTTAAAATGATTTCTATTCACTGCGATGAAGGAGGGAGATATTTTATACTTTCTTGCGAAATTAATGGTGTTAAGTACACCATAGCCAATGTTTAATAATAGGCAGCTACATTTTCTGAACAAAATGTGGAAAAAAATAAAAAAGCACAGTTCTGGACATGTCATACTCTGCGGTGACATGAACTCCATATCTGACATTCACCTAGATGTCTCTAGCGCCACTGCAAGGAAAAGCATCAGGCACACTTAATCGAACTTTATCAGAGCGAATAATCTTTATGATATTTGGAGGTGCCAACATTCCACTGAAAAGGATTTTACTTATTTTTCCCCAGTCCACATGTCCTACTCGAGGATTGATATGTTCCTAACGGACAAATTTTTGCTACAAAAAATCTCACATACGGATATTGGTCACATCACATGGTCTGACCATGCTCCTGTATCCATTACAGTGGGGAGCCGGGGATTCACTACCAGGGCAAATAGGTGGAAAAATGATATCCATTTATTTTCAGATCCGACAATTGCCAAAGACATTGAGAACTCTCTGCTAGAATTCTTTGCTAATAACGACATTGTAACGCCGAGCGCTCCGGGTGTCCCATCCATCCCGGAGCGCCCGCGCCGTCTGTCCCCCTGCAGCGCTCCGGTCGGCTCCTCTGACCGTGAGCGCTGCTCTGATGCTGGCGGGGATGCGATCCATGCGGCAGCACCTGTCCGCCCGCGGATCGCATCCCATCCTGCTCACCGGCCTCCTCCTCCTGCTTCGTCCCGGCACGAGCGGTCCCGCTGCTCTCTAGGGCGCGCGCGCGCCGGTCTTCTTAAATTTAAAGGGCCAGTGCACCATTGATTGGTGCCTGGTCCAATTACTGTGTCACACCCAAAACACTTAAAAACCCACTCCCCCTTCCTGTCCTTGCCGGATCTTGTTGCCTTACTGCCCTGAGAAAGCGTTTTGTAGTTGTCTTGCCAGTGTATCTGATCTTCTGCCGTTGCCCCTGACTACGAACCATTGCCGCCTGCCCTGACCTTCCGCTACGTCTGACCTTGCCTCTGCCTAGTCCCAGTGTACCGTGCCTATCTCAGCTGCCAGAGAAGTCGAGCCGCTACTGGGGGACACGACCTGGTTGCTACCGCCGCAGCAAGTCCATCCCGCCTTGCGGCGGGCTCTGGTGAAAACCGGTAGCTGCTTAGAACCGGTCCTCCAGTGCGACCCGTGCCTTCGCCTCTCTGGCACAGAGGATCCACCTCCTGTGTCCTCATTAGCCACCAGTCCGGGCCCTGACAGACATCACGGGTGTAAACCCGTTTACTTTGTGGAACACCCATAAAGCGTTTATAAGAGGGTTGCTAATGAAACATAGTGCCTCTCTGAGAAAAAAGAGGGGGCAGCACATGAACTCTATTCTAGAAACTATCACAAAGTTGGACATTCAAAACAAATCCTACCCTACCATGGATACTAGCAATAAATTAGCAGCAGCTAGAAATGACCTTAGGACGTTACTTATTTCAAAGCATGTTCGTACCACCCATAGATTTAGGTCCAATTTCTACACGCATGGCAATAAAGCTGGCAAATTACTAGCGAATCAAATTAAAGAGAAAGTGCTGACACAAAAAATCCCACACTTATTCCATCCCAAGAGCGGTTCCAAACTGACCAACCCTAAAGAGATAGCAGATGCATTTAGTAGCTACTATGGCAGTTTGTATAACCTACAGGGCGATTCTGAAACACCCCAATCCACCCCAAAATTGATAGAAAGCTTTTTAGAGGACATATCACTCCCCCAGCTATCCCAAGAGGATTTGCGATACTTAAACTCTCCGATTTCTACTTCCGAAATTACTAGTACCATTTTAAACCTCCCAAACAATAAATCACCTGGCCCTGATGGGTATTCTTCGGAATACTACAAAAAATTTACTGATATATTATCTCCCATACTGCTGCGAGTGTTCCATGCTGCTGCCTCCTCTGCCTCATTTCCTGCAGAAATGTTACAAGCTACAGTGGTTACATTGCCTAAACCAGGGAAGGAGCCGGACAGAGCACAGAATTTCAGGCCTATTTCGCTTTTAAATGTTGACTTAAAGGTATATGCAAAGATTTTGGCCAATAGAATTGCGAGATTGCTCCCCACATTGATTAAACCTGATCAGGTGGGGTTTGTGGCAGGTAGGCAAGCTACAGATGCCACAAGACGAATTATAAATTTAATACACTCATCTTCCACTTCTAAGAGGCCCTCAGTCCTCCTGTCATTGGACGCATAAAAGGCCTTTGACAGGATCCACTGGCGATATCTGTCAAGAGTTCTTGGGAAGTTTGGATTCTCAGGGCATATATGCTCCGCCATTTCTGCCTTATATTCAAATCCCTCAGCTATGGTTTTCACAGAGGGCATATTCTCGGAGCAATTCTCTATCGCGAATGGCACGAGACAGGGATGCCCTTTGTCACCCTTGATCTTTGCTCTCGTGATGGAGCCTTTAGCTGAGAAAATAAGAACAAACCCCCAAATTCAGGGTATCCGGTTGGGTAAAGAGGAGCATACAATTACACTATTCCCAGATGACGTGATTCTGTCGCTCTCCAATCCGGCTCGTTCCCTGTCAGTGGTACATGAAATACTAGAGTTGTTCAATGTGGTGTCTTATTACAAAGTGAATGTGACCAAATCCAGTATACTTGGACTAGGGGTGGACAGTAAAACAAAATCTCTCATTCAAGAGGAGCTACCATTTCCCTGGGCAGAGAATACGATTCATTACCTAGGCATTACAATGACCCATTCGGTCTCCCAACTCTACAGCTGCAACTTTGAGCCCCTAATAGACAAATTTTCACAGGAAATGGTTAGATTGAAGAAGTTTTACCTCACCTGGTCTGGTAGGCTAGCAGCATATAAAATGCTTTTTCTTCCCAAATTATTATACTACTTTAGAGCCCTGCCAATTCAAATACCTAGCTCATTCTATGTAGCTATGCAACGAACCTTATCTCAATTTATATGGGAAGGGACGAGAGCCAGATGCTCTCATAATTTACTTATGAAACACAGAACGGCAGGAGGAATGGGGGTGCCCAATATCAAGGACTATCATATGGCAGCAATATTGGACCAAGCTAAAGCGTGGTTTCATTCCTCAGACCCAATCCATTGGTGTAGGGCAGAACAAGCTCAGATAGGACATGGGGAGATTCAAAACCTGTTGTTGATCACACTCTCTGATAAACACTCACCCTGTAGGACAATCCCAACAGTAGCAGCCACAGTATCAGCATGGGAATATTTCTTGGCAAATAAAAATCCCCATATTGCTCATAAAAAAATACCGATCCCAGTGACAGCACTATCATTCCTATCTCCAAATATAAATATAAAACACTGGGAGAAGTATGGTATAGTTCATATTTCTGATATGTTTGTCCAGGAACGTCTCATACCTTTCTCTGAACTACAAACTACGAAGTCTGTCCCTGAGAAAGAATTTATGGAATATGCCAGGATTACTTGTATCATAAATGCTATTAAAATGCAACATATAGACATCCCAGAAACCATCTATGACCTTTGGCACTCTTTTCCCACACCCAAAAAAGGAATAACAATATTCTATAACTTACTGCAATGTAAACTCCATTTTGTAACCCCGAAACAATTCATGAAATGGGAGTCGGACTTGAATATAACCATATCTAAAGTACAGTGGATGCGAGCGATAAAAGCGAACCACTCTCATACCAAATGCTCTAACTACAGAGAAATAGCACAGAAGATACAACTGAGGTGGTACAGAACCCCATACGTATTGGCCAAATTTCAAGGCCATACATCCAACCTATGCTGGAGGGAATGCGGACATGTGGGCACTTTGGCCCATGTGCTTTGGTTCTGTGTATCTCTACGTAGCTTCTGGGCTGCAATAGCTCGGATAATCGCTAATCTAACAGGGATACTTAATAGACTGAGGGTGGAGCAAGCTTTATTGAGTGTCGACATGGATATCTATCCTAAGCAATACCGCTTACTTGTAATACACATCCTATACGCAGCTAGACTGGTAATAACCCGTAAATGGAAATCGACAGAACCCCCTCGGGTTGGGGAAGTAATGAATTTAGTTGATGACTCTTATTCATACGAAAAATCCATTGCTGTTAAGGAGGGGAAATTAAAGGAATTCACAAATAACTGGCACTTATGGGGAACCTACAGGCCTACTAGATAATTTGTTTTGCACAAAAAATGTACTTTCTGCAAGTCAATACTATACAGGTATTTTTGTTTAGGTAAAGGAGTAAGGAACAAAAAAAAAATGGTCAATAGTTACTAAATGTTTAATAGAAGAATACAATCTCTCGTTCTTTCTTATGTTTTAAACGGTTACGAGCCAACTTTGAGTACATGATCAGATGGTTGTTTTATACACTTTTATGGATGATTGTCATAGAAATACTCAGCAGCTTGTGATTTATATAGATGCGAATTGTTTCTCTGAATATGTACTCTAAAGCTCTGTACTTGTTGCATTTTTATAAACTAATAAAAATTACTTTAGAAAAAAAGTGATATATTATTGATAATAGATACAATATACCAGATGTTAAAAACTATACCCATGAAAACTGTTGACTTTATCAGCATACCGTATATACTCAAGTATAAGCCGACCCGAATATAAGCCGAGGCACCTAATTTTACCACAAAAAATGGGAAAACATATTGACTCGAGTATAAACCTAGGGTGTCCATCTGCATGCCTCACTGTGTCCATGACTAGACTGACGTTTAATATAGGAGTCTATGGAAAGGGTGCCCGGCTTTGAAAAATCGGTGGTCCCCCAGACAAAAAACTTTGCACACTTATAGAGGAGAAATTGGGCTGCATGAGTGCCAAGTTTCGGGTTCAGGGGACCTACGACCGGCCGGTTTCGGGTCCCCAAAGTCACTGGAGAAATGACCGTTTAACATGGGAGTCTATGGAAGGGGTGCCCAGCTTTGAAAAATCGGTGCTCCCCGGCCCTATGTTCCCTGGACAACAAACTTTGCACACTTGTAGAGGAAGAGTGAGGCTACATGTGTGCCAAGTTTGGGGTCCAGGGGACCTATGGCTGGCCAGTACTGGAAGATCAGGCGCAAAAAGGTGACTCGAGTATAAGCCGAAGGGGGCATTTTCATCACAAAAAAATGTGTGGAAAAACTCGGCTTATACTCGAGTATATACGGTATTTGAACAGACAAACATTAGATCTTCATTTAAAAAAAGACTACAGAAAAAAGTAGTACACGTGACATGAATAAAACATAAGGAAAATTTTACTTTTAATTATTTATTCAACAGAGATATTAACTGATATAATTGTGTACTGTGGAAAAATAAGTACACCCTGGCTGATATTGCCTCCTTTACATGAAATGACTTTGTAGGCATTTTAGATACCTGCTTGACTTTGGCTTGATTACATTTTTGACCTTTTCTCCATGCAAAATGTCTTCAGTTGCAAGATGTTTGTGGGTTATTTTAATTAATCCCTTATTTCCCCAGACAACATTTCAATGAGATTCAAATCAAGGCTTTACTAGGCCAGTTGATAATCCTCCATTTTTTCTTTTTGAGTTATTGCTTGGTAAATTTGCTAATCACGTTGAAGGATCCATTTCCAGTTCAGCAGTTTTCTTGCCTGTAAGCTGAACAGATCCCGAACCAACAAAGTGACTCCAAACCTT
The DNA here is from genome assembly GCA_029206835.1 of Rana muscosa. Taxonomy (NCBI): domain Eukaryota; kingdom Metazoa; phylum Chordata; class Amphibia; order Anura; family Ranidae; genus Rana; species Rana muscosa. The sequence goes on along the minus strand of CM055116.1, from coordinate 796,534,289 downwards.
AAAATTTTCACCACCATGATTTACAGTTGGTTTGGCTTGGATTATCTCCCATCAACATCAAGGGGATCCTCTTGAAAAAAATTGTGATGATGAAATGTGTAGGGGTAGAGCTAGTGGTGTTGGCCACTTGCTGATCTAAGCTGTTCATAGGAGGTGAGCTTTTGCAGAGTGGCTGGCTATATACTGTGCAAGTGGATTGCGGTCATCTCACACTAGCGGCTGAGTGGAATTCAGTGAGAAGCTCTGTATTTACCTTTCTTATGTAAGGCAGGCCATATACAACCTTGCATGAATCCCTCCTGTCAAGCCATTGTGTTCTCCTGGCAGGGGAAGGCGTTGGAACATTGGGAGAAGACAGTGATTATTGCTAGCGGTTATAATCGTAAAATCAGGCAGGCTGGTTGTACCCAAGTTGAACAATCAATCAACTTGGATACATTCAGCCTGCCCATACATGGTTTGAATCTCTTGGCCGGCTTAAGCATATTTATTTTTATTAAATATAATATATTTTGATTATATTACACTATTGGGAATATTTTGTTTTATATAACACCTGGTGGATATACAGAGGGAAAAGAGAAAAGATTAATTGTCTAATAGAGTGAAGTTTGCAGAAGTAAAAAAAAAATCACTGATATCAAGAGAGGCATATCATAGTGATGAGTGTCTATCTGGAGGGTGGTGAAGGCACCGAGCACTGGATTAAGGATTGGATCACTGGAATCACTTTGGATCTTTTGTGTTGATTTTTTACTTGTGGATTGCTCATAGATTCATGGATTAGATCATCTGCCACATTTTGGTTACACTGGGGTTTATTTACTAAAGGCAAATCCACTGTGCACTACAAGTGCATTGCAAGTGCATTTGGAAGTGCAGTCGCTCTAGATCTGAGGGGGACATGGAAGGAAAAAAAATAATAATAATTAAGCTTGCATATGATTGGATGACAGAAATCAGCAGAGCTTCCCCTCCTTTCAGATCTTCCTCTCAGATCTAGAGCAACTGCATTTAAAGTTTAGTGCACAGTCCATTTGCCTTTAGGAAATCAACCTAACTGTGTTACATGGTGTATTGCACTGAGATTTATTTTACACAGTATTTCATTTGTGGCATTTTATAAAATTATGTTTATACTTACATATATAATTTGTAACACATTAATGCAGCAGCAATGTGCATTTGGGGTCTATGAATTAAAAAAAAAAGAAATATTTTAACTTTCAATTTTTGTATTTTCACATTTGTGCTATTATACACAGCATGGTGTAGATTTAAGAATTATGAATTAGGTTTATATATATTTTGCCAAACACTACAAATTTTGGCCAATTTCTGAGGAAACAATACAGAAAAGCTTCCCCCATTGCAAAAAGGAGTCGGCAGGAAAAGTGTTGCTTTAGGCAGGTTCACCTGCATATGCCAAAAGGAGATTCTAATCGATGGTACCTGAACGGGAACACCTGATTCTATTCTCATGCAACTGAAGTAGTGGTATATACAGTATATCACAAAAGTGAGTACACCCCTCACATTTTTGTAAATATTTTATGATTTATTTTTATGTGACAACGCTGAAAATTGTAGGCAAGACACACTTGTCTTTGTACTCTTCACCTGGTTGCCGCCACACAGGCTTGACACCATCTGAACCAAATATGTTTATCTTGGTCTCATCAGACCACAGGACATGGTTTCAGTAATCCATGTCCTTAGTCTACTTGTCTATAGCTTCCATGGGGAGTACTCAAGACATTTTTTAAGTGCTAAAGCTTATGTGCATGCAATTACTTTCATGCTCACATCTACATCAGTTAAGTCAGCCATCGCAAAAAGTAGTACAGAAACCACTTTTTGAAATCGGTGCAGCGCCGCAGATGCGGCGTCGCACCGATTAGGACGGTGCCATTGCCGGCAATTTGCAGCAAATATCTGCGTTTTGACATGCGATTTCACATGCCAAATCGCATGTCAAAATGCACCAGTGTGAACCAGGGCTTAAGGTCTATTCAGTAAGCACTATTGGTAATTATTTGTTAAAATTACAACTATTTTCCACAGTCACAGCCAGTGAGAGCTGAAAATGACAGTCACATGAATGAAAATAATGATTGTTATATTTGTATTGCTTACTAAATTAAGTAATTTTAATAAAATTGTAAAAAAAAAGTCCACTGACATCACCAAGTAGTGTTCTAAAGGAAGGGGCAATCAGCTACTATTGAAATCTATATCCATTTACATCTATTATTATTTTCCAGTAACATAAAGATTATAGTTATTATAACATTTTAAAGAGGACACCTATGAAGCTGTAACATACCTTTATAATAAGTAGACTTTTTGTTTTTCAGTTGATCACCAATGTTAATTTAGATGCCAGGGACCATGGAACCATGCAGTGAGAGCATTTACAGGCTATACTTGAAGTCATCATGAGCTTGATTTTAAGAAATTCGGTCATATAAGTGTAGTGGCCTCACCCCTCTCACCCCTTCTCATTCTCGACTTGTCTTTCTTCGTCTAGGGGTGTTAGTGCTGGGGGGAGGGATGAGATACACCACGGCCCATGTCCTCCATAGTGAAGAGGTGAAGGCCAGAAAGATCGGGCTTTGTGTAGGTGTCCTAGAGTCAAGTCCTGTCCTTCGTCCTTGACTCCTTTGCTCCTAGTAACCAGAGTTCCACACAGTGAATAGATCCAACACAGTTTTATTCTTCTCAGCGAATAAACATACAGCACGGTTAAGTTGGATTCTTTTGCAACAACTTAGTAGTAATGGAAATAGGTCGAGGCACAATCCTTTCCCTTCTTTTGCTAACCACTGTGGTATCACCAGTGGCGAATAGTCACTGCCACTGACTATGTGAGGTAGAACGTGAATTACCTTCGCTAGCATGGCCCCTGTCAGGGGAAGGATATCCGTCCAAGGGAGATACCGGAGGCCTCTCTGTCACCAGCGATGCTGCGCCGGACTCTCCAGAGAAGTTCTGCTCACCAGACCTCACAAACGCAGACACGGGCACCCAAGGAGTTAGGGCCCCCTCGGATTCCTCCACCCTCGCGGAACACATTCGAAGGTAGTGAGCCCCAGGCTAAAGGTGCCTGAGGTGGACTCCATCTCCGCTCCGGCCAGGTCAAGGGCACCTGGGCCCGGAACACCGGAACGCCAGCACCCAAGCTGAAGGTGCCTGGGTGCGGCCACGTCCTCCGACTCTGAACCTCCACACCAACCCTGTGGTAAAGGCGTCCACCCCTTTTATCCCCTCTCCCTTTGCGTCACAGCGGGTTCCTCGCCCCGCTGTACCAGCTCCAGGGGAGGACAAAAAGGCACAGTCTTGCGGTGTGAGTTCACCTCCGGCCCAGGGCAACAACGCCACCTGTAGGCCACAGGGAACCTCACACCACCAGAGTCCTCCAAGAACCATAAAAGGGATTCCCTAGCAATCAGTGCATCTGGGTTACACTACCGCCCAGATGCTTCCCCTGAATTCAAATACCCGCTACATAAGTGTATAAAAGGAACCTGTAAACAATAATATTCAAAATGAGAGACACTGCAACAATGAAGCAGTCATAGCAGTTGTAGCTATTCAATCTGAAAACCTGTCCCAAGAGGACAAGGTCTTTCAGTGGATTATTGCAATGGATGGGTTGTATAGAACAGGTTGCAAAAAAATAAGTCTGTGCATTGTCCATTGCTCTACCAGTCAGTGCACCCTGTCACCTCACTCCCAGCAGCAGAACGGGGTCCTGCCGAGCACAGAGCGTGGTCCTCATGCCTGTTCACTTAACGCTTGCTTCTTCATATCCAGTGATCAGGCTGTAACTCTCCCTAATGCTAGTCTGCTCCCAGGGAACGACAGAGAGAGACAGCTAAGGAGGGAGCTGTAACACCAGGCCCCCTCGTTACCGGAGAACCTGTAACCTTACCAGTAGGGATGAGCTTTGTGTTCGAGTCGAACCCATGTTCGACTCGAACATCGGTTGTTCGGCGAATTGCGAACATTATGGGCCGTTCGCGCCAAATTCGAGTGGCGCGTCACGGCCCATAATTCACTGCGGCATACACTATGACCCGCATGCTTTGGCCAATCACAGCGCAGAAAGGGTGGCTTTGGCCAATTATGGCTCACAGGGTTTAGTACACACCCCACACTATATAAGGCCGTCGGCTTGGCGCCTTGTGTAGTGTGTTGGAGTTGTTTAATGAGAGATTACAGAGACAGACAGTGTCATTTATATTGAGTTAGATAGAGCAGGCAGGCGAGTCAGTTAGCTGCAGATACAGTGTGTAGAGGATATATATGCATCCTAGGTGTTGTATATATATTTATACACTGTATTCAGTTTAGCTAGATCTGTTCCTGTTATTCTCTATACTGTGACAGGCAGGCAGGTGATTGTGCTAGCTACAGACAGTCAGTGTTTCACTTAGTGTACTGTGTGCTTTGCATAGCGTTCACCTAAAGCTTACCTGAATACAGTTAGTGACTAATAGTGGTGTTCTCATAATTAAACCACAGGCAGAGAGCTGAAAGTATTTTCAGTTCGTGTACTGTGTCCTTCTCTGCACAGTTTTCACCTAAAACTAACTGAAGACAATTGCTGCTTTCCCCATACTAATACCACAGCAGGCAGTTGAATCTGATAGCTGCATTATCAGTACAGATATATATATATATATATATATATATATATATATATATATACATCCCACCTTTGTGCAGCTACATCTCACTGCAGACCATTAGTATGTCTGGAAGGCAAACAAGGAGAAGCAGACAGTCACGAGGCAATAAAAGAGGGCAAGCAGGCTCTGTGTCTAGATGCAACAGTGCTGCTGGTCGTGGACATGGTGCATCCTCATCAGCACGTGGCCGTGGGACACGCTTGTCCTTCTTTTCAGCAGCTGGCCATGTTGAGCTGCAACATGCCCAAGACTTGGTAGAGTGGATGACCAAGCCGTCCTCATCCTCCTCGTCCTCTCTCACCCAGGCTCAGGGTACTTTGTCTGGCAAAGCAGCTGCCAAAACGCCCTCCTTCCTCAGCTCAATGGCATCAGTCACTCCTTCCCTAGCCCCACCATGTCCGCTTGAGGAGTCCCCCGAACCATTTGAGCACAGTGTTGGGTACATGCTCCTGGAGGATGCCCAGCATTTTGAAGGCTCCGATGATGGAACCCAGCTGGAGGAAGGCAGTAACGTGAGCCCAGAGAGGGGGTAGTAACGTGATCCCAGAGAGAGGGGGTGCCCAACAAGGACAGCTATCTGGCAGTCATGTTCCCCCAGCTGCAGCATACTGCCAGATTTGCTCCAGTGATGAGGAGGGAGGGGATGATGAGGTCACTGACTCCAAGTGGGTGCCTGATAGGAGAGAGGAGGAGGAGGAGGAGGAGGAGGCACATCTCCAACAAGGCAGGATTCCCTCCAGGGGCCAGCTTAAGGGCAGCACACTGACTGCATCACACCGCAGAGCTCCGCATGTGCAGGGCGCTGCTGTCTCTGCACGTTATTGCAAAAGTTCTTTGGTGTGGGCCTTTTTTCAGACGTGTGCAGCAGATCGCACCATTGCCATTTGCAACATATGTCTAAAGCGTATCTCGCGTGGCCAAAACATCAGCCGCTTGGGCACCACGTGCTTGACCAGACATATGTCGACCTGCCATGCAGACCGTTGGCAAGCTTACCTAAAAGATCCACACCAAAGAACAAAGCGGACCTCTCCTTGCTGGGATCTCCAACCCCACTATACCTTCAGTCCTCTCTGAAACCTGCACTGAGAGGAATGAAGGTGTAGAATTAGGTGTGTCACAGCCAAGTACTTGCGGACAATCTGCTATCGGTACACCGACGTCCGAATGTACCAGGCAAATTTCCCTGCCCCAGCTGCTGCACCGCCAAAAGAAGTTCGCTCCCAGCCATCCACATGCCCAGCGGTTGAATGCTAGCTTGGCTAAATTGGTAGCACTTCAACTGCTGTCTTTTCAGTTGGTAGACTCTGCCCCCTTCCGTGAGTTTGTGGAATGTGCGGTTTCTCAGTGGCAGGTTCCCAAACGCCACTTTTTCTCACGGAAGGCGATTTCGGCTCTCTACCAGTATGTGGAAGGCAATGTCTTGGCCTCGCTGGACAGGGCGGTCAGCGGTAAGGTGCATATTACCGCTGACCAATGGTCCAGCAGGCATGGACAGGAACATTACCTATCTTTCACGGCGCATTGGGTGACTCTGCTGGCAGCTGGGAAGGATGCAGGACAAGGTGCAGTAGTGTTGGAGGTTGTTCCGCCACCATGCCTCCAAAATGTTACTACTGGTGATTCTGACACACCTCTCTCCTCCACCCCCTCCTCTTCTTCTTCCTCCATGGCCTCTACCTGTGCTTTGTCCTCGATAACCAGCAGTGCTTCGTAGGCATTTAAGGGGCTACGCAAGTACGCAGGCGAAAAGATGCCATGCGGTGCTTGAGCTGATGTGCTTGGGGGACAGGAGCCACACTGGGGCAGGGATTCTGTCAGCTCTGCAGGGGCAGGCTCAGAGGTGGTTGACGCCACTCCAACTTAAGCCAGGAAAGGGGGTTTCCGACAATGGCACCAACCTCCTCTCCGCCCTCCAACAGGGTCAACTGACCCATGTGCCCTGTTTGGCTCACGTCCTTAACTTGGTGGTGCAACGGTTCTTGGGCAGGTACTGTTGTGGAAAATTTTATTAATGTATGTTGTCAGATGTCCCCCAGTGTCGGTTTTGCTGTAATGCGCTCGTGTGAGCGTATTCGCACATACAGACGTTGGTGTAAGACCGGTGGCGTGAAAATCTTCCTGTGGACACAGCGATGTTTGCTCTTTTAGGGATGTTTGTTTTATTCCCCGCCAAGGGACTGGCCACTTCTTGACGTTGGCATTAAATGACTCTGAGCGGACAGATCTGCATCCACGAGAACTATAGCATAACTATACGACAATTGTGGCCCATTGAGCCATAATTTTCATATGGTTCCCGTGATTGGAAGCGGTGCACTTCACTGCTTGTCTATTTGAATATAGGTAAACGGATAATACTGCGCCAATCAACAAGTGTAAAAAATAAATAAATGAATAAATAAATATCAAATAATAATATTGAATGATAATAAGCTGCTTACATAACAATTGACTGGTTGCGAAAAAATATGTGTATACAATGTGAGCGCTAAATACAATCCAAATAAATGAAAACAATGACTATGTAAACGTGATACACAAGTGTTTCCACAGTGTTGTGTCACTGGTGAGTGAAAAAATGGTGAAAAAGATGGTGAATCGACTGGTAAGTGGAAAGATGAAAAACTCCACTGGTGAGTGTATGACCACAAACTATATGTGAGTCCTCCAAATCTTATGCGTGATCACTGTGTATCAATAACATGTGACCATAAGGCCTGGTTCACACTGGGGCGACAAACGCTCCGACATTGGGAGCTCATGTCGCATGACGTGTGAAAATCAATGTTTCCCTATGGGAGCCGTCTTAACTGGTCCGACACATGTCGGTGCGACTTTGAGAATGCTCCCTGTACTACTTTGGTCCGACTTTGATCCGACTTCAGCCCATTGACTATCATTGAAGTCGGATCAAAGTCGGACCGCAGTCTTGCATGGTCCGACTTTGGCATGCGACTTGTGCTGTACTGCTCTTGAGGGGGAACTCCAGGCCAAATTTTAAATAAAAAACCGGCATGGGTTCCCCCTCCAGAGGCATACCAGGCCCTTGGGTCAGGTCTGGATTTGAACGGGCACCCCTACGCCGAAAAAACGGCGTGGGGGGTCCCCCAAAATCCAAACCAGACCCTTATCCGAGCACACAACCTGGCAGGCCGCAGGGGAAGAGGGGGGGACGAGAGAGCGGCCCCCCCTCCCTCCTGAACCGTACCAGGCCACATGCCCTCAACATGGGGGGTTTGGTGCTCTGGGGCAGGGGGGCGACCTGCGGCCCCCCCACCCCAGAGCACCCTGCCCCCATGTTGATGAGGACAGGGCCTCTTCCCGACAACCCTGGCCGTTGGTTGTCGGGGTCTGCGGGCGGGGGGCTTATCGGAATCCGGGAGCCCCCTTCAATAAGGGGGCCCCCGGATCCCGGCCCCCCACCCTATGTGAATGAGTATGGGGTACATCGTACCCCTACCCATTCACCTGGTGGGAAAAAATTGCAATAAAAAAACACTACACAGGTTTTTAAAGTAATTTATTACACAGCTCCGGGGGTCTTCTTCCGACTACGGTGCTCTTCTTCCGACTTCCGGGGGTCTTTTCCGACTTCGGGGGTCTCCGGTGTCGTCTCCGCGCTCTCCGGTTCTTTCTTCCGCCGGGCCTCCGCTAACTTCTTTTTAGCTCTTTTGCTAACGGAGGCCCGGTCTTCCCGTTGTCTCGTCCGGCTCTCCGTTGTCCTTCTGCCGGCCCCTCCACTAACTTCTTGGTAGCTCTTTCGCTAGTGATGGGGTCGGTCTTCCCGTCGTCGCCGTCGGCTTCTTCTTCCCTCTTCTCCTTCTCGATGTTGACGCGTCGCTTCTTCCCGCTGTAATACTGGCTCTCCGCTCCGCTCCGCATTAATATAGGCTTCTCATGACGTCACAGTCACATGTTCCCATGACGTCACAGTCACATGCTCCGGGGCCATGTGCCCCAGAACATGTGACTGTGACGTCATGAGAAGCCTATATTAATGCGGAGCGGAGCGGAGAGCCAGTATTACAGCGGGAGGAAGCGACGCATCAACATCGAGAAGGAGAAGAGGGAAGAAGAAGCCAACGGCGACGACGGGAAGACCGGCCCCTCCACTAGCGAAAGAGCTACCAAGAAGTTAGTGGAGGGGCCGGCAGAAGGACAACGGAGAGCCGGACGAGACAACGGGAAGACCGGGCCTCCGTTAGCAAAAGAGCTAAAAAGAAGTTAGCGGAGGCCCGGCGGAAGAAAGAACCGGAGAGCGCGGAGACGACACCGGAGACCCCCGAAGTCGGAAAAGACCCCCGGAAGTCGGAAGAAGACCCCCGGAGCTGTGTAATAAATTACTTTAAAAACCTGTGTAGTGTTTTTTATTGCAATTTTTTTCCACCAGGTGAATGGGTAGGGGTACGATGTACCCCATACTCATTCACATAGGGTGGGGGGGCCGGGATCCGGGGCTCCCTTATTGAAGGGGCTCCCGGATTCCGATAAGCCCCCCGCCCGCAGACCCACGACAACCAACGGCCAGGGTTGTCGGGAAGAGGCCCTGTCCTCATCAACATGGGGGCAGGGTGCTCTGGGGTGGGGGGGCCGCAGGTCGCCCCCCTGCCCCAGAGCACCAAACCCCCCATGTTGAGGGCATGCAGCCTGGTACGGTTCAGGAGGGAGGGGGGGCCGCTCTCTCGTCCCCCCTCTTCCCCTGCGGCCTGCCAGGTTGTGTGCTCGGATAAGGGTCTGGTTTGGACCTTGGGGGGACCCCCACGCCGTTTTTTCGGCGTAGGGGCGCCCGTTCAAATCCAGACCAGACCCAAGGGCCTGGTATGCCCCTGGAGGGGAACCCACGCCGTTTTTTTTTTATTTAAAATTTGGCCTGGAGTTCCCCCTCAAGATTCATACCAAACACAGTGCCCGATATTGGCGGGGATCCAAGTCGGATCCCCGTTCATTGAAAGTCGGACATATGTCGGCTTCATGTCGCAGGGCAAAGTCGGATCCAAAGTAGGACGGATGTCGTGTCGCACTAGTGTGAACCCAGCCTAAAACACAAAACAAAACTGAAAATGTAATCACACTCTAATGAGCCACAGGGTGTATTAACCCCTATAAGTGAGAAATAAGCTGCAAGCAATAAAGATAACAACGTTGCTTATCATGAGATATGAATCAAAGGATGATCAGTAAAGTGCATATCTAACAAGAAAGCTATAGTGGTATAGTCTATAACAAGTGTCCACAACATCAGATGTGTATCCAATGTCCCCCAAATGATAAGTGATAAATGGCGGTCATATGGGACACTTGGAAACCCTGAAATTGGGTATAATGTCCTCTTGGATATCAAATTCCTGGAATGTGGTATAAATTATTCCATTACTATTCCTCCAGGTGTGGATACACCGATGGTAGGAAGGGAGGAGACACTTCAAGGTTTTCAGCTGATACAAGGTGATAGCATCATCATCTCAAGTATTAAAGAGAATTAAAATCAAAGTATTTAAAAATAAAATAAAATCCAAAAATTCTTGAAAAAATAAAAACAGCAATACAACAAGCAAGCGTGGGCTATTTTTAAATACTTTGATTTGCAGTGGGTTTGTCATTTGAACCTTTTCTAGTTTTTTAAAATAAAATTTCCAGTTATCTGGATTTACACCATGCGGAGGATCTCTTTTTCTTTTCTTGGAACCAACTTTTTCCTTGGATATCTGGTCTTGGTCTGAGCTGAAGGGATCGATCCGGTTCAGGCTTCTAGCCGTGGAGGAACAAGGACAACAGCAGATTGCCACGACCTGAGTCCCAGAGTGGACATAAGCCTTTATGACCCAGCATCGTACGGTGACTTGGGTCCGAGTCCTGTGGTAAGAGTATTTAATTCTCTTTAATACTTGAGATGATGATGCTATCACCTTGTATCAGCTGAAAACCTTGAAGTGTCTCCTCCCTTCCTACCATCGGTGTATCCACACCTGGAGGAATAGTAATGGAATAATTTATACCACATTCCAGGAATTTGATATCCAAGAGGACATTATACCCAATTTCAGGGTTTCCAAGTGTCCCATATGACCGCCATTTATCACTTATCATTTGGGGGACATTGGATACACATCTGATGTTGTGGACACTTGTTATAGACTATACCACTATAGCTTTCTTGTTAGATATGCACTTTACTGATCATCCTTTGATTCATATCTCATGATAAGCAACGTTGTTATCTTTATTGCTTGCAGCTTATTTCTCACTTATAGGGGTTAATACACCCTGTGGCTCATTAGAGTGTGATCACATTTTCAGTTTTGTTTTGTGTTTTATGGTCACATGTTATTGATACACAGTGATCATGCATAAGATTTGGAGGACTCACATATAGTTTGTGGTCATACACTCACCAGTGGAGTTTTTCATCTTTCCACTTACCAGTCGATTCACCATCTTTTTCACCATTTTTTCACTCACCAGTGACACAACACTGTGGAAACACTTGTGTATCACGTTTACATAGTCATTGTTTTCATTTATTTGGATTGTCTATTTGAATGTATACATGTCTGTGATTGGTTCTTTTGTTATATTCATGTATTGTATTGTATTGTATGGGACATCCTGTTAGAGGGACATTTCCTGTGTGAAGGGGACATCCTGTGATGACCACTCCCATGGAGGAGGTCACATGTTGTGAGCTCACTTCCTATGGAGGAGGTCACATGCTGTGACATCACTTCCGGCTGGGATTTTAATAAAAAGGAGCTGTGAGCAGGCGCGGGCTGGGGCGGGTGGCAAGGTGGAGATTTCCCCCCGGGCCGCTTCCATTATCTTTTAAAATGGCCACGGTCCGCAGCGCTAGCTGTCTGTTTTTTTTTTTTTTCCAAAAGTCGGCCGTGGCGGCCACCGATTGGCTGGCTGGCTGCTGACTTCTGTTCTGCACACGCACTGCATTGTGGGAGTTGTAGTTCGGCCACGCTATATAGGTAATGAACCTATCAGCGCAGCAAACTACAACTCCCACGAGTCTCAGAGGTAGCCAGGCAGGTCATGTGGAACGTCAGGGGAGGGTCAGGGGGTACGAGTGGCGTCAAGAGCGTCACACTCGTGGGTTGGCTTGGGACTGGCTGCAGAGGAGAGACGTGATCTTATCACGGTGCAAGGCTAAAGTAAGTGTGAATGATGACCCCCCGCCAGCCCCCCCCCTCGGCCAGCCACACTCAGCCAGCCCCCCTGCCCTCAGTCACCTGCCAACTTTTTCATCATAAACAGTCACACGCACGGATTGAATACTGTTCATCTATCAGGCACTTACATAATAACCCCAAAGTCTTTGTGACTATGCCTATATCGATATTCCTTTCATGATCAGCAACGGTTGCATGTGTGTGGTGTGTATGGTCGTTTGGGTGGCCACCTCTGTTTTCACAGTTTTTTCTTTTTGACTAGTCTTATTTTATTATAGTTGTCTTCTGATGTGGTGTATAAATATCATGTATAATCATTAAATTGTTTTTTTATTTTTACAATTGCGGTTTACTTAGATTTAGTATCTTTAGTTTAGTTGAGCCTTTTTGAAGAATACTGTCTGTGGGGGGGGGGGGTTCCCTCTCCTCTCTCCTGTTTTTTTGCATATGATTTCCTTATTCAGAGGCTCTACAGGTGGAATATGCCCTTATAGTTGGAGGTTATTATTATACCCGCTAATAGACTGATTTATAACTCATACCCCCACCTGGGCACCACTGTTAATTAATTATTGGATGAGTTTCTCCATAAACCCACCCCCTTGTGTTTTTTATTTCCATGTTTTTGATGAGATTTCACTTCTCTTCTGGGTTTAGCTCTCCAAAACTGCAACACCTACATCATTTATACTTCTATTTTTATTCACTCACCGTGAGGGGTAAACTAGAGGTAGAACACTCACAAATATATATACACACCGTTTTGACCAAATATTTGTTGTTTTTTCCTGGTCTGATTGAGAGTCTTTTGATCCAAACACCTCTATCACCGAATAGTGTTCAAGTAGGATTCTTGTTATGGCATATCTTTTAGATGAGGACATTGAACGTGAAATCAGTTTAGCTTTTTCATGTGAACAGCAGACAGGTGTGACCAATGATGACACACTACGAACCCTGTTTAAAAATCACAAGAAACTTACTGTGAAATACTTAAATCGTAAATGGGATATCTCCACTCTAAAATCACATATAGAACACAGAATTATCCCCAGAGGACTTAGGGAACGCATAATTCCGGCTGGCCATTTACACACCCCTAGATTCCTAGAACAATGGAAAAAGAGTTGTGTAACCCGGGGCCTTGAGACCCTGCAAATGATCATTGATGAAGAAGTCGCACAGCTAGGGGAAATTCAGTCAGAGATTGATAAGAGTGTAAAACTGCTAGAACCCTTTAAAATGACCCGGAGTTTGAGACTAATAATGAACTCCTGAAAAAAGAGATAGAGAGATTACAGAAGACCCTGAAAACCACCAAACAGGAGCGTTTTAGACAGAACCTTCTCAATTGGGAGAAAGGTGACATTTTTGATCCCACCATTCAAAGAGGTAGGAGTAAATCCAGGCGAGGACGTAATTCTAAATCTAGAGGAAGAAATCCTTCCCCCTATATTTCCTCTGATAGTGAACAGGATTCTTCTGAAACCACCATACCAAAATTGGTCATTTTTTAAGACCCAAAAGGGGATGTGGCAGGAGGTCCCATCCCCACAAAATCTGTACCCAAAAAATCTACACACAGGGAGAAACCAGATTTACAGACACACAACTCCAGACAGGGAAGCAGACGAGACGTGGAAAGACACAACAGGGACCTAAGATCAAAAGCACACAAGAAATAACGGAAATTGATATAACAGCAGTGAATGGTGATAAACTCACCAAAACTGCTGATATGAAAATAATAAACCTCACTGAGTTTCCATTGAATGAACACCATCATTCACTCCTAAAAAGAGGATTGTCGTTTTCACCAAGAGCCTCAATGAATGAATTTGAGGTGTTCAAAGACATTAGTCTATTTCTGAGGAAACTGGTATTTAAATGCTGGCATAACCAACGAGATAGTGAACAGCCAATGACCGATGTGGATAAGGCTGAACAGGAAGCCTTGATGAATTTGGTTTCCCTTCTGGAGGAAAATGAAGATGGGGAGACTGATCTACCAACTGAAATAGAGCCCGGTTGCCCGCGCCAATCCAAACTCCCTATCAAATCATTGAAAATGCCCTCACTAGCGAAACATCGCTGGATTTCACTTTTCTTGGATCAGGTCCAAAAAGACCTATCTAAGGTAAACTGGCAATGGAAAGTTCTAGACAATTTATCTAAAAATGAATGCAAAGCACTTAGACAACTTGAGGAAGCACATGATTTAATTATTAAGAGCAGTGATAAAGGTGGCAATATTGTTCTTCTCACTCAGACAATGTATGAAGGAGAAGTTGACCGACTGTTAAACGATAAGGAGACGTATCTACGACTTGACCAGAATCCTTTTCCTAAGATTGTGCAGGAGCTAAATTTTAAAATGAGTTTTGCCTATGAGGAGAAATTGATTACAAAGAAAGAATTTGAATATCTTAGGGTGATCGAATATAATACACCGATATTTTATATTATCCCCAAAATTCATAAATCCATTATTAACCCTCCCGGCAGACCCATAGTCTCTACCATCAAGGGTCCTTTGGAAAGGGTGGGCAAATTGACCGATGCCCTCATTAAAGATCTGGTTGTCGAGCTCCCGTCGTTTATACAGGATACCAGGGATGTGCTCCGACATCTTGAAGGAACCATATATCCCCCGGGAGCACTCCTAGTGGGGATTGATGTTGAATCCCTTTATACATCAATCCCTCACGAATGGGGATTAAAAGCCACCGACTATTTCCTGCATCAGAAGTTTCCCATGCTAGCAGCACAAAACGAGTTTTTGGTTGACACTTTGAAGTTTATGTTGACCAATAACTGTTTTCAGTTTCTCAACAGAAACTATAGGCAGATAAGAGGAACTTCGATGGGAGCACCCTGGGCGCCTGCGTACGCATGTTTACATCTGGGTCTTTGGGAAGAACAATTGGTGTATACCTCTTCTCTATACCAGGCGCATTGCAAACTCTGGTTAAGATTCATTGATGACGTGATCATGCTCTGGGCGGGGTCCACGGATGAACTCACTGAATTTCTGGGTGAACTCAATCACAATAATAGGAACATCAAGTTGACTTACAATTGGCATTCACAAACACTCCCCTTCTTGGACCTATCCATATCGGTCATTGATGAAAAACTTGTCACCAAGACATTTAGAAAAGACACAGCAGCCAATAGCTTTCTGTTTGCTGGCAGCCACCATCCTACGTCCCTCATACAAGGAATCCCGGTGGGACAGTTTTTGCGTAGCAAACGCAATTGCTCTAGGGACACTGATTTTAAGGTCGAGGCTGACCAACTTTACAATAGGTTCAGAGACAGAGGTTACTCCCATCGTTGTCTGAGGAAGGCCAAAAAAAGAGCCTTCCAAACTGAAAGGGATACATTATTGATTAAAAAGAAAATGGATAAACAAACCCAACCTCAGGCTCCCATCCGCATTATCACCAAATACGGGTCTCAGTGGGGCCAGGTCAGAAACATACTAAACCAACATTGGCATATTTTATCTGATGCCCCTATCCTGAGGGACTTTGTAGGTGAACGACCTATGCTCACTGCGAGGAGATCTCGCAACTTAAAGGATAGTCTGGTCCACTCGGAATATTCAAGATCTACCAGGACAAACTGGTTGACCGACCTTCCCCCGTTGAAAGGCATGTATGCCTGCGGCAGGTGCCCTATATGTAAATATGTAGATCGCACTGATGTATTTAGTAACTCAGATTGCACAAAAAGTTTCAAGATTACTAACTTCATTAATTGCCTTACTACACGTGTGATCTACATGCTTACTTGCCCATGCGGGAAAAACTATGTGGGGAAGACGAAAAGGCAGCTAAAAATCAGAATAGGTGAACATATTCAAACAATACTTAAGAAAGATGATGAACGACCCCTATCTCTTCATTTTCTGAAACACCATGAGGGAAAACCTGAGGGACTCACTGTAAAGGGCATATACCGCCTGAATCTCCCCCATCGACGGGGAGATTTCGATAAAATCTTGTATAAGAAGGAGAAAATGTGGATATATAACTTAGATAGCATGCAGCCGATGGGGTTAAACAACGAATGCAACCTATCGGTTTTCCTTGATGTTTGAAATAATGTGGTGTGACCACATAGGGTTAAAGAACTATGTAACTATTCTGTGACTATATCCACAATTATTCTTTCTGATTGCCCATGTCTAAAATTATATGAAGACAATATATACTTCCCCACTAAGATGGGCCCGTTACCATCGGTAACCCCTATGCTTTCTCCTCCAGATAAATGCTCATCAATGATCGTTTTCAGCAGCTCTCCCCATTTTGTTTTGTTGGAAGTAGAAGTGATTCAGGCACAACAGACATGTGCCTATACATGGATATTCATGCCAGAAAAATATAAACTTCCATTTAATCCTGTTATAATCCCGGACCATGTACACTCGGTGGTACTAACTTCAAGTATAGCCGAGTTTATGTGAGAATGGGATAGCTGCATGAAGACTACTGTGTATATCTGTATCTCTGTTACCTATGGGGTATTTTGGAATACGGTAACTAAAAATCCATAATCTATAAACGATTCCCCCATACACATAGACGGGTCTGTTTTCCTCCAGATAAATGTTCATCAATGACCGTTTTCAGCAGCTCTCCCTGTTTTTGTCTTGTTGGCAGCAGAGGTGATTTAGGCAAAACAAACATACACCCGTACATGGATATTCATGCCAGAAAAATACAAACTTCTATTTTTTCTTGTTATAATCCCCGACCATGTACACTTGGTGGTACACCGTTACATGCATGGCCGAGTTTTTGTGAGAACGGGATTGCTGCATGAAGACTACTGTGTATACTTGCATCTCTGTTACTTATGGGGTATTTTGGAATAAGTTAATTAAAAATCCATAATCTACAAACGATTCCCCCATACATACAGCCTCATTGGTTTTTATCTATATGATGTTTGTTGCCTTTCTATTGGCATATTGACAAACATAAACTGATAAACCGATAACCGACATGGGTATTTGAAAGATGCAATGCATTTTCACCCACTGACTAATAAATCAATGGTACCACAGATATGAACAGGGAAATATTGCTGTTGAGCGGTGTCTTTTTCTTTGTTTCCTGGAATGACACCCCACATGCATCCACGATTCCCCTGCTTTCTCGACTTACCAATGAAAGCATTACTATGGCACATATGAACAGCAAAATATTTCCTCTTCGATTTTATGTGTTCCCATGAACGATGCCCCTCACTAAATGTTCCCCCCCTCCCCATTCCCCACCCCTCACGGTGGATCTCTATTTATTTATTTATTTGTTTCTGTATAGTCAGTATCAATAGAAATTCTTGAACAGGCGTGAATGGGTGTATGAGTGATCCAATTTTCCAACAGGTACCTTAATTAGGAACACATGTTGGCTTAACTATATCTGGACAGACACCATGCTTATGCGCATGCTCCGATGAAACCTTAATGAAGGTGAAACATGTCAGCAAGTCAAGCAATTTTTTGCTACACTTTGTGTAGCGTGTAAACAGGGGTGCCTAACCCACCGGACTAACCACCCCCACCAGCCGCCATGATCTGTTACTATGCCGCTTTGATCTGATGATAGCTCTGCGGCGCATCAATATCAATATTCCATTTGTGTGGACAGACTTTCCATTCCATGTGCATTTATTGGGATGATTCCTCCCGGGCTTGATGAATGGAACTCAATACATTCCAGGTGATACCAACAGAAGCATAGACTAACAGCAGCCGACCAACACACTTTGAACTGGTGAGTGAGTGTCTTCCATATATGAACTTTTTGGCAGCTTCCAATGGATGGTGGATTTATCCCACAGATATAACTTTGTGAGGGACAACTGTCGACTATTTATTCGGCCACAGTCACCCATTTTTCTGAAGCGCAATTCAGCAAATCTCTATCCCTGTGACACCCTCACCCAACTATTGATTGTTCAATCATATTGGCTGGTCTATGACTACCCAGCACAGTCACCTGCCAACTTTTTCATCATAAACAGTCACACGCACGGATTGAATACTGTTCATCTATCAGGCACTTACATAATAACCCCAAAGTCTTTGTGACTATGCCTATATCGATATTCCTTTCATGATCAGCAACGGTTGCATGTGTGTGGTGTGTATGGTCGTTTGGATGGCCACCTCTGTTTTCACAGTTTTTTCTTTTTGACTAGTCTTATTTTATTATAGTTGTCTTCTGATGTGGTGTATAAATATCATGTATAATCATTAAATTGTTTTTTTTATTTTTACAATTGCGGTTTACTTAGATTTAGTATCTTTAGTTTAGTTGAGCCTTTTTGAAGAATACTGTCTGTGGGGGGGTTTTCCCTCTCCTCTCTCCTGTTTTTTTGCATATGATTTCCTTATTCAGAGGCTCTACAGGTGGAATATGCCCTTATAGTTGGAGGTTATTATTATACCCGCTAATAGACTGATTTATAACTCACACCCCCACCTGGGCACCACTGTTAATTAATTATTGGATGAGTTTCTCCATAAACCCACCCCCTTGTGTTTTTTACCCCCCCGCCCTCGGCCAGCCACACTCAGCCAGCCCCCCCCCCCTCGGCCAGCCACAGCCAGCATACTCAGCCCAGCACCCCCCTCCCCAGCCAGCATACTCAGCCCAGCACCCCCCTCCCCAGTCAGCATACTCAGCCCAGCACCCCCCCCCCCTCGGCCAGCCACAGCCAGCATACTCAGCCCAGCACCCCCCTCCCCAGCCAGCATACTTAGCCAGCACCCCAACCGCTCCCCGGCCAGCATACTCAGCCCAGCACCCCCCTCCCCAGCCAGCATACTCAGCCAGCACCCCAACCCCCCCCCGGCCAGCATACTCAGCCCAGCACCCCCCTCCCCAGCCAGCATACTCAGCCCAGCACCCCCCCCCTCGGCCAGCCACAGCCAGCATACTCAGCCCAGCACCCCCCTCCCCAGCCAGCACCCCAACCCCCCCCCGGCCAGCATACTCATCCCAGCACCCCCTTCCCCAGCCAGCATACTCAGCCTGACAGGGGGCCCTTGTTTTATTTGGTCTGGGGGCCCTGGGTGTTGTCAGTCTACCCCTGGGCAGCAAGGCGCGCCAGGGAGTTGGGACCCACATGACTGGCTTGGGCTGCAAGTTTACTTGACCCCAGGACAGGAGCATCACTTCACACCCCCAGGATCGGAGGAGGCCATGCAAGGACCTGCTGAGCTGGTACTGGCAAGGGCAGCTGCCATCACTGAGGTGAGAGACCCTGACACCCGCAGCTGAACCCCACATCCCATCTACCCCCCCCATACACCCTATTTACCCTGCCCCAGGCAAGTGCCCACCCAGTAACCTAAAAATCGCCCTCAACAATGTGGGTCCTGCTGGGAGCTGGCCATGGCCAGCAGGACCCACAGGTCCGTAGCCAGCAGGACCCCCAGGTGCACAGGCAGCTCCCAGCAGGACCCACATGTGTGGGTCCTGCTGGGAGCTGGCCACTGACCTGTGGGTCCTGCTGGCCACTGACCTGTGGGTCCTGCTGGCCACTAGCCTAGGGTGACCAGACATCCCCGCACTGAGGACACTGTCCCTGAACCAAGTCTGGCCAATTGGGAGCGGGTGCACCGCGAGATGGGGCAGTGGGAGAGCGCCCAGGGTCTGTGCCCATTGGGCTGCCTCGGAGGGGGAGCGCCACCAGATTTCACAGAGCGGGGATCTCCCAATTACCTGGCGGCCACTGTCATACAAAGTCGCGCCTCCTGGACTGGCTCTTATGATAGACAGCACACTGATGACTTCCATCATGGGAGTGGCCACGCTGGGCAAGTGGGAGATCTCCGCTCTGTGTAATCCGGCTGCTCTCCTCTCTAATCCCCATGCACTGAACAGACTGCGCTGATGGGCACTGGTGAGGCTGCGCTGATGGGCACTGGTGAGGCTGCGCTGATGGGCACTGGGGATGGTGAGCTTATTCGGTGGTTCAAAGGGCCACTTGACTGGACTTGCCCCCCAGGCCTAAGGCTGCCAGCCCTCTCCTGGCCGTGAGGCTCTGGGCGACCAGTGTTTGCTGGAATGCAGAGATGAACCTAACAGTGTGGTGATGCTTCTTGATTTGAATGAATGGGAATCAAATAGAAGGTGAGTGAATTTTAGCTTAAGATGCATTATATCGGGGGCGTGGCCGGATGTGATCGCGGTAGGACGTGTTCTCCCAGAGCTCCGGCTTATCTCCGGTCTATTCTCCTGATAGCGGCTGACCGTACGCTCTGACAAC
Source organism: Rana muscosa (assembly GCA_029206835.1). NCBI lineage: Eukaryota > Metazoa > Chordata > Amphibia > Anura > Ranidae > Rana > Rana muscosa. The sequence goes on along the minus strand of CM055116.1, from coordinate 796,514,125 downwards.
CGCTGCACCTACTACCAGACCTGGGGGAACAGACGAGGCACGTAATTATGCCGTCCTCGGCTTCCAAGAAGTTCCTGAAACTCCTTAACCAGCCACAGATGGAGCAGAGACAGCTCCGCTCTCAGACCAGCATGGCGGCTGACTCCGCCCACTCCTTCTTGCTTCCTGCGGTTTCGCGCGCTGCTTCCAAGATGGCGCAGGCGGCGGATGCGGCTCCGCGGGTCTCTGGGGCCCCTTCACTCCTCACGCCCGAGATCGAGGTGGACGCGGCGGCTATAACAGGCCCGATTCTCGAGGCCATAGCGGCATCCAAGGCGGAACTCGTGACCCGTATTGACTGCCTGGCCTCGGAATGTAGTCTCATCCGACATGATCTGGATAAGATCAGAGGCCGCCTGACTACTGCGGAAGATCGCATATCGGGGGTGGAAGATGTTACACACACCCAGGGCTCACAGCTGTCAGAGCTGGAAAGCGTGGTCCGGATGCTGCAACACAGAGCGGACGATGCCGAGGACCGCCAAAGGAGGAATAACGTAAGAGTGGTGGGATTACCTGAGGGAGCTGAAGGGGTTGCCACAACTACTTTTGCTGAACAGTTCTTCAAAACTCTATTAGGCCTGGGTGACCTCCCTCCCACTTATGTAGCTGAACGGGCTCACAGAGTGCCCACTGGAGCTTGAAAAGCGGGCACCCCACCGCATCCCTTCCTGGTCAGGTTCCTAAACTATAGGGACCGTGACATGCTGCTGGCTGAAGCAAGGAAGCATCCAGACCTGAAGTATGAGAACGCCCGCATCATGCTGTTTCCGGACTTCTCGGCGGAGACTCAGAGGAGGCGTCGCTCTTTCACAGACGTGAAAAAGAGGCTCCGTGAGAGGGAGCTGAAATACAGTATGCTGTACCCCAGCCGTCTCCGTGTGCAATACAAGGGATCCGTGAAGTTTTTTGATACTCCACACGATGCCTGTGAGTGGCTTGATCGTGCCCAGTGATGTTGCTGTACACGAAAAATCTTTCTTTCACAGTGGTTCCTGAAGGTTGCCGAGTGGATCTGATTGACCCATTTATGGTTTTGCTTCTTGCGTTTGTACTTTATTTTCTCCTCTCTTACTATGGAATAGCCTTAAACTTTTCAGTATTATCCGGACTGGGGTTCTCCCTTGGAGTGATATCCTTTTGTTTGAAACTTGTTTTTTCCTTTTGGGGAGTAACTCGCTGTTTCAAATGGATTATTAACTCTGAATTGGTGCAGTGGTGACTAGTAATATAGTGCACTCCTTGTTTTAGGTTATCGCGGTATGTGGTTCCCAGTGCAAGGTTAGCTGCACGCATCCTGTCATAGAAAGGTCGGGAATCTGGTGTGACGGACACGGTCAACTTTGTGCTTTTACTTTTTTATTTTTTCTCCTTCTTTTTTTCGAATACCGGACTATCGACACGTCAGGCTGAACCTCTACGGGGTTGTTCGTTTCAGGGATCAAGCTGCATACCGGACAAGTTGTTGTTGTTTTTTTGAATTTTTAGTTTTTGTGCTCCAGTTTTTTAATAGTTTAGTGGTTTCTGGTATGACAGCAGGGGAGTTTTTTTTGTTTTCTTGACCAAGGCCATGGGGGTTATATTTGTTCTGTACCACCACTGAATATACTGTTATTATTGAAATGTGTGCTAACCCCGCCTACCCCTCCTCCGGTACCTACAATTATGTGGGTTTCCTATTTTTTTGTTTTCTTCAATGGATAGCAAACTTAAAATACTTTCCTGGAATGTCAGGGGTTTAAATAACAAATTTAAGAGGGCGGCAGTATTTCAGTACCTCAAGCAGGTCAAACCACATATCGTCCTCCTGCAAGAGACACATTTAGAGGGGAGTAAAATATTGTCCTTGCACAGGCCCTGGATACAAAGGGCAATGCATTCTACGTACTCTACGTACGCTAGAGGGGTATCCATTCTAATAAGCAAATCAATCCCATGCAACATTCACAAAGTATTTACAGACCCGGGAGGTCGATATGTGGCAGTCCTCTTGGACATATATTCTCATAAATTGCTGCTGGTCAATGTGTATTTACCCCCTCCTTTCAAGGTGACCCTACTGTGTGATTTGTTGGTTAGACTGGCGCCCCATCTCCATCTCCCAATGATTCTCCTGGGGGATTACAATGCCATTTTAGACTCGGTGCTGGATTCCTCCAACGCTGGTAGATCGGCGTCAGTGGACCTCAGCTCCTGGGCGTCACTGGCGGGCCTGACTGAGCTTTGGAGATGGAAACACCCGGATACTGTGTCGTACTCTCATTTGTCTTCTACTCACAAATCTTCAGCTAGGATCGATTTGGCGTTTGGTAATTCTTTGGTCCTTCCGTTGGTATCTGAGTCTGACTATTTACCTGGGGGAGCGTCGGATCATAATCCACTTCTAGTCACTCTAGCCTTTCCTGCAGGGGGTAGGAAGGGAGGTTGGAAATTAGCGCCGGGTTGGTTGCTGGAGGATCAGGTGGTTGCACAGATGCAAACGTTAATGTCCGCCTACTGGGAAGATAATGAGGGCTCGGCTGAGCCCCCGGTGGTATGGGATGCTTTTAAGGCAGTGGCGAGGGGGGAGTGCATCTCTGCCATTAAGGCGGTCCGAAAGGAGCATGGGCAGGAGAGTGAGCTTCTCATGGCCCATGAACGAGAGAGGGCAAAGAGGCAGGCAGACTCGCCCTCGGAGGTCAATTATGCTTCCTTATTGGAGGCTCAACGTTCGGTGGCATTGCACTTTACAAACTTGGCACACACTGAGATATGGCAAAGGTCGGAGATGGTGTTTGCGGAGGGGGATAAAAATGGTAAGTTGCTGGCTAACCTTGCTGCTGATTGTAAGACACCAGTCTGTGTACCGGTGGTGAGGAATAAGGGGGGATCCTTAGTCACTGACCCCAAGGAGATACTGGAGGAATTTGTACAATTCTATTCAACACTATACTCGCCCATTCCACCTTACAATCCTTTAGAATTGGAGGAATTGTTGTGGTCCTTGTCTATGCCAAAATTGTCGGATACTGATATGGCAGCTTTAGATGAACCCATTTCTGCCCTGGAAATCGAAGCAGCCATGCTCTCTTTCCCTCCACAGAAGGTGCCGGGGCCTGATGGATTCCCGGCGGACTTCTACAGGGCTTTTAGGTCTCGTTTGGCCCCTAGGCTCAATGTTCTCTTCCGGCACTGCTGGGAGCATGGGGCCTTACCGGCCTCGATGATGGAGGCTTACATGGTCCTCCTCTTGAAGCCGGGGAAGGATCCCCTGGAATGCTCATCATATCGCCCCATAGCACTTTTGAATGCGGATCTGAAGATCCTTGCAAAGGTGCTGGCGTCAAGGTTGGCCGGGGTTATTTCAACTCTGGTCGACATTGACCAAACAGGTTTTATCCCGGGCATGTCCACAGACACCAATCTGAGGAGATGGTTTACGCATCTCCAAATTGATGCAACGGATGCCCCTGCCAAAGTAATTGTTACGATCGATATAGAAAAGGCTTTCGACTCCGTGGATTGGGACTATATGCACAGGGTGTTGGAGGTAATGGGGTTCGGACCTGGTTTCCGTCGGTGGATCACTATGCTATATAAGGATCCTCGGACGGCGATTCGGCTGGGTGCAACAGTCTCTGAGTTTTTTCCCTTGGGCAGGGGTACCAGACAGGGGTGTCCGCTATCACCGTTTATTTTCGCGCTGATGATGGAGCCCATTGCCAGAGCTCTTAGACAATCCAATGGAGTGGGGGGTATACAGGTCGGCTCCATTAGGGAATGTGTGGCCCTCTACGCAGATGACTTGCTACTGTTCCTCAGGGACCCGGGACCTTCTCTCAAAGCCGCCTTACAAATTATGAATCAATTTGCCGCCTTTTCGGGCCTACGGGTGAATTGGGGCAAGTCCTCCATTCTGCCGCTGGGTCCGGAAGCTCAGTCATTAAGGGATAATGAGTTGCCATTGCAGTGGGTGACCTCTGTCACTTATTTAGGTGTCAGGGTCACAGCAGAAATTAATGATTACATGACCCTTAACCTTCTTCCACTGGTGTCAAGTCTCAAACAAAAGACACAGGTATGGCGGAAGCTCCCTCTCTCGTTGATTGGACGAATTAGTCTTATTAAAATGAAATTTCTCCCAGTGATTCTATATTTCCTGCGTCACTCCCCAGTTTGGATCCCCAAGCATTTTTTTACTGCATTAAATGGAATAGTAGGATCCTTTTTGTGGTCCCCACAATCACCTTGTATCAGTATAGCGGTCCTGCAGGAGCCATGGGGGCAGGGTGGGTTGGCACTTCCAGACTGGCAGAAATATTATATGGCAGGCCAGATGGTGTTTGCCAGGCGCTGGCTGTTGGCGGACGAGGGAGATGCGGCCACAGTCTTGGAGGCGGCACATCTGGGATCATATGAGAGCCTGAGGTTGGCACTCTATAGGGGTCCTAGGTCTAGTCTACCTCTGACAGTCTCAATGAAGGCCACGGTTAGGGCATGGGGGGCTACTACCCTTCTAATGTCCCCGTCTTATACAGGAGTGTCGCCCTCGGCCCCATTATGGCTGAACCCGAACCTTCCAGACTTTTGCTCGCTTCCCGACCCTATGATATGGGCATACAGGGGGGTTAAATTACTGGAGGATGTTACTAGGGAAGGTGAACTTATTTCGTTTGACCAATTAAAGGATAGACATGACCTGCCAAATTCCTTCTTCTTCCGCTATTTACAACTGCACCATGCTTTTCAGGCGCAGTTTGATGGCCGGAGAATTGAGTTACTTCCGTCAGCGCTAGAGACCCTTCTAACAGATGAGGACATGATCAAACCTCTATCAACGGTGTATAAATCCTTGTTTACTAAATCGCCCATGGGGGTCATTAGATGTAGGGAGAGGTGGGGAAGAGAAATTCCGGGAATACAAGGGGAGGATTGGGAAAAGATGTGGGACCATCCTTTTAGGCACTTGGTTTCGGCTAGGGACCGTCTAATTCAATTCAAATTCTTACATAGAGTGTACCTCACCCCGGCTAGACTTACTTGTATATATCCGTCCTCTAGTGGTCAATGCTGGCGGTGTCCGCACACTCCGGCGGACTCGGAACACATTTTTTGGACCTGCCCTTTGGTTCAGGTTTTCTGGGCTGGGGTGGTGGGATGCCTGTCGGAGGTGCTCGGTGTCCCGGTTCCTCTATCACCTAGGGTTTGTCTCCTGGGGTTGGTGGAGGAGGTGGTTCCGTCTGTGGCTCTCCGAACTTTGCTAAATATTGGGTTATTTTATGGTAGGAAGGCCATTTTATTAAAGTGGAAGAACCCTAGCGCCCCTACTATCTCATTTTGGAAAGGCCTGGTCAATTCCGTTATCCATTTATATAAAGCCACTTACAAAACTAGGGGTTGTGCAAGAAAGTTTATGAAGATCTGGCGGGCCTGGTTAGACTCATCGGCAACGGTGGGTTGATTAATGATATAGGTTAGTGGGTTGTATGGAGTTCTTTATAATTACGTTTTCACAATTGGCCGAAAGTACTGCATAAGACATAATTGTGAGTATTAATGATTAATATATCAATGTCAACTGCTAATGTGTAATGGGTATGGTGGGGGGATAAAGCATATTTTGATATTTATTGTTGAAATGAGTGGAACTTGGTACAGATACTGGCTTTTCTTTTCAAAATTTTTTTATTTTATTTCTAAGGTTTAATACTTAAATTGCTCGACTGCCGGGCTTTGGTCAAGACGGGAGGGGGGTGGGGGGGGGGTTATATATACTGATTTAGGAAGATTAGGAAGACTATGTTAGTCTGAGTAAGTAAAGCCAAGCAGGGCACATGCCGGGTGGGTAAGTGGCCTACCCGGATATTGTTTCTATGTAAGATGTGTGTCTTTGTATGTAGTTACATTGTACTGTAGTGTATTAAAAACTAATAAAAATAATTTATAAAAAAAAAAAAAAAAAAAAGATGCATTATATCATTGAGACGAAATGTGTTACTATTAGAGACACGATATCTGGCTGTGTGCTCTGTGTACAGCCTAATTTCGCTGACAGTACCCGGGCTTACAGGAGGTCCTGAAGCAGGCCAGGAAACTCTGTGGGCATTTCCGCCGGTCATATAATGCCAGTGCTCAGCTGGCTGACCTGCAAAAGGATTACAATCTGCCCAAGAACCGCTTAATCTGTGACATGCCCACCAGGTGGAACTCTACGTTGGCCATGCTGCAGCGGCTGCACATGAAGCAGAGGGCCATCAATGAGTATCTGTTGCAATATGGCACCAGGACAGGGTCAGGGAAGCTTCTTTTTTTCCCCACGCCAGTGGGCCATGATCAGGGATGCATGCACTGTCCTGGCACCATTTGAGGAGGCCATGAGGATGGTGAGCAGTGACAATGCATGCATCAGTGACACTGTCCCTCTTGTCCACCTGTTGGAGCACACGCTGCGTGGAATAATGGACAGGGCACTTGAGGCAGAACAGAGGCAGGAAGAGGAGGACTTCCTTACCTCTCAAGGCCCCCTTTATCCAGACAGTGTTCCTGCTGGCCTGGCTATCACGCAGGAAAAGGATGGAGAGGAGGAGGAGGATAATTGCGTCAGCATGGAGGTGGAGCCTAGCACTCAGCATCAGCAGTAGTCTTCAAGGGATCAATTACAGTCCCAAGACACCCATGGACTTGTACGTGGCTGGGAAAAGGTGGCTGCGGATCATGTCGTCCTCAGTGACCCAGAGGACTCTGCACCGAACGCCTCAGCAAACCTACGCTGCATGGCCTCCCTGATCCTGCAAAGCCTGCGGAAGGATCCTTGTATTCGTGCGATCAAGGAGAGGGATCATTACTGGGTGGCAACCCTCCTTGATCCACGTTACAAGGCTAAGGTTGCGGACCTTATCTTGCCGTTGCAGAGGGAGCAGAGGATGAAGCATCTTCGGGAGGCCTTGCAGAAAGGTCTGTGCAACGCGTTCCCAGAGACTGGGAGGTTACAAATTCCTGGTCCTGGACAACGTGTTGCTGAGGCTCCGGTCAGTCAAAGAAGGAGCGGTGGAGAAAGTGACCGTCTGACCGATGCATTCAGACAATTTTTTAGTACGCAGCCCCAAGGTATGATCGCTTCCAGCAACCATCGCCAGCGTCTGGTTTACATGATGCAGGAATACCTAGGGGCAAGATCAGACTTGGATACCTTTCCCACCGAAAATCCACTGGTTTACTGGGTCTTGAGGATGGATCACTGGCCAGAGCTTGCACAGTATGCAATTGAGCTACTGGCCTGTCCTGCATCCAGCGTTCTTTCGGAACGCACATTCAGTGCTGCTGGAGGCTTTGTAACCGATCACAGGGTGTGCCTGTCCACTGACTCGGTCGATCGACTGACCTTCATAAAAATGAATCAGTCTTGGATCACCACCAGCTACCAAGCACCTGATGCTGATGTAACTGAATAATTTTTTGGGAAATGTCAGATCCCTTCAAGACTGCCTATGCTGATGCTGAGTGACTATCCTGTTATGCTGAGTGACTATCCTCTTCCTCCTCAATAATCATGCTGATAGCTTGAAAGAACATTTTTGGTTCTGGGCACTGCCACCAGTGGCTAAGGCCCAATTTTTCAGCCCCTGTTTAACAGGGGCGTGTATTTAAAATTTTTGATGCAATGCTTTGCAGCAGGGCTCATTGCTACTAACTACAGTATCTGAGGGGTTGCAGTGTTGTGGCACCAGTGCCTAAGGCCCAATCTTTCTGCCCCTGTTCAACAGGGGCATGTAATTACAATTCTTGATCTATTAATTCACAGCAGGGCCCATTCCTGCGCCCACCAAGAGTAACTGTGAGGGCTTACAGTGTTGTGGCACCACCACCACCACCAACAAAGGCCCAATTTTTCTGCCCCTGTTCAACAGGGGCATGTGATTACAATTCTAGAGCTAATATTTCACACCTGGGCCCATTCCTGCGCCCACCAAGAGTAACTGTGAGGGCTTACAGTGTTGTGGCAACACCACCACCACCACACCACCAAAGGCCCAATTTTTCTGCCCCTGTTAAACAGGGGCATGTGATTACAATTCTTGATCTACTATTTCACAGCTGGGCCAATTCCTGTGCCCACCAAGAGTAACTGCGAGTATATACGGCAGACCCCTACTTTCAAACATCCAACTTACAAACGACTCCTACTTGCAAACGGAAGGAGACAACAGGAAGTGAGAGGAAATCTACCCCTAGGAAGGGAAATTCTCTCCTGTAAGAGTTATTATGGGAGAGAGGTGTCTCCTCTCCACTGATGCTTTATCACCAATCCTTGTTTCAATAAAAACCTAAAATTTTATTTTCAAAAAACATTTGTCATTGGGACGGAAAGTGAGGTGAAATGTTCTGAACAGGTGCACAGACAGCAAAAGAAATGTTACAGGGGTGATAACCCTTCCCTATGTTTTCCAAAAAGCTTAAAAATAGATTTTTTTGGCTGGAGCTACACTTAAAGAATTTACCTGTTCCAAATTACAAACAGATTGTACTTAAAAACAAACCTACAGTCCCTGTCTTGTTTGCACCGCCTGTATACTGCTGTTCAGAGTATATAGGGCCTTTTTTTATTTTGGGTGCGGGGTTCCCCTTAATATCTATACAAGACCCAAAGGGGCTGGTAGTGGACTGGGGGGGGGGGGGTACCCCTGCCATTTTTCTCAATGATTTTCATCCATATTGCCAGGACCAGACATTACATTAAAGCCGCAAGCAGTTTTAAATTACTTTTTTTCCTTTAGAATGTCATTTTGTGCAGGGACAGTTCGAAACACGGGAACCTACTTCACAGGCATACTTTAGACACCCCCCAGGTATGATATTTAAAGGAATATTTAACTTTTTTATTTTTTTCACTTTATGCATCATTAAAATCACTGCTCCCAAAAAAACTGCAATTTTTAAAACGTATTTTTGCATTGATATATGTCCCCTGGGGCAGGACCCGGGTCCCCAAACTCTTTTTAGGACAATAACTTGCATATTAGCCGTTATAATTAGCACTTTTGATTTCAAATGTTCGCGTCCATTGTATTTAATAGGGTTCTAAAGTTTGCGCGAACTTTCGGTCTGTTCGCAGGTTCTGGTGCGAACCGAACCGGGGGGTGTTCGGCTCATCCCTACTTACCAGGTACCACACCAATGACTGGTTGCAGTTAACCTTTTGTTGCTGTGATGGTACTATAACGCTATGTGTGCTGTTACAGGCTGTTGTAGACTCAGACCCTTGTGTGTGTGTGTGTGTGTGTGCCAGGACCCCATATGCACTCCTTGAATTACTTCAGAGCAGGCTTGCTGCGGCTAACAACTTTTACTAAAAGTGTGGCATGATAAACACAACATGGCAGAATGTCCTTTGCCTATCTAATGCTAATAGTGACTGCCTTAAGCCCTGTACACACGATCGGATTTCCTATGGTTTTTAAACCGATGAAGCTGACATCCATCAGTCTTGCCTACACACAATCAGTCAAAAAACCGACCGTTCCAAACGTGGTGACGTATAACACTCCGATGAGCCGAGAAAAATGAAGTTCAATGCTACTAAGCATGCGTCGACTTGATTTTGAGCATGCGTGGGTTTTTTATCCGATGGAGTTCCCCACAGACGATAGTAATTTGTTATCGGTTTTTTAACCATCGGATAAATTTAAAACATGTTCTATTTTTAAACACTGATGGAAAAAAGAGCGATGGGGCCCATACACGATCGGTTTGTCCGATGAAAAAAGTCCATTGGAGTGTTTTCATCGGTAAAACCTATCGTGTGTACGCGGCTTTAGAGTACCTGTATAGGTAAAATCCTTGTGGGTGAAGTCCATAACTAGAATGACTCGGTTGGAGAAGTTCAAAACTTGGGTGAATTCCAAAAGCCAGTGCTCCATAGAAGAACTGCAAGTCTCAGTGTCACAGAACAAGTGTCCTGTAAAATCCTGTTCTTTTTGTTTACTGACCCAATGCCCTTGAGATCCGAACCTCTGCCCTTTATATATCACAGGACAGGAGGCTGGACCCCAAAAGCCTGTGAAGTGTGAACATAACAGAGTTAACCCTTATCCCCCCCACCCCAACCCAGGCAGCCACACTAGTCTAGCCAGCATTAACACAGTAGGCAACCTGCCTATAAACCAAGTCCATGCATACATTTTCTAATATCTATGCAAAATTGAATATGACTTTTAGGAAGGATGACCTTTTTACCCATGCACCAGACCTTTTAAGACTCAGTGAAGTACCACATGTGATCCTAAACAGTCCAAATATTACCAAAAGAAAAGGCAGTTTCATGCAAGTCTTCGCCTTTTTTTTTGCTGTCTGGCAGACAACATTTTCATATCAAAAGACATATTTTCCTATATATTCCTGCAGTCTTTTAGCCAGCTTCCTTCACGTGTTCATTGATATGCAATAGCTATTATCAGGAGCAGTATAATTTAAGAGGCTTACAATAAACTGTGCTTTTTCAGCCACGACACATTTTTATTCTTTTTTATCACAATTTGGCACACGTTCTGCTTGCTGTGCATTCATTAACAGAGTCAAATATAATTACACAATTTATCCTTTTTTGGCTAGCTCTAGGAAACATGCTGACAGTATTGATTTGCCTCCTTTTGCTGTAAAGTACCATCTTTTCCTTATGTGTTTATTCTCTTCACATTATTAAAAGAACTATTTTAAAACATGTAATTATTAAGGCATTAAAGTGGAAGAAAACGCCTAATACTTAAAGGAGTTGTAAAGGTACATTTTTTATTTTCTAAATAGGTTCCTTTAAGCTAGTGCATTGTTGCTTCACTTACCTTTTCCTTAGATTTCCCTTCTAAATTTTTTTTTTCTTTGTTTTCCTTGTCTGAATTTCTCACTTCCTGTTTATCCTCAGTAAGCTGTTCAGTAAGCTGTTCTGGATGACTCCACACCACTCGGATGATGGTGTGGAGTTCAGTGAGGAGAAACAGGAAGTGAGAAATTCTGACAAAGAAAACAAACCTTTAGAAGGTAAATCAAAGGAAAAGGTAAGTGAAGCAACAATGCACTAGCTTAAAGGAACCTATTTAGAAAATAAAAAATGTACCTTTACAACTCCTTTAAACTCTCTCTTGTAATCACTAATGCAAGCTAAGTTCAGCCTTACAGTATGTCTCAAAATGAAAAAAATCCCAGTTTTTATAACTATATTTTGCAGTATCAAGTGCCTGTTACATGCCTTTAATCCCTCTCCCTTCTGAGTCAAAGAGCAGCAAGTGGGTGTGGTTACTGAGTCTGGTGACATCACTTCCAGAAGTGACACTGTTGCTGTGTAGCGAGTGGGTGTATACAGTATGGGAGGAGTTAATTCTAGGTTCCCTGCTCAGTGCTCTCTCATCAATAAGGATGCTTGTGCATCTTCATTCATGAGAACATTAACCACTTTAAGACCAGGCCTATTTTTCAAACTTATTGTTTACAAGTTAAAATAATTTTTCTTGCTAAAAAATTACTTAGAACTACTTAGAACCCCCAAACATTATAGTACCAAGAAATTCTGTCCAAAGGAATTAAAACGGTATCCAGAAGGGCACCCACATTGGCAGGCAGACTTGCACCACGTCTGTTTCAAACTAAGCCAGCAGACACCGATTGGTTGTCATTCAAAGGGACCTTCAAATGTGGAGTTAAGGGTGCAAATATTGTGGGTACATCAAGATAGGACAGCACATACATTCGTACACTACTGAAAAAAGTTATGAAATACAGCAGTTTATTACCTGCAACACTAAATTTGTAGTATACGTTATTAATTGTAACTTATGTAAAGTGCAATGTGTGGGTCGAACAATCCGGAGGCTTAAGGACAGATTGTATGACCATTTGTATGACATAGACAAGAATCACAATACAAACATGGCCAATCATTGGAACATTGTTCATTCCAAGGACACATCCAGTCTGTCCATTCAAGGGGTTGAGAAGGTCACTACTCCCATAAGAGGGGGGGACAGATTTAGAGGGTTATGCAGACGTGAGGTCTTTTGGATATTCTCCTTAGATACGAGAATACCGAAAGGGTTAAACTTCAAGTGGGATGTTTCTCATTACTTTGACTAGACCTTATTCCATATGCCTGTATTCCATCTAATTGTTTCGTTCTGTTCCCCTCTTCTTGTCTTTCTTTTTCGTACATCACGGGACACAGAGCGACTTAGTCATTACTAATGGGTTATATAGTTTACCTTCAGGTGTTGGCACTGGCCAATTCCAAACCGGAAGTACCCTCCCCTATATAAGCCCCTCCCACCCGGGAGCACCTCAGTTTTTTGCCAGTGTCTAAGGTGTTGGCCAAAGAGTAACATGTGTTTTCACTGGGCTTGCGTACAGGTTCTTTTGGGCCTTAGTAAGCTGTTCCGGATCCCACCAAAAAAGCTTCATAGCTAAACGGTCGGTACCCGGGCCTTGCAGCAGAAGAGCAAGGTTTTGCCTGTAATGCTTCTCTTAGGAGGGCTGGACCCTGGGATCCAGAGCTCTGGTCATACCCACGACCAAGACGCTGTCTGTGCAGGGTGCTATACAGGTCCAGGGGAGTGGAATCCTTGGGAACCCGGTCCCTGAAGGTTTAATTACAATGCCTGCCGTGATAGGTGAAGTTTGGACTTTTGTGGACCAAACAAAGTCCTGCGGCGGGGATCAGGTAAGTGGGGGCCCCCAGGAACTTGGTTCTATTGGGGGACCCCCAAGCCTAATTTGTCTTTCTGTCTGTTACCTAACGGTATTCCCGCTAAATATCTGTGTTTGCCTATAACTACTGAAAATGTAAAATTTTAATAGTAGTCAAGAAAAAAAAAAAAAAAAACAGGGACCGCGGTACCTGTGTTAAACCACTAGAGGCCGCTGTAGTCCATTTTTCTTGTAATGTGGATCTTTGGTTTTCTCAACTCAAAAGGTCCAGGCAGCTGGTAAGTTTCTCTGAGGGAATCCACTTCCTCTGCCCTGTTGCTGCGTTCATCCACCGCACAGGCCCTCCGGCAAAAAGGGCCCTGGCTCCTAGTCCTCTGTTGGTTTTCGAAAAGGGCGCCATTGGCGCACGGGCGCGCGCGCGGGCGCGTGCACGCGCCTCCTATGAAAAAAAAGGGGCGGGGCGGGTGGATGACGCTCGATGCGCGCCGCGGCGCTTCTGCGCATGTGCGGGCGTCCCAGCATGGTTAAAAGACACAGTACAAGTGTCAGCTGCATGCAAACAGAGCTAGCAACAAACAGTGGCACACAGAGGCGGTTGATGCAGGCATCCCCATAGAAAGGCACTTTAGTGGACACCAGCTGGTATATAGCAGCACCTGTGTTAGACTATTACCAGCAAAAATTGGTGTATGACGACGGGAATACCTCAGCTTTGTGCTTAAAGGATATGTCGTCCAGACGCTCCGGAAATAGATCTTCCAGGAAGCCAAAGGGGTCTCCATCGGGCTCTGAGGATATTGGGCATGCTTGCACTGCACCAATCTCCCCTGAGAATGCAGAGGTCAGTAGCCGTAGAAACCCCGCAGGAATGCCTGGTGCTGCGGCTGTCCCCAGTCCACCTGCTCCTGTATATATAACAGAGGAGGTTTTATCCTCAACTCTGGGAGGATTAGAAGAGAGATTAACAGCATTGATCGCTGCTTCCCTATCTCAGGGAAAGCGCGTCCGATCTCCGTCTCCTCCTTCAGAGTGCCTGTTAGTGGAGGAACAGCCCCACACAGAGATCGACCTACCTGAAGGGGATCAGGATGAGGTTGATTCACTTATAGAGGAATCAACAGTGGAAGAACCTTTCTCAGCTTCTCAGGCTGAAAGATTATGGGTTCAGTCTCTGACTAACATGGTCCGATCAGCATTTAAAATGCCTCTGGCGGAACCACCATCCACTACGGTTTCCTCGCTGGGGTCGCTAAAAGCTCCCCAGGCGGTCTGTTCCTTCCCAATCCACCCTTTATTAGAAGGGCTTATTTACCAGGATTGGGAGCATCCTGATAAAATATTTGCTCCCCCCAAGAGATTTCCGGTGATCTATCCCATGGAGGATAAGTTCATAAGAAAATGGAGGGTCCCTATAGTGGACGCAGCCATCTCTTCTGTTAACAAATCACTGACATGTCCAGTAGATAATGTTCCAATGTTCAAAGACCCAATAGATAAAAAATTGGAGTCTTTACTAAAATCTGCTTTCTCTACAGCAAGTATGGTGACACAACCTGCGGTAGCAGCGATTGGAGTCTGCCAAGCAGTGAAAGATCAGTTGAAACAAGTCTTAAGGGACTTACCAGATCAGCAGGCTCATGCCCTAGCTGACCTGCCTAGAGCCTTGTGTTTTGCGGTGGACGCCATAAAGGATACAATCCAACAGGCCTCCCGCTTTACGCTGTCTATAGTACATATGCGTAGGCTTCTGTGGCTCAAAAACTGGTCTGCTGAAGCTCCCTGTAAAAAACTGCTGGTTAGCTTCCCATTTCATGGAGAACGCTTATTTGGAGAAGATCTGGACAAATATATCCAGAAAATTTCTGCCGGTAAAAGTTCACTCTTACCGGTTAAGAACAAGGGTAGAAGTCCTTCTTTTAAGAGGCCTACCTCTCCAGTCCCGGGCACATCGGCTGTGAAGCAGTTCCGACGGCCTCCGCGGTCAAATTCAGGGGGCAGAAATCAGGGACAATCACAGGGTAACAAGAAGCCCTGGATCAAGAGAGGTACAAAACCTCCCCCTAAGGCATGAAGTATTGCCCCCGCTCAATCGGGTGGGGGGAAGACTTCAGTTGTTCACAGAGACCTGGCGGGACACCATCAGAGACAGATGGGTGCTCTCCGCAGTAAGTCTGGGATACAAGCTGGAGTTAAAAGGCACTCCTCCTGCCCAATTTATGAGGTCAAACGTGCCAAGAGATCCCCAAAAGAGAGGATCCCTCCTTCTGGCACTAGAACAACTATTGCTCCAAGGGGTAATCATGAAGGTTCCCCTGGAAGAAAGCGGATTCGGGTTTTACTCGAACCTTTTCACAGTCCCCAAACCAAATGGGGACGTGAGGCCCATATTAAATCTAAAAGGGCTAAACAAGTTCCTAAATATCAGGACTTTTCGGATGGAGTCGATCCGATCAGTGGCCACCGCCCTACAAGGGCAGGAATGGCTAGCCTCGATCGACATAAGGGATGCTTATCTGCATATTCCCATCTTTCCGGCCCATCAGAAATTTCTACGCTTTGCAGTAGAAGGGCGCCATTTTCAGTTCAGAGCCTTACCTTTCGGTCTGGCCACAGCACCACGAGTGTTCACAAAAATTCTGGCCCCATTATTGGCCAATCTAAGAACACAGGGTGTAACGATAATGGCATATCTAGACGACCTGCTACTAATAGACCACTCAGTGGAAAAGCTGGAAGTAGCTATTCACAAGACAATCGAGTATCTGGAATATCACGGTTGGATTATCAACCGGGACAAGTCAGCTCTAAGACCAGTCAAAAGTCTGGAATACTTAGGGCTAAGGCTGGATTCAAATCAGAGAAAGATTTTCTTACCTCCAGAGAAGGTGTCGTCTTTAAGAAATTTGACCCACTTAGTGGGTACAAAAAGAAAACCATCCATACGTCTCTGCATGAGGCTGCTGGGAAAGATGGTGGCTTCATTCGAAGCGGTACCCTACGGTCAATTCCATTCAAGGAATTTGCAAAGGGCCATACTGTCAGCCTGGAACAAAAAAGTTCAGGCTTTAGACTTACCAATGTCCCTGTCCCCTTCCGTTCGCAAGAGCCTCCATTGGTGGTTGGTGCCCCAGAATCTGGAAAGAGGGAAACCCTTCAGTCCGGTTTCTTGGAAGGTGGTCACTACAGATGCCAGCCTCATCGGCTGGGGGGCAGTGCTGGAGCAATGGTCTCTCCAGGGCAGGTGGTCAGAAGCAGAAAAGGCCCTGCCCATCAATCTCTTAGAGATACGAGCAGCCCGGTATGCCCTAGTAGCATGGACATCCAAACTCCAGGGGTCCCCTGTCAGAATTCAATCAGACAATGCCACGGCAGTGGCATATATCAATCATCAGGGTGGCACCAAAAGTCGTGCAGCCCAGAAGGAAGCAAATTGCATCCTGGAGTGGGCAGAAAGATATGTCCCAGCCATATCCGCGGTTTTCATCCCAGGAGTGGAAAATTGGAGAGCGGACTTTCTAAGTCGCCAACAATTATGCCCGGGGGAATGGTCTCTTCACCCCGAGGTTTTCCAGGCAATATGCCAGCGGTGGGGAACACCGGATGTAGATCTGCTAGCATCCAGATTCAACGCAAAGGTGGACAGGTTTGTGTCTCGCACAAGGGATCCCCTAGCTTGCGGCTCGGATGCCCTAGTGTTCCCTTGGGATCGGTTCAAGCTGATATATGCATTCCCACCGCCACAATTGTTACCGCGATTACTCCGCAGAATCAGGGTAGAAAAGAAACCAGTGATTCTGGTGGCTCCAGCGTGGCCCCGAAGGGCATGGTACGCGGAGATTGTAAAAATGTCAGTGAGGAGTCCGTGGACCCTCCCACTTCGTCCGGACCTGCTGTCGCAAGGACCGATATACCACCCTTCCTTACCAGCCCTAGGTTTGACGGCCTGGCTATTGAAGCCCACATTCTGAAAAAGAGAGGGCTCTCTAATTCTGTGGTATCTACCATGATCAATGCCAGGAAACCGGTATCCAGGCAGATCTATTATAGGATCTGGAAAGCGTACATTACGTGGTGTGAGACCAAGAAATGGCATCCACGTAAGTACATGATAGGGAGGATTCTGGACTTCCTACAGTGGGCTGTAGATAGGAAGCTGGCCTTGAGTACTATCAAGGGTCAGATTTCGGCCTTGTCAATATTTTTTCAAAGGCCCTTGGCTTCGCATTCACTAGTCAAAGCCTTTATACAAGGAGTGATGCGTATTAGCCCTCCGGTTAGTATTCCCATATGTCCTTGGGACTTAAACCTGGTTCTGTCGGTTCTACAGAAACAACCGTTTGAACCATTACAACACATTTCCTTGGTTCTTCTCACCAGGAAATTGGTTTTCTTAGTAGCCATTTGTTCGGCTAAAAGAGTGTCGGAATTAGCAGCTATGTCCTGTAAGGAGCCATATCTGGTTATCCATAAGGACAGAGTAGTATTACGTCCTCATTCAGCCTTTCTTCCTAAGGTGGTATCGAGGTTTCATTTGAACCAAGATGTGGTTCTTCCTTCTTTTTTCCCCAAACCTAGCTCAGTAGAGGAAAAGTTATTACATTCTTTGGATGTGGTAAGAGCAGTTAAAGCTTATCTAAAGGCCACTGCTCAGATTCGCAGAACGGATTCTTTGTTTGTTCTGCCGGAAGGCCCCAGAAGGGGTCAGGCAGCATCAAAATCTACTTTAGCCAAGTGGATTCGACAGGTCATAATACAAGCCTATGGCTTGAGAAAGAGACCGCCTCCGTTCAAAGTTAGGGCGCACTCCACAAGAGCGGTTGGAACTTCATGGGCAGTGCATCACCAGGCCTCCCTGGCTCAAGTATGTAAGGCCGCAACATGGTCTTCGGTACACACGTTTACTAGATTCTATCAGGTAGACGTTAGAAGTCAGGAGGATGTCGCCTTTGGGCGCAGTGTGTTGCAGGCCGCAAAAGATCCTCATGCCTGATGGCGCCCAGCTTATGTACCCCCCCCCTCATTTGGCATTGCTTTGGGACGTCCCATTAGTAATGACTAAGTCGCTCTGTGTCCCGTGATGTACGAAAAAGAAAAAGGGATTTTTATAACAGCTTACCTGTAAAATCCTTTTCTTGGAGTACATCACGGGACACAGAGCTCCCACCCCTCTTTTTGGGACACTTATTGCTTGGCTACAAAACTGAGGTGCTCCCGGGTGGGAGGGGCTTATATAGGGGAGGGTACTTCCGGTTTGGAATTGGCCAGTGCCAACACCTGAAGGTAAACTATATAACCCATTAGTAATGACTAAGTCGCTCTGTGTCCCGTGATGTACTCCAAGAAAAGGATTTTACAGGTAAGCTGTTATAAAAATCCCTTTTTTTGCCTCTAATACCTCTCCTATATTGAGCTTTGTCCCGGTATATTTGAATTTGATTTTGATTTTCTTTAGCATGTTGTTTTCAGTTCCTTGTTTTTTTGCTCTTTCATTTATCATTGAGGAATCTGGTTATTACCAGTTTCTCTATATGAATGAGAGATTTTTAACCAATTAGCCTGTTACGATTCTTTGACTTCCTCGTCAGGTTCATGAATTTAATACTCATATGTACATTCCCGATCTCATCCATATACTAGGGATACACTCGGGATATACATGTGAGGCTAATTTTATGATGTATGATCTATGGTCTATCCTATGTATTCACATTATACATTTAGGATATTAATCAATTTAACAGACAAGGGTATTATGTCTGGTTTGTCTTCTTTAATAGAAGAACGTCAATTACCGGTAATTAGTTATAAGCTCATATTCCTTTTCTTTCTTTTGTCATAACAGTTATTTTTTTATATTTGAATATGAAAAGGACACTATAGTCTGGCTATCCACATACGACTATTTGAATGTGTCGGGACATTAATTATGCAATATTGTATTATTATACAAAATCCCTGCAATATGACTATATAAGAGACACAAGACGTTATCTTCTATGCACTTCTTTCCATCAGTGCATTTATATGTGTTATGTTTTATGTTTATAGGATTATATGTATTGATATTTTATGATTTTAGAAAATTAGGTGCTAATTTGATGTTACAATGACAATATCCAGCAGGTTTATGGAGCTCTATTTGCCATCAAGAGGGCCTCTCTCGCATTTTGATGTGCAACCTACATATCTATGATATGAGGGACCCACCAGATAAGAATAATGTACATTGGACATTGGAATATACACATACAAGTGGATTTCGAACCCAATTTAGGTTGAATCCATCATGTGTATAAAGATATCATCTTGACATATGCATGATATTAATGCACACCCATCTCATTTAACATGTGGGGCACATTCAATGAGCCCCATTACAAACATCAGGCATGCACTGATTTATACATGTATATATACACGCGTCCATGTTCATTTGCTTGTATTTAGGTATATTGCAATTACACTTATTAACACATCACCTCAATACATTGTCATTTTTATTATATTCATTCATTGCCGATTGGTTCACTACAATATCGCAATCCTATAGATTTATTAGTTATCACATAGTACTTATTTTTTCATTATTTACAACACAGCTTATGATTTGGGACCTTTGATTGGTTCCTCACGTAGAGAATTAATGAATTTATTCACGTGGTGAAATAAGTTTGCACCATTCTTTTTGATCAACCAAGTATTTATTTATTTATTTATTATTTCACATGGCACATTGAGTTTACCCATCTTTCTCTTTTACTCACACATAAGTCCCCAATGGGACAAAACTTTTCACATTCTCAAACTATTTCTCTCTCTGTATATTATTTATCCACTTATTCACAATGAATATTCACAGTTTAGTACACCAAGGTCTAGATGTAATCCCAATTTCACAGCGATATAGTTTATGGCTATGTCGATAGTTTAGGTGATTCATATAGATATACACATCATTGTGTTTCCATATTTCACTTTATATATTCTGTGTTCAACATATCATTTGTGTTTAACCACTTAACGACCGCCCACTGTAATTATACGTCGGCAGAATGGCACGGACAGGCACAATCACGTGCCTGCCTTCGTATAGTTGGGGGGTCCGATCGGACCCCCCTTCTATACAGTGAGCAGTGGTTATTTGTTCGGGAGCGATCCTGGATGAGGGGACGGCTGTTCGATTCTGGCCACCCCCTCGCGATTGCTCCCGGCGAATGAAAACCTTCTCCTCGTGTCGGTCTTTTCGATCCGGCGCGAGGAGAGAAGACATTACATAGTAAGTGCACCAACAGCCCACTGACACCAGTACACGTAGGCACACTTTTCACCCCCCAGTGAACCCCAGATCACCCCCCAGATCACCCCCAGTACCCCCAGTCACAGTGCACCGTTTGCAGTGGTCATTTTTTTACTGATCACTGCAATCAGTGTCATTTGTGACAGTAAAAAGTTGCAGGGCAGTTAGGTTTAGGCCCCTTTAGGTCCAGGGTAGCCCCCTAACCCCCCTAATAAAGGTTTAACCCCTTGATCGCCCCCCAGGTAACCCTTTCACCCCCTAACGCCAGCGTCACTAAGCGATCATTTTTCCGATCGCTGTATTTAGTGACGGTGGTGCCCTAGATAGCCAGTTATTTATTTTTAGTTTCGCCGCAGATTTTTATAGCGTCAGGTACCCCCATATACTATTTTAACCCCCTGATTGCCCCTAGAGTTAACCCTTTCACCAGTGATCACTGTATAAGTTTTACTGGTGACACTGGTTAGCCAGTTAGTTATTTCGTTATTTAGGTTACCCGTCAGGTTTTTATATAGCGTCAGGTACCCCCATATATAACCTAATAAAGGTTTTAACCCCCTGATTGCCCCTAGTTAACCCTTTCACCAGTGATCACCATATAAGTTTTACGGGTGACGCTGGTTGGTTAGTTTGCTTTTATAGCATCAGGGCACCCGCCGTATATAACCCAATAAAGGTTTAACCCCCTGATCGCCCGGCGGCTGATATCAATTAGGTTTTCGAGCCAGAGAGGGTCTGCGTCGCCCCAGGCAGCGTTAGGTTAGTGCCAGTAACGCTAACACCCACGCGCAAAGCATACACCTCCCTTAGTGGTATAGTATCTGAACAGATCAATATCTGATCTGATCAGATCTATACTAGCGTCCCCAGCGGTTTAGGGTTCACAAAAACGCAGTGTTAGCGGGATCAGCCCAGATACCTGCTAGCACCTGTGTTTAGCCCCTCCGCCCAGCCCAGCCCACCCAAGTGCAGTATCGATCGATCACTGTCACTTACCAAACACAACACACATAACTGCAGCGTTCGCAGAGACAGTCCTGATCCCTGCGATCGCTAACAGTTTTTTTGGAAGCGTTTGATACATTTGCTGACAGTCAGGTGCTTTTTTTACCTGTGAATCTTACTAGTGTACCCCTAAATTTAGAGCCCAAAATGGCAAGACGAAGGTACACTAGTAAAGAGGCCTACGAGATTCTGAGCATGACAGATAGTGAAGAGGAGGTCACGCATTCTGTCAGATTCAGGCTCAGAATTTCTTCCCGTAGAAGACAGTGAAGTCAGCGGCTCCACATCAGATAGCTCTGACGACGAAGGTGAGGTCCCTGCGAAGGTCAGGCGTACTCGATCCCGATCTTGTGAGGTTGTTGAGGAGCAAGAACCGCAGGTCTCTCGTATCATGGAGCAGAGTAGTACTAGCGCCGCTATTCCTTCTGGTGAATTGGCAAGCACCAGCGGCCTAGTACAGCCTGGGCATACATCCAGCACTGCAGTATCACGTGGTGACGTGGCGAGTCCCATAAGTGCAGTTCAAGCTGGCGAGGTGGCAAGCACAAGTAGTTTCCCGCTGCCACCAAGAAGACAAAGTCAGGCCCGTCGTGCCCATAGTGCCCTTCCTGCAGAATTCGCCTATCCTGATTGGGTCCCCACCACTTCTGCAGAACCCGTACTTCCCCCATTCACTGCCCAAGCCGGTATTCAGGTGGAAACAGCTGATTTTATGCCAATTGATTTTTATTCGCTGTTTTTCACGGAAGATCTCTATAGATCTATTGTGGACCAGAGTAATTTATATGCTGGTCAATTCATCGCCGCTAACCCCCAGTTGCCTTCCATTGCCAAAGATTGGAAACCAATTACGGTTTCCGAATTTAAGACCTTTCTGGGCCTTTCCCTCAACATGGGCACACATAAATTCCCGTCATTGCGTGCTTATTGGTCCACGCACCCAATTGACCACATGCCCGTGTTCTCTGCCTCCATGCCCAGGAAACGATACGAGCAGATTTTGCGGTTCATGCACTTCAACGACAATGAACTTTGTCATCCACGTGGAGACCCTGAATATGACCGGCTCTACAAAATTCGGCCCCTCATAAACCACTTCAACGAACGTTTTGCAGCCTTGTTTATTCCCGATCAAGTTGTCTGCGTTGATGAGTCCCTGATTAAATTTTCTGGCCGCTTGTCTTTCAAGCAGTACCTTCCCAGCAAGCGTGCCAGATACAGGGTCAAGCTCTATAAGTTATGTGACAGGGCAACAGGCTATGTATGGAGCTTTACGGTTTATGAGGGAAAAGACAGTCAGGTTGAGCCGGTCAACTGCCCGGATTACATAGGGAGCGCTGGCAAGATAGTGTGGAACTTGGTGTCACCCTTATTCGGAAAGGGGTACCACTTGTATGTGGACAATTATTACACGAGCGTGCCACTGTTTAGTCACTTGTTTGATCATCAGATTGGAGCATGTGGCACCAGCCGACCTAATCGCCGGGGCTTTCCCCAGCGGCTTGTAGATGCCCGTCTTAGGCTGGGGGAGAGAGCCTGCTTGAAGTGTAATAACTTGCTCGCTATGAAGTGGAGGGACAATAAGAATGTTTTCCTTCTTACCTCCCTTCATGCAGACACGACAGTCCAAATTCGTACGGCGACTGGTGTTGTGGAGAAACCCCTCTGTGTCCACGAATATAACAAAAATATGGGAGAGGTGGACCTCAACGACCAGTTGTTGGCGCCGTATCTAATTGACCGTAAGGCGAGATGCTGGTACAAAAAAGTGTCTCTATCCTTATTCCAATTGGCTTTGCTGAATGCTCATGTGCTATACAGAGCTTTAGGCGGGACTTTATCTCTTCTAAAATTCCAGAATGAGATAGTCACAGAACTCCTGTATCCAGGCGGTTCTGCACCTCACCATCCCCAACCAAATGCAGTAAGCCGGCTGCATGAGAGGCATTATCCGTATGCCCTCCAGAGTACCCCTACCCAACGAACCCCCCAAAAAAGATGTCGTGTCTGTGGCAAGCGCGGATTTAGGCGTGACACCCTTGTTTTTTGTCCACTCTGTCCTGACAAACCTGGTCTTTGCCTTGGTGAATGTTT